>JAJHZJ010000226.1:1290000-2490000 GCA_023548195.1 Bettongia penicillata ogilbyi
AGTTAAGGTCACCAAATTTGAAGTTCAAAGATTATTTTCTAAGAAAAGTCTAGGGGTCTCTTCATCCTAATGTTAAAATTACTCTGTAGTTATCGAGTCAGTATTTAGTGACACACTCTAATTTCTTAATAATACCAGTTAAAATATTGGCATGCAACAAGGCAGCTCTAGGCAGCATACACCTTTGGAAGTACTTAAGCCATCTTTTGATAATGTTTTCTAATTAGTGTAAAGAAATATGTATGTATTTTAGAATGAATACTCATTTTATTCCACTATAAGGCTGTTAACCTTTCATTTGCATGTCACGGGTTAAGTGTTTAATACGTCGTAGGTCAATTCCTGTGATAAGTAAAATTCCCTTCTCATCTCTCTGATGGGAGTATAAATCAATGTTGTTAACTCTGGTATAGCATAAATCATAGAATAAGCATTACATGCAAAGGAAGGGGTTAATAAGGTGTGGAATGTGATTTTTGCCTTTACTAATCAGAACCTTTGCTCCTTGAAGTTAGACTATACCACATAGGGATTTTTCTCTTCCTACTAGTGTCAATAAGATAGATATCACTTTACTGAATTATTTGTACCAGTCAATTTTGTTCTAAAGAAATCACTGGGATATACTCACTATTCATAGTAAAAGTTCATCTTTATGTATATAAATTAAACTTAATATTTTGAAGAAAAACATTTTTTCACTTCTAAATGTAATTTTGAAAACTGAAAGCTTTATAAGTTCAAATAAATGAAAAGCACACATATACTAGTATATATAGTTGAATATATAGTATATATATATATATAATATAATTTTGAAACAAATTGCAACTTAGATCAGTTTCATTTTATCCCTTGGCCAAGTTAACATTAATTGATATTCAATCTAAAATTTTGTACCATAAATAATTATTGCTGAAGACATATTTAAACTTAGACTAAGTGAATATGCATCATTAATGGAAATATCATTTTTGGCTTTAATTAAAAATAATTTATATTTTTCTTTCTTAGTGGAATTTATTGTTGTCAAGCTTCATTTGATATGAAGGATTCTTTATGTATTCATTTGGATTGAACTGAATTTTTGAAACACAAAATACTGGCCCTTTTTAATATTTGTAATTGTCCTCCTTCATTCTTTCTAGCCTTTAATTTTGATACTTATTTGGAACTGAGATGTCATAGGATTTAGAAGCCTTTTATGATGTAGGTATTTAACCTAACCTAAATTTAGTTACTCAATTAAAAAAGAAAATTTTAAAACTTACCCAAAAATTTACTGAAAAAATATTTGGTACACACCTGAAAAATATGATATCTATATTAAACATTGTTATAGCCAGTTATCTTTTATTCATATTCATATCATACTAGGTAGTTTGGGAATTTAGAATTAAGTAAATTTAATTGACCAATATATAATTGGTAGAAGGATAGGAAGTTTTCAAAAATGAAATTGTAAACTATAAATAACAATATGAAAATATGTTCCAAATCACTTAAATTAAGAGAACATTACCATTACAATAACTTTGGTGGTTTTGTTTTACACTACAAATTAGCAAAAGTGACAAAAAAACCAGAAACAGTTAATGTTAGAGGGGTTTGGGGAAGAAAGGTTTACTAACATTACACTGCTGGTGTTTCTACATTCTGAATATAAATTTAAAATAATGCAAAAAATGATTCAAGTTTGACTCGATGCTCCCATTGTGGGTTTATGTCCTAAAGAAATTAAAGATAGAAACAAATCTCTAATATATACCAAAATATTCATAGCAACATTCTTTGTGGTAGCAAAAAAAAGGAGAAATAAAGCAGGTGTAAATAAAAAATATGATGTGAAAATAATGAAATGTTATTGTGTACTGAAAAATACTGATTATGAGGAATTCAGAGAAATGTGGAAAGATCTGTATAAACTGATGGAGGATGAAATAGGTAGAATCAAAAGAAAATAGAGCCAAGGTAGGAACCGAACCTGTGATTTCCTTGCTATAGGAAAATCTTGATGAGGAAAATCCTGCCCGTGCAGTTCAGCAGTTCTTTCCAACTTTTACCTGGAGCACTGAGAAATGAAATGACTTAGCCAAGGTCACACATCAGTATATATCAGATGCAGGATATTCTGAATCCAGGGCAGATGTTTCTGGATCTAAAGTGAACTCATTATGTCATTATTTCAACAGTGTAATTAAATCACTTTAAGGAAGTTAAATTTTAAGTTAATGAAAAAATGAAAAATCCAAAGATCATGGAGAACAGATAATGAATCACATCCCCTTTCTTATGATAATGAAGTAGAGGATTATTAATTAGGTCAGAATGTTATGCTATACGTTGTTAGATATCATCACTGTATGGGGATGTTTTTGCTAAATAGTTACTTTTTGTCATAAAGGAGAGTTTATTCAGTGGGGTAGTGAGCTTTGTTTTTCTTTGATATAAAATAAAATATATCTGTAAAACATCTAAAAAAATTAATAGCTGTAAACTTGAATCATAAGGTTTTATAGCTGTAAAGGAGTTGAAGATTATCTAATCCAATCCGCTCATTTAACAAAAAAGGGAAAGTCAACATGAAAAAAGCCACATAATCTTTTCAGTTATTGTGTAACTAGAGAATTTTTAATGTTGCCAAAGCATATTGTTATACCACAAAATGTTTGTGGTTTTGTAGGTGGAATGTGTCATGAAGAATTAGTTTTTCAAAAATATATTTAATTTTTAATTATTTATCAAGTTAATGTTCCTATTACATTAATAGGAAACACACTACAGGTTTCTCCATTTTAGGATCATAGACATAGAGATGACAGGGGCCTCAGAGGCTGTCTTAGTCAAACCCCTTTTTTTAGAGATAAGAAAATGGATCCAGGGGTTTTGAGTAAGCCAAGTGACTCATCCGTGGTTCCAGTGGTAGTAACAGAGGTAGAGGTGGTCTTTGATCCTAGTTCTTCTGGCTCTGAACCAGGTGTCTAAACAATCCTTTTCTGTGCCAGGTTTTCGTTAATAGGTCCTCTAAAGCTGGAATTAGTCTATGAGTCATTGAACATGATACAAAACTAAAAACTTTTCTATACAAATGATGACAAATGTTTATTTCACATCTTAGGCCTTTGATAAAATGAAATTTTGTCCATTTCCTCAGATCATCTTTCTGTTTATGACTTAACATAATATCCTCATTTTCTGTAGCTTTGGTTAAAGGCAGAGACAAGGCTTGGCTACTTTGACCATTGGAAGGAGCAGGAGTTTTATTTTTGTTACTTCCCTCACACAGAATTCTGTTCCCCCTGCCTTCTCATCCTGTCTAATTCTTGTCTACATATTCTCATCCGTCTTCCCAGGAGGTTTGGGAGTGGTATCCTGCTAATTGACTAAAAGCCCACCTTGTTTTTCTGTTAATGTCCCTGAGATACTACTATGCCAGTTGGATCATTCTCATTTATCTCATTCTCATTTTTACTATGTAGCTAACATTTCTTTTCAGATCATGCATATCCCTCATTGCCTCAACATTATTGTTAATGACATGCCATTGCCTACTTAAAACTCACAAGTTTCTAGTTTTTTATTGTCCTTCAGATTGCATATAATTCTAATTTTTCTGATATCAGTGCCAGGTAGCGTTAACAAGGAAAGAATTTATGTGAAAGGAAAGTGATTTTATAGTTGCAAATTATTTGGGATCTTTCAAAGTATCACACTGTTTCCAAAATCATCCTAATTTTCTACTGCTTAGTTCTGAGCCTATGTCAGTGTCCGTTTACAATATTTGGCCTACCCTCTGCTGGTGCCTTAATTTTAATTTTAATGTTATCCGTGCAGTTTGTTCTAGGCTGATTATAATTTATTATAATCTCCACCTTTGGACATTTCTCTTTTTCCTCAAGGATACACTCAGATTATTACCTACTCCATAATGGTTTCCCCATTTCCTGTGTTCCTCTTCTCCTTACCTGAAAATTATCTCCCTCCCACTTAAATTTCTTTAAACATAAAAAGTTTTTGTAGTATGACCTTAACAAACAACATGAGCATTTCAATATATAAAGAACAAGAGAAAAGATGGTATATGAAACTGAATTCATGTAAAATCTATTTTTTTCATATTACATTTAACATGGTAATATCAAAAATTGTTCAGTGGTTCTCCATCCTGTTATGAACCTATTTCTTCTCTATTCTGTTTTTTAAAATGTTTCCTAGATGCCCTTGTTTCATTGTATTATTTTAACTAGCCATTAATTCTACCTCCTCCCTCAAATAAAAGTTCTCCCTTAAAATAAATAGGCAAAGTCCAACAAAAGAAATCAGTATATTCTTATTTAAATTTCTTGGAAGAATTCTCTTTTTGCAATTTTCAAATTCTTCCTTACATTATAGTTCTGTATAAGATTTAATCTTACTGATCTTTATAATTTCTTTCTCCCTAGTTTATTGTGGCATTTCTGTCTCCTTGTTTTCTAATTTAATCCAGAATTCTGATTTTGGCCTTTTTCTATTTTCTTCCTTTACTCTATTTCTCTGAGTGACTTCATCAGACCTGATGGGACAGATGACTGTCAGATCTATAATCCTTCTCACGTCTTCCCCTGACCTCCAGACCTGCATCAGCAAGCATCTATTGGATGTTTCATACAGTATGCCTCCAAACATTGTATATTCCTGACAATTCTTTTCCATTCCTCCAAAAAACCCAACTCTTTTTCTGAATTTCTGTGGAAATACCACCCTTCTTCTCATCTCCCAGGTTCAATACCTTGATATTATCCTGAACTTTCCTTACTTGGTTAATTCCAGTGACATTATTATGGATTTGCCTGGAAAATGAACTGGGCTTGATAGCATGTTGCCCTGTAATCTGCAAATGGAAGCTTTCAGAAACTTTGCCATTAACTGTAAATCTTTCATTCGTTGAGACCTTTTGTACGAACTATCATGGAAAGCATCATGCGCAGTGATCTGAATTCTGAGGAGCTGGCTTTGGATCCTGGATTTTTCACGTTAATAATTTGTGTTACTTTGGACAAGTCTCAGATTGAGGCAACTGGAAAGATGATCTCCAAGTTTCCTTCTAGCTCAAAATACTTTGTCCTATGAAGGTTGCTGTAAAAAATTTCCAGTGAAAATCTGCCCCATTCTTCCTCTTGTTTATATCAACATTGTTCTTGTTATTTGCATAATTAATGTACAAGCTGCGTGAACTTGAGATAACAGGATTGGGTTAGTAGTTCCTCATTTTTTTCTTTTCTTTTTTTTTTTACAGTGAAAGTACCCATTTGTGATCTTTTCTATTCTCATGCCAAGCTAAGACAGCAAGCATTTATTGTTATTCTTTTAGTTTTCGTTGTGTCTGCTGGCAAAAATGCTAGAGTGGTTTGCCATTTCATTCTCCATCTCATTTTACAAGTGAGAAAACTGAGGCAAACAGGATTAAGTGACTTGCCCAGGTTCATACAGCCAGTAAGTGTCTGAGGCCGATTTCGAACTCAGGAAGTCTTCCTGACTCCAAAGAGTGCAGAGTAATTGAGTAACTATCAGTATATCCCCCATCCCCATTGGATGCAGAGATCTACCTTGAAAATGAGCTCAAAAGTAAGTAAATGAATGGAGATATGAGCCAAAACTGGAAAAAAAAAATCAGACTATGGAAGACCAAAACATGCAAACAGAAGAAAACAAAGTTAAAGTTCCTCCATTCAAAATCTCCAAAAATAAAATATGAATTGGTCTGACAAGTCCAGCACTCTATCCATTGTACGATCTAGGTGCCCTAGCTTTTATTATACATCTGCTAAATGCCAGAAAATAAGCGAAGCCTGAGTGACACAAGGAAAGGCTAAAACAGTCCTTTTTCTTAAAGAGCTCATAGTCTAAGAGCAAGGAAATATACAGATAGTTATGTCCAAACAAGATATATACATAGAAGAAAAGTTGGAGATGATTTCAGAGGGAAGAATTTATCATTAAAAAGGATAAAGAAATACTTCAGTCTTCCCCCCCACAAGATAAATTTGACATATTTTAAATTGGTATTATCTCTAATCTTTTGTGTGTACTTAGACATAATCAGAAGTTCTTCCAGTCACAAATGGAAGAATTCTATTATTGTTTCCAACAGAAATCTAGAGTGCTGTAAAAAAATTCTAGTAGATCTATTCCATTTTGCATCTATTTGTTGTTCTCCTTATAATTCATCTGAACTGTTTTGGTATAATTTGTCCTAGCTGAATCTCATGCAGAACTCTTCACAGAATTATTTTTTTTATCAACTGCTTTTATGGTTTTATGATGCAGTACTACTTTTAATTTTTTGCTACTCTCTCCTGTCGTGTTTTACAAATGATATTATGCTCTAAACCAGCGTTGGATTTGCTTGTATCTGTTTGGCAAGGACATTGAGCGTTTAGTGGCTAGGATGTAATTTGTGGGATCTTGGCGCCTCCTCTTTGTTGTGACAACTCTCATAATTGCTTAACCTTCTCCCGAAATGTCTTCCCTGCGTTTTCAGCTGATAGCGTGTTTCGGTGGCTTGTCGCACTGTAACGTCCTCATTTTCGTTCTTTCTTTTAGTTAAATGTTTGTTTGGGCCTTTGTCCTGATTGGTCAGTCCTGTGGCTTGGGAAACATGCAGCCAATTGTGAGCGACGTCAGCCCTAATTTTTGCTTAGTCTCTTCTAACTGACTCTGTTTAATTGTTTTGTGTCATCTATCTCTTGTCATATCTTGTTTGCCTACCCATTGTCACCAAAATTAATAATGTAAAAGTATAATTTATATTTTCTTTATATTGATAGAAAATGCTGAGTAGTGACAAGTCTTTGGCTTTTTTCATTTCTTATACCTCTCACTAGATAATCAGGCTTTTAGCTTTTAAGGGAAAAATACAACAATCCAAAATTTTTGTTCTAAATTTGTTGTGATTATTACATATAAACGTTTAAGCTTGTTTAATTGTTTTGTTTTTCAATTTTGAGATTTCATTACTGAGGTCCTTAGAATAAGATGCTGCTTAAATATGCAATCCTCAGTTTTTTTTCATTTGATGGTGCCTACTGCTGCATTTAAAAAAATAAAAACAACCTCCAAAACTTCTTAATCAGTGTTTGCATTTTCTCATGTCTTCACATCTGCATCATCAGTGGATCTTTGATCTGATCAAGGTGGGTACTTGCATTGTGAAACATAATTCATTCATGCCGTTTTATCCTATGCAGTTCTTGTCCATAATGTGCTGTAAATTTCCTATAGGGGGATTTACCTATAGGGTCAGGGGTTCTTAACCTTTATTATGTCATAGACTCTTTTTTCATTATGATAAAGCCTATGGACCTCTTCTCAGAGTAAAGTTTTAAAATGAACAAAATAAAATACATAGGAAAATTAAACCAATTACATTGCAATATAATTATCAAAATATTTTTTGTTAAAGTTCAAGCACCATTGGTTAAGAATAAGAACTCTTGGATTTGTTTTTAACATGGGAGGACATCATTGTAGCATTTGGGCTATCTTGACCACATATAGCTTTATCATTTAATTTTTAATATTTGAAGATTCCATGCTTATATCAAGGAGTATTTCCTCTACCAGTGAAGTTTGGAAACCCTCCAGGTTTTAGTAGACTTTTATTTGTGAATTGCTTTGCCAAAAAAAAAAAATCATTTTTTAATGTCTACTCTATTGATGAGGACAGTCTTTGGATGACAGATCCACAATCCATGCCCAACTAATACTTAAAACTTTTACAGATTTGCGGACTCTGCCAGTGCCTGTATCTCAGTGGCATAACCTAGGGTCACATACCTGTCATGATGAAATTTCGGAGGAAGCTTTAAGTGCAGGAATTATAAGCTTATTATTTGATTGAAAATTGTATCTTAAATTTAGAGAATCACTATATGTAATATATATTATATATTTCATGTATATGTTATGAAAAGTTTTATTTTTCCAGTTTTACTGTTAGTAAAAAGTCATTTCAAATTTATTTGCTAACATAATGAGGATAATAACACTGTAGATCACGATCTGTCGGGAAGATGTTAAATGTCAAATAAGGTCAACATAGAAGAAATGTTTTTAGAAATAAAATTTGTTTCGCTTGGCAGACCAGCAAGTGGAAAAATATTTCCAAACACAGTATGTGGTATTTGAAAATCCAAGAATAAGGCATATAGAGGTTTGCATGAGTTGAGTACAATGGAGAAAATAATTTAGAAAAGTTAGTGGGAGAAAAGTGCCAAAAAGGCTTTGAATGTCAAAGACTTTATAATTTGATATACAAAGCAAATTAGGAATAATGTAATAACTGTGGTGAAATTTTCATAACAAAGTATGAATAATAGGGATAGTGACTAGACTTGTGTTTTCATTGTCATTGGGAATTCTAGGTAAGGAAATGGGAGTTGTCACCCCTTTTTTGGGGGGGGCAACTTTTAGTGTTAGAGAGTACAGCTAAATTGACTTACCTGGATCACACAGCTGATATATATCAGAGGTAGATCTTTATCAGAGATAGATCTTGGTTCTAAGGCCAGCTCTTTCTACTATGAAACATTGCCTCTTGTATAAATAATATTTAGAGAAAAATGGTATGCTGGTCTTCTTGAGAGGTTTAGACTCTAACAATGTAAATAAAAAATGGTCTCATAAGAGATGATCTTATAGAATTTAGAGTATTTTGTCAACAAAGTAAGAAATAAATGATATTTTTTATTAGTGACCCAAAAGGAATTAGGCATTTTATTTCAGAGTCCTTAGGAACATAATTTGAAAATGATAGGATGCCCCAAATCCTTAATTAAATGCAATTTTATGAATATTGGGTCCTTAATGATAATAGGAGAATCAAGGTATAAGGCTTTTGTTTTCTTGCAAGGAGCAAAATTTTTGTTTTGAATATGGTAAAATATTCTATTAACTTTTTTGTTTCCTGTGACCACTCAGTACATATATTGTGAGATTTAAATGTTAGTGGAAACTATTGAAGTAGCATATGTTCCTGGGTTTTAATGATCTCAAATATATCTGGTTGAGAATGAACCAATCATCAACAAGTTTCCTGTAAAAAATTTTTTTCAAAGATTTATGTTGTTAAGATTTGGGGCTTTCAAGTATTTTATTTTACAGAAAAATAAATATTAAAATAACACATTGATCAGAGTATTTTGCTAAAAATAATTTTACAGCATATTATAGGAGTAACATGCTTTTAGTTTGTTTTTCTGAATTTATATTATTACGCTTGTGACTTATAAGAATCAAATGGTAGATTAAACATTTGTAGAAAATTCTTATATTTTAAATCATGAACTTGAAATCAAAATAATTTGTAAATGATTTCTGCTTGTATGGATAATACAAATGTGTTTTCCATTTTTTTCCTCCTTATGTGTTTGCAAATCTCTTTGATGTTGATGTTATTATTTATGAAACTATTTACTCAGACCTTAGGATATTTGAGAAAATGTTGCATTTGGAATATTAGAGTTTTGTTTAATCCTTCTTGCCCCAATGGGGAAAATGGGCTGTTGGTAAGGAGAGCCTTCTTTAAACTTTCTGCTGATTTGGATGCTTGAATTATTTTTAAAATAATTTGATATCTATTGTTTTTGTAGGAATTTCAACAGCCATCCTCATCTAGACTAGAAACCTTAATGGTGTCACAACAGTCTGAATTTGACTTTTTACAGGAGAAATTGAAAACAGCAAATTTTAAGCTGTCAGAGAAGAGTTCTTCTGCCAATATTCACATCGGAAGAACCATCTCAGCAACCGGAAGAACACATGAGGTAGAGACGTTTGACTGTAGTGTATGTATGTATTAGGATGATTTCAGTCAAACTGTCTTGCTCAGGAGAATGTTGGAAAAGCTCCACAACAGAAATTTTTATTTACTCCTTCTGATTGTAAAAGCTTAAAAGGAATTATATTCTAAAGACTCGTTAAGTTAACTATCAGGTTGAAGTGGAAAGTTTTACTTTGTCGAAACATGATGGATTCACGAGTTACTTAGAGGATCGTTGATTTATATATTTTAAAAGGAACATTTGTCAGGTTCTACATAACTTATTGAAGGCCCAGGTGCTTATCTTGCCCTAAAAGTAAACATACACTTTGTTGATATTAAAAATCAGTCATAGATATCGTGCTGATCAAGCTTGACACATTAATTTCAGCTTTTAAAGACTCGATCTCAAGATAAGACTTAGGACAATCGTCTGTAATTTAAAAACCAGAAGTTTCAAAGTAACTCATCTTTCATCTGGATATCATATTTTATATCTGAAAAGTTGTACATAATTGGAGGATATAGAGCTGGCCCTAGAGTCAGGAAGTCTTGGGTTCAAGCCTAGCATTTCGCACATTCTGCTTGTGAGATGCTGGGCAAGTCATTTAACTACTCAGTGTCCAGGAAATCCAAGTGGTTGAATGGTTGCTAATCTGTATTGGTAGAAGGCATTTTTTTCCCCAGGGAATTGCCTACACATAGCAAATCACAGCTTCTCTCTACTTCCTCATCCTTTATATATACATATATGTATATACATTAAAATAATGTTAAATCATTTCCCTCTCATCACAGATACAAAGAGGAACCTCCATATTGTAATTAATGATGAAATTGAGAGATTTAGAATAGTATAACTACTCATGTAAAATGTTCCTATCTTTGTTTTTCTTTTAAAGTAATCATTGTATGTGTTGGCATAACCTCAAAGATAATTAGAAACTTTTATCTAATTAAAATATCAGTGTAACAGTCTTACATTGTAAAAATGTTGTCTTTGGATCAGTTAATAAAACCATTTTTTCTCCTCAAAATAAGGAGTTTCAAAAGACTTCCCTTTAAGTTTTGTATTAATCAAAGGGCGTTATTTTTATAGTGAAATAGTATTTTCCCAGAAAGCACTGGGATCAATGTTTGTATTAATACAAATATTTTCTGCTTTTAGCACTTGCCAGTTTGTCTTATAAGTTGAACAAAAATCTTGATAATAACTACTCAAGATTAGATCCAGAGATGTAAGGTGACATTTTATGTACTTTTTAGAGAAACTATTCATTTGACATAGGCTACAGGATTTGTTTTTGGTTTTATTGCTAGTTTTTAGTTTAGACAAGTACATAATAATAAATTCTATTTAAATGAAAAAAATTAAAACTCTGAATGAACATTTATAGGGCCTAATGTTACCTTGTTTGTAGATTACTGGGCAGTTCATTGTTGCTCATAAAAATTTAGAAAATGAGAGGGAATATTCTGAATGGAACTTTATTTCTTTTAAGAACAGGATGCTGCCCAGCTTAATAGTGGTGCTTCCACATACTCCTTCTCCAGATTGCCATATGAAGCTGTACATAATATAAACACATATTCTTGTCTCTAGTTAGCCACATTATAGTTAATGACCATATGGTCATTATGGTATAAGATCTACTGTCTGTTGTATTTATATTCCTCAAGCATATTGTTCCTTCAACTTCACAGTGTGTTAAACTATTTCAAAGGGAAAAAAAATCCTTTCCCTCTTGTTTCTGGTTGTCCTATCAAGTGTAACCTTGGACCCTTATAGAGCAATTAGACCAGCCTCCATCCCCTCCTTTGTAATGAGGTTTCTTGCATTTCTGAGTCTATAACCCTTTAGTCTTCCCTAATGGGACATCATTATTCTGAAAGAAACAATGTAAATGTAAATGAATATTCTCATTAACGAGTCACAGAGAAACCTTTAGCGGTAGCACTGTGGTAATTCTGCTTGTTATTTCTCTGGTATTCCATGCAGGATTTTTTTATAATTCATTATTAGTATTCAAAATTACTTGTTCTTTAATTTTGCATGTCTTTCATAATCCAGTGTTCCAACTAGTTCAACCATGTCCTTGTTTTATTCTCGAGGAACCACCTGTGAAACGTTCAAGGTCTCTATCCCCAAAGAGGTGTTTTAAAGGCTCAGAGGACCTCAAGAAGCTTAAAGCTGCCGAAAGGAAGATTGAAAACTTAGAGAAGACACTGCAGCAAAAGGTGAATGTTAAAAAAAAAATCTCTTTAGTGTTAACCTTGCAGAGATAAAGATATACCAAGGCAAATATACACTTTGCAAAATATTGCATTTGTAGGTACTTGGTTTCATTTTTAAGAGTTGTAAGGACCATACAGTAATGGTAATGCTAGATGCTACTAAAGATGAACATAGCTAGTCCACTTTTTGCATTATGTGAGTAGGTTTTGGTGGGGAATATTTTCGTTCCTAATTTCCTGGATATAGACATAGAGTTTATACTGAATAAAAGTAATGATATATATTTGTATATATATGATATAGGTATGTATACATACAGACATATGTTTATACATAAATATTTATATGTTTACATACATACTTTTATGTGTTTGTATGCACACACATATACATATAAACTACTTATAGAAGGAGAATATCTGTATATATAACCATAAACATAACTGTGTATCCATATCTATATATCCCTTCTCCCTCTATTGGTACAATTTTTAAACCCTCATTGATTTAATGGATAGTCTTTAAAAACTGCTGCATGGTGGAAAAATTCAGTACCTCTTAGCCAACTTGGTGACAAGCCTCCCCTAATTAACCAGGTACCCAAATCATACAGTCCCCATGGTCATACTCAAATCTTTTCTGGCTTGGTAGAAACTGCTCGAATTTGTATTCTACTGACATGGGTTTGAGGAGCTAGGGTCAATACCACCTCATCATGATCAAGTGTTGGAGCAAGACTTGGAGAAAATTTTAAGACAATTATATTGAAAACATGTAAAAATGAAAATTTATTGACTACATTTACAGAGTATTAGGAAAATCAATGTAGAGATCAAAAGGACCTTCAGTGTCATTGAGTCCAACCTCATATTCAGATAAAGAAACTGTGGTCATGAGTTTCCTAGGCTTAGTATAAATATAGGGTCTAGGCCCTCCAACTAAGTACGGTGCTTCTTCTATTGACCCGACTGCCTCCTCATGGTGTGTTTTCCTTCCAATTAAAAAAAGATAGCTATTTAATCAGAAATTCAAGCAAGTATAATTTCCTTTCTTTTACCACTACAAACTCTTCATATATGTCAAAATGTGTAACATTTTAATCAGTACATTTTTGTTTTGTTAGAATTAGGCAATAATTCTGTTGCTGAGGAAGCTGAGACTAACGTGAGTTCCTTAGTTTTGAGCTTCATTGGTCTGGAGCCATTGAATCCTTTACTAAGTCTGACATCACCAAAATACTGAGCCCCTGGGAATTAGGAACTACTCACCAGATTAAAGAAGTGTGAACCAGACCAGGTCAGAAATGGAGGAGTCACCCAAGTGGGATCATGCCTGGGAAGAGTCATGCGATTCCAGTTTGATTAAAATAAAGACAGCCAGATTTGTTGTTGCTGTTGTTTTTTCTTCAGGAAAGAAAGAAAAAAAAGAATCAGGCATAAACAGCCCTTCTTTGAGACATTCCCTAAGATGTACTTGTTGAATTCCCATTCTTATAGGAAATAATTGCTCATAAATCTTGGACTTATTTCTTATAGCTATATTTAGGACATTTTGGGGAAAAGGGTAGTGATGGAGCTCAGTGGAACTGAGTGCCAACTTCTTTACTTTCTTCATTTATACCTGTAGACTAGAACCTAGTGTCCTATTGAATATTTGAATGTTAAGTAATTTTTTATGAAATTATGTAGAAAGTGTTTGGTACTACAGAAAATTTGAATCCATCCTAGTCAGAACTTAATATTCCATTGAGATAAAAAATACTTGATTTGGACTTCATTGACAAAATTTCAGAAACTAAAACATACTATATCAATCAACAATGAAGTATTACTTTGTCAGGAAACAGCCTGAATGGGATAGTTCTTAAACAATACTTTGTATCAATTCAGAATGAAGCTAGCTGTTCTACAGACATTATGGCTTAGGGGGCATTCCTATCACCCTTTAAATGTGTGACGCTACTTGGTGTGTGGGCAATGCATGATACGTGTAGGTTTCCTGCCAAACAGAATTTTCAGAGACTTTCTTTTATTTTGGTTTGCTTGTATAACTTTGTGAGACTGAAGAATTTAATAAAGTAGTCATTTTCCTTTTTCTTAAAACTTGTAAATCACTGCTTTTGCCCTTAAACTATAGAAGTGACTCATATTCACATTGTCCTTCCAAGGCTGAATGGGAACTCAAGTAGAATTTCAGTCTGTTCTCTTCTCTTCAACCCTCCCTTTTCTTTGAAACCCACATTGCCATCATGTTTTCCCCACATGATCTGTATGATGACAGTGTGGAATAAAGGAAGGTATTAGGAAGAACACTGAATTTGGAGTATAGAAGCTAAGTTTAAGTTCTGTATATAACCTTAGGTTTCTTGTAACAAACCCACCTGGTCAAGCAATACAGATTCTTTCAATGACTGCACAGAAAGATAGCTGTGTGTAAATCGTCCCACGTCTCTAGATCTGTTGCCTCTCTGTGATGGATAGCTTGTGTCCTCATCAGTCCTCTGGAGTCATTGATGGCCTTTCTGTTGGTCACAGATCTTCAGGCTTCCCAAGTCATTTGTATGTTGTCATCATCGTGTGAGTTGTAATTCTTGGTTTTGCTCGTTTCATTCTTTATTGTTTACAAAACCCTTCAAGCTGTTCATTATTATAATGTTGATAATTATGGTAGATGTGGTTCTTATGTTTAAAAAATCTTCAGTTATTTCTATAGAAATTAGCAGATTTGACAATTGATTGTGTTTAAGAGTTGAGTTTAAGTAAAAAATTGAGGATGACACAGAAGGTATGAGCCTACAAGGCTGGGAGTGATGGTGGTACCCTTGAGTATAATAGGGAAGTTTGAAAAAAGGGAGGACTTTGAGAGACAAGATGATGAGTTCTGTTTTGGACCTGTTCGTTTCAGATATGTACAGGGCATCCAAATAAAAATGTTTAATAGGGAGCTGATGATGTGAGCCTGGTAGTCAGGAGAGAATAAGTTAGGGCTAGATAAATAGATAGGAATCATCTGCATAAACATGATAATTGAATCCATGAAAAGTAGTTAAGAACACCAAGTGTGATAATAGAGAGGTAAAAGAAAAGAGAGACTAGGACAGAGTTCTGGGGAATACCTATGCTAATATGACCTAAAAGAAAATGAAAGAGACAGAATGATCAGGCATGTAGGAGGAAAACCGGGAGGGAATGGTGCCAAGAAAACCTAAGAGGAAAGAATATCAAAAAAAGGGGCAATGAATGACAATGTCAGAGTTTGCAGAGAAGTCAAGAGTTGTTAGAATTGAGAAAAGGCATTTGATTTGGCAGTTGTAGAGAGGGCAATTTCAGTTAAATAATGAGGACTGAAGATGGACTGCAAAAGATTTATAGGGGAAGCAAGAAGAAAGGAAGGGGGGCACCAAATGCAGATAGATTTTTAAAGAGTATGGCCATAAAAGGGGGGCAGACATGGGATGATAGCTAGCAAGCATGGACAGATAAAGTGAAGGTTTTTCAAAGGGTACAGAAACATGGGCATATTTTAGGGACCAGAGTCAATAGACGGAAATTGAAGATTAATGAGAGAGTGAAGCTTATGCGGTAACCTACTTAAAGACAGAATGGAATGGGGTCATAGCTGCATTTTGAGGGCTTTGACTCGGCAAGGAGAAAGATCACTTCATATGAGTCGAAATGAAGGATGAAATCGTGGAGGAAGACATCTGAATGATATGACATGAAGAGGAAAGGGAAAGAAGATTTGGGCATTTGGCCTCAGTTTTTTCAATTAAATGTGAGGTGTCACCCCTGGTTGAGAAGCTGAGAAGGAGGGGTACCATAGAAGGCTTGAAGATGGTTGAAAAAGTTTGGAATACCCACTGCAGTAAGTCAGCAATTTGTTTAGGTATATGCTTTGCTGCAGTGAAGAGATAGTTGGATTATGCAACATAAATTTTTAGCATACCCAGTCAGCATAGTTATTTTTTCCATTCAGCAGCACATGTATAGAAGTGAAACAGTAGATTCTGAGAGTAATTCAAGGTTTGGAATTGGCAGGAGAATAGGGTAAGAGGAGAACAGCTTCATGTTTCATGAATAGTGTAGAGTGGAAGGGACGAGGATGCAGAACAGGGTTAAGAATCATAAAGAAAAGAGGGAAAAGCTATGAAAAGAGATGTTCTGATAGCAGTTTGGGAGCTGATGAACATGAAAATGGAAACACTTGTGGCTGATCGCAAGGTTGAAGGTATGACCATCTGTTTGTAGTTGAGATGGAATGGAGGAATAGGTCATGGGATTTGAACAGATGGAGGAACTGCTAAGTGAAGCTTCTTATCATGAGGACAGGAGTTAGGGTACAGAGTAAGACCATGAGCCAGGCACACAATTCAATAAGAAAGTATTAAGATTTTCTTCTTGTAGATAACAGCCACTATAATCTTAACTGGGTGATAAGTTTGGATCGGTGGCAGCTAGGTGGTGCAGTGGATAGAGTGCTGAGCCTGGAGCCAGGAAGACTCCTCTTGCTGAGTTAAGATTTGGCCTCAGGCCCTTATTAGCTGAGGGACCCGGAACAAGCCCCTTAACTCTGTTTGCCTCAGTTTCCTGTCTGTAAAATGAGCTAGAGAAGGAAATGGCAAACCACTCCAGGATCTTTGCCAAGAGAACTCCAAATGGAATCACAAGTTTCACACAACTGAAAGTTACTGGACAATGACAACAAAAATTTTGGTTTAAATAAACTTCAAAAGAGAGGTTATTGAGTTGATGGTAGTAGAACAGAGTCAAGAAGTGTTAATGGGGAACAATTCCATGGTGACTGGTGATTTGCAAGTATAACTGAAAATGCAACCAGTACTGGATAGGGTAGCCAGAGATGTAGTATTGTCGGAGGGAGCTAGTTCTTAGTGAGTGCTGGAGAACAGCAGAGGGAGAAAGGAAAAGGCTTGAGATGCAAGCAAGTTTGTTAGCTATGTAGAAGGCATTCCAGAGTGCACAAGGAAAGGGTGAGTAAATCTGGAGTGGGACATTGGTGGGAGGTAGGAGAGCAGGTTAAAGAAGATGGTCAGTTGTAGACAGAGGTTGTGATTTGTACCTCAGTGATATAGTATTATTAAAGAAAAAAGATAATGAGGATAGAATAATTACAGATAGAACCATATGCCTGTTTTCTTATCTCCATAATATTAATTTTTTATTCTGAACTGAAGAGAAAAAGAGAGACACACACAGTGAGAGAGAGAGAGAGAGAGAGAGAGAGAGAGAGAGAGAGAGAGAGAGAGAGAGAGGAGAAATATTTTCATAAACACAGTGGGACACAAGTAGAAGACTGTATATAAAACTACAAATTTGCCTTTCATACCTCTTTTTCTAAAAGAATAAAAGTATATAATACATTTTACATTCTCTTTCAAAACTTATGCTTATCTTTTTAAAATGTTAGCACTATCATCGTACATCATCTTCCAATTGTTCACGTAAATTTACTTCTCTGTTTCTCTTGTTTTGCATTTGTGTTTCAGAGTTCCTTCTCAGATCTGGTCTTTTCATGAGAATGCTTGAAAGTCTACCACTCCATTGAAGGGGTTCCACTTTTCTCCTTTAGGATTATTTTCAGCTGTACAGAATAAGTTATTTTTGGTTGTAAGCCTATCTTTTTTGTCTTTTAGAATAATTTCTTTCAAGATATTTGGTTTTTAGTAGAAGCTGCCAGGTCTTGTGTTATTCTAACTGTGCTCGAGATACTTTCTTCAAGATCTTCGTAGAATTTTTTCTTTTCAGATCTTTCCCTGATAGAAGTCAGTATGATGAGGCAAATATCATATGCAGGACAGACGTAGTTGCTGTTTTGGTAAATTGTGAGAGGTCAATGGAATGATAAAAAGTGTTTTAAGAAGATGAGAGAAAGGCAAGATTGAGGACAGGAGGATAGGCATCGTGGAAAGGCTGACATGTGAGCTACCAGGCCCTTGATGGGAGAGCAGCATTTCAGCAATAATAAAAAACTAGCGTTTATATAGCACTTTAGAGTGTGCAAAGGACTTTACATACAATATTCCATTAATTCATTCATGGTAAGGGAATTCATACTGAGAGACATACGCTGGGAAATGCACGATGAGGTTGTTAAAAGAACTATTCCACTTTGGTTGGAGCATAGAGTGAGAGAAAGGAATAAGGACAAAGAGAAAGGTTGAAGCCAGACTCGAGTGGTTTAAGTAACAGGGTAATGGCTTTTTGTTTATAATATGAAACCACAGTCACTAAAGGTTTGTGGGCATGAAAATGATGTAATGAGGCCTTATTTTTTTGAATTCCTCAATGATGGCTAGTTCAGTGCAACCCATAATAACCCCTGCTACATACTACTCTTCTTCATAGAATGTTAAATTCAATTTGAGATAAGAAATGTTGATTAAGTATCTCTGCTATGTTTATTAAATATCTGGCATTGTGGAGCCAAAGGGCTTTAGATTTATGTGAAAGAAAAAATATCTACTTGTACATTTTAGCCAAATATGTTAGAAACATTAAATGTGCACATATCTGCTTGGAGAGAGGCTCTAACATTCAGCAAAATTAATTAACTCATTGAAAAATTCTGCCACATCTTGTAATGTTCCATACCCACATAAGAGTGAGAGATGCCTTTTCACGTCTCTTCTTTGGTTCTAGGCTTGGTCATTATAATGTTAGGTTATTCAGTTTTGATCAGTTTGTTATTGTTTTCATTTGCATTGCCTCAGTCACTGTGTAGATTACTTTTGAGTTCTGCCTAGCAGTGCATCAGTTCATGTAAGTCTTTACCACATGTCTTTAAGTTACTTTCTTATTATCATTCTAAATTGCTTTCCAGAACAGTATTTCTGTGTTTTCACAGTCCCTTTCAGTGTTTACTATTCTGCCTTTTTTGTTATCTTTACCTGGTTTCTGGACAGAAGGTGAAACCTCTGAGTTGTTTGATTGGCATTTATCTTAATATGAATGAATTTATGAGAAATGATTATTAAGTACCTATCACAATTGAAGTACTGTATTAAGCACTAGTGATTCCAATAAGAAGATCTCAAGGAGCTTCCACTCTAAAGATGGAAGCAACACACCTGTGGCACTTTTGGTGAGAAAGAGGTATTGTTCCAGAAAATTACAAGATTGGGGTGGGGGTGCTGTAGAGAGAGGGTAGATTGACACAGTGCATCTGCGAATCAGGACAGAGTTGATAGGATCATGGTTCATAGTTCCAGAACTGGAACGGCAGAGGCAAAAAGTTCATTATTATTCTAGTTTTGTTAATTTTGTCTGTACGAAAGTTTTTCGGTTTTGTGCAGTCAAAAAAAATTTTTTTAAACCTCTATTTCCCGGTTGGCACAGCTAGGTGGTGCAGTGCTGGGCTTGGAGTCAGAAAGGTTCATCTTTATGAGTTCAAATCTGTTCTCATAGTCTTATTACCTTTGTGACCCTGGGAAAGTCACTTAACCTTGTTTGCCTGTTTCCTCAACTGTAAAATGAGCTAGAGAAAAGAAATGGCAAACCATTCTTGTATATTTGCCAAGAAAATCCCAAATGGATTGATAAAGAGTTGAACACGTCTGAAGCAACTGAACAAAAACAATCTGGTTAAAATTCACACCTTAGCCATAACAATGAGAGTTATTGGATTTGGATTCTCTCTCTTTCACACACTCTCTCTCTCTCTCTCTCTCTCTCTCTCTCTCTCTCTCTCTCTCTCTCTCTCTGTCTCTGTCTCTCTCTCCCTCCCTCCCTCTCTCCCACTTTCTCTCTCCCTTCCCCATTCTCTCCCTCCCTCCTTCCATTTCCTTCCTTCTTTCCTTCCTCATTGTATAACCTTTAGTATTTGGTCATATTGTGGTATATGATGTAAGATATCAATTAATAAGAATTTAAGCAATTACTATGTTCTAGGCATTGAGCTAAGCACTGAAAATACAAAGAAAGGCAAAAGACAGGGCCCCACTCTTAAAAGTTCACAGTCAATAGGGGAGAAACCAGGAAAAGAACTTTGTATAAAAATCATATGTATATATATATGTGTATTTATATGCTTACATACGCATAAATAATACATATATGTATATATAAATTAACAAACAGAAAGCACTATTAGCAATAAGGAGAATGAGGAAAGGCTTCTCATAAAAGATGTGATTTTAACAAAGACTTGATCAAGGCCTTAGAAACCAGGATCCAGAGATGAGGAGGGAAAGAATTCTACATGTAGAGAATAGCCTTTGAAAATTCCTGGAGTCAGATGACGTCTTGTGTAAACAGCAAGAAAGACAGTGCCATTGAGTTGCAATGAGTAGAGAGGAATAAGGAAAAAGAATACCTTGAATGTCCAACAGGATTTTCATTTGATCCCGGAGCTGATAGGGAGGCATAGTTTATTGAATAGTGGGGTGATATCAACTTGTGCTTTAGGGAGACTGATTAGACACAGGCTTTTTTTCTGGTCCTGGCTTCAGAGTGATTATCAGTACTAACTGCGGCTTTTTCCCTCCCAGCTTGATTTACTGGGTTTTCTTCTTTTGCTCATTACTTCTTAAAGAGGCCTATTCACCGAATGGACATTACCTCACTCTAAGTGACTACCTGAATAGGCCGAGGTCTCCCAGTGCATCCTGGGTCATCTCCAGTCATCCTGATGACTATCTGGTCACTGGATTTAGATGGCTCTGGAGAAGTGAGGCTGGTGACCTGCACAGCCCTCTCTTACTCAAAACAACGTGAAGAGCAAGTCATGTCATCATTTCTCTGATGGCATGGTCTTCTTCGAAAACAAAGGACAAATACAGACAGGTGGATAGACTGTATTTGGGAAGTATTGGAGACAAAGAGAAAAACCAAAAGGCTAAATAGGGTTCATCCCAATTCAGTTTTTTTTTGCAGACCACTTGGCAGTGTCGATAGCAATGCCTGTCAGCAAGAGTTCTTTCCTGTATAGTCCATGACCCTGTGTTATTAAGTTTACTTATTTCTGATTCTTTTTTGTCTATTCTATTCCATTGGTCTGCTTTTCTGGTTTTGTTTTTTTAACCAGTAACAGAAAATGTTGATGATCACTACTTCAATAATATAAAATGCCCTCTAAATCTTGGTTCAGTTTTCAAGCTTAAAGCTAGCTTTAAAAAAAGTATTCGTTTTAATAACTTAAAACAGAAGTAAAATATTTGGTGGCACCTTGCATGCTGTGAGGTCTGGAAGTATTATTCCTTTTTATTCTCCCTTTATTTCATTTTTTTCCATTTTCTCACTATTTAAAATGGGAAAAGCAACATGTCTTAGTGTGTAGAAAAGCTAACCTTGCAGTCCAAAAGTTCTTCTGACATATGCAAGACAATGTGGCCCTGGGAAATTCACTTAACTGCTATGCACTCTGTATATAAGACTATATATATATATATGTGTGTGTGTGTGTGTGTGTGTGTGTGTGCGTGTGCATGTGCATAAACACATATATGTGTGTGTATATATATATATGTATATATGTTGCATAGAAAATGCATATCTGCATTGAGAGTGAATTTCCTCCTCTAGGGTCCCCTAAACTAATGAAATCACTGGTTGAGTCTCTATTTCAATACTTATTTTAAACTACCCTACAAATTGAACATGAGGGTAACAGTTTCATTTTGAGGATGGAAAAATGAGGCCTGTTAAGGTATAGTGGAATGAAACCATATGTTATAAACCTCAGCCCATTATTTTTTCTGCTTAGACCAGGGGTTGGCACACTATCACACAAGAGTCAAATCTCTCCCCATTTTTGTACAACCTAGAAGCTAAGAATGATTTTATATCTTAAAATGCAATAAAAATATATTTTAAAATATGATAAAATCATTATTTTTAAAAATGCAATAAAGTATTTATATTTTAAAAATACAATAAATATAAGAACCATTCTTAACTCATGAGCTGTACAGAAAAAAGTCTCCTGACCCTTGTACTTGACAATTCTTTGTTAAAAACACTCCATACCACCCAAGTCATCATGTACCATGTGCACTCCTCCAACTCTAGTTTATGTCTTATTTTTCTCATCACATTTAGTCAAAGAGTATTGGTAAATTTCATTCTTGTACTCTTTTCATGTAGCTCACATGTGAATAGTACCTAGCCCAATACACTATATATACTTCATTTTCCATAACTATTTAAAATAATTGAATGTAACCCCCTTCCAAAAGCATTCTCAAGATAGTTTAGTAGAGTTTTGTATGGTGTTGAAATAAGACCTTCATAAATTTATTTCAGTGTTGACATGAGGGAGGGAAGGGCAGGAATTTGACACTGTTACTCTTATAAAGAAAAAAAGAATACTATTGTTAGTATCCAACAAAGCAATCATTTATTGGTACTACCACTACAAAATGGTTATTGGACTCTACGGAATTACCTCTTGACTTGAACCTTTGAAAAAAGTTGGTATTTCCTTCTAGTTACAAGTTCACATTGGGAAGTAGTGCTTGAGAGTTATGTTATGGAATGGTCAAATTTTGCATTATTTGGAGGCAGTTAAGTGGACAGTGAATAGAGCACAGGATTCAGATCTGAGTTCAAATCCACTCTCAGATACTTCCTAATTGTGTGCTTTTGGCCATGTCATTTAAACTCTGTCTCAGCTTTCTATTCAATTCTATTATTTTCACGTGGAATACCTGGAAATCCTCTATTTCATTAAAGATACATTTTTCCCTTGTATGATTATCCTCAGTTTTTCCAGATAAGTTATTTTTGGCTATAAGCCTGTATTTTTCCTTTCTAGAACAGTGTATATTAAGCTCTGCTTTTTATAATGATTATTGCTGAGTCTTGTGTGATCTTAACTCTGGCTCCTTGGTACTTGAATTCTCTCTTTCTTGTTGCTTTCAGTTTTTTTCCTTTGACCTGGAAACTTTGGATTTTGACAATAATGTTCATGAGAGTTTTTCAGTTTGTGGTTTCTTTTAGGCAGTAAATAATATTTTCTTACTACTTCAAATTTGTACTCTGGTTCTAAGAAGTCTAAGAAATTTTCTTTTATGATTTCTTGAATTATAATGTCTTTTTTTCCTTCATGGCTTTCAAAAAATAATCCAGTGATGTTTGAAGTGTTGTCAGCTTATTTTGTTTTTCACATCTAATTTTCATTTGTTTTTGCTATGAGATAGCTTACATTTTCTTATATTTTTCAGTTGATTGATATTATTTTAATATTTCTTGCTGTGTAATGGAGTCATAAGCTTCTGTTTCTCCATTCTGGTTTTTAGGGTATTTTGTTGCTCCGTCAAAGTTTTATACTCCCTTTTATCCCCCAAGCAGTTAATAACTCCTTCAAATTCTTTCTTGCATAGCTCTCATTTCTTTTCATTTTTTCCACTAGTGCTCTCATTTCATATATAAAAAACATTTAAAAACTCTTTTAAAAGCTCATTTTATTATTTCCAGGGTTGCTATTTAAATTTGTATTCAATGTGTGTTTTTCTTTAAAGCTTTGCTTGTAGGTGTTTTGGAGTCATTCTCTTCTAGATTTGTGTTGTGAACATCCCTATCACCATAATAGATTTAAAATATTGTCTTCATTTTCATTTGTTTATTCTGTTCCCCAGTGTTTTTGCATTTTGTGTTGGGACCAGGCTCTGGGCACTTCTGGAAAAAGTGTCTGGGTCAGTTCTGCTACTATTTGGGGGGAGGTATCAAGGTTTGAGTTGCTCTACAACCTCAGGAATAGCTCAGGTTGCAGAACTATAAGTTTTCAGTGCTCATAAAGTGATCTGATCCTGGACGAGTTTAATTGCTGCTGAGTGATCAAAGCTCTGCAAATTCCTGACCTGGCTTTGTGTTTGAGCAAGATACCTGTGGATTTCCTCCTTTGCAGTTTCAATAGACTTCTGCTGTCCTTAGTCCTCATTAGCCTGTTGAAAAGCCCTGCTTGTTCAGTGACAGAACTGTAGGATCCTCTTTGATCTGAGATGTCTGCCATGGTCATTTCTCTATTGAATTCAGTCATCTCCGAGCTGGAAGTGATAACTGATAAACCTGACAGCTGTCACATATTCCCTCACTCTGCCTGAGTTCTCTATGCCCTGGAGTTGGTCTGGAACCTCTTTCTGCCCCTGAATACAGCCTCTGTTATCTTTTCGTTCCTGGGTACTGATGTGCCTTTCATTTTTCATTTCTGGTCAGACCCCACTCCCAGAGTCCACAGATCTTGCTTCACTTTATGCTGGCCAAGGCTGGAAAAATGACTCCCTGTAACTTTTTCTTGGGTTTTCTGATCCGTCTTCAGTCTAGTACATGTTTTTAGATCTATTTAGAGAAACTTGCTGTACTTCATTCTACTACTTTGCCATTTTGTCTCTGCCTTTTCTAAGATATCTAATCTCAATATTTAAAAATGAATTCCTGGTCTTACACTCTAAATTCTCCCTCTTATAACTTTACTCTTTCTATCAAAAGCATTACTCTCTTTTCCATTTTCCTTGGTTCATAATCTTGGCATTATTTTAGATAGCTATTGAGTTTCTAATTCTTGACAAGTCCGTACCTTTACACTGGCCTTTCCCCGTTTCTGGAATATACTCTCTTTTTACTTCTACTTCACAGAGTTCTTTTCTCTTTAAAAGGTAGCTCAGGCCAATTCTACATTAAACCCTTTCTGATCTTAACTGTTAGTGCCTTCTTCCAAAACTTTCTTATATTTAGCTACTTTGTGTATATTTGTATTTAGTAACTTTACAATTATGCCTCATGTATTTTTATATCTTCTTGTCTCTCTCAGAGTATAATCTCATTGTGAGTAGATTGTTTCATTCTATGTGCTTGTATCTCTTGCACCTAGCACAGTGCCTGGCAACTTGTAGACATTTAATAAGTACTTTCTAATTGATGGATTTCTTGTGTAGTGGTAAAGTGACCTTCTTGAATGTTCTAGGTTACATTAGTCTAGCCTTTAATCTATAGACTGAAGTATTGGGTTTGTTTATTTGTAATAAGGAAGAATATTGACCGATATTCTGACCAATTCTTAAGAAAAAAATAGAAAAGTACTTAGTAACATAACTAATTATGTTGTAGTTCTAATTCAAAGACTTGAAAATTTTAGTACCAAATTCTTATAACTATTTAAACCATGATGGATAACTTAATTACCCTTCAAGTTTATGAAATAACAAACCAGTTTTATTAACCTAATAACAATTCTCATTCTTCTACTTAATTTAGTTAAATAAAAGTACATTTATAATTTATTTAAAATTGCAACTTGGTTATGCTATTTTTATTTGAAACATAATATTAATATCTTTAACCAAACTCTTGTGTTTATTTCTTTGTGTTCTGTAGAACCTAGAAAATGATGAGCTAAGAGATGCCCATGAAAAACGCAAAGGAAGGCTGCAGATGTTACAGACCAACTACAGAGCAGTAAAAGAGCAGTTAAAACGGTTGGAAGAAAACTATAGCAAGTGAGTTACATAGCTCATAAAAAATACCTCCCCTAAATATTAAATGAATACAACATTTTAAGTGTTCTTAGTGGATTTTGTAAAATTATTTGATAGAAATTTTTTCATATAAACAGGCAACATAGAGCATGATAAAGTACATACGCCAACCTTTAGTATTTTGAAATTGTGTTGATGCTCCTTAACAGTTGAAAATTATTATTTATTTTACTTTTTAGTGTCTCTATAGATATTTAATTAAAATATGTGATTTTAAAATAATAGCATATATAAGATTGAACATTTATTTTTATAACAATATCTTTGAGAGAAAATTAAGACTCAGAACTTTACAATGTAAAGACAAGAGGTATATGTGATCTATAACTTACAGTTAACAGTTTAAAATTTTTTAACATAGAAAAGTGTTGAAAACCTTAACAATCCATTGGTTTGTTCTAAAGCTATCTGAATGAATTGGTGGTCTCAGTTCAATTGCTGTGAACAGGTGTTCAAATCTCAGTTAGTAGTAAGTGGCTCCCTTGTTAACAGTATCAACAGAGAGCAAAGGACTGAATGAGCACAGAAAATGTAGTATAGTCTCTTCTTTGGTGAGAGATCCTTCAGGGCAGCGTTAGCGATACACATTGTTTGCTTGTATGTAGAAATAACGTTTCTAAATTGGTCGGTACAGCACTTTTCCAAATTATAAATGAAGAGTTGATTTTCATCTCTTGAAAACTGAGATTCAAAAGGAAATTTCCATTGTCTATTGATAAAATTGGATCATGATAAAGTTCTTCTGATTATACTACTTTTTAATTATTTCTCCTGATAGATGGAAATATTACCAAATTGTACCTGAGCAAAAACAAAGTGTAAAATAACTTTAGATTCTAGTACTCTCAGCGTATAACTTTTCAAAGCCCTGATAGCATAATGGTTCCCTTTCCAACATCACTACCTAACAGCTTGCTTTTAAAAAAGACTGGGCATTTATGCCACTTACAGATTTGTTGGCAACATGTGCTGGATTAGTTGATGGCTTATAACCTTTCTTGGAGATTGTGACATCTCTACAATGTACATTTTCTCTATTGGCAGAATTTGAGAGATAGACCTAGTACTGCCATATGTCATATTAAGAGCTCTGCTTTCACACCAGCAGTCCAGCTTTGCGAAATTATTTTAGATCTTTAATTTAAATGTACCAGATTTTTGAAGTACTATCCAATCAAAACTGCATTCATATTATCTTTTAGGAATATATCTAATGGATTTTTAAAGTTCAAAGATGTATGAGTTTTTCTAGATTTTAAACTTTAGAAAAATAATAAAACATCTTGATTATAAAATAGGACTGACAGAAACAAACAAATGAGGAGTGGAGAGTCCCAGCAGCTCCGACAAGAGGATTCTGATACTCTGTGGAATAAGCTGACATATTTCAAAAGGGAATACCAGAAGCTATTGATTGAAAAGTGAGTTTTCTTTTTTCAACAATATGTACATGGAGAAACATTTGGGGAGGTTTTTATGTGGCTCGAAGGCCACTAGAGAGAGTCCTTACATAATTTGAAGATTATACCGTCTTCTTTTTACGAAGAAAAAAAGAAAAGAAAAAAAAAACACTGGCTTTTTTCATAACGCAGTGACAAGTTGTACGTTTGCTGCTACTAACAGAAACTGTATAACATGATCTAGGGATTGTGTTAATTAATGTGGCTCTCATCTGTTGGAGGTGTCGCTCTTCATTAGCCTGTATTTTACACACTGCCGTGCTTCATTTTTGGAATGAGGTGGTGAGGGGATAACCTAGCCAGCCATCCTTGTTTGATCTCCTTGATACATACGCAATGCAGAATGCCTCAGCTCTCTTGGTTCCCTGCCCTGTCCTGCTAATCCCAGCTGAGCTCATTATGGTGTAGCCTTGCTGCTACTCTTGGAGCCAGAGCTGTCCAAGCTAATTACTGGTAGCAGCAGAGCTGCCTGTTAAGGGTCTGGTGTGGATCTGCTAACATGGTCCTTGGTAGTGACCTGAAGAAGACACAAGGGAGTTGCTTTCTTTCTTGCTGTGCATTGCCTGTCCTTTGGGCTTAATGCTGATCCCTTCACACAGCTCTTTTAGATACAGTAAGTATAAAACTTGGTGAAGGAAACTCATATTTTAGAAAACATACAGTTTGCTTCTTTGATCTTATAATTCACATATTATTATACTCAGTCTGTCAATGAAAGAAAACTTTCTTTTCTTGTAGACAAAAGGAAATTAGCCCAGTATAATTAGCTTTTTGCTGCTATTTAACTATTTCTTTACCTTACAGTAATTTTAGCCATCAGAATGTCAAGTTTTTGTGGAAGATGGCAAATTTCAGATAGCTGGTCTAAGAATTTGGCAACAGGTGTGGCACTGAACATCAAAGTTTATTGAATTTTCTAAGCAAATAATAAATTATCGTATTATTTTATGGCACTCAGCTCTTTATGTAATACACATCGATTCTATAAAACTAAATTATAAGCTGTTTCACAAAATTATAAGCTCTTTAGAGAAAAGACCATGTTAAACTCTAACTATGAACTCTAAGGTGTTCAATATTTTGCAACATATTCTGTGGATGCTGAATAAATATTTAATGCTGGTAATGGAATATCTGTCTTTGAAACTTTTCATAAATTTATTCATTCAAACATTCCTTCAGCTTTTTTCTACACGGCACTATGCTAGGTACTTTGGGGAATAGAAAGATGAATAAGACACGGTCCTTGTCAATAAGAAGTTTATATTCTAGTAAGGATAATGGATATACTCCAGTGCAAAGGAGAGAAAGAAAGTGCAATAAGAGACTTAAAGTGTTATGGCTATTTAGGGAAAGAAAAAGATAATTTTAGGGTAGAAAAATCAAAGAAATACTTCATGGAGAAAGTGACACTGACCTGATTCTTGAAAGGTTGGTAATTCATTGAATTACCTGCCTTGTGCCAGGACTGTGACAGGTTACAGGGATACGGATACAAATGTTAAATAGCCACTGACCTCAGGGACATGTCGTTACACTCAGGAAGGGAACAACAGGTATATTGATAAGTAAATTAAAACATGTACAAAATACATACCATGTAATTTGGGGGCACTAATAACTAGGAGAATTAAGTAAGTCCTTGCAGGAGATGAACTCGAGCTTAGCCTTGAAGGGAATTAGGGTTTTTAAGAGGCAGAAGTGAGGAGAGAATATTCTAGGAAAGAGAGCAACCTATGTAAAGTCACAGGGGTAGGGAAAGAAATATGTATAAGAAACAGTAAGTAATCCACTTGACTGAAAGATAGTGTGTATAAAGGGGAATATATGTAATCAGCCCAGAAAGAAACAGGCCAGACTGAAAGGTTTTAAATTTCAAATAGGATCTTACCTTTTATCCTAAGGGCAGTTAGGGAACTACTAGAACTTGGAAAGGGTAGTGATTATGTTTAGACTGTACTACTTTAGAAATATAGTTTGGCAGCTATGTGAATATGAATTCAAAAGAATGCAGGCTAAATACAAGGAGATACATTAAGAGACTATCACTGCAGTACAGGTAAGAGCTGATATAGGCTTAAATTATGGTGGCTGTGGTATGATTGGAGAAAAGGAGAGTTATGTAAGGAACATAGAAAAAGAATGAATGAGAACTGGCAATTGACTGAATATAGGACTGGTAGAAGAGAGTAAGGGATTGTGGATGTCTCCTTGCTTATCCGTTTTCATATCTAGAAGAAATATTATATCTTCAACCGAAATAGGAAAAAGGTCACAAACAAATTATATCAAATATCCTCTTCGTGTGTTAGAGACTTCTGGTGTTGTTTTCTTAAAACAAACCTGTGCCAGCAAAATCTCTGTGGATTTAATTTCTGCTTCTTAGAAATCTGACTATAACTTCATGTAGGAGTCCACAGGTATCATCATGGTCTCTTTGTAAATCCAGAGTAAGATACAAATAAAGAGTTTCTGGATACCTGAAGTTTGAAAGTGCTTCTCGCATGACTTCTATGAAGCTGCTACGCTGGAGCTGATTGCTTTATTCACCTGAGTTTATTCTGTTTTCACTTCACATCTGCTTGATCTCTGACTGTTATGAAAAGATGTGAAGTTCATTGTGTGCTTACTGTCAAAATGTTGAATACCCCCTGCCCTGACTGATTAATATTGCTGATGAATCTTGAGGTCTACAAAATAATTTTACCTAAAAATTACCATCTTTAAATATTTTGATAGTGTCTTTTTTTTTTTTGTAAAACCTATTGTAATTTTTCTTGATTTAGTATGGTTTAAAAGAATGGAGTGAACAGTTATTTAGCTAGTATTATAACTTTTGTGAATACTTTAGTCATTCTCATTTTGTTATTAAAATTAGGTATTTTGTAGCATTTTAAGACAAGAGTGGAAGTTTAATAAGGAGTGCTGTTAGTTGTCATTAAGAGAAACTATCCACTTGGAAACTGTAAACTCTTTAAGGCATTCAGTTCCTAAAGGTCTGAAATCTTTTATAAATTACTCAGAGAGTTGGTTGGTTGGTTGTTGTCCCTCCTCTTTGAAGAGGATCAAAATCACATCACCATGATAAGTGTAATTTCAGTGTGTCCGACTGTGGCTGATCAGACCGATACAAGCTCAGAAGGCTCTGCCACAGGTTGGGCACAGATAGTCCATGTGAATATGTGGGGTGGATACCCCAAATTTGCACATCCTGCATTTGCTTTGTGCTGTCTCAATTATGCTTTGTTCAAAGAGCATAGCACCCTTTCCGATGCAAGTACGCTATGCTGAGTGGTCCTGTGTTAGTGTCTCCCATGTTGCACAGTAATATAACAAGACACACATAAGTAATGGTTCTTGATAAAAACAGGATACATATGGAATATAAATGATTCTTAAAATCATAATATTTTTATAAGTTTCAAACTGTTCGAAATGCAGCTTTGTGTTTTTAATATCTTAACTTTACATTTAGATGAATTTCTAAATCGTTTTACCTAGATCAGGTTTTTATTCATTATTTTTCTTTCACTGACTTGTATATCATTATTTCAGAAATATACTTAAAGGCTTGCTGCCCTCTTGCCAATTATCTGTCATTATTAACACCAACTTGTCTGTCTTTGTACCTAATATTTATATTGTTGTATATGGCAGGTAATGTGCTTAAATGTGGCATCTGATATACTTAAGCATTTCCATATAGCGAAGAAGATTATTATGCAAACTGAAACATCTCTGTTTTTCCCTTTTTCCTGAGTTCATCTCTTACTGTACAGCAGGTATTGTGAGTCAGGCCTAACCTCAGTCAGTTTAGTGATTCAGGCTCATGTGTTAAAATGCAAGAAAATACCCATGGATCACAAAATACACTAAAAACAGAAGATAAAATAACAGAGCTTCTACATTAAAAAGATATAAAATTGTACTCCATTTTGTCCCCTCGCTAACAAATCATTTTGATCTGGATCTCTCCCCTTTAGAAAGTAGAGTTTAAGTATATTCTCTGATGCCTTTACCTTGAAGGCTAGACCTTTTATAATTGAGATCACAAAAGGGGGAAAGGGACTGATTCCTTAAAGGACCAGTCTGGTTCCCCTGCTACTCAAGCCACTGCTAGAGTATATAAGACAATGGATTGGGAGAACTATATGTTCTTTTTTTTTTTTTTTTGTTATTTTGTTTTAAAAATATTTACTTTGTTTTTTATGTCAGTTGTATTTACTTCCATCCCTCTCCTAGAGAGCCTTCTCTTATAATAAAAAATAAAAATAGGGGAAAAATACAGCAGAACTAACAAGATGAAAAAATCTGACATTATATGTACAGTTCCTTTCCCCTAAGTATCTTCCCTTCCCACTCCCACCTCTGCAAAGCAGGAGAATGGAGTGAGGGAAGGAACATTTTCGTATCTGTTCTTTGGATCTTATCTTGACCATTATAATTTCTCAGTATTAAGTTTCAAATATTTTGTTTTTTTCCATTTCCATCGATGTAGTCATTGTATGTCTTGTTTTTATGATTCTACTTATTTCACTGTATATCAGTTCATGTCTTTCTATTCTTCTCTGAATTCATTGTTCTTTTTAGCATATTTCACTGTTTCACTCATGTACCACAGTTTGTTTAGCCATTCCCAAATCCATGGACTTCTACTTTGTTTCCAGTTCTTTGTTATTACAAATAGTGCTACTAAAAATACTTTGTTTATAATTTGTATCATTGACTTCCTTAGGACTTATGATTAGCATTGGGATCTCTGGATCAATGAAATTGGCATTTTAATGACTTTTTTTGCATAACACATCACTTTGTGGAAGGGTTGAATCAAATAGCTCCACCGCCCTGTGCCTGTTTTTCCATAGCCCCTCCAACACTGACTATTTCTCTCCTTTGTCATCTTTTCCAATTTTCTGATTGTGAGATGAAATTTCAAAGTTCCTTTGATTTGTATTTCTCTTATTATTCATTGTTTGTTTATACTTATTTATATATGAATCAACTGGAAATAATAGTTAGTCTCAAAACCAAGAAAATGTGGATTCAAATCCTCCCTTAGAAATTCTCTAGCTGGGTGATCCTGGGCGACTGACTTTACTTCTCAGTTCTCTCGGCAGCTAAGGCTCTATTAATTGTACATCGATAGACTTTCCTTATGCACCATTGAAATTGCAGGTTATCTTCCCGTCATCTTTCTTAGTTCCTATATCTACATATTATCTCCCCCATTAGAATAAAAACTTCTTGACAGCGGGACATATTTTCACTTTTCTTCTGTATTCTGGTGTCTAGCACAGTGCCTGGCATATTGAAACACTTAAGAAACGCTTGTTGATTGCTGATTGGTCAGTTGATTGGAATAAAGTTTCTTATGAGTATTGATAGTTGGAAGTTCTTTTGAGAAACGTTTATTCATATCCTTTAGCTACTACTGAGGAATGCTTTTTGGTCTTATTATATAATTATTATTTCCTTATGCTTCTTGGGTATCAGATCATTATCTGAATTTCAGATTTCTTCAATTGGCTGCTTTGGTCCTGCTTCTCTCTGAGTCCTTGCAGCATACCAGGACAACATTCCCAAAGAACAACATTGGGAAAGGCATTTGGGGGTAACTGACTTGCCCAGAGTCACGCAACTAGTATTCCACCTAACTGCCCAAGACATTCCTTTTAATTTTTCTTTTCTTCAACTGTCTTAAGACCAGCTGTCTTGAGAACTCTAATGCTAACTCTTTGATTCTCTCACTCTAGCCAGAGCTGCCTTCTAACCTCTTTATGTATCTTCCTTCTAAGTTGTAGCCATTTCCAAATCCCCTATTTTTCTCTTGAGATACTAACCTGATGAATTCTTATTATCTACTTTTCTAAAATGGGAAGACCACAATTAATTTTAAATAGACATACAGTTGGACATTTTGAGGAAAAAATGATTTTGGATCTAAGTCTCCCTGTATAGTTGTTTTTTAAAAAGTAGTCAAGGTATTATATGACTTTGCCCAAGAGAATGGTACTATTTTATTTGTCTTGGTATGCCAGATTTACCTGTAATATGGGATATAGTTTTTAATTTTCTTTAACATCGAGCTAGCAAGAAGATATTGAAATAGGGAGGATTGTTTAAACATTAACAATGATCCTTTCTTTGGTAACTTAGTTTTACCTTGCTTTGAGGTTATACAATTCTATGTTGTTTCCTGTAGCAATAATTGCTATTCACACTTCTAGTTAAGATCAGTTTCTATGGAACAGTACTGATTTTTGGAATATATAATTCAGGCCTTTTAAATTGCTTTAAGTTGAAACATAAGAAATGTAGTACAATCCTAGATATGTTTTATCAATTATGATAGAATCTGTTTATAATGGTAAGGTTTTTTACTAAATACATTCACTAAGTAGAAAATCATTATTATAATAATTGCAATTTGCAAAATGGAAATAAATCATTAAAAACGTTGTTTCGCATTGCTGTGAATAGACCTTGTATTTATTAGAAATAAAATTGACCCTTTTAAGATAACTGAAGCACATGCAACAACATCTGCTGTGGAAGATAAGGAAGTAAATTCTACGAACCATTGGGCCAGTTCCTTCAAATAAGTCAACTTGTACTTTCATACTCATTAATTTTAATGGTGGCATTAGGGAAGATTGTAAAATGTACATTGGAAAATAGAGTTCAGGCTTAATCAATGAGCGACAAAGAAAGCATGTGGGCTGCCTCGGAAGCCTCGCCCCCTACCTGGCTACCCTCTTGATCTTCATGATCTCCAGACATTCACCATATTGCAGGATGACATCACCTCTGTAACTCATGCTTCCTCCAGTCATTGTCCAGCCCTGCTGCCAGACTTCATCCTGGCCCCACAGCGGCCAGCCTTCCCTCTCCTCTTCTCAGCTCCTTTTTATCTGTTTTCTTCCACCATTAGGTTGTGAATTCCATTAGGGTAGGGACCAAATAAGATAATCACGATGCAGTTCTTAGCATGGTGCCTGGAATATGATAAGCACTCTATAAATGTTAGCTGTCATCATCATCATCATCGTTGACATCATGTGATTTTTGTGAAACGTTAGTGCGATGCATTCATGGGGATCCAAAGTCCTTGATGTGGAGAATGCCATAAAAGCTGTATTTATTTTTATTCTGTGAAGTAGTTGTTGTCACTCCGCATGCTGTTGGTAGTTAACTGATCTTACTTTATGTCAGTTACTGTCTTTCATATTTTCTTACGCTCTTTATATTCATTTTCCTAGACTCATATCTTATTACACCAAAATGCCATCATTTATTAAGTCGTGCAGTGATTGAACGTATAGATTGCTTCTAGTTTTTCTTTTTTCTATTACAACTAAAAGAGCCACAAATTCTTCTGTAAAAATATGAGATTCCTATATTTTCAATAATATTTTTAGATTCTGTCTCAGAAATAAAATCTCTGAGACAGAATTTTATCTCCAGAAAATTTGTATCTAACTAAGATCTTATCAATAACATGATGGAGTTATAGACCCTACTTTTGACAAGCTCAGAGAATGCTACAATCCTAAGTGATCTTAGCAATATTCTCAATGGGCCACCCAAGTCTGAGGTTAGGAAAATTGGGGTTCAGAGAGATGAAGAGATTTATTTGGCTCCGGAGTGGTATTGTGGGAAGAGACCTGCGTTTGGACCCAGCATTGCCTCTTATTACCTGGGTGATGCTGCTCATGTGACACTGGCCAAGAAATAGAGCTAGACTAGGTGTTCTTTTACCATCCCTGATCCTACTGTACTTCTACTTTATGACAAATCACACAAAAAAATTTATGAGCAGAGAGGAACTCCACATATCCTGGCCCCTGGAAGTAGTAAATGACTCTCAGAGATATAGACACTGATAAGAACGCTGGGCTCACACTCAGAAAGATTTGAGTTCGTCTGCAGTGTTAGACACTTTTCTAGCTTCCAGACCCTGGTGAGTCACTTCACTGCTGCCTGCCTCAGTGGCTCAGTTGTAAAATGGCCGTAACAAAACTACTCACCTTGCAGGGCTATTTTGAAGCTCAAATGAAATAATGTTTGTAGAGCTTTTGGCATCACATTTGAAACGTTGTTTAGTTGTGTCTGGCTATTTTTCTTTCTTAATACAAATTCTGATCGTTGATGTGACAAGTCGGTAGTATCAAGTTCTTCTTGTTCCCATTCAGGGTTTTCTTGGCAAAGATACTGAATTGATATTCCTTTCCTTGCCCAATGTTTTGAGGCAAACAGGTTAAAGTAACTTGTCCAGGTAGTGAGTATCTGAAGCTAGATTTGAACTCAGGTCTTCCTTCCTCAGGCTCAATGCTCTATCCACTAAACCATCTAGAAGGTAGGCACTTAATAAATGTTTGTTCACTTCCAAATTTGATAAAATTCAGAAATTCAAGAAATGCTGGGAATTGATCTAACAGGTAGTTCTGAAATTAAGGAAACCAATTGTCAACAACCATATGAAAAAGTACTCCAAATAGCAATAGTAGAAGAAATATAAATTAAAAAACCTCTCTGAGGTCCTACCTCATATCCAGCAAAAGTTGAGAAAAAAAGTAAAATAGGATAATCCTTGAAAGAACTATAAGAACAGTCACAGCAATGCATTGTTGCTTAATCTCCAAAGTGGTCTAATCATTCTGGAAAGCAACTTAGAAATATATCTGGAAGTCACTAAATTCTGCTCGCTCTTTAACCCGACCCAAGACCACTTCTAGGATTATACAGCAAAGGCATCAAAGAAAGGGAAAAAAAATACCCATATGTACAAAAACATTTATAGCGGTAATGTCTTTTCTAGCAAGGAACTTGAAACAAAGTGACTACCCATCAATTAGGGAAGAGCTGGGGAGAAAGAGAGATAATGAAAATAACAGATTCAAAGAAAACTGAGGGGACTTACATGAACCAGTACAGAGTGAAGTGAGCAGAACCAGAAGAATAATTTGATCTATGTCTACAAAATTATTAAGATGAATAACTGTGAAAGAATTAAGAAGTTTAAACAACGTAATGAATTCTTCCCACCTATTCCCGCACAAAGATGCAAGATACAGAATGAGGCATATTTCTCCAAGACAGCTAGTTAAGGGTTTGTTTTACATGACCAGAAGTATTTGTTATAAAGGAGAGCTTTTCTTTTGTTTTCCTTTGAGTGGAGTGAATTAAGGATGAGAGGAGAAATAGTGATAATTATACTAAAGAAAGGAAGAAAGAAAGCTTTATGGATCATTAAAACATGAACATAAGAAATCATAAGGAAGTTCACAAATGAACATCAAATAGTAAGACAGTTTTGGAACTACTTTGTCCAATTTGAATTTTATAAACAACAACACTAATATAAAAGCAATCAAGTTGCACATAGTAGAGAGAAAGCCAAACTGTACATAACAGACGTCCACAGTTTTAAATAAAACTTCCTTTTTTAGTTTTTTCTTTGTATTCCCATTTATTGATTTTTACTAAGCTCATAATAAAAATAAAATTTAAAAATAATTGAAACAGGTTTCATTAACTAATTCAAATAATTAGTTAATATAATTTAAATAATTTGTATTACTTCAATAATTTATTAATGATTATTCCATATAAATATGTATAAGAAACTAGTTTCAGTAATTAGTTTTCAAAAGAATGAGAGTTTAATTTATATAGAACTCATTTATTGGATTAGGAATTTAAGGAATACCATTTTACATTAAAATAAGGAAAACATTTTAAATCCAGATTCACTTTCTATTCTTAATCTATTACAGTCACCTGAATTGCAACTCCACGATGTTTAAACAATTGGTAACAAGTAAAAAGACTATAGAGAAGCTGAAGTTGGGTCCAAAAATTATTAGAGGAAATATCATCCACTAGATATCCTAGGTTTTGTTACTTATTTCACATGCTGTACTGGCAAATCAGTTTACCCCTTTGGACTACTCATTTGCAGTAATTCGGGTTATTTACCTGTAAAACAGGGGAGTTGGAGTATATAGTTTTTGAAAGGTCTTTTCCAGTTCTCAATCCTGGAACCTGGTTTTTGACTCATCAAATTTACAGAAGTTGCTGAGAAGTTAGAATTGGAATTATATTTATACTATGTTTAGAAATGTTCACAGACTCCCAGAATTTTGCTTTTTTCTTTTTATTATAATTTATTTATTTAACTTTTTACATTCATTTTCACAAAACTTTGGGTTCCAAATTTTCTCCCATTTATCCCCTCCCCCCCACCCCAATACACCAAGCATTCTAATTTGCCCTATCACCAATCTTCCTTCTCTTCTATCATCCCTCCCTTCTCTTGTCCCCATCTTCTCTTCTGTCCTGTAGGGCCAGATGACTTTCCATTCCCCATTAACTGTATTTCTTGTTTCCTAGTAGCAAGAACAATACTAAATAGTTGTTCCTAAAACTTTGAGTTCCAAATTCTCCCCATCCCTCCCTCCCCACCCATTCCCTTTGGGAAGGCAGGCAATACAATATAGGCCATATCTGTGTAGTTTTGCAAATGACTTCGATAATAGTAGTGTTGTGTAAGACTAACTGTATTTCCCTCCATCCTATCCTGCCCCCCATTGTTTCTATTCTGTCTTTTGATCCTGTCCCTCCCCGAGTGTTGACTTCAAATTGCTCCCTCCTCCCATTGCCCTCCCTCCCATCATCCCCTCCACCCTGCTTATCTCCTTCTCCCCCACTTTCCTGTATTGTAAGATAGGTTTTCATACCAAAATGAGTGTGCATTTTATTCCTTCCTTTAGTCGAATGTGATGAGGGTAAACTTCTTGTTTTTTTCTCAGCTCTCCTCTTTTTCCCTCCACTAAAAAGTCTCCTGCTTGCCTCTTCTATGAGATATAATTAACCCCATTCCATTTCACCCTCTCTCCTCCCACTACATTTCTCTCTCACCATTTACCTTAATTTCTTTTAAGATATGGTCCCATCCTATTCAATTCAATCTGTGCTCTCTGTCTCTGTATGTGTGTGCATGTGTGTATGTGTGCATGCGTGTACATGTGTGTATATGGACACACCAACTACCGAGATACTGAAAAGTTTTAAAAGTTACAAATATTGTCTTTCCATGTGGGAATGTAAACAGTTCACTTCTGGTAAGTCCCTTAAGACTTCCCTTTGCTGTTTACTTTTTCATGCTTCTTCTCATTCTTGTGTTTGAAAGTCAAATTTTCTTTTCAGCTCTGGTCTTTTCATCAAGAATGATTGAAAGCCCTCTGTTTCATTGAAAGACCATATTTTCCCCTGAAGTATTATACTCAGTTTAGCTGGGTAGGCGATTCTTGGTTTGAGTCTTAGTTCCTTTGACTTCTGGAATATCCTATTTCACACCCTTCAATCCCTTAATATAGAAGCTGCTAGATCTTGAGTTATCCTGATTGTATTTCCACAATATTTCCACAATACTGGAATTGTTTCTAGCTGCTTGTCAGATTTTCTCCTTGAGCTGGGAGTTTTGGAATTTGGCCATAGCCTATTTTTCAAGGTGTTATTTTCCTCAGCATTTTTTTGGGTCTCCTTTAGCAAGGTATTGACCCATTTTTCATGCTTTTCTTGCATCTCTCTCATTCCTCTTCCCAGTTTTTCCTCTACCTGTCTAACTTGATTTTCAAAATCCTTTTTGAGCTCTTCCATGGCCTGAGCCCACCGGACATCCACCTTGGATGATTGGGATACAGAGACCCCAACCTCCACATCTTTCCTTGATGGTAAGCATTGTTCTTCCTCATCAGAAATGAAAGGCGGGAACATCTGTTCCCCAAGAAAGTAGCTTTCTATGGTCTTTTTTTTCTTCCCTTTTCTGGGCATTTTCCCAGCCAGTTACTTGACTTCTGAGATTCCTTTCCACACCCACCTTGCCTCCAGATCCATCCAGCTAATCCTTGGGGTCTGAGATTCAAATGCTGCTCCCCAGCCTCATGGCTTTCCACGACAGGCGTGGCTGCTGTTCAATGTGAGCTTAGGTTCTGGTGCTCAGGTGGGGGCAGGGCTGCCTCCCAGGCTCAGTTCCCTCAGGGGGTTTATGGGGAGACATGCCTGCTCCTGGAGCCCGGGTCTGCTGCTGTCCCTGTCTCTGCCGCTGCCTCCCGAGGGGCCCGAGCCACGGAGACACTTCGCTCCCCTCTTGGCCAGCCCAGAAGTCTCTCTCACTGACCTGTAGTGCCTGTAGGTGGAGAGACCTTCGTGGCCGCCGGAGATTCCATCCCTGAAGCCTGCTCGGATGTGTTCCTCTCAGGGCCTTGCGAGCAGGGCCGGGGTGGGCTCCGCTGTCCCATGCAAAACTGACCCCTGGGGACAGCTTTCCAGGGCTCTCTGGAACGGAAATCTCCTCCACTGCATTTCTGTGCGGCTTGCTCTGCTCCAGAATTTGTGGGGAGTTCTTTTTACAGAAAATTTATGGACTGTGGGTTTGGAGCTAGCATACCTGAGTTTTTCTACTCCGCCATCTTGGCTCCTCCCCTCTCCCAGAATTTTTCAAAAATTTCTTCTGAATTCACGGTGCTTAAGCCCAAAAGAATAAAATTTGTAAGTCTCGAAAAATGAATGAACCTCTTTTAAAAAAATATTTTCACCTCAGGCCTATGTATCTAATTCTTAAAATGATTTGCAATCTTCATCTCTTTAAATTGTGAGATTGGTCTTGTTTAAATGATTCTAAATTCCCTTCTAGCTTTAAAAGTTTATGGCCCTTTTAATTCTAACATGATTTACTTAGACCTAACAGCAATGTTAAACTCCCTAGCTCCTCTCCACCAACACCGTACCCTATAGAAAATTACACTGAAAGTAAACTCGTTCCTCAACTCCAAGGTCTTTACAATTTTGACAACAGGGTTTTAAAGAAGTCTTTTACTGATTAGTAATTTTTAACAAAACTGATACATATAAAGAAGCTTTATTTATAAATAAATTTTACTTTCTCAAATTTCTTTCAGGAAATACATCCTATAATGGCTAATGCCTTTCAGTAGTTAGCAAGTCATTATGTTTTGCTTCTGTTAATAATTTTCATAACCAAATGTATTGTTCAACTCAGACCTTCTGTTCTTTACAGGGGCTGTAAGTAACATAATTAAAATGCTATTTGCTGTATTTGAAAATATTATTTTCCCTTTTATTTTGAGGTCTAGTTGTTTTTTAAGTGTCTAATGAGGATAATAACTTAATAAATGCATTTCAACAAGTGTTTATTAAGTGCCTACCTTGTGCTAAACATAATAGAGACAAAAAAATTTAAATAACACGTAGCCCCGCGGCAGTTTAGTATGTATTGGGACTGCTTTATTTGCGTAAATAATTATTATACAAAACAATAACAAATAACAGAATTATAGGGGAATTTTTAAAGTTTAAAAGTGTCTTTCATATCAGTTTAAAAAAATTACATGCTACATAAGGTCTTATGAAAGAATGTTCTTTGTTGATGAGAGGAATCAGTTAACTTTGTAGCATATCTGACATTTGAACAGGGTGTTGAGAGATCTTTAGGATTTTAAAAACTGGGTTAATTTACTTTTCAAGTAACAGGTAGCAAAATGTCAGTGTGTCCTTGCCAGGAGGACATGTTTCATTTTTATTCATTTGGACTCATGACTTATCTTCTTTTTTTCTATAATGTTGTCATTGTATAGATTATTTTGCTACTTCTTTTGATTGATATGCATCAGTTCATAAAAGTTATTCTAATTTCCTCTGATAATTGTTCATAATTTTTGTGACATTGTAATATTCCATTATATTCATATATCAACATATATTTAGTCATCCATTCTTCCATAGGAGAACTTCCACTTAATTTCCAGTTTTTGGTTACCAGGAAAAAAAATTGTTATACATATTTTTGTACATGAACCAGGATAACCAGTGCTATGAAAGTAAGAGGACCTGATCGAACCTTCTAGGGAAATATCAGGAGTATCAAGGTCTGCTCTCTACTACCACTCTCCTGCAAAAGGAGCCATTGCATACAAACCAAATGTACAGGCATCTAGGTGGTGCAGTGGACAGAGGGCTGGAGCTGGAGTCAGTCATATCTGAATTCAATCTGGCCTCAGATATTTACTAGTAATGAAACTGAACTCTGCCTCTGCTTTATAATGTGTAAAATAAGGATCGATAGTAATGGCGCCTTACTACTGAGGTTGTTGGAAGGAGAAAAGAAGAACATTCTCTAAGTCACTTTGCAAAGCTTAAGGCACCACGTAAATGCGAGCTATATGGCTATTAATTAGACTGTCGGTGTTGTTACTGTTTTTATTATTGTCGCACTCTGTTTTATTGAACAAATAAAAACATCCGTCCCTGAATCCCAGGCCAGTCTTCTAAGCTGGTTCCCAGAAACCTGACTAGATGCATTCTATCCATTCCATCCATCCAGTATCAGTCTTCCTGGTATTCTGACTCAGCACAATGTTCTCTGTTGTTTGCAAATGTATTTAGGGTTTTTCCCTCTGAACCTGTATCTCTAGGGCCCTATTGTTCTACTCACTATCAGGCCTACTCACTCACTTTCTGTGGTTTGTAGCCCAGTACAATCTGAATGACATCTAGTAGTTTTCCTCTCTATCCTCACCATCTCTATACCAGTATGGAGGCTATGTAGAATAATAGGAAGAGAGCTGGATTTGGAGTGAGAGGACATGGATCCTCAAGGATTTACTGCACTTCTGGGATTCTGACTATCACCGCTGACCCAAGAGAAGACACAGGGCTTAACTATACCAAAATAATTCTCACTTTGTAGGAAGAGACTTTACCTTGAAACTTTCCTACATTTCCGTGCAGTAGTAAGACTGAAAATGTAGAATACACTGAAGAAGCTAAGAAAAGAGAGAGTAGATGGTGAAGCTGCAATTGAAGGGAAAGAAGATAAACCCAAAACTACAAACACTGAGACAACTCGTTGGGATTGGGAGCTTGTGACTGACACCCGTCCACGATGGCAGAGAACATTACGAGAAGTAGAAGATGGATACAGAGCTTTCTTCAAATCATTTTCAAAGGCAAGTGCTTGCCACATAATGAATGCCTAATGCATGTTTATTGAGTGATTGACTGATGATCCCATGACTTTTATCTTCGATGCTGAAAGAGAAATAACCTTCAAGTCAGGTTTATTTGTCCTCAGTTAAGTTTCATGTGAATTATTTGACAAATATGAGTTCAAGAAAGGTAGCTGCATTACGTTGTGTATGTATACTTGGCATATGTAGTTATCCTACTCGACTTCTATGATGTGATGCAAAAGCACCTTAATTTTATTAAGGGGGTGGTGAATTCTGATGATTCTACTCTGAATATGTACTATGAAATCCTTCAGCAATATAAATTGCTTAAGTTAATTAAGAAGAAACTAGTCTATAAAACCTTTGACATAATTCAGAAGTTAATATTACATTTTTGGAAAGAAATTTTCACTAACATCAAACTTTGGGTCATTAAAAATCATTCCATAATTTCGTGAGACATTTGGTTATCTTCTGTTGCAGTGCTTTTTATTCAATTTTTATTCAGTTATTCAATATTTTTATTCAATTATGATGTAAAGGCAATTTTTATCATTCATTTTTTATAAAATTTTGAGTTCCAAATTTTTCTCTCCCTCCTTTCCCTCCCTCCTCCAATTTGACAAATGTTGTTTTATGCATATACATATATATGTGTGTATGTATGTATGTATACACATGTAAAACATATTCCCCTATTAGTCATTTTGTGAAAGAAGAAACAAAACAACAGGAAAAGAACTATGAATGAAATAAAGTGAAAATAGCATTCTTTGTTCTGCATTCAGGTTCCATCAGTTCTCTCTCTGGTTGTGGTGGCACTTTCCATGAGTCTTTTGGAATTGTCTTAGGTCCTTATATTGCTGAGAAGTGTGGAGTTAATATAGTTGGTCACTGCACAAGTTTGCTGTTACTCTGCGTTGTTCTTGCTCTGCTCACTCCACTCAGCATCAGTTCATGTGAGTCTCTCCAGGTTTTTCTGAAATCCACCTGCTCATCATGTCTTACAGCACAATGGTGTTCCATTATAATCATATGCCACCACTTGTTCAGCCATTCCCAAATGGATAGGCATCCTCTCAATTTCCAATTCTTTGGTGCCACAAAAAGAGCTACTGTAAATATTTTCCTACATGTGGGTCCTTTTCTCTTTTTAATGATGTCTTTGAGACACAGACCTAGTAGAAGTATTGTTTGATCAAAGGGTATGCATGGTCTGACTGGCCTTTGCATATAGTTCCAGAATGGTTGGATCAGTTCATGACTCCATCATGCATTTTAATATCCCAGTTTTCTCACATCTTCTCCAACATTTTCTTTTTATGTCATGTTAACCAATCTGATAGATATGAGGTGGTACCTCAGAGTTTTAATTTTATTGCAGTGCTTTAGGGATGTACAAACAGAAAATCTTGAACATTTCTTCTTCAACATGAATGTTAGTTTTTCGAAGTTGTTTTTTAAAATTATTCTTGTGGTGTTTGATAACAATGGATTGAATGACAAAATTATTTAGATATTGTCATTTTTATTATTTTGGTTCAGCCTACTTATAAGCAATTAATATTTTTCTATTTTGGTACGTATTTATTTCTGTAAGTAGAGATTTGTAATTACATTCAGTTATCATATATATTAAAGATAGACATCCAAACATTTTATAGTAATTTTGAATGGAATTTCTCTTTCTCAACTTCATGTCGTTTAAAATTTAGCCCCTTCCCTTGCAGCCTTCTATTACAGAACTGATTTTACTTCTTCTTTATAGGGCCTAGTCTCCAGGGTTTCCTAATTTTTCTCCATCAAAAAGAATAGAAAATTTAGCCCCCTTTTCCCTGCCCCAACTGGTCATAAAATAATTCATTAGATTTTGTAACAACAAATCATCTGTAAATTATCAGAGTCAATGAAATCATACGAATAACAAATACTTTAAATCATCCCTATTAAACCCACTTTCATGTGTCATTGTTCTAAAGTTTCTTTTCCTTGTTTAAATTTCTCTTACTGTTGCCCAAGTTCAAAGCTCACCCAGTTTTTGATTACTCCAAATTAGAAGAAAAATTCTTGGGAAGTATTCTTGGGGCTGTGGAGGAGTTGGAGAGTAGTTAATGGGGTGACCTGAGACCCTTTTACCATCTACTCTAATTCCCAGTTATTATTATTTACCCCTACTGTCCTTTTGAGTAATCTTCATTTCCCTAGAGTTCAAAGATATTCTCCAGGAAAATCCTTGGATCAGAAAGCACATTTTCCTCTTGCCAATTATTAGTTCCTGCCTCCACTAACATTGACCTTTTTATCTGGGTAATCAAGAAATCTGCCTGCTTTCAGTGCTCAGTTTTAAAGTAGGTCAAAAGTTTATTTACTCTGCTTTTAATTGCTTAATTATTACAAACAACTTTAGAAGATAGTGGATTAGAGGCAGCAGCTGAGTTGAACTCTCAACATTCTCCTCAAACAACTTTAAAATAATGCCTCAAATCAAATTTTGGAGTGGCAGAGCCAATATAAGGTCAGAATGGGACATTTTTCTGGCCTAAGAAAACTTAGGAGGCCAGCAGGAGAGGTCTGTAACACCTGAGTGAGTGACAGCTGGGAATAGGGAACACCAGTGGTGGAAATGCAGCAACTTTAGGAGTTCTCAGAACCAGCAGTGGTAAAGGGAGTCAGATACCTGTTAAAAAGAAATTACATGGGAAAAAATATTAACTGCTCATGAATAAACTGTACCAACATAACTAAAATGAAAAATTCTACCTTAATTAATTTACTTATTTATTGCCATTCCAAATTACCAAGATTATTTTATAGTACTAGAAAAAATAATATAGTTAATTTGGAAGAATAAAAGAAAGAATATTGAGAGAATTAATGAAAAACATTATAAGGAAGATGGCTGGGCTGTACCAGATCTCACAATATATCAAGATGAAATGAAAGTTATGCAAGAAAATTATGAAAAGAGAATTAATAGCTTACTAAAAGAGGCACAAAAATACTGAAGGAAATTACATCTTTTAAAAAAAATAATTGATCTAGTGGTAAAAAAAAGGCACATAAAATTACTGGTGAAAAGAATTCCTCAAAAAGCAAGTTTGGCCAAATGGAAAAAGAGGTAAAAAATATCACTGAAGAAAATAATTCCTTAAAATTATTGGACAAGTGGAAGCTAATTGCTCCATGCGATATCAAGAAACAATAAAATAAAGTCAAAAGCATGAAAAAATAGAAAAAATATGAAATCTTATTGTAAAAACAACTGAATTGGCAAAAAGATTGAGGAAAGATAATTTAAGGATTGTTGAACTATCTGAAGACCACAGTCAAAAAAAGAGCCTAGACATCACATTTCAAGAAATTGTCAAGGAAAACAGCTCTGATATCTTAGATCCAGATGATAAAAGAGGAATTCATCTAATGCACCAGGTTGTTATTGCTGTGTTTATCCTTCCTACTGGAAGAGAACCATGATATCAAGGAGATGATGACATGACTTTCAATTGACTTTGATTTGAAAGTGCTATGTTTGAAGTGCTGTGCAAAGTTTGCCCGCTTCACTTTGTCCTCCAGAGCCATCTGGGTCCAGTGACTAGATATTCATCAGGTTGACTGGAGATTGCGCAGGATGCAGTAGGAGACCTTTTAAGCTACAGTCTTCTTCATATTCTCACTTTGAGTGAGGTAAGAAGTGAGTCAAGGGATGGCCACTTTAATTTTAGTGTTTGGTGTTCGAGAAAGAAATCCAGCCAGTAAGTCCCAAGTTAACTATGTAGCTTTCAGCAATCAAGATTTATCTTCCTTTGGAGAGGAGAAGTGAAGGGAGAGAGAGAGGGAAATGAAGGAGACAATGATTTTGAGTTACCTAATTGACTGGGTCCGCATTCAGGGATCTCGGACTATTCACAGGTTGTATTTGTCCTTTGTTCTTGGAGGGGACCATGGCATGGAGAGAGATAATGACATGACTTGCCATTGACTTTGATTTGAGTGAGGGAGGGCTGTGCAATGTCACCAGCCTCATTTTCTCCTCCAGAGCCATCTCCAGTTAATCCATCAGTTACCTTCTGAACAAGATCTCCAAAAGAAAACTCCTGGCCTCCTGTAGCCAAATTCTAGTGCTCTCAGGTCAAAGAGAAAATACTTCATCCAGAAAGAAATAGTTCAGATATTGTGGAGCCATAGTCAGGATGACACAAGATTTAGCAGTATCCATATTAAAGCATCACAGGGTTTGTAATAGGATATTCTGGAATGGCAGAGGAGCTGGGATTACAACTAAGAGTAAACTACCCAGCAAGGATTCTGGGAAGATAGTAGAAGTAGGTCAGAAAAGTTTTGGCTCTCCAAATTTCCTCTACATACAAAAAAAGGACAGAATTTCATCTTAGAGGGAACATAGAGCAGGGCAATAAATAAAAGTTGGGGTAAAGAAGTTCTCCTCAGACAATTTGAGAAGACCTTATGAACAACCTGAACTCCAGAGGTGAGGGTTCAGTCTGAATAAAATTCAAACACATCTAAGTCAGAATCTACAAACAACAAGCCCTGGGTGCAGCTGGATTGAGAGGCAGTCTCAGCCTTAGAAACTTTCATCTCACAGATAGTGAGGGTGTCTGAGCTGAGTAGGAGAAGATTGAAAGACCTTTCAGTGCCAAGGGATACCAAACACAGCTGTGCTGACCAGATGCATCCCAGGCCCTAACTGCAAGGAGGAGAACCTCTTGAGAGCAGTAGCAGAGGGGCAAGGTCCCTTCTGGCTGCAGGCACTTGCAGGAGATCAGAGTCCCTGGTTTCAGTTCCAGGGGAGAGAGGACAGTTGTAATTTGCAGCCACTGGAGGGACCACAAGGAACAAGATCATCTGTGATACAGTGTGGTTGGGGGCCCTAACTTTGGTTTAAAAATGAGAGAGGAGCCCAAGGTTGGAACCTGGGACAGACCTCAGAAAATAACAGTAATAAGGACTTGAGGGTTGGGGCACCATTCCCCATACATTGGAACTAGAAGTTGATTGCCCTAATAACTGCTAAAAACAAAATAAAAAAAAAAACAAAAATGAGTAAGCAAAGGAGAAAGAACCCAATAATAAATGTGGACATAGAAGATATGATTCATATTCAGAGCAAGATGATGGAGTTTAAAAAGCAACTCCTTTTTCCATGAGAAATATCAAATGATCCCAAGCACAAAAAGAGCTCTTAGAAGAACTTAAAAAGGATTTTCAAAATCAAATAAGGGAGACTAAGGAAAAGTTAGAAAAAAACGGCAATCTAAGAAAAATCAATAAAATTATGAAAAGAAAGTTAGCCACCTTGAAAAGAGAATGCAAAATTTAAGGAAGAAAATAATTTCTTGAAAACTAGAATGGGAGGTGGATCCAAGATTGTGGAGTAAAAGCAGGCACTTGCTTGAAGTCTGCCCCAAACTTGTAAAAAATGACTCTAAGCAAATTCTAGAGCTATAGAACTCACAAAGTGATAGAGTGAAACAAATTTCTAGCCTAAGACAACTTGGAATGTCAACAGAAAGGAAAAATTGCACTAGACTGGGAGTGAAGGCAGTCTGGCATGGGCTGCACCAGCAAAGACAAGTTCAGAGCAGGCCTCAGGGGACTGAATCACTGGCAGCTTTGGCAGTTTCCAGTCTTCTCAACCCACAAATGCCAGACAGCATAGACAGTTAGGGAAAACTCTGTGGGCCTTGGGTGAAAGAGGAATGCAGTCCAGTAGGGGTCCAACTCCAGCCCTGGGGTGGGGGAGGTGGCAGCAGCAGCAGCAGCTGCTTCCGGAGTTCTGGGTCCCCAGATGGTGGAGGAACAGGTAGCTGATACAAAATCCCTGAGACTGGGGAAAGTACAGCCACCCACACCCCAGCCCTCTGAAAACAGTCCTACCTTGACAAAGAATTTTAAAAGTTAAAGTATTTGGCTTGGAAGATGAGCAAACAGCATAAAAAAACCCCTCAGACTATAGAATCTTACTTTGATGATGAAGAAGATCAAAACATACAACCAGAAGAAGACAACAGAATCAAAGCTCCTACATAAAAAGCCTCCAAGAAAAATATGAATTGGTCACAGGTCATAGAAGAGCTCCAAAAGGGTTTTGGAAATCAAGAGAAGTAGATGAAAAATTGGGAAGAGAAGTGAGAATGATGCAAGAAAATCATGAAAAATGAGTCAACAGCTTGCTAAAGGAGACCCAAAAAAAAAAACTGAAGAAAATTACACCCTAAAAAATAGACTGATCTAAATGGCAAAAGAAGTCCAAAAGTCAACAAGGAGAAGAATGCCTTAAAAAAGCAGAATTGGCAAAATGGAAAAGGAAAATGGAAAAGAATGTCCAAAAACTCACTGAAGAAAATAATTAAGGGGCAAAAGGAATATATTGAAGAAGGAGAAAGGAACAGATATAATGAGGTAAATTATCTCACATGAAAGAGAGAAGAAAAATGTTTCACAGTGGAGGGGAAAAGGGGGGAAGTAAGAGGGAATGAGTGAACCGTACTCTCATCGGATTTGGCTTAAGGAGAGAATGACATATGCATTATATTGGGTATCTTACCCTACAGGAAAGTAAGGGGAAAGAATATGGGTGGGGGGAGAGAGATGATAGAAGGGAGGGCAGATTGGGGGAGGGTGTAGTCAGAGGCAAACATTTTAGAAAAAGGACAGGGTCAAAGGAGAAAACAGATTAAGTGGAGGTGGGATAGGATGGAGGGAAATATAGTTAGTTTTTCACAATGTGACTATTATGGAAGTGTTTTGCATAACTACCCATGTGTCACCTATGTTGAATTGTTTGCCTTCTCAATGAGATTGGGTGGGGAAGGAAGAAGGGAGAGAATCTGGAACTCAAAGTTTTAAAAATAAATGTTAAAGTTGTTTTCATGTGCAGCTGGGAAACACGATATACAGGCAATGGGGTATAAAAACCTATCTTGCCCTATGTAACAGCAAGCAAAGTAGGATTTTTTTAAAACTGTTTTTCTGGATTGAGTTTTAGCCAGTCAAGTGCCTTTGACTGAATCAAGAGTTCTTGTTTGGATTAAGAGTCTTTGATTGGAAACTATATATCTATATCTATCATCTATCTATCTATCTATATCTATCTATCTATATATGGTATTTCTTGGAGGGAGAAGAGACTAGAGAGAGGAGCAGAGCTGAGAAGGGAAAAGTGAGCATGAGCGGCATAGGGGAACTTGCTAGTGGAGAGAACGTTCGTGATGTTGGTGCTCCCTGTTAATCTGTGCTAATTTCTTGGACAGAAGCCCTATCTGTTGATCTGTGTTGGTTTCTCAGAAAGAAGTCCTTTCTGTTGGTTTGTTGATTTTTCAGACAGAAGTCCCGTCTCTTAGTTAGTGTTAATTTCTCAGACAGAAGCCCTGTCTCTTGGTTTTTATTAGTGAATTGAGCTGAAGAGTGGATATCTGCCCACAGGAACGAAGCTTAGCTTAAGCCCCTTTTAAGAACTATTAAAGTGAATTGAGATGATGGCACTGGTAATGTGTGTATATTGTTATAACCCTGGTAAGCTTCGTTTTCCTAGAAACAGAAGCTGTGGAAAAGAACCCCTGGAACCTGCTATCAGGCAGAAACAAGAAGAGTTTGGAATGGTACAGTCCTCATGAGCTGAGACACAGAGCAGGAGCAGATAACTGCCTGTGTGTGAACCCAGGAAAGAGCTGGGACCAGTTGGCCTACTGAGGAGGAGCCATGGGGTTTAAAAAGTCAGTCTTGAATCAAGAGGACAGCGGACTTTACTTGGACTCTATGTAGTGATTTCAGTGACCTAGGGGTGGATGGTGTGGTATTTTCTGCTACCCCTTAAGGATGCATTGTGTTAGGGAAAATTCTAGCCTGGGACCTGACTTTGGGGATGCAATGATATATGCTATGTGCCATATGACATATTGAGTGTTATGAGATACATATCTGTATTAGATGATATATTTTACTTGAGGATTTTGCTATTAATGTTATACTTTTCTTTATTGAACAACGTTAGTTTGTTGCTGAATAAATGGATAATTTGATAATTCATTATATTATTTGATTAGACCCTTAAAATTATTCACTGCAGCAGTTCTCACATGTGCTGCTGTGATTGGTGTTACATCCTACAAGAAGGTAAGGGGAAAGGAGATAATGGGGGGTGGGTGATAGAAGGGAGGGCAGACATGAGGAAGGGGTAATCAGAATGTATGACATGTTGTGGTGGGGGAAGGGGAGAGATAGAGAAAATTTGGAATCCAATTCTGTGGAAATGAATGTTGAAAACCAAAAATAAATAAATTGGAAAAAAAAAGAAAACCAGAATTGGGCAAGGAAAAGCAAATGACATTCTAAGACACCAAGAAATAATAAAATCAGAAGACTGAAAAAATAGAAGATAAAGTGAAACATCTCATCAGAAAATCAACTGATCTTGAGAAATTACAATGAGAAGAATGAGGAGAAATAATTTAAAAATGGTTGGACTCTCTGAAAATCATGATAAAAAAGAATCTTGATACAATATTACTAGAAATTATCAAGAAAAATTCCCCTAAAGTTCTACAACAAGAAGACAAAGCAGAAATGGAGGGAAAAAGTCTAATGATCACTACCCGAAAGAGATCCCAGGAGGAAAACTTCCAGGAATATCATAGCCAACTTTCAGAGCTCCCAGGTTAAGGAAGAAAATACTGGAAGCAATATGAAAAAAGCAATTTAAATACATGGCTACACTACATAGGACCTAGCAGCTTCTCCACTGAAGGATTGTAGGTCTTGGAATACTATATCCCACAGAGCAAAAGAACAGGGGTTCCAGTCAAGGATATAACCCAGCAAAGTTAAGTATAATCCTGAATATTTTTTTTTAAAAAAAGATATTTAACAACTTGAAAGACTTTCATGTTTTTTTGACAAAAATCCAAGAACTTAAGGGTAAATTTGACATATAACATCAGGAGAAATATGTAGTAAACTTTAAGGACCAATTATAAGGGTTTCAATAAGGTCAAATTATTTACTTCTAAGTGAAAATATGAGCAGTACTCTCAAGACTGTCATCATTATTTGAGTAGTTTGAAAGGCTTGGACTGAACTGTGTATGATGGGGTGATTCTGCAAAAATAGAACCATAGGAAGAGATAAAAAGGAGCAATTATCTCCTACACATGAGGCTGAAAAGAAAAGAACTGATAACTGACGAAGGTAGTGTGGGGAGGTCAGATAGTACTGAAACCTTAACAAGAATATAATTAAAGACAGAATTAAAGGTGGGTATAAAAGTCTTAAATTCAGAAAGAAATAAAAAGGCAAGGGGATTAGGTGGAGGGAGTGGATAAGGGAGTGACTCTTGGAGTTATGAGTAGGTTAAAGAATAGGAGGGCAAGGTAGCAGGTAAAGCAGAGAAGTGAAGAGGGATAAGGTAAAATAGGTGAGAAAGGTAGTGAGGAAAAATAGTAAGGAATAAAATACATAAGTAATTGTGATTTAGAATGTGAATAGATGAATTTACCTATAAAACAGAAATGGATAGCACATTAAAACTTTGAATTCAACATTGTTGTTTTCAGGAAACACTGTCAAACAAGAGATACAAATAAAGATAAAATAAAGGGCAGGAGCAGATGTTATTATGTAAAACAGAAAGCAGAGGTAGCAATCATGATCTCAGACAAAGTTAAAGTTAAGGTAGAATTAATCAAAAGAGAAAAACACAAGTGACACTATATGTCTACAATATTATTCAATATTGTTTCTGACCATTTAAAATAACTAGATATTATAAAATACCTGAGCTTATACCTGCCAAAACAGACACAGGAATTATATGAACGTAAACATAAAAACACTTTTTATGCAAATAAAGTAATATATAAATAATTGGAGTATTTATAATAATTTAGTACTGTTTAATATTATAATTAATTTAATATTAAATTTTATATAAGCATGATATTTATATAGTATTTATTGCTAGTCAAAAGATAAAGCCAATATAATTTTTAAAATGACAGTTTTACCTAATCTATTTATTTAGTGTCATTCCAATTAAATTACTAAAAAGGTATCTGAGTTAGAGAAAATAATAACGAAGTTCATCGGAAGAACAGAAAGTCAAGAACTTCAAAGAAACCAGAGAGAAAATATGTAAAGGAAGAAGATTCAACCGTATCAGACTTTAAGCTGTGCTATAAGATGAGAGCGTTGTTCCCTCCTCATTCCTCCTTCATTCCGATTTTCTTCAGATTCTGTCTCTTTTGTTCTTTCTTCATGTGAATTTTGTTATTTTGTCTAGCTCTATAAAGTATCTTGGTAATTTGATTGGTATGCCATTAAATCTGTAAAGTAATTTAGGTAACATTATTATTTTTCTTTCATTAGCACAACCCAAATATGAACCATGTTCTAATTATTTAAATAACATTTATACTAATCTTGAATCTGCTTTGGTTGACCACACAAGCTTAAAAAACTTTTAAAAAATATAAACATATTGGATACAGTGCAATAAAACTTTTTTCAAAAATATCTTTTCTAATAATTTTAAAGGATGACTGATTTTCTTTACTGGTTAGTTTGTTGCATATCTGCCTGCTCACACAAAGATGAGCAAGATTAAGCTGCCAGGGTACTTAAAAACCCAGGAAAAAATCTTTTCCTTTTCCTCTTACTTACTGCACCTTCCCAGCTTTCTCTCTTACCTACATCTTCCTAACAGCCGTCTTCAAAATGAAAAGGACAGGCACGACACCTTTTGATGAAGTAATAAGATAAACGTCTTCTTTATCCCCCAGCATACTGCTTGAAAAGAATAGACCCTTAAAATACTTCGATTGATTATGACAAATATATTATGAATTTTTGTAAGAAATGAAATTATAGGTTTAATTATGTTGTATTAATGAGTTCAAAAAGCTATCTCTAGAATCACCTGTATGCCTCAAAAACCAGTCTTTGGGAGCTACTGAACTATAATAATTTTCATGATCCCTAAGACTGATACTTTAGCATACCTATACTTAATGATCTTCTTTAAAAAATGAAAGCAGATTCAAGATTAATGTCAATGTTACTTAAATAATTAGAACACGGTTCATATTTGGGCTGTGCTAATGAAAGAAAAACAATAATGTTACCTAAATTACGTCATAGATTTAATGCCATACCAAAAAAAGAGATTTTTTCCATTTATTGTGTTCCTATCTTCACGAAAGGGGAAATACTAGATATGATGTAAACATGCACATAAACAGCTTCTTTAATTATTGTTGATGCTGTTAAAACATTTTTCCTCCCTGGGAGAACACTTCTGTTCGAACGATGCCTGTCCAAAGCGCTTAATTTTCTTTTGTGGATTTTTTTTTATTATAAATGTTGAAGACAAGAATTTGCCTCAGTAGACACTTGCCTGTCCAAAGTGCTTAATTTTCTTTTGTGGATTTTTTTTTATTATAAATGTTGAAGACAAGAATTTGCCTCAGTAGACACTAGAGATTTTTCGGTGCCTCCACTATAGGTCAGATCCTCATCATCTCTTTACTGTACTAGGAACCTCTTATATATTTTGTCCCTAATCTTTTCTTTCTCTAATCTGTCTTCCATAATCTGACCTCCAAATCTCAAAAACTTTGAGTAAAAAGTCTTCCATTTCATCTGAGAATTAACAAAAGCCTTCACTTCACATTGTCTTATTCTGAAGAATTAGGCTACTGAATAATATTCATCCCAAATGATTTATATGAAAAATTTCCAGGACTACTCTCATATTTCTTCTTTCTATTTCTCCCTTTCATTCTTGTTTTTAGCTTATATTGTTCTTTGTTAGTTTGGAATGGACATATTTAAAAGCAACCTGACAAATGAAAATTTAATTTTAACTAGGTATTTATGCAGTTATCTTATAAAACAAACATACAACTATACATAAACACTCATTAGTACAAAACCTAGAACTTTCGATTTTTGTTATGCATATGGAAACCAGTTCTTCTGATGTTAATAGTCCCATACTGATAAAATATATTTCCCAGAATACACGACCTTGAGTTGTGTGGTTTTCTGAAAACTTTGACCTACTTATTTAAATGATGTGAGACAAAGTTACTTAGTACTTTTATTTTTTCTTGAACTTCTGCAATCTTAAAAGGCTACTTAACTATATAACTCTGCTTGGCATTCAAAACCCTTTACAACCTAACCCCTCCTCACACCTTTCTAGTCTTCTTCTACTTTATCTCCACATACATTCCCATTCTGAGCATTTTCAGTGGCTGTCCCACCATTTCTGGAATGGTCTCCCTTATCATCTTCCCATCTCAGCTTTCTTCAGGTCACAGCTTTAAATCCTAACTTGTACAAGAAACCTTTCCAAATCTTTCCTAACTAGTGCCTTGTCTCTCGGGATTGTTTACAATTTATTCTGTATGTAGATTGTTTATACCCAGTTGCTTGCATGGTATCTCCACCTTAAGATTGTGAGTACCTCCAGAGCAGGGACTGTCTTTTGTATATTTTTTTGTGTCCTCGGTACTTAGCACAGGGTCTGGAAAATAGTAGACAGTTAGTAAATATATATTGACTGATATGATGAATGTTTGCTTTTATGTTTCAGTATGTTAAAAAGTAATCCATTATTTTTTGTTTCTTAAATAGTGTCAATCTTGAAGAAGAGTTGGATCAACTTAAAGTTTTTAGAGCGTTCCAAGTAGCTAAAATGCAAGAAGAGAATGCATATCTGGAACAAGAAAGAGAAGGTAAATTATTATATAAATCAACACAAACACATCCCTTTATTTTCTACTCTTCCCTTTCATGAACCTTTCTTCTTTAGTGAGTCTGGTTTCCTTACTCTTCTCCCTATTTCCTTTCCCTTTGCATGTGCTATGTCTCTCACTTCTGCAGCTCATTTTTTATTCATCCATATTCTGTTTTTCCTACAAGGCCTCTTTGAAGGTCCACCATTTTCTTGAATTCTTTCTTGATGATCATAGTCCAAATCAATTTTTTTCTGTAATTCTTATTGCACTTTTTGTTTTTTGCTAAATATCATTGAATATTATCACATCTTCCAATTCCTGTTTAAATTGTTTACATCTTCCCATAGATTATAAATTCTTTGTGGGTGAGAACTGTATCTTGTACTCTTTTTTTTGCTCCATATTGCCAATAATTTTCCTGAATAAAATGTAGCTGATGAATAGTTACTTAATTAAATTGACACATATTTGTCTAATCTTTGAAGAGTTAGACAAAAATGCAGATGAAGAAAAGTCAAAGAACGTAATAATTTAGCCTTACAAATTCTCATGACAAGATTCCACAACAAAACAGTTTTTAAAAATTGAATCACCATAGGTTCATGGGCATTTTTTAATACTGAGACTTGGCCCGGAGATAAATAAAAAGTAAATAGTGATAAATAGATACTATCAATATGTCTACACATGGAATTTAGCAAAGGATTGCTTCTGGAATGTATATGTTAATTTTTATATGATTTATCTGAAAAAGGAGTTCACAATGCTATATAAAGGTCTATAAATGATATTAGGTGTTTATGGATAGTGAGGTGCAGGAAGATTTTGTGAACCGGTTTGTAAGTCAGAGAAGAAAGAAAAACATTGCTGTAAGTGAGGGATAGGTAATAAACTTAGAGCCGCATGATACAAACTTTACTTACATAGTGTTAGCCTTTCTCCAGTTAGGGCATGAGGAAGAGAAAGTTAGCTTTAGAAGAGGGGAAGGAACTTCAGGGGAGGAAAGTGTCATGAAAACCATATTAAGAGAAAGTCTGAAGATCAGTGGTGTTGTACAGCAGAGGAAGTGAAGTAAGATTGGAAACATAAAAATGACTTCTTATTATAAGGACAGCTTTGGCAGTATTAGAGCAATTTCATTAAAGTGATAAGATGAAACCTGGTTGTGAAGAAGAAGTTGCATTGGGAAGAAAGAAAATGAGATGAGTAGTAGTAAAGATTTCAAGACATTATTTAGAACTTAGTATTTAAACTCTTTTTGGTCTGAAAGAAAGGAGAAATAGGATAATAATCCATAAAGTGAAAATTATTGCTTCTATACTGAAGAAAATAAAAACCATGGAAGCTGAGATATGCATGTCATAATTTTCCTTAGGGCAAATTGATAATTCTGTTGATGGTTTGATCCTAGGTTACCCTGGGTCTGCCATTGAATGAAAAAAGACTTCCATAATAGTCATGTTGTGTAAGACTAACTATATTTCCCTCCATCATATCCTGCCCAACATTTATTCTATTCTTTCTTTTGACCTTATCCCTCCTCAAAGTGTTTACTTCTAATTGCTCCCTCCTCTCATTTGCCCTCCCTTCCATCATCCCCCCATCCCACTTGTTCCCCTCTCCCCTATTTTCCTGTAGTGTAAGATAAGGTTTTCATGTGAAATTGAGTGATCATGCTATACCTTCCTTAAGCCAAATGTGATGAGAGTAAGCTTCACTTTCCCCCTCTCACCTCCTCCCTTTTCTCCTCCATTGAAAAAGCTGAGAGATAATTAGCCCCATTCCATTCCTCCCTTTCTCCTCCGAATATATTCCTCTGTCACCCTTTAATTTTGTTTTTTTAGGTATCATCCCTTCTTATTCAACTCACCCTAAGCTCTCTCTAGGTGTGTGTGTGTGTGTGTGTGTGTGTGTCTGTATGTCTGTGTGTGTTTAATCCCTCCAACTGCCCAAATACTGAGAAAAGTCACAAGAGATACAAATACTATCTTTTCATGTAGGGTTATAAGCAGCTCAACTTTAGAAAGTCTGTTATAATTTTTCTTTCCTGTTTACCTTTTCATGTTTCTCTTGATTCTTATGTTTGAAAGTCAAATTTTCTACTTAGTTCTAGTCTTTTCATCAAGAATGTTTGAAAGTCCTCTATTTCATTGAATAGCCATTTTCCCCCTGAAATATTATGCTCAGTTTTGCTGGATAGTGATTCTTGGTTTTAATCTTAGTTCCTTTGACTTCTGAAATACCTTAACGTAGAAGCTGCTAGATCTTGTGTTATCCTGATTGTATTTCCACAATACTCAAATTGTTTCGTTCTAGCTGCTTGCAATATTTTCTCCTTGACCTGGGAACTGTGGAATTTGGCTACAATGTCCTTAGGAGTTTCTCTTTTTGGATCTCTTTCAGGTGGATTCTTTCAATATTTATTTCACCCTCTGGTTCTAGAATATCAGGGCAGTTTTCCTTGATAATTTCATGAAAGACAATGTCTAGACTCTCTTTTTAATCATGACTTTCAAGTAGTTCCATAATTTTTAAATTGTCTCTCCTTGATTTATTTTCCAGGTCATTTGTTTTTCCAATGAGATATTTCACATTATCTTCTATCTTTTCATTCTTTTGGTTTTACTTTGTGATTTCTTGGTTTCTCATAAAGCCATTAGCTTCCAACAGTTAAAGAACTGTTTTCTTCAGTGAGCTTTTGAACCTCCTTTTTCATTTGGTTAATTCTGCTTTTTAAAGCAGTCTTCTCCTCATTGGCTTTTTGGACCTCTTTTGCCATTTGGGTTGGTCTATTTTTCAAGGTGTTATTTTCTTCAGCATTTTTGGGGTCTCCTTTAGCAAGCTGGTGTCTTACTTTTCCTGATTTTCTTGCATTGCTCTCATTTCTTTTCCCAATTTTTCCTCTACCTCTCTTACTTGATTTTCAAAATCCTTTTAGAGCTCTCCCATAGCCTGGGATCATTGGATATTTATTTTGGAGATTTTGGATGCAGAAGCCTTGACTTTTATGTCTTCCCCTGAGGGTAAACATTGTTATTCCTCATATGAAAGGATGGGAGAGAATACCTGTTCACCAAAAAAGTAGTCTTCTGTAGTCTTATTTTTTTCCCCTTTTTTGGGTATTTTCCCAGCCAATTACTTGACTTTTGAGTTCTTTGTCAAGGGGAGGGTATACTCTGGGGACCTGTAAGTTCTCAGTTCCTCTAAGATGGAATATTTAAGGGAGAAGAGTTTACTCTTCTCCTGGCCTGCACACTGGTCTGGGAGCAACCAAAAACTTTCTGCTCAGAATCTGTGAGTAGAATTCCCTCTCCACAGCTGCCTCCAGCTCCACCATATTAGTGCTTCTCCTCACTGCAGGGCTGAGCTCTGGGCTGAGTTTCAGATCAGCTGCTTATTCCCCCAGGGGCTTTAGGCTGAGGGTTCTAAAAATGGATGCTGCTGCTGCAATGACTGCTGCCAATGATCTAGACTGTGTTCCCTTCTCCTGGGTGAAGGAGCTTTCTCAGTGACCTTTGAAGATGTCTTTGTCATTTGTGGGTGGGACAATCTGGGACCTGATGCTGCTGGCAGCTCCCTGAAGCCTGTTCCGGGTCCTGTCCCTGCCATGCCACACAGTCTATGCTGGGCTGTTTTCTATTCCATGCCTGTGTGATATACCTTTCCTATGGGCTTCCCAGGCTGCCTTGGGCTGGAAATCTCTTTCACTCTATTGTTTTGTGGCTTCTGCTGCTCTAGAATTTGTTTAGATTCATTTTTTTACACATATTTTATGGGCTTTGTGAGGGAGCTTCTACAGGCCTGTCTTTCAACTCCTCCATCTTGGCTCCCCATTGAATAACTCTTTAAGCAGGAGTCAATAAGTAATGAGCTCTACAATCCTTTAGATTCAGCATAATGTGGATCAAGACTTTAAGAATTAGACCTGACATGCTCTCAGAAAAATCTGGAAAGACTTAAACGAGCTGATTCAAAGTGAAATGTACTGTTTACATGGTGACAGCAATATTGTAAGATGATGAGCCATGAATGACTTAGTTATTCTCAGCAATACAATGATCCAAGACAACTCTGAAGGACTTTTGATGAAAAATGCTATCCATCCCCAGAGAAAGAACTGATGGTGTCTGAATACAAACTGAAGCATACAGTTTTTACTTTATTTTTCTGGAGAGTTTTTTTGTCTGTGTTTTCTTTCAAATCATGATATTATGGAAATGTTTTGCATGACTATACATGTTTAACCTAAATCACATTGCTTGCCTTCTCAATGAGGCTGGGATGGGGAGGGAGGAAAGGAGAGAATTTGGAATTCCAAGTTTTAAAAACAAATGTTAAAAAGTGCTTTTACGTGTAACTGGGAGAAAATAAAATCTTTAATAGTTAAATATAATATAAATATAATAAATATAAATATAGTTAAATATAAATAATATAGATTAAATTAAATTATCTTAAAAATAGGAGTGAAAGACCCCCAGAGAAATAGCCATTTGATTTCATTCATTCTCTTACCTGTCATCCTCTATATTGGCAAAGGTGAAACCATTACTTTGTTAAGGAGCACTTTATTTCTTTGATTTCCTTGAGTTTGTTGTTAACCAGGGATGAATGTTCTAGTTTTGCTTCCCCAAACTAGAAATACTACATTTTAATGTAATTCCAAAGTTACCACTTCACTTTTGATTCCAGAAGTCATTGTGGAATTATGATAATTCCCACAAATTCTTTGCAATCAATCCTGACTGAACTAGCCTTTCATTGCTTCTTCTGACCCCTGTGTGAATACTTGTCTTGTGTGAGTTCTTCATAAAATAATCTTTTAGGCAAATATATGTTTGACATTTGAACAATGTGGTCAACATATTGGAGTTACACTCTTTTCAATAGAGTTTGAATACTTGGCAGTTCAGCTTCAGAAAGGACCTCAGTTTCCAATACATTATCCTTCCAGACAATTCAAATGGAAGTGATTCAGTTTCCTGGCATAGCCCTGGTATATGATCCAGATTTCCCAGGTATACAACAATGAGATCAGCACAAATACCTTCAATTTACTTGGCATCCTAATATTTCTTTTCTCTCACACTTTCTTTTAGAGCCTCCCAAACACTGTGCTAGACCTTGTAATGCATGCATCAGCCTCATAATCTGTGTGTACATCCATGGAAAGTATACTGCCAAGTAAATTTAATCCACAGCATTCAGAATTTCTCCATTTGCTGTGACTCATGGTTCCACATATGGATAGTGTGGTGCTGGCTGGTGGAGGACCTCTGTTTTCTAGGTGTTAATTTTCAGGCCAAAATTTCACAAGCAGAGAATTGATTCATATTCTGTTGCATTTCAGCTTCAGAGGCTGCATTGAGTGCACAAGTCATCTGTAAATAAAGAGCAGTGCATCAACTCCCCCTCTACTTTAGTCTTGACTTGTAGCCCTTTCAAGTTAAATAATTTACCATCAGTGTAGCAGCTGCCCTGGATGCCACTCACATCTCATCAAAGGCATCTGACAACAAACATTACTGAAAACTCTTAAGGTCTCTCTGAATAACTTTGGAATTGACTGGGAGACATGAGAGACACTGACATAGATTGCCCAGCATTGTGTGCCCACAACAAAGAAAGTGCTGTGTGCAGTGAGCAAACCAGAATTGTAGTAGCTCAAATGAAATGGGAGCTGTGCAAAATTTAGAGATAGCTCTACTCCAGATGTTCATATGGACTATTTGTGCCTAATCTATTATGGAGCTTTCTAAACTCATGTTAGTCTGATTGGCCATAATCATACATAGTGTACCTTGACTCTGACATAAGGATGTCATTTTGGTTCTCTTTGAGCACAAAGGACAACAGTTAACCAACTAGAAGAACCTAGTGCAGTGTCTTGAATACAGGAATGTAGCTACAAATAAATACTTGTTGATTTGGATTGTGGAACTGAAGAAAGAGGACTGATTTTGTTTCATGGATTTGATCCTTTATAATTGTGTTGTAGCATTTATTTAATTTATTTGCTTTTATAGACAGTTTATTTTAGCAAACTTTAATTTAATTGATTTTTAAAAATATGTACTTTCAGTGGTTTTATTTGTAAGTGGTTCCGTTACTTTAATATATTTAACTATTGATTTGTTCTCTGGCTTATTCACTTTGAATCCAGAAACATCTTGGTTTTTAAGACAAGTAAGTGGTAAATATTGTACCCAGAAATACAGTAAGCATCCAAATAGGTAAGTATGCGTAAAAGATGAATATTATTTGCATATCATATTTGTGTATTGTTTTAAAAATATTGTAAATGTATTCAGTACCACTGTGTTAGGGGACCATAATTAAAAACAAAACAAAAACAAAAACATGGGAGCTAAGAGATTACTATCAAGGTAAAGGTACATATTCCCTAGATGAAAAGTTCTACCTTTTTTAGCTTTTGTTATTTGTAGAATAGTGTTCCATTTATTTCACCAACAAAGAAATTTTAATTGACTGTGACATGTTCCAAAGACAAAAGAAACGCCTAATTTATTGTAACAAACTTATTAATCTCTGTTTAAACCAAGATGATTGTTATTCTATGGCGAATAAAATTATTTTCTCATTCCCCTTTGTTGATAAGCCAGAATTTTCATTGACCTAAAATATCCAAATGTGCTTTAAAATTATATCTTTAAACAAATATTCTCAAGGAAACATTAATATCTATTCCTTTAACCTAATTCAGTCTCATCTTTTCCCTTCATTTTCTAGAGATGTAATATTCCCTAATATTATTGAATATGAAAAATTTTTTTGATAACAGTGTTTTACCTAACATGCAAATATAACATCTTTATCAGTTTTGGTCCCCTTTAATTTTAGTACTCATAACAAAAGTTTTAAGGTTTTTTTAACTTTGCAAATTATTTTGTTAATAGTAAATTTTGTATTTGTCAGGAAGTTTAGCTGCTTCTTGTCATGTTTTGTAGACATAAGTTCACTGTGCCATTTGAGTTTCTAATTGTCATGAATTCACAGTTTTACAGGAAAATGACTTTTGTGATTTCTCCTGTAGAGTACATGATCTTTCACTTAACAAAAATGATTTGAAGTTTCAGTCCATCCTAATTCTCTATTTGCTTTGTTGAACAATCACTTTCATCCTCCTGGCAGGGAATAAGACCCAAAGAACAAAACTAGTAGTGACTGTATAGATAAAATAGAAATGAATTCTGCTTTTAAAGCAAAAGGGGAATAGTCTGCAAAAGAATGAAAGTGAGAATAAAAGTATAGTATCTTGAACCTGCAGATCTATTGTACTTTTGAAAAGCTGATACTGCAGGAAAAAAACCACACTGTGATACTACAAAGATCCATAATTATGTGACCCAAAGCTATGGAAGAGGCCAAAGACTTAACAAGAAAATAGACTACATTATTCATAATTGAAAAACTATAGAACTTATATCCTGAAATTAACAGTGACATTGTAGTGATGTATGAGGTGACATCACATGTTATTTATTCTCTGCCAGAGCTGCTCTACAAACTTTGTGAAGATCAAGACGTCAAGGATGACGCTTCAGAGAAGAAGCTGAAACAAAAATCAGATGAGACATTGCAGAAGGTATTGATCTTTACTGTAGAGCTAAGCAAGGGAAATTTAGATTTTAACATAAAAGATTAAGATATTTTAAATCAGAGCTCATTAATTTAAACCTTTTGGTGAATATTTAACTTCAGTTCATTGGGATGGCTTGTCAGAACAGGGTCAGTGATTCCAATGCATATGGAATAAATATTGAGATATTTGTGCTTATGTATGGATAAATTAAAATATTTTAGAATGAAGTAAATTAAAACAATAGATAATAAAAATTAAAATGTAGCATTTTCTTACTATTTATAATTTAGGAACAAGGATAGGGATTGAACCTGAAACTTCACTGGAATACGGAACTGAAATTCCCTCTGCCAATATAGGCCAGCACTTTCCCTGCAACTTAAAAGTGTCAGAGAGTTGTCCAAAGCACCAAGAGGTCAAGTAATTGGCCCAGGTTCCCACAGCTTATATGTGCCTGAGAAAGGGTTTGAACCTCAGGTCTTCCCAACATTTAAGCTAATACTTGATCTACTATAACATGTTGCCTCAGGTATAGCTTAGATATTTAGACTGGTAAAGTTAGACTCCTTTGTGTTATACAATATTAAATGTAAAAACATCTAACTTCTAAAACAAAGAAAAGTTACATAGATATTTTAGATTTTATATTATAATTTCATAATATGCTTTTAATTTTAAAATATAAAATATTCACATAGAGTAAATTACTTCATTCTTTGAATTTTATAGTTAAAACCTACTTATAAGTTCATAATTTACTTTTAATTTATAGTGAACATCCTACTATGTAGAAGGCCTGACATTAATGGGCAGATATTGTTATGAACCTTATTTAACAAGTAAATACTATGATTCATATTTATGTTTTAATTCATATTTTGATATATAACTATGTTAACAGATGTTCACTTAAAGGGGCTCAGTTGTATTTTGCCATATGTTTTAGTTTGATATAAAAAATACATGCTTTAAATACACTTATTCTTTAAATGGATTTTCATTTGATCAAACTGGATTGACTTTACTTCTTGGAAATCTTTCACACCAGGAGAACATATAATAATACAAAAACATATAATCTATAATATAGTTACCTCTATTTTCTTATATTTTGGACTAACATAATAATTTATGGTAGATATGATCGCATATTCTTATAAGACTTGCCATATGGTTAGGTAATGAAGGTTGTCATCACATTATTACTGAATGACAAACATCATGTTAAAATAATAACCCAGAGAACAGAAATGTTCACATTCATTTATCTTAAGGTAGACTGGGTAACTGAAATTATTTCAGCACTAACATCTAGGATGTCACATATTTATACTGGCTTATCATGTATGTTTAAAAACCATAATTTTGTTTGCCAGGTTCAGTATGATATTTGTCTCTGTGGATATATGGTACCACACTGCTGCCTTAGGGTATAAATCTTAGTCAAATTTATTTTTTATTTTACAATAAATGCCTTCAGTGTTAGAAATTTAAAAATCAATTTTAACTACTAAATAACTAATGATATTTTTTTTAGTTTGGTCATATTTCATATTAGCCTGTTAATTTATCACTACTATAGTGATAAACAAGATTAATGGAAAGATCATAACTTTTTTTAGATAGCTTTTCGTATTTTACAGTAGTACCATCTACTTTGACATAGCCATTAATACCTTACAGAAGAAATCCAGACTGGTTCAGAAAGAAAAGAATAGAATGGGTCAAGACTGAAGTATAGTCTTTATCTGAGAAAACTGAAATATGTCATATTGTATTTTAATCAGTACAGTAACATTTTGAATTACGCATTATTAAGTGATTATTTTAAATGAAATTTGCTACATTTTTCCATGATAATAATTTATTTAAAACTTTTTAGTTGAGGAAGGAAAAATTGAACATGAAATCTTTAAAGAAAACACATATTTTGTTTGCGATCCATTTGGAATTTCTCGTTGATATTTCAGATGCTTTAGCCTAGAAATGAAATGATTTTTCCTTTAGTTCCTCCCTCATCCTCCATTTCTAAAAAAAATTATCTCCTTTATTTTTCATCATATTTTGAAGCCAATCTGTTGGTCGCATATATTGGGAACTTCAGTATGCATAGTGTTATTTAGAACCTTTGAAATGTCCTTTACTATCTTCACAAGTAGTTCCCAAAGTTCTCAAGTTTGAGGTCTCTTTATAACCTCAAAGGATTTCTCAGATCCCTACATGGTAATAAATGTAATATGAATATTCATTGATAAAGAAATACAGAATGACAATACTAATTTGATTTTAATAACACTTTTAAATGAACTTATATTTTTTTAATAATTATAGTAACTGTATTCATGTTTGAGACATTTGTGGATATGTGTTTGCTTATCTTGAATTAGTTAATGAAATGGAAATGGTGTTGCTGGGTCAAAGGGTATAAACCACTATATAGATTCTTGAGGGATACTCTTTCAGTTTTGTTCTCTTTTCCATCCTCAGTTTTTTTTTTTAAGAAAGTTAAAGCAATACAATTATTAACTTTATATCTTTGTGTTATTTTGGCTATCTTTAAATTATTGTCAACTTATTTAAGTTTTATAAAAAAATTTTAATGCACCCGCCCTTGACTTTTAACTGGTGGGCAAAATGTCAATAAGTCCTTTGCAAAATTTTTTTAAAAAAATCATTCCAATTTAATAAAATAATAATACTAGCTTTGTAGTTTGGAATTGTTATTTCATTGGCATATGAAATTCCCAGTAAGAAAATATCTGTGCAGGGTATCATCTTGTCTTGGACCATGGGTTTTTAACCTTTTCTCTGTGATGGATCCCTTTGTCAATCTGAGAAAACCTATGGATGCTTTCTCAGAATGCTTTTTAAAATGCATAAAATAAAATATGTTTATTGCAAAAGAAACCAAATATTGAAAAACAGTTATTAAAATATTTTTTAAAAAAATTCTTGGACCTAAGGTTAAGAATCCCTATCTTCAACAGCTGTCTGGAGTATGACGAAGGAAAGGATCTTGCCCAGTGTCACATGGAGAATGTGTGAAAAGTGTGGGATTTGAACCCAAATCTTGACTTTGAGATCAGCTCTCTATCCTACCTCCTTTTATGTAGCTTTAAATTTAATTAGACTTCCTCAGATTCATGCTTAGTAAATATCAGATTTAGGATCATAGATTTGGACATGCAAGGGACCATAGATACATAGAATCCAATTTTTACGTTGTTCACTATAGGGAAAGTATGGCACAGAGAAATAAAGTGACTTGCCCAGTGTCACAAATCTATTAGGTTTTCCTGACTTAAGGACAAAGCCTCTTGTATCATCAGCATTATCCACCAGCATTTGTGTACTCTGTGCTAGGGACTCTGTCAAGCACTGGGGAATACAAAGAAAATTTTTTAAAAAATCATCACTTTCCTCAAGGATCCCACATTCTAATGAGGGAGACATTCAAATAGCTGTGTCCATACACATTATATACAGTGTAAATGAGAGTTAATCTCGGAAGGAAGGAAGTTAGTGGTTGAATGGGGAGTTGAAGAGGAGAATCTTAGAGAAGGTAGAATTTGAGCTGACTCTTGAGGAAATCCAGAGGGCATAAGTGAAAAGGGAGAGCATTCCAGGGACAGGAACAGCCACAAAAAAGTCACCAAGTTAGAAGATAGAGCATCATGTATAAGGAATAACACAAAGGCCAGGGTCACTATGTCCTAAAGTATATAAAAGACAGTCAAATAAGGAAGACCTAGTTATCAGAAGACTTTAAAAGCCATTTTATATTTGATCCTGGAGATAAAGGAGAGCCAGACACAGGAGTTGTGTGTGTGTGTGTGTCTGTGTCTGTGTCTGTGTGTCTGTGTATTGGAATGTGGGAAGGGACGATGTGGTCAGACCTACACCTACACTTGAGAAAGATTTTTCTCTATACCATGTATCCTTTCTTCCCAACTTCCTGTCAGCAGTTCAAAGGATACAACATGATTAATTGAATATAAATGCAAGAGGTAACTAAAGGAATAATATTATGGAAATTTGCTTATTAGAAATTATGAAATATTTCTCATCACTAATATAATTGGAAAATCTAATAACTTTTTGGAATCACTATTATTACCACTATTACTGATTTCTCTGATTTTAGCTTATTAGTAAATGACCATTTTTTTAGGGACATGTATTTTAAAAATAAATTAGAAACCAGTCTTTTTTTAAAGCATTTAGTAATGGAAATTCTAGAAGTAGATTTATATTTTTTTGCACCTGTTCTCTTGCACATATATAAAAAGTAAATTTAGTGGCCTCTAAAAATACTTGATTTAATGCATCTAAGTATATGTAGAATCCTCTAAAAATACTTTGATAAATTCATTATACTTTCTTGGAGGGAAGCAGTCATAGTATAGTCAATAGAGAGCTGACTCAATCGAGGAAAATCCATATCTGCTGTGTGAACCTGAATGAGTTACTTAAATCTTAGTGATATAAGGAGCTGCTTGAAAGGTAAAGAGAAGGTATTAAGTTGATAGAGTTTCTTATATCAGTGAAATTACAAGTTTAGTCTTGAAGAGATTAGTTCACATTCTGTTGAACTGGCGTTTGTTATTCTAATTTATACTTAATCATCTACTACTGATAAGAATAATGATAAAAATTATATTCAACTATGAAAAAATGTTCATTTCTTATCCTGTGATAAGCTAAGAAATTAAAGGTTCAGCCTCTCCAGACCTAAGTAAAGCATCACTAAATTGAACCAAAATACATTTAGCCTTTCTCATCTGTGATGGCAAGATGAATCCAAAATCATTTGCCTTTAATTACAAAATGTTTACATTGGCTTCTTCAAATAAAAGTTTACCTAGCTTGTGACAATCAGGAGTTGATTTAATTATCTGACAAAACTGAAATATTCTAGACAACCAATACCAACAATTTAGACAGATGACTTCGGGGAGGAAACCTTTGTTACCTAATTAATATTCAACTTTATTCTCTGTGTTTTAGCTATTAGACTAAACTTTCTGAGTTCCAGACAAAAAGTAGCATTCCATAGTATCTGAACTGAGCTAAAATGAGAGGCATTGTACTTTGTGCCAGGAAAACTTGGGTTCAAACCCTCAGATGAGTGTTCACTGTGTCATCTTGGGAAAGTCGCTTTGATTCTTCTTGCTTCAGTTTTCTCCTCTGTAAAATGAAGGAGGTGGATTTGGTGGTCTCTAAAGTTCCTCTCCAGTTCTCAATCCTTTTTCAGACCAGAGCAAAAATAGACTACCAAATGTGTCTTCCCAGCTAGAAAATGTTTAAAAAGAAAATATGCCCAGGACATGTTGCAGTATTAGAAAGGAGTGAAGATATTTGAGCACCTTTTAGAAAATTATAAGCATCATTGAAATCACCTTGATGTTTAAGATTAAATTTTGAGTGCAGACTTTTTGTCAGCTTTGTAGCCCATGACTTAAATGTTCAAATTCATGCAAACTTTATTTTATTTTTGTGATCTGTATCAATGCTTTCAAATTATTTTGCTTGTGTAGATAATTTTTCCATTATGGAAATATTATTCACAATGAATTGTATGGTATAGTAGTATCTATTAACTTAGAGTTCTGTTTCACTTTATCTAGACTATTATTACCTTCTTTTACTATTTACTTACTCTTTGCTCAACAGATGTAGTAGTTTTTAATGTTAGAATGTATTCATTTACATTTCCTTATAATTACTTATTCATTAAGCACTCCAGATTGATTTTGACCTTGTGGTAAAGGTAATTTTATTTTCATAAAGTAAACATAATTTTAAGTTACAATGGTTTCACAATCCTGGATTTAATAAAGAAAAGAAATTAAAACGTGCACTTTTGTTTTAGATTATTGATTTAGAGAAACGATTGAAAGCTTTTGAGAAAAAGTCAAGGAAACTGAAAGAAGAAAATATAAAGTTAACTAAAGAAAATGATGAAATAAAATCTTCCTGTGAACAGCAGCAAGGTGATACAGAAGCAAAAGAAAAAGAGCTAACCCATCTACGAAAAGAGAAGGAAGATGTGGAAAGAGACAGAACTATTCTTGAATTCAAGATCAGGGAGCTGGAGGTAGAAGTCAAGGCCCTGCGAAAGCAAGTAGTGGAATTCAAGTGCCTGAAGGAACAAGTTGCAGAAGTTGATTCTCTGAAGGAAAAAGTAGTGGAAATTAATGAAATGAGAAAAGAAAATGAAAAGCTGAGGAAGCAGGTACAAGAAATGGAGGACCCAAATCAAATTCAGAAAGCTCAGAGAATTCAGGAGATGCAGGGGAAGCAACAGATGCAAGAGATGCAGCAGATGCAAGGTATGCAGCATATGGGGGAAATGCAGCCAGTGCAACCAGGACAGCCAATTCAGGCATTCCTATGGGTACCCAAACAGTCTGTAGCACAGCTACCAGCTCAGCTACCAACACACCTGCCAGCTCAGCTACCTACTCAGCTGCCAGAACAACTACCAACTCAACTGCCAACAGAGCTACCAGCTCAGCTACCCAGTCAGCCGCCAGAACAACTACCAGCTCAGCTAACAAAACAGATACCAGCTCAACTACCAACACAGATACCAGCTCAAATACCAACACAGATACCAGCTCAACTACCAACACAGATACCAGCTCAGCTACCAACACAGATACCAGCTCAACTACCAATACAGTTACCAGCTCAGCTACCAAAACAGATAACAGCTCAGCTACCAATTCAATTTTCAGCTCAGTTGCAAGCACAACTTCCAATCCAGCTACCAACTCAGTCTCTGCTCCAGCCACCAGAACTGCCTCCAGCCCAAATGCAGCTTCCAGCACAGTCTCTAGCCCAGCTACAAGTGGGGTCAGTTCAGTTGTACCTGGACAAAGCTACACCCAACAAGTCCAGTCTGGAGGTAGTGAGCACCGAACAATGTAGACAATGTAAGACAACTACCACCAAGGTTAAATTTAAAGCAGCCAAGAAAAAAGGTACCACGGGACATCCTCAGGCTTTTCTCAATCAGTCCATCAAGGTTATGAGCAATATGTTTGAGAACTGTAAGGACGACTGGGAGGTTGTGAGTGAAAGCAGGTACGGCTCTCATTAACTTAGCTCTTTGGAGGGGACAGTGTGCATATGTAAAGCACTAGCAAATGGAGATTGAATTTCAACTACTGTCGATTTGGTATTCAGAAAAAATTCTGTCAGATCCTTTGAAATATCTTGGGAGGTCTTGTTCTGAGCTTATTGACTGAAATTTGCATGCAAAATTAGCCACAACTGCATGAGTATTTGAATAGGTGCCAGGAAACCCAAAAGAAGGCAATGCTTGATTTCTTCCAGTGATGCTATTTTCATGCAGTCATGAGGCTTGAAATTGACAGTTTGGCAGGTTGATTTAATTTGCTGGCCCTTTGCATATTCACCACTGACAGCTAAGGATTCCCAGGCAAGCCTACTAAGTCGGTTTAGTTATCTTGTGACATGCCGACCCAGGAGGAGAAACATTTTTTCCTTCTTAATTTAGTTAGATAAATTTTGAATGACCCATTTCAGCTTGTTACCAGATGTCTACAAGCTGTTTAACATCCTTTAAATTAAGAACCATCTTCACTAATTATTTCATGTATGTTTTATGCACAGTCATTGTACTAACTTTAATTGAATGATGGTAAAAAAATTGGTTCTTTAAAGTTATCATAGTGTAGCTCTCCAGTCTTGAATCATATAGTCCCCCGGGAAAGGCAATAGAAATGCACTAAAGATCTATAATGTTTCATTCCCTAATCTCTGTTCATATATATATCTATATACACATGCACAATAAATTCACAAGGACAAATGAGTAGTTTTTTAAATAATCTTTGCTCATTACTTCTATGTTTTATCCTATATTCAAAATGAATAACAGATTTGATCCCTAATTGTTCATATTTTTTCAAAGGAACCAGTTTCTAATGCTATATTTTAGCTTTCAATCATACTTTAATGAATTTTTCAAAACTTATTGCTAGTGTTGGTCAAATTTTATCAATTTTGGTATCACTGTGGGCCAATTTCTTAAGGTTTTTCTTAGAAAACCATAGATTACAGATTTAGATATCATCTGGTTCAGCTTTCTATGTTCAAGGAATGAAATATTAAGAAGCAAGACTTGATAATTTCTGTGTGACTTTAGACAAGGCAATTTATTTTCTCTTGCCTCAGTTTATTCCTTTCTAAAATTAAGTTGGATTAACTGATCTTTGAATTCTATTATGCATAGTTCACAATTTTGCCTCTGTCTTCCTGGGAAAATATTAGATTTGAGATTGGGTGAGATCCTATCTCATTCACATCCCAACTACGAGTTATCCTCTATCTTTAAGGTATATTTCAATTTTAATTGTTCATAATTCCTCAAGCTTTTGGTACCTGTCCCTTCATTCTATAAATGATGTATTTTATGATTGTTTACAGATTGATAGATAATGTGTGTGTAAATACGTACATTCATATTTTCATGCTTTACCTGAAAATTAACTGCCTGCTCAGTTCTAATGCATATCATATATACATATACTTGAGGAAATGTATTATATTCTTCCTTTTTTATTTGCATTTGTCACTTGAGTTCTTTATGAATGAAACTTGATTACACTATGAGAATTAAGTATTATATTTACTACTGCATGACAAAACACTTCTATGAAACACTCAGCTGCAAAGTATTCTCACACAATTAGATCCCAAAGTAGAACTTCACTGTCTTCAGAATATTTGCTTTCTTTCAGAAATATTGGCAAGTTGGTGGCACAGTGGAAAGAGTGCTGGACGTGGAATCGGAAAGATGAATTCAAAACTGGCCTCAGACAGCTACTAGTTATGTGACCCTAGGGAAGTTACTGAACTTATCTCTGCCTCAATTTTCTTATCCATAAAAGGGGCATTATGATTATGACTACCTTACAAAATTGTTATGAGGATTGAGTGAGATAATATTTGTAAAACATTTAACAAAAATTTAAACCTTGCATAAATGCTCAACATTAGCTATTCTAAGATATTTTGAGCACTTCTACACCTCAGGCACTGTGCTAAATGCTAGGAATATAAATATGAACAAAAATACAGACAGTCTCTTCCCTGAAGGAGCACACAACCCATTACATGAAGGTAGAGAAAAATATGAACAAGTCCTCTTTTTTAAAAAAGGAAAAAGAGAAGGGAGTGGAACCAAGATGGTGGAGTAAGAGCAAATACTCACCTAAGTTCTTAGACAAACCCCTTCAGATACCTCTAAAAAGAGAATCTGACCAAATTATGAAGGTGCAGAATCCAATAGGAGACAGATTGTGGCAGGTTTGCAGCCCAGGACATACTGGAAGGTCAATGGGAAGGATCTGTTCCACAGAGATGGAGGAGCACACAGCACAGCACATCCCCACCACAGCAGAGGCAAGCAGGAAAGCCCCAGGGCTTCCTGAGATAGCAGCAGCACAGCAGAACTGCAGATTGGCAGCCCAGGGCAGGAGACCAGCAGAGCCAAGCAAGTGAGAACAACTGAGCCCAAGCAGCCACTCCTGAGTCTATCAGCTTGCAGATTAAACATCTGTAAGTCACCTACTTGAACTTCCGGGAGCCAAAATGGTGGAGTGATCAGTAAATTCTCTCTCTCTCCCTCCCCTTGTTGACCTTGAAAGAGACATAAAATATTTCCCCAGAAAAATCCTGAATCAGTGGGATTAATAGAAGGGGCAAACACTCTTGAAACACCTGAGCCTAGGAAAATTGCTAAACAGAATTCCTCTTACTGTGGCAGACCAGACTGTTCCAGACAGCCTCACCTCAGCGAACCACCTAGAGGAGCCCCAGGGGTGTGGAGCCTCGTACTAGGACCCAGGTGCCTCAGGGGGAATCACCAAATGCTGAGCTTGTCTTTGCTCTAGCTTAGCTGAGGAGATCTCCTGTGACCAGACCACCCCTCCCCTACACTTCAAAAGCTAGTTCCAGGGTTAATCCAGGGGAACACACACACACACACACACACACACACACACACGACACCTCCTCTTTGCTTTCTCACATCAGCCAGCTCAGCACCAGGTTCTCTAGCTTCTAGCTGAAAGAATCAGAGGCCACAATACACAAAGCATCATCATCATGAGGAAGAAGAAGTGAAGCAAGAAGGAAAAGACCATGGAATCTTTCTATTAGGAGCAAGGACCAAAACATGAATACCAAACAGATCAGTTTTGAGACTGTACTCCCATATGAAACTTCAGAAGGGACTATGAACTGCTCGCATGCACAAAGAACTTTCTTAGAAGAACTGAGGAAGGAAATAGAAGAAAAACTGGCCAATGATTTTAAAAGTATGAAAAAAGAGTTCACTGAAGGAAACAGCTCTTTGAAAAGGGAAATTGAACAAATGGAAAAGGAAGCACAATACCTAACTGAGAATATTGGACAAATGGAAAATGAAGTATAAAAAGTAACTGGAGAAAATTATTCCTTAAAAGGAATAATTGGACAAGTGGAAAAAGAGATGCAAAAGTTAACTGAAGAAAATAATTTGATGAAAATTAGAATTGGACAAGTAGAAGCTAATGACTCTATGAGACATCAAGAATCAGTCAAACAAAATCTAAAGGCCAGAAAGACAGAAGAAAATGTAAAATATCTCATTGGAAAAACAACTAACCTGGAAAATAGATCCAGGAGAGAAAATTTAAGCATTATTGGCCTACCAGAAAGCCATGATGAAAAAAGGAGTCTGGATAATATGTTCCAAGAAATCATCAAGGAAAACTGCCCAGAAGTAGTAGATCCAGAGGGCAAAATAGTCATTGAAAGAATCCACTGTTCACCTCCCAAAAGGGATCCCAAGCTAAAAACACCAAGAAATATTATTGCCAAATTCCAGAACTATCAATTGAGGGAGAAAATACTACAGGCAACCAGGAAGAAATCATTCAAAATTGAGGAGCTAAAGTCAGATCACACAGGACCTTGCAGCTTTTGTATTAAAAGATCAAAGGAATTGGACTATGATATTCCATAAGGCAAAAGAGCTGGAACTACAACCAAGGATGAATTACCCAGCAAAGTTCAGCATGACATTTCAGTCAAGTAGATGGACATTCAATGAAATAAGCCATTCCCAGACCTTTCTAACAAAAAGCCCAGAAATAAATAGAAAATTCGATCTTCAAACACAGGTTTCAAGAGAGGCATAAAAAGGTAAATGGAAAAAGAAAAACTTGTTACTCAGTTTGGGCAAACTGTTTACCTCCCTATAAGGGAAGATGATATTTGTTAATCTTGAGAATTGTACATCTATTATGAAATATAAAAGGGATATACATAGATAGAGGGAACAGGTATAAAGTTAATGATGTGATGATAAAAATGTGATTTAAGCATGTGAAGGGAGTGTAACAGGAGATGTGAAAAGGAGGAAGCAGAAAATGGTAAGTTACATCACAGGAAGAAGTACAAAATTATACTAGAGGGAAAGAGGGGAAGGAGATGAGCGTTGTTTGAGAGGTACTCTCATCTGATTTGGTTCAAGGAGGAAACAATAAGCTTCATGAAGTATATAAATCTAACTAGCTGTATAGGCAGTAGGAGGGGAAGGGGGAAAGAAAGGGAAGAAAGAAAAGGAAGGGGAGGCCAAAAGGGAGGAAAGAAGTAGTAAGGGTAAAAGGGAAGGGGGCTGAAAGAAGGAAGGGAAGGCTGCAGGAGGTGGTGGTCAAAAGTGAAAACTCTTTTGAAGAAGGGAAGGGAGATGGGAGAACTGAAAGGACAAATGGTGGGAAAGAGGATGGAGGGAAAGACACAGATTGTAATCATAACTGTGAATGTGAATGGAATGAACTCATAAAACCTTGATGGATAGCAGAATGTATTAAAACCATAATCCAATATGTTGTTTACAAGAAACACATTTCAAACGGGGGGGATACACACAGGGTAAAGGTAAAAGGTTGGAGCAGAACATATTGTGCTTCAGATAATGTAAGGAAAGCAGAGGTTGCAATCCTAATCTCAGACAAAGCAAAAGCAGAAATAGATGTAATCAAAAGAGATAAGGAAAGAAACTATATCCTTCTAAAAGGCACCATAGACAACTAAGCAATTTCATTACTAAACATATATGCTCCAAGTGGTATAGCATCCAGATTCTTAGAGGAGAAGTTAAGGGAGTTATAGAAAGAAATAGCAAAACTATACTAGTGGAGGACCTTAACCTTCCACTCTCTGAACTTGATAAATCTAACCTCGAAATAAACAAGAAAGAAGTTAAGAAGGTGAATAAAACTCTGGAAAAGGTAGATATGATAGATCTCTGGAGAAAATTGAATGGATATAGAAAGGAACATACCTTTTTCTCAGTGGTATTTGGCACATAATAAAATTGACCATGTCCTAGGGCATAAAAACCTCACAATCCAATGCAGAAAGGCAGAGATAGTCAATGCATCCTTCTCAAATCATAATGCAGTAAAACTTATATGTATTCAAGGGCCATGGAAAGATAAACCAAAAATTAATTGGTAACTAAACAATATAATCCTAAAGAATGAGTGGGTTAAACAACAAATTATAGCAACAATAACTTCATTCAAGAGAATGACAATAATGAGACAACCTACCAAACTTCATGGGATACTGCAAAAGCAGTTGTTATGAGAAGTTTTATAACTTTGATTGCCTACATGAATAAAATAAAGAGGAGATCAATAAATTGGGCATGCAGCTGAAAAGGCTAGCAAAAGAACAAATTGAAAATCCCCAAGAAAATACCAAGTAAGAAATAATGAAAACCAAAGGAAAGATTAATAAAATTGAAATTAAGAAAACTATTGACCTAATAAATAAAAATGAGTTGGTTTTATGAAAAAACTAATAAAATTGATAAACCTTTGCTCAATTTGATTAAAAAAAGGAGAAAACCAAATCGCAATACCAAAAATGAAAAGGGTGAACTCACCTCCAGTGAGAAGGAAATTAAAACAATAATTAGAAATTAGTTTGCCCAACTTTATGCCCATAAATTCAACAATCTAAATGAGATGGATGAGTATTTAAAAAAACATAAATTGCCCAGAGTAACAGAAGAGGAAGTTGAATATTTAACCCCATCTTAGAAAAAGAAATTGAACAAGCTATCAGTGAAGTCCCTCAGAAAAAATCTCCAGGGTCAGATGGATTTACAAATGAATTCTATCAAACATTTAAAGAACAGTTAACTCCAATACTTTATAGACTATTTGGGAAAATTGGGGAAGGAGTCCTCCCAAATTCTTTTTATGATACAAATATGGTTTTGATACCTTTGATACCTTCTTGAAACCAAGAAGAGGCAAAACAGAAAAAGCAAATTATAGAGTAATTTCTCTAATGAATAAAGATGCAAAAATTTTAAATAAGATTTTAGCAAAAAGAATACAGCAACTTATCGTGAGAAAAATCCATTATGATCAGGCAAATTCATTGCAGGAATGCAGGGCTGGTTCAATATCAGGAAAACTATTAGCATTATTGAACATATCAACAATAATTCTAACAGAAACCACATGATTATCTCTATATGCAGAAAAAGCTTTTGACAGAATACAATATCCATTCCTATTAAAAACACTGGAGAGCATTGGAATAAATGGAACTTTCTGTAAAACAATAAGCAGTATCTACCTAAAACCTTCAGCAAGCATTATATGCAATGGAAATAAGCTTGATGCATTTCCATTTTCCAATAATCAAGGGTGAAACAAGGATGTCCATTATCACCACTATTATTCAATATGGTACTGGAAATGTTAGCTGTAGCAATTAGAGAAGATAAAGAAATTGAAGGAATTAGAATAGGCAAAGAAGAAACTTAAGATATCACTCTGCAGATGATATGATGATATACTTAGAGACTCCCAGAGATTCAATTAAAAAACTACTTGAAAAAATAAACAACTTTGGCAAAGTTGCAGGTTACTAAATAAACCCACATAAATCTTCTGCATTCTTGTATATTAGCAACAAAGTCAAAGAGCAAGACATAGAAAGAGAAATCCCATTTAAAGCTAGGACAGGCACTATAAAATACTTGGGAGTTTACCTGCCAAAACAAACCCAGGGACCATATGAGCACAGTAAAACAACACTTCACACAAATAAAATCAGATCTAAGTAAGTGGAAAAACATCAGTTGGTCATGGGTAGGCTGAGCCAATATAATAAAAATGATAATTCTACCTACATTAATTTACTTATTCACTGCCATACCAATCAGATTACCAGATAATTATCTTCTGGAGCTGGAAAAAATAATTTCAAAATTCATCTGGAAGAACAAATGTTCTTTTCAATATCAAGGGTACTAATGAAAAGAAATGCTAGGGAAGAAGACTTAGCTCTACCAGATCTCAAATTGTATTATAAAGCAGCAATTATCAAAAGCACTTGATTCGGCTAAGAAACAGAAATAGACAAGTAGAATTGGCTCAAGACGCAGTAGGCTATGAATATAATAATATATTGTTTGATAAACCCAAGGACCCCAGCTTCTGGCACAAGAACTCACTGTTTGATGAAAATTGCTGGGAAAACTGGATAACAATGTGGCAGAAACTAGGCATAGACCAATGCCTCATGCCATACACAAGAGTTAAGTCCAAATGGCTACGTGATCTAGGTATAAAGATTGATACTATAAACAAATTAGTGGAGCAAGGAATAGTATATTTATCAGATTTATGGAGAAGGGAATAATTGTTGACTAAACAAGAGATAGAAAGCATTATGATATGCAAAATGAATAATTTTGATTACATTAAACTGAAAAGTTTTTGTACAACCAAACCCAGTACAACCAAGATTTGGAGGGATACAGAAAACTGGGAAAGATTTTTTGTGACTAGTGTCTGTAATAAAGGCCTCATTTCTAAAATATAGAGAGAATTGAGTCAAATGTACAAGAATACAAGTCATTCCCCAATTGATAAATGTTCAAAGGATATGAACAAGTAGTTTTCAGAGGAAGAAATTAATGATATCTATAGTTATATGAAAAAATTCTCTAAATCACTATTGATTAGAGAGATGCAAATCTAAACAATTCTGAGGTTCCACATCACACCTATCAAATTGGCTATTATGACAAAACAGGAAAATGATAAATGTTGGAGAAGATTTGGGAGAGTTGGAACACCGTTGGTGCTGTGTGATGATCTAACCATTTTGGAGGGCATTTTGGAACTATGCCCAAAGGGCTACAAAAATGTGCATACCCTTTGATCCTGCAATACTGCTTCTGGGACTGTATCCCCAAGAGATCATAAAAATGGAAAAGGGTCCCACATGTATAAAAATATTTATAGTATCACTCTTTGTGGTGGCCAAAAACTAGAAATCAAGGGGATGCCCATCAATTGAGGAATGACTGAATAAATTATGGTATATGAATGTAATGGAATATTGTTGTGCTATTAAAAATGATGACCAGGAAGACTGCAGAGAAGCCTGGAAGGACTTATGTGATCCGATGCTGAGTGAAAGAAGGAGAACCAGGAGAACTTTGTGCACATCAACGACCACAGTGTGCTGGAGTTTTTTCTGGTAGACTTGGAACTTCATTGAAATGCAAGGGCTTTAAAAATTCCTAATGGCCTTTTAAGGCAAAATGCCTTCCACATACAGAGAAAGAACTATGGAATTCAATCTCAGATTGTAGCAGATAATTTTCTTTTGTATTACATTTTGGTTTGTTATATGATTTCTCCCATTCATTTTAATTCTTCTATACAACATGACTGGTGAAAATGTATTTAATAGGAATGTATGTGTAGAACCTATATAAAATTGTATGCTGTCTCAGGGAGGGAGCGGGGAAGAAAGGGGAGGGAGGAGAAGAAAACCTAAGTTATATGGTAGTGATTGTAGAACACTGAAAATTAAAAAAAATAAAATGTCAAAAAAAGAGAGAAGGCAGGCAACATTTGATATAGGTTTGCCTTGTGCAGCCATGCAAATCATATTGACACTCTTGTTGTCGTTTGGCTTGATCGAGCCACATTTGTACATCTGTGTCCAGTCCTGGAACCATGTTCACCAATCAGCAGAAATAAAGTTTGCAGTCTCAAAAAAAAGGAAAAGATTGATAGGTTTGAACTTATGATATATACATCAAACCTATAGAAATAATTTTAGAACAAGCAGATTTCACTCTAACAACTGGTAATCAAGTTTGATATCAGGCACATACCATTGGATTTGTAAATTTAACTGAAAATGGCTTAACCCCCCACAGCCTTAAAGACAGTCATAGTCTAAGAATGGAATGAAACATCCTTTTGGGGCTAGCATCCTCATGAACTCAGTCATGCTAATTTGTTTATGAAAATGAATAGTTTTATGGTTAAAATTTGGGCCTAGGTCATTGTATCAGAAATCACATAATAGTTATCCTTAAGGCTTCCTTCAAGTCTCAACTAAAATTCTTCCTGAGGAAATCTTCTTCCACCCTTCTGAGTTCCAGTGTTTTGCCTTTTTAAATTATTTCCTATTTATCCTGAATTTACCTTGCTTTGTACATATTTGTTTGCATGGTATTTTTCTCATTAGACTGTAAAGCTCTTGGAGGTCAGGGACTGTCTTTTGTCTCTTTTTGTATCTCCATCACCTAGCACAGTAGGCACTTAATAAGTGTTTATTGATTGAAGGAACTTAACTGTATTAAAAATGCCTGTTTTCCAGATTGTGATAAACAATTGGCTGACCAAACCAATCCCTAGAATTGGTTTGTCGCTATATATCAGATTTCTTAGACAAATAGGGAGTGAATATGGACTAGGTCAAAAATTGAAAAGGATGAAAAATGTTGACTTGGTAATCTTTGGGAAATTAAATAGGGATTTTAATTATACTAAGCTTTTCCTCAGTATCTGTCTTTTTAACAGCAATAGTTTTCTGGTGATGTATGGCTGCAAGTAATGCAACACCACAGTCTCTGAAATATTAATATTGAGGTTTGCCCGAAAGTAAATGAAACTCTACATTGTGAGTGGAAGGGGACCTCAGTATGTTACTAAAAAGAATTGTGCAAAAGAATCAGTGTGAAGGAAGTCATTCAAGAGATCTATGACTGCATGAAAATGCAGTCTTGTAGCATCGTGGCATAAGTGGGTCTACTGATATCCATGTCATAAGATCTAGAGGAAAGCTTTAATCATGTTTGATCCCACTGGAAGATTTGTAGAAGGATATGAACAAGAATTGCACAGGATAAGAAGGCATTTATGGGTCGTAGCCTGCATTATTAGAGTGAGCACCTATGTCAACAAGATCAGAGTATCTGTGTGTGTGTGTGATGCTATTTGTATAAATCCCAGATTCCTCTAGTCTCTGAAAAATTAAAATTGCAGTTGAGCCAGATAAGAGTGGAGAAAAATACCATGGATCTAAGAGGGGAGTGGCACCAAAATACCATCCACATTGTATATAATCAGAGAGAACATAGGCCAGCCATGTAACAGACATTCCATCTCTTGACTCTGGGCATGTCCTCTGACTGTCCCCCATGTCTGGAGTTCTCTCCCTCTTCTGCTTTGACTACTACCTGTCTACGTTCCTTGAAGTCCCAGTTAAAATCCCACCCTCTACTAGAAGCTTCCCCAACCCCTCATAATCCCCATACCTTCTGTCTCTTAATTGTTTCCTTTTTTAGCCTGTATGGCTTGCTTGTATCTGTATTTGTTCACATGTCCATTAGATTGTGAGCTCCATGAAGTATTGATGACTTTTGCCTTTTTTTGTATCTTCAGCACAAAGCACAGTTCCTGGCACTTAATAAATGCTTTTGATTGATCGATGTAATGAAAACAAGTGAAATAGATAGCTCATATTCTGTACTAATAAACATGTAATGTTACAAAACTTACAGAAGATGCCTTAGCAGTCTGCATAAAACCCTTACAGAGAATTTGTGGAATTCAATGGACAAGAATCATGGAAGATGAGAATCAGAGTCATAAATTTGGAAATGACTTAATTTTCTATCTAGTATAATATAAAGAACCATTATAATAACTATATATTATATTATCATATTATAATAACTATTGTGACAGCTATTATAGTGAAATACTACTGTAACTCAGTAATGACTATTAACTGGCATGTACCTGAATGAAAATGGTTTTTCCATCTCACTTAATAAATAGTTTCTAACTAAAACCCTAGGGAAGGGGACTCTGCTGCTTTGGTTGACATCCCATTTCATTTTTAGACAATTCTAATTCTGAGGGGGCTTGTCCTGACATCAAACCTAAATCTGCCTTTTAGTGATTTCCACTCATTCTCCTAGTTCTGCTATCTGGAACCAAGCAAAATTAATCAAATCTCTCTTCCTCATTTATATCTCTTCGTATGCTTGAAGGCAAGACCGGTGTTATACTTTTTAAAGTATTCTCTGCAGTCCAAATATCCCCAGTTCATTCAGCTTTTAATCTCAACTTTTGATTAGCCATTATCCAAGTTTTGGTAAAAATGTAAATCAGTGTAGAACCAAGTCCAGTTATCAGAGGTTTTACATGAGAGAGCAATGTGATATGAGGATATTAATAACAATTCTTTGGGTTTCCTCATTTAAAGGCACCACATTTTTCCTCACCATAGTAAAATGCTTAGGTTAAATACAGGCAAAATAATGTATAACAGCTCCTTAGTCTACCAGTCTAGAACCCTTTTTTAATGATTTTGTAGTGCTGAATGATGGCTAGTTTTATACCCCACCTCTCACTTGTCCTTCTTTCCACAAGCTGTTTTTCTTCTCTTCTAGGTAGTGTTTTATCTATTCTACCATGTTGAGACTTTTCCCCCTCTTCAGTCATCAGTTTTTCTTGACTGCTAGAGCAGTATGTATTAGGGTTTGGAGAATATTAGTTTGAATCACTGTCTAGAAGAGATTCTGAGACTCCAAGAGGATCCCACAGATAGACCACTAGATGACCTGCTACCCACGCCATAGGTGTCTCAGAGTATTGACAGAGTGTAGAGTGCAAGATTTTGACAGGGAATTATGGGAAATGCCATATGTAATTTAGTGATTCAGCAAAATGGCCCTCTTTTTTTTTCTTTTAATAGGATTTACATGCTGGTGAGGTGATTTTTTTCTTTTCCCTTTTTGTTTTCATGACTTTATTTGCCACATTTCATTTTGTTTTGGGGTGGTGGCAAATTAAAACGGCCAGCCACATCTTTCATTAAGTCATCTTACTTAATGTCTAGGATCATAGATCTTGATCTACTCACCACGTACTCAAACTCTGTAAAATTATCTAATCTGTAATCTACAGTTTAATGCTTTTTCCCTGTTACATTTAGTCAGATGGTATACATACTATGTATTTCAGAGATGAGTAACAACCATTGCATTGTTTTCTAAAAGCTTATGTGAAACAAATCGATGAAATTTGAGTCATGGACTCTCAGACTAATTTAGAAGGTACCTTAGGGTTTTTCTAGTCACATCTAAACTTGAATAATGCAGATTCCATTTGAATTCCACTGCCAATGAGAAAGTCATGATCTTTTTAAAGAGTCCTTCCAAATTTGGGCAACTTAGATTTGATGTTAGAATTTCTCAGAGCAACAATAATTTGCACTAATTTGTAATATAATTATTGGAAATTTTGAAAATAGTGTTTTTATTAGAAATATATCTATATATAACAAGTAAAATTTAATAAATTGACATATGTGTATATGTAGCTGTATATTTACTTATTCATTAGAAAATCTGCCTACATACCAATATAAACTACTGCAGTTCAAGTTTAAATTGGTTTCACTTTCTTACCATTTCTTTCCATAGCAAAATCCACAAAGCTTCACAGGTTCCTTCTAATAAGCTATTTCTTCTGCTTAGCTTGATACAGGCAACTCAGCATTTGCATTACTATTATCCCCTTTCAAAGTGTGTATTAAATGGGAGGGCCCATCTGGCAGTTCATATACATCAGTAAGCCATCTCTGACAGGTTTTTCATATGACATTTCCACTAGAGTGCATCATTGTAAATTTGCCTGGGGGATATTAGAGATTTGAAAATAATAATTAACTTGATTCTCTGTTGCTGTACTATCATTTCCTTTAATTAACACTACAGCTGTAGTCACATAGTAAAGCACAAAGTAAAATGGAGATTTTATAGTTATCTTGTGTTCTTGATTACCATAGATGTCTACACTCTATAATTCTACCCTTTCTCCCAAGTATCCTTGGGACATTTATAGAGTTAATTCTTTATAACTTTACCTAAAGTTGATAAAATTATTTAAAGATTCAACCTGGAAAGACATGAATTGTTTTTAATTAATTTTCTTCTTGTGTTTTTCCTGCTAAAGCGATTCTGAAGAACCGACCTCTCCAAACCTAGGAACAATCATTGTGGAAACATCCCAAAAAGTCAGTCCAAGAAAAGATGAAGGGGAGCAGACAGAAGAACAAGCAGTAAAGAAAGAAATTACATTAGATATAGAAAGTCCAGTCAAAAAGGTATATAATATATTTATTTATAAGAACTATTTTAATATTTCAAACTTCTCTAAGCTGCCTATACCCTGACATCATGATTAAAGATTTGAAACTTAATTATGTTAGTAATTTAAAAATTCTTTTCAAAAGGCACACAGCAAAGATTAAAATTAATTATATTGTATATCTGATATACTTTATCTGTAAAGCATTAGTTAAAGAAAAATTAGTTACATATTTATTAATAAATAAGAATATTGGATAACCTCTTAAATTTTAATTTTAATTATATTTAATGTTCTCTACCTAATGAGCACCTTGAATAAGGGTCCTCATTAGGTACAATACATTTGTACTCACAAAGTATCATTTTAGCTGCATTTAAATGTACAACAATATTCTTCACTCAGCACTAATATGGACTATTTTTTTAAAGCACTGCCTTTTCTCCCTATCTTTCCAGTCAGATTGGAGCATTTAATATGTGCAGCCAGTGGTCACACATTAGGGAAGCCAAGAAAAGCAAAAAAAAAAAAAAAAAAAAAACTTAGTCTCTGCCCTCTAGGGACTCACTTCTAAAAATAGAAAGTGAAAAATATTTTAACTACAACTTAATAATAATTAATAATACTTTCTCAGTGCACTACCTTGTCTGCCCTTTTAGTACAAACCTCTATAAAGGTGGAAGATAAATGTTTTCTTTTATCCTGAACACTAGATTTTTCTTTTATTGAAACTGTAGGAAGCTATTCTCTTTAAAGTTTCTTTTTCATATCTCATTGTTTAGCTGACCCAAGTGACTTTGGGGTTACTAGTACATCAAAATGGAACTTTTAAAAAAAATTTATTTTTTTAATATATAATTTATTTTCAGTTTACAACATTCACTTCCACAAGATTTTGAATTCCAAATTTTTCCTGCATCTCTCCCCACCCCTTACCCCAGGACAACATGCACTTCATGCACCCCTTCCCCCAATCTGTCCTCTCTTCTATCACCCCTTTTCTCTCATTCTCCTGCCCTCTATTTTCCTGTAAGGCAAGATAGATTTCTCTACCCCATTGCCTGTATGTCTTACTTCCCAGTTGCATGCAAAAGCAATTTTTAACATTCATTTTTAAAGCTTTGAGTTCCACATTCTCTCAATTCCTCCCTCCCCACCCACTGCCTTCGAGAAAGCATGCAGTTCTATGTAGGTCATACATGTATAGCCATGCAAACCACTTCTATAGCAGTCATGTTGTGAAAGACTAACCCATTTCCTTCTATCCTGATTCACCCTCCATTTATTCTATTTTCTCCCTTGACCTGTTACGCCACCATGTGTTTGCTTCTGATTACCCCTTCCACCAATCTGCAAGCCCTTCTGTTATCCTCCTTCTTCTGTTCCCTTCCCCCTGCAGGGTAAGATAGATTTCAATACACAGTTGAGTGTGTATTATTCCTCCTTAAGCCAAACCCAATGAGAGTAAGGCTCACTTGTTCCCTTTCACCTCTCCCTTCTGCCCTCCATTGTAAAAGCTCTTTCTTGCCTCTTTTATGTGAGATGATTTGCTACATTCTATCTCTTCCTTTCTTTCCCAATACATTCCTCTCAACAGTTAATTTTATTTTTTCGGTATTCTCCCTTTTTATTCAGCTCACCCTGTGCCATTTGTTCATACACACACATGTGTATAATATATACCTATATATCTATATATATACATATATAATATATACATATAGACATATATGTATATATTCCCTCTAAATACCCTAATATTGAGAAAGGTCTCATGAGTTACAAATATCATCTTTCCATGTAGGAATGTAAACAGTTCAATTTTAATGAATCCCTTGTGGTTTCTCTTTCCTGTTTACCTTTTCATGTTTCTCTTGATTCTTGTATTTAAAAGTCAGACTTTCTATTCAGCTCTGGTCTTTTCAACAAGAATGCTTGGAATTCCTCTATTTCATTGAAATTCTATTTTTTTTTCCTTAAGTATTATGCTCAGTTTTTCTGGGTAGACGATTTTTGGTTTTAATCTTATCTCCTTTGACCTCTGAAATATCATATTCCAAATTCTCTGATCCCTTAGTGTTTAAGTTGCTAAATCCTGTGTTATTCTGATTGTATTTCCAGAATACTTGAATTGCCTCTTTCTTGCTGTTTTGACCTGGGAACTCAGGAATTTGGCCACAATATTGCTAGGAGTTTTTTTTTGGGGGGGTCTATTTCAGGAAGTGATTGGTGGATTCTTTCCATTTCTATTTTACCCTCTGCTTCTAGAATATCAGGGCAGTTTTCTTTGGTAATTTCTTGGAAGATGATGTCTAGTCTCTTTTTTTAATCATAGTTTTCAGGTAGACCAATCATTTTTAAATTATCTCTCCTGGATTTATTTTCCAGGTCAGTGGTTTTTCCAATGAGATATTTTACATTGTCATCTATTTTTTCATTCTTTTGGTTTAGTATTTCCTGATTTCTCACAAAGTCATTAGCTTCCACTTGCTCCATTCTAAATTTTCAGGTATTATTTTCTTCGGTGAGCTTTTGGACCTTCTTTTTCATTTGGCCAATTCTACTTTTTAAGGCATTCTTCTCCTCATTGGCTTTTTGGACCTCTTTTGCCACTAGGGTTAGTTATTTTTAAAGATGTTCTTTTCTTCAGCATTTTTTTGGGTCTCCTTTAGCAAGCTGTTGACTCATTTTTCATGATTTTCTTGCATCATTCTCATTTCTCTTCCCAAATTTTCCTCTACTTATCTTATTTGATTTTCAAAATCCTTTTTGAGTTCTTCCATGGTATGGCTCTAATAACAATTAGCTGAAGCTTATACTGTTAAAATAAAAAGAATATCTTTACTTTCCAAGTTTGTGCTGATTTGAGCTTTGCACTAGCCATCCCCACTATATGTGGAATGTACTCCCTTTTTATCTCCCCTTACTGGCATCCCTCTTTTATTTTAAGATGCAGCTCAACCATAATATTCTGCATGCAACTTTTCCTGATGCCCTTAACTGCTGGTGCCTTACCTTCTAAACTACTTTATAATTCATAGACTACTTCATATATAATGATATTTATTAACTTTCCATTTTTACTCTATGTGTGTGTGTGTGTGTGTACTTGTCTCCTCTATTTGAATGTGAACTCATTACAAGTATATTTAGTTACTTCACATTTGGGTTCAGGAAAATAAATATAATCCATCTTCCATATGCCAAACTCTTCAAATTTTTGAAGGCTATGGGCATAGCCTTGCTCACCTCATAAAATCTTCTCTACTGAAGACTAAATATTTATAGTTCATTAAAATATGCATGATTTTGAGTGTCAGAAAAATTCCTTATACCTACTAAATGCTGCTTATATCCCTGTTGAGTTTAATTGAACTTGATCACAAATATAACCTGCCACTTTGGCAAGCTCAACAAATATTATTTTGGTGCCTGTTGTTCCTGTCTACTAATTTATGATTGTTGACAGATACTACCTGATTGAAGAATTTTGCCCTTGTAAAGAACATAGAAAAATAATGTATCAAATATAATTCAGTAAAATTGTTTTTTCAATTGACTTATGCCCTGTTTTATTTGTTTACATGGTATAACTGTGGAATAATATGACTTCCTTTTTAAAACACACATATTAGGATATATACATCCAGGGAAGTGCTGTGTTTTTGAGGCTATATTTTTATACAGTAGAAAGAATTCTATATTTGGAGTCAAAGGTCCCAGATTTGAGTCATACTCCTGTGCTTGACCTCGAGTAAATTGCCTAATGTTTCTGGGCTTCTCTTCTGTGAAATGAAAGAGCTGGACTCAGTCTCTAACTGCTATGATCTTAAAACATTTTTGGAGCTCTTCTCTTGAAATTTACTTTAGTCTGTGACACATTCTTTTTAACCTTGGAGGATGAAATTGGTTTTTCTTAATTGCTAAAATTAATTTTCTGCTCATTCTGGTGATTAAAACTAGGAAGTGCTATTTTGAGTAAGAAATGTGTGACCACACAATAAGAACTATTTCCTTGTGTGGATTTAAATGGTCTCTGGGAATTGTGCCAGAAGAGTAGCTCCAAAAATATTGTAAGCCATGGTGTAATGTGATTGGAGAAGGTGCAATATGTCACAGGGCAATTAGTTATTTTGAAGTAAAACATTCACTGGGTCCAGGATATCAAAAACAAAACAAAACAAAACCCCACAAAAAACCAGCTTTGTGGCTTTACAGTAACACTTTATATTTAATCATTCATTTTGTTTATCCACTGTCTATAAAATATACAGCCCATTGTCACAATAAGAATTTATGTTAACATTGTTTTATGGTATTCAATGGAATAGAATAAATTACAGGTAACATGCATATATCAGGTAATGTGGCAGTTATTTCAGATTAGACAGTACTTTTTTGCTGTGCTAAAATTTTATCTTAAAAATAAATGCCATATTTAAAAGTTTTAAAATATTATTTTCCTCTAATGACTACCAAGAAATGTTTTTATGATAATATTTCTTCAAAAATGCCATCTAAACTAAAATATATAGCTCATTAATTTTCTCCAAAATTGACATCTTCAGAGATTTTCTAATTTATGAGAAGCCATCTTTTTTTTACATTGAATTAATCTTTATGCTAAAGCAAAAAAAACCCAAACTAAGCACCTAGCCAAAATTTTTGCCTTTTTAAAAAAATTCCCACTACAGTAATACTCATTTCTGTTTTTAAGTTTTAAAACATGTTAACAACTATGTATGTCTATGTCTTTCTAAATTCTTTTTTGGAAAGAAAAATTTATTATTGAAGAGCAATTTTGGAAAGTAAGCCAATACAGTTTTGTTTTATTTAATCTTCGTATACAATCCTCAAAGATATCTGGAGAAAAGTATACTCTTTGAGGAACAGTAATTCATTTACCCACATATATTACTTTATCTTTTAATGTGATGGTAACAGAGAGTAATGGTTGAATTTCTCTCTTAATTTGCTATGTTTTCCTTCATTATTTTCCCCTTCTGTGTTGATTATAATTTCAAGAATCTATTATTTTCATAATTCATATGAGTTTTCTTTCCTTGCTTCATGCATAGACATCTGAGAGCCTCATACTACCACTTGAAGAGAATTCTTGATTATCCCTGGCATTTTAGAGTACAAAGGTAACATGGATAATTGAAATGCACAGATTATCCTTAAAAATCAATTCAGTTAATAACTAAATAGAACTAATAATAACTAAGTAGAACAAGGTAAGTTTCACTTCTTCTGTTTGCCCAGGTCCACTGGTGACATCATAGTGAAATATCCAAGGAATGGTCAGGCAGGATTGAAAAGAGGAGTAATGGACTGATATACCCAGAATCAAAATAATTAAAGTCTCACAGTGTGTTTTATCTTAATACTTGTCACATTGAGTCCCACTTTTCTTTACAAGGCCTTAAAGTTCATTCTGGTAAGTTGATTTCACCTTCTGTCTGCTAGTTGAATTTCTAGTTCTAACCAATAAATTGTGGTTTTAGAGCAAGAACAAAATATAACGTTGCTAATCTTTTTATAATTATCTGATATGAGCTTTATTTGCTCCTCATATGTTTTAAGTAGGTAAAATTATTGTTTTTATTTTATCTAACTAGAGTTTTTGAATACTAATCTAATTGGTATGAGACTTTTAAATTCAGGATATCAGTAATAAGGAGTATAGAAGATTGTCTTCCCAGAAGAAAATTTGTGCTTTGAGGAGTGCGTATGCACCAGCTACTATTAAAGGTGAGAATGAATTGAAATTGCATAACTGTCATTTTAAATTTATGTAAGACTAAAAACCATCATTTACCGTGTCATTTATTTAGTTAACAAGGAGAATGTAAACTTCACGAAATCAGTATTACATGAACGAGTTGTATCTATGCAGCAGCAAATCAATGTGCTACAGGATTTGAAAAAGTCTACTGACGCTTCTATTAAGGAATTAAAAGAAGCCAACGAAAAGCTTGCCCAGCAACAGCAAATGACTGACCAGAAACTTCAGACCACCAAACAAACCATTAAGGTAAAGAAAACTTTAGTGGTAAGTTGTGTTATAAGATTTTAACAAAACCCATATTTTATTTACAATTTTGTTTAGCTCACATTTATGCAATTTACGTGTGTGTAAATCTGTTGTTCAGTAACTTAAGTAGGTTAAGGAATGCACTCAAGAAGGAAGTTGTATGGAGAATAGGTGGATAGGTACTCATTAAAAACGACAATAGGATTCTATCAATTTTGAGTTTCATTCGGCATTTCTATTTTTTGGTCCTCTTCCATAGTGGTTTTGGTTTTTATTCTGTGTTATATCTTAGTTGATGAGTTAATAATGTACTGATATTATATTCAACTGTTGTATGAAAAGAGTAATTTGAATCACATTAATTTTAACCTAAATATCTAATTTAATTTGATCATATTAAAAGGTGCCTTGTTTGTAGTTGAAAGCTTTTCAGAATCTCTCTCCTTCTTACCTTTCCAATCTTGCATACTTTTTTCCTTTTCATGAACTCTGCAATCTAATCCTACTGCAAACCTGTGCTGGCACACAGCATTCCATCTTCCGTCTCTGTGCTTTTGCACAGGCTGTCCGTCATGCCTGAAGTATTCTTCGTCCTCACATCTGTCTCCCCCTTAGAATTTCTGACTTGCTTCAAGTCTTGGGTCCAACCAGGTCGTCATCGTTCCCTTCCCTGTCCTCAGCGGCTGGAGCCTTCCGCTCCGTGTTGACTTTGTACAGACCTGTGTACATCCTGCTTTCTCCCGTTGGTGTTTGGGTCCTTGTGGTCAGGGACCGGGTATGTTGTTCTCATTGTTTTTTAATCAGTGTAGCAGGGTCAGGCAACCCAGTAAGTGCTTAAGAAATACTTACCGATTAATTGACATATTCAGTTGAGCTGATCCTTGTGCTTATTCTAATTCAGTCATAAAGCAATGCAAGATTTTCTTTGAAGGAAAGAAACATTTCTATTAAATTCTCTGGGAAAGACACAAGGCAATTGTTACTTTATACTAAAACAGCCAGTAATTGGGTTTTACTCTGCTGTCCAGTATTTTGTTTATTATGACTGGGAAAAGCATAATTCACAAGCCACTTAATTTCATAGAATTAGTCTTAGACTAGCAGTGTCTGCCATTAGTTCTGTCCTGGGTTTTAAACTGTAACTCACCTGTACCCAGGTCTCAAACTGTTATTGGAAGGTTAAAGACAGCCCAACATGGTCAGATGACCCACTCATAGTACGTGAACTGGTCCCATTCTTGAAGTCTGGAGAGGAGTCCTGGACAACATCAAGTCCTTTGTCAGTATTTAGATGAGATAGTTGAAATTATAGCCTTTAAGTGTTCTTAACTCTGTTTTAGAAGTTGAGGAGCTGATTCCACTCAGGGTGGAAAGTTTGTTAAATTCTGCTTCAAAAGCTCTGATCTGATGACAAATTTTCTTACTTTATTTTTACTTCAGGCCACAAATCATTTGCTTTCTTGAAACAAATGAAAAGTTTTACGAAGTGAGGTGACTGTTAGAAACATATACACAACAGAATGTAACACAAAATATATGGCTTAGAAGAAGCTGGGGGTTTGAAGAAAAGAACTTTTCTCCATTTCAGCTGGAACAGAAACACATTTTATTTACAAACTGAAAAGTGGCAGACCAAGTCTCTTGATTGGTCCTACTTACAACTTGTGCACTGTGAGCAAAAAAAGAGAAAAGAGTAATGAAGGCTTTTTGGTTGATGGCAGCATCAGGCAGGCTGAGTGTAAGCCAGAATGGGGGCCTGCAATTACATCCAGGAACTGTGGAGGAAGAAACAGTAGGATGTCCTGCGGTTCCTCCTGCAGACACACTGCCAGCAGTACCACCAGCTGTCTACCCTGCGCTGAGCGCCCCAGGCACCACAAACCCAACAAAGTTTGCAGAGTGGGGTACCAAGACCTTCTTTATTCATGTTCGTCGCACACCCAGTTCCCAAGGGTGTGAACCATGGCAAACCTGTGCATCATGGTGTCAGTCAGCTGAAGTTTGCTGGGAGTATTCAATCTGTAACAGAAGGATAGGCTGGCTGCCACTGTGGGGCCCTAAGAGTCTTCAACTCCTATGGATGAGTGAAGATTCAATCTACAAATACTTTGAGGTTATTCTTATTGACCAATTCCATAAAGCTATCGGATGAAACCCAGACACTCAATGGATCACCATGCCAGTGCACAAACGCAGAGAGATGTTCAGGCTTATCTCAGCTGACTGGAAGAGCCAGGGTCTTGGAAATGGTCACAGATTCTACCATGTCTTGTTCTGCTTTTTGGAGAAGGTGCAATACTTTCCAACTTCATTAATACCATTAATTGGTGCACATTAATTTGTAGACTTAAATGTTTGATGAACAGCATTTTGGATAGGAAAAAAGGGTAGGGCAAGAGTTAAACTAAAAATCTGATGTGTGTACATTTTTTCCTTCTCAAAACCAATTCTAATTCCCTTTCTTATAGCTGATTACTCTTGAGATGCTATACTAGTGCTACCAAGAGGAAAATCCACATTTTAAACAGAGTTGGGCTATCTGCCAAGTGAAAATTAAGGAAGTAAAAAAAAAAACTTCTAATGGTAGGGTTCATGTACATTTTAGAGAGAATGGTGATTCACCTAATCACATGACTTGTAATCCACTTGTAATTCTTCTTTGAGCACAGGGTAGGAAAGCTATCCAGAATGACTTAGGCCAGTCATTGCAAACCTCAAGTTGTTACAAAGCAAATACCATACTTTACACTATTGTGTAATAAATAGCCTTACATTTCCATTAAAATTTCCATTGGACTAGATATACTTGCTTGGTTATGGAAAAATACAAAAAATATTGAAGAGAGGAAAAATGACCTTTGAAAATAGTATTATAATATTTTCACTTTAAAATATTTCACCAACTATGATACAACCAAATAAGTGTTGTAATTGACTAAAATTGCATTTCTTTATAATATTCTGTCCACTTGAATAATGAAGTAAAATTATATAAACATTGGTTTCTTCTCGTGATAAACTAGAATTTTTAAGGGACTTGAAATTGAAAAAAAAAAATGTGCCAGTTTTAGGTATAGATAGATTTATTCTTCAGTCAGTGTTTTATTAAAGTCTTTGAGGCCTATAACATTTAAAAAGCAGCCCAGAATAAAATATTGCAGATATTCATTTGTCAGTATATTTTTTCCTCATTGATCCTGAGGATTTGGGGTATCTTTTGATCTCAATAAAACTTTTTTTTGTCAAAGAAACATGGAAATTTTGTGAGAATTTGGTGATATGGAGTTTTAATTCCATGCTTCTCTTTTTTGCATCTTGGAGTTACCAATAGTAATTCAGGTAATTTTGTCAAGTGTCCATCTTTTAGTGCCGGAATAATTGTCCTTTTAAGTCATAATAGTATTAAGGTTATTCCCCACTATTGAACCAGATTTCTACCTGTCAGCCATTTAAGCTTTTCATTGAATGTGCAGTTATACAATTATTTAAAACTGATTCCAGTCATTTAAAATACCATATAGAATATAATCAAAGAATTTCTTAAAATTCAAGAAAGCTTTTATTTGGGGAATATTAGTTTTCTATGTCCTTACAACTAAAAAGCATCATGGTGATAGTGGTTTATCAGAGCTTGCTTTGGGGTGTTTGGTATTAGTTATATTTGAACTACAAAACTTACTACATGCAGAGCAAGTACTTTTAGAACAGCCTGTGTGTACTACTTGGATGGGCCAACATTCTAAAAAAAAGTTAAGCATTTTTTAACTTTAGCAATAAGTTCTTATAGTTTTAGACAAAAATGCCATGCAATCCTACCAAAATTCTTGTCAGATAAATTCTTTGGGTTTGGATTGGTTTCTGTATAAAAATAAATACTGCATGCATTGCCTGAGTGATTTATGAAACAACACTTGCAAACTAGAATGGAGCTAGTTTACGGGCACGAAGTGATAAATTCAGAATAAGACAGATAATGATGTGTTTTGTGATTCTCCAAAGTAAATACCAGAAATTTCCTTTTAAAAAATCTACAATACACTATCATTTTTATTTGCAGAAATTAAGTACATTTATATTTATGGCTTATATCTCACATAATGATTGGCATAACTGATTAAAACATAATTATATATTGTGTGTATATAGTTAATTATATATTATGTGCATATATATCTATTTGAAAATTTTTTATTATAGTATAACTTTTTTAAAAAAAGATCTTATATACAAGTTTGATTCATTCAACTCACAGTATTTCCTTTTTGTCGTATCTGAGTTATAATATCAATTATAAGGATTTCTAACCATGCTATAAAGCTTCCTAACAAAAGTGGGCTGTACATTCAAAGGTGGTGGATTCAAGTTAGATGAACACTTGTTAGATGTGATAGTGGTGATTCTTGTAAGAGTTAAATTAGATGACTTCTGAGGGCCCTTCCACTTCTGAAATTTGCAATGCCGACCACATTTTAGGTACTATAATGCATATGTATTGATTCATTACATTCAATACATAATATTGACTCATTAACTGAATCAGTCTTGAAAATTCTGGACAAAGAATGAGAAATTGTACAGTCATACAGTATGTAGTGAACCTGAACTCTTCATTTAATTTTATAATATAAGGGTGTTTGGTGAGCACTTTTTTTGCTACTTATTCTTATAGCAAAATATTATTACATTTTAGGCTTATGTTATAACTTAGCTCAGTTTCTATGTAGTGCAGTCCCAGTTCCAAGTCCAAAATCTACCTTGGGCTCCAGATCCAGGCTTCCGTGGCTTCTTTGCCAGGTTGTCTAGTTGCAATATCCTCCTGCAATCCTGTCTCCAAGGTTGCTATGGATTGAGCTCTTGGATCCAGTTGGGCCCTCCCTGGAAGCTGAAAGTAAGGAGGTCAGATGAAGCAGAACAGAAACAAATACTTCCAGATCCATTTCTCCGAGTCTGTATAAAAAAGAGGGAGGGGAAGGGAAGTTCTTCCCCTTGCCTTGGTTCGCTTCATGGTGCCTGCCTGTGGACAGGATAGAGGAGAAAAGAGCCCACAGAAAAGCATATGAACCAGAAAGCAAAGCAGAAAGAAGGTAGCCATCACAGTCTCTCTGGTTTTAACAATGGAGCCTGTTCCATGTAAAGAGGCAATCAAAGGAGGCTATACCCACTCATGTGGCACAGAAATGGCACCTCCATTTTAGAAGATCTGGGCATGCTGAGAATAAACCTTTGTTAGGTGAGCTGCATGCTACGGAATTATACCCACATTACATGTTTTAAATAGTCATTATTAAGATAATCAGATGGTTCATCATCCCATTATCATGGGATAAGGCAAAAACTAAGGTCATCTTAAATAATTAAAGTAATGTCAAGTAAGGAGTGGGAGTTTAGAAGCATTAATTGCACAATCAGTTGCCTTTGTAAGAAGTTAAAAGAATTTAATGCCCATTGAGTATATTGATACTGAGTGACTTTATTTTACATGAATTCAACAATTTTATATTTTACAGATATTTTCTGAAAATTAATTTTTAATTAAAATATTGAATTATCCTTCTTGGCATATTAACATTCTACATTATTGCAAAAGCAAGCCAGAAAGACATAAAGCAGAATATATAAGGTGACCTTTCAGAGTTTGCAATTACAGTTCTTGACAGGAAGGGCCTCTCTAATAACTGAAAGTGTGTCTAAGCGTGAGGCCAAAGTCTTAATAAGAGAGAGGTGTAAATGCCTTTCTCTTCTATCAGAATCATATTGCCCAAGTGTGTCGTGTCTTTAGAGACCCCTTTCTCAGCATGAAAGCATCATCAAACGGATTCCAAGAGTAGGACTTGACAAAGGCAAACAAAAAAGTACATATTTTAAGGGAAGATGTAACTTTATACATTAAATGGATCTTAAAAAAACATGATGAATAATAAATTTCACATCATTTAGTTTTGTAAAATTTGGTTTACTGTATAGAAAAACATTTCTCCTAAAAGTTGTTTTAAGTAACTTTAGAAATTATTTTCATATGTTTTCTCTTTGGAATTGAGTGAATTCTTTTTGATAATTTCTTCCTCTAAAAACAATATTTTTCAGGTTCTTTATGCAGGAGGAGATTTGACAAGAAACAGGACATAAGTTTGAACCTAACAAAAAACACTTATGTTGGGTTGAGACCTTTTATGTCATTGTATAGGATGTATTGCCTCCTCCAGTTGCCACAAGTAGCAGCTTATGATCTCAGAGAGTCACCTGGGGGTCTGAGTGGTTGAATGACTTGCTCATGTTACTAGCTATTTTGTGTCAGAGACTAGACTTGAATATAGCTCTGACTCCAAAGCACTGAATCCACTGTGCCATCCTGGCTCTAGATATATCGTGGACTTCTTAAGAGTTTTCATTACACATTCCTCTGGTTCTCTGAAATTTCAGTGAAGTATTACTCTCACCATCTGTCCCCTACATCCCTACTCACCTGCTGCTAAATGGAGTTGGAAGGAAGCTGAGCTGATTGGGTCCCCTACAAATTCATGTTCCCTAACCTGGATGTGGTCCTTACAACAAGGTCATTCCATTACTCCTCCCTAACTGATTCTCTACCCAACTCCCTCCATAGACTGTTCCTCATTTCCTTACTCCTAAAGCATCTAGCACAACCCCTTTGCCCATGCTTTCCAATTGAGGACCTTACCTCGTATTTTTCAGAGAAAATAGAGACCAGGAACTCCCTCTTCTCCTCTTTTCTACATCCTAAACTTCTTTGACATCTGTCATTCTCTCCATTACCTCAATATCTTTGATGAAGTGGTCAGTCAATATACATTTGTTGACTGCATACTATGTGCCAGGCACTGTTTGCCATGTGTCTGGGAAACAAAGAAAGGCAGTCCATGCTCTCAAAGAGCTTATAGTCTAAGGGAGGAGATAGCAGGCAAATAATTATGTACAAATAAGTTGTATACAGGATAAATTAGAAGTAATTAGCAAAAGGAAGGCTCTAGCATTTAGGAAATCAGGAAAAGCTTCTTGTAGAAAGCAGAGTTATAGATGACACTTGAAGGAAGCCAGGAGGCACAGATGAGGAAGGAGAAAATTTCAGGAATGGAGAACAGCAAATTAAAATGCCCCATAGTCTTTTTGAAGAGCTTTGGAGGCCACTGTGAGACATGGAGACACTGTGAGACTGGCACAGGACTGCCCAGCATAGTGTGATGTACCAAAGATCCTTATAATCTGTGAGCAAACAATTGCAGTGGCTCAAAAGAAAGCTGAGACACAAAAATTTAGAAAACTGTTCATATGTACTATTTGTGCCTGACCTATAGTAGAGTCTTCCTAACTTGTACTGGTCTGATCCTCTACAGCCGAATACACCGTACTTTGACCCTGACATAGTGATGCCATTTTTGTCTTCTCTGAGCATAAAGGACAGAAACTAACCAACCAGCTAACCAACCTTGGAGAAGAATTGTTGAGGTAATATGTAGGAAGATTGAAAAAGTAGGAGGAACAAGATTATGAAGGACTTTGAACATAAAACAGAGAATTTTGTATTTGATCCTGGCAATGAGGAGAAACCACTTGATTTTATTGGCTAGGGGGATGACACAGTCACAACTGCATTTTAAGAAGATTAATTAAATAGCTGAATGAAGAGTGGACTGGAGTGGAAGAAACTTTTGGCAGATCGAACCAAGCATCAGGCTATTGAAGTAGTCTAGATGTGAAATTTTGGGGACCTATTCTAGGGTGATGTCAGTGTCAGAAGAGAGAAATGGTGTATGTAAGAGATGTTATGGAGGTGAAATCAATAGGACTTGGCAACAGATTAGGCATAGAGGGGCAAATGATAGTTAGAAGTTGAGGGTGATACCTAGATTACAAACATGGGTAATTGGAACAATAGTGGAGCACTCTACAGTAATAGGGAAGTTGAGAGGAGGGTTAAAAGGAGGGGGAAAGATCACAAGTTCAGTTTTGGGCATATTGAATATTAGACGTCATTGAGACATTCAATTCAAGGTGGTGATGTGAGATTGGAGCTCAGCAGAGAGAATAGGGCTGGATAAATACATTTATTGATGATAATTGAATCTGTCTGAACTGATGGAATCACCAAATGAAATCATTTAGCAGTGGAAAAGAGGGCCCAGGACAGCACTGTGATACAGGACACAAACGTGTGCCCGAAATGGAGGAAAGAGAGAAGGAATAGTCAGATAAATATCAGGAAAATCAGGATGGAGTCATGTCATGGGAGCCCAGAGGGAACAGGTTTTCATGTAGAAGAGAGTGATTGACTGTGTCGAAGGTATTAGAGAGATCAAGACGGAGGAGGATTTTAAAGCGTCGTTAGGAGGACTGTTTGTCCTTTGTTCTCAAACAGGACTATGACATCAAGGAGGCGATACCATGACATCAAGGAGGCAATGCCGTGACATCAAGGAGGCGATACCATGACATCAAGGAGGCGATGCCGTGACATCAAGGAGGCGATACCATGACATCAAGGAGGCGATGCCGTGACATCAAGGAGGCGATGCCGCGATATCAAGGAGGCGATACCATGACAGACATCAAGGAGGCGATACCATGACATCAAGGAGGCGATGCCGTGACATCAAGGAGGCGATACCGTGACATGCAAGCGAATCGGGTTTAAGTGAGAGAGAGCTGAGCAAAGTCACCAGCCTCACTTTCTTCTCCTAAGCCATCTACATCCAGTGGCCAGATGTAGATCAGGATGCCTGGAGATGGCTCAGGATGCAATGGGGGACCTTGGCCTTTTCAGCTGAGGTCTTTAATAGATCTCATTTTGACTGAGGCAATGCCCATCTAGTGATTAAGGCTTCAAAAAACTGAGGCAGAAAATGGCCTCTTTACCTAGTCAAAAATTAAAAGTAAGTAAATAAATAAAAAACCAGTCTGGGAGGGAAGACCCTCAGGGTTTCTGGTCAAAACAGAAACAGTTGCTATTTCCATTCATCCTGACCCAATCAGGGCCCAAACAGTGACCAAACAGGGCTTGACCTGAGACCTATTGTTGACCAGTCAATGAGAGCAAGAGTGATTTGGGGTTAAGGCTGGTCTTTGAGTAAAAGAAAAGTTTTCAGAAATTAAAATTCATATTCTCTTTGGGCAGAGCACTGGCAAGTAAGGGTGTGATGCCCTATGTAGACAGAGGGAAGGGACAGAGAAAAAGAAAGAAAGGAAGGAAGAAAGAAAAGAAAAGAAAGAAAAACATCCCAGTTTGCTCCTCAGAGGGCAGCTCCTTTTCTACTCACAGAGGTCGTTATTTGTCCTTGGTTCAGCTCAAAAAACATTTATTTATTCCTTTTTGGCTAGGTAAAGAGGTCATTCTCTGCCTCAATTCTTATGAAGCCTTATGGGCATTGCCTCAGGCAAAATGAGACCTCTTACAGGCTTTAGCTTGAGTAGGCCAAAGTCCCCCACCACATCCTGGGCCATCTCCAGTCGTCCTGATCTATATGTGGCCACTGGAGAAAGTCAGGCTGGTGACTTCGTACAGCCCTCTCTCACTTAAATCCAATTCACTTGCATGTCTTGGCATCACCTCCTTGATGTCATGATCCTCTTTGAGAATAAAGGACAAATAGCAGTACCTCACTGATGTCATTAGGCATCAAGATGGCAGAGTGAGAGTAAGCATTAAAGTCTCGATGTCCTCTCACATGCCCTCAGCAAAGATCTAGAGAAAGCACTAGATCCCATTCTTATTGAAAAAAACAAAAAGTCATGGCGAATCATTTTTCCCACATTGGGAAGCTCAGGAAGTCAGACATGGAGATCTACAGACACCAGGGAGGGGGACTGGCCATGTGAAGTGGCAATAAGCTGGGAGCATTCCAGCAACCAGGGACTGAGAGAGGGCCAATACAAGGTACTAGAAAGAGATTCTAGTTTATTTCTGAGCAAGTGCTAGGTGCCATCTGGGAGCTCTGTCCACCACCACCTGGTGCAAGGTCGCAGATCCAGGGTGGAGGAGAGCATTGGCCCTAGGTATGTGCTAAGCAAGAAACAACCTCAATACACAAATGGTAGTTCCCTGGGGCTCTGATTCTAGGAGCAGAGTGTGACATTCCAGACCAAGGGGAGTTGGCAGTTACTCATTTGGAAACTTCAGAGCTTCCTTGTGGTTCACTTATCCTGCAGCCATTTGCTGAGACTCCCAAATAAGAACAAGGTTCAAATCTGAGTCAAAACACCCAGACCAGGAGGGCAGTGAGTAGATCTCCTGATTCATGCTACTTTGGGAGACCCTGACTGAAGCTATGAATGCAATAGCACAAAAGAGGACAGAAGTTCAGATCAGACAATCCTCCCATTCCACCCTAGAAGTGTGTAAAGCCCAGAACTAAGTCCAAAGTCAAGAAGTAGACTAGAAGAATGAATAAACAAAAAAGGAACCAAACCATAAAGAGCTATTATGGTGACAGAGAAGCTCAAGATACAAACCCACAGAGAGGAAGAGAATGACTTGAAGAAATCTACAAATAGTCTCAAAGATAAATTCAGCTTGTAAAGAAGTCCAATAAAAAATTCCTAGAAGAGTTAAAGAAGGAACTAAAATGATTTTAGAAACCAACTGAGAACAATAGGGGAAAAATTGGGGGGAAAAGTCAAGAGCTAGGGAAGAAAGATATAAAAAGAGAACTAACAGCTTGGAAAAAGAAGTACAAAAACTTACTGAAGAAAATAACTCCTTGAGAGTTGAAATTTGCCAAATGGAAGCCAATGACTTGAGGCATCAAGAAATTACAAAACAAAGTTTAAAAAATGGAAAGAAAAATAGAGAAATGGTGAAACATTTTATCAGAAAAACAACTGAACTAAATATTTTGAGGAAAGATAATTTATTAATCGTTGGATAAACAGAAAGACAAGAAGAAAAAAAAATAACCTACATATCATATTTTAAGAAACCATAAAAGAAAACTGGTCTGATGCCTTAGAATCAGAGGAAAAAATTCAGACCAAAAGAATTTACAAATCACCTCCTGAAAGAAATCCCCAAATGAAAACTCCCAGGAATATCATAGTCAACATTCAGAGCTCCCAGGTCAGGGAAAAAATTACTGCAAGCAATCACAGCCAGAAGGAAAGAATTCAAGGATGTAGGAGGCACAGTCAGAATAAAAAATATATTTAGAACCATCACCAGAAAATTTAGAATGTAATATTACAAAAAGAAAGGAACCAAGGTTTTTAACACCAAAAACAACCATTCCAGCAGAACTGAGTATAATCTAAGAAGAGAATAAGTGAATTTTTGTTTTTGTTTTTGTTTTTATTTAATTAACTTTTTACATTCATTTTCACAAATTTTTGGGTTCCAAATTTTCTCCCCTTTTATCCCCTCCCCCCACCCCAATACCCCAAGCAATCTAATTTTCCCTATCTCCAATCTGCCCTCTCTTCTGTCATCCCTCCCTTCTCTTTTCTCCATCTTCTCTTTTCTTCTGTAGGGCCAGATGACTTTCTATTCCTCATCAACTGTATGTCTTCTTTCCTAGTTGCAACAACAATACTAAACAGTTGTTCCTAAAACTTTGAGTTCCAAATTCTCCCCATCCCTCCCTCCCCACCCATTCCCTTTGGGATGGCAGGCAATTCAATATAGGCCCTATCTGTGTAGTTTTGCAAATGACCTCCCTGATAGTCGTGTTGTGTAAGACTAATTGAATTACCATGCCTCCTAACCTGCCCCCGTTGTTTCTCTTCTGTCTTTTGATCCTGTCCCTCCCCAAGTGTTGACTTCAAATTGCTCCCTCCTCCCTTTGCCCTCCCTTCCATCATCTCCCCCTTGCAATATCTCCTTCTCCCCCCCTTTCTTATACTGTAAGATAGGTTTTCATACCAAAATGAGTGTGCATTTCACTCCTTCGTTTAGTCAAATGTGATGAGGGTAAACTTCTTGGTTTTTTTTTTTCTCAGCTCTCCTCTTTTTCCCTCCACTAAAAAAATCTCCTACTTGCCTCTTAAATGACATATAGTTACCCCCTTCCATTTCCCCCGCTTTCCTCCCACTACATTTCTCTCTCACCATTTACCTTAATTTCTTTTAAGGTATGGTCCCATCCTATTCAGCTCAATCTGTGCTCTCTGTCTCTGTATGTGTGTGCATGTGTGTGTGTGTGCATGCGTGTACATGTGTATGTGTGGTCCCACCAACTACCCAGATACTGAAAAGTTTTAAGAGTTAGAAATATTGTCTTTCCCTGTATGAATGTAAACAGTTTACTTCTGGTAAGTCCCTTAATACTTCTCTTTGCTGTTTCCTTTTTCATGCTTCTTCTCATTCTTGTGTTTGAAAGTCAAATTTTCTTTTCAGCTCTGGTCTTTTCATCAAGAATGATTGAAAGTCCTCTGTTTCATTGAAAGACCATACTTTTCCTTAAAGTATTATACTCAGTTTAGCTGGGTAGGTGATTCTTGGTTTGAGTCCTAGTTCCTTTGCCTTCTGGAATATCCTATTCCACGCCCTTCGATCCCTTAATGTAGAAGCTGCTAGATCTTGAGTTATCCTAATTGTATTTCCACAGTACTGGAATTGTTTCTTTCTAGCTGCTTGCAAGATTTTTTCCTTGAGCTGGGAGTTCTGGAATTTGGCCACAATGTTCCTAGGAGTTTCTCTTTTTGGATCTCTTTCAGGTGGTGATCGATGGATTCTTTCAATACTTATTTTGCCCTCTGGTTCTAGAATGTCAGGGCAGTTTTCCTTGATAATTTCATGGAAGATGATGTCTAGGCTCTTTTTTTGATCATGACTTTCAGGTAGTCCCATAATTTTTAAATTGTCTCTCCTGGATCTATTTTCCAGGTCAGTTGTTTTCCCCATGAGATATTTCACATTCTCTTCCATTTTTTTGTTCTTTTGGTTTTGTTTAGTGATTTCTTGGTTTCTCGTAAAGTCATTAGACTCCATCTGTTCCATTCTAATTTTGAGAGAACTATTAAATTCAGTGAGCTTTTGAGCCTCTTTTTCCATTTGGCTAATTCTGCTTTTGAAAGCATTCTTCTCCTCATTGGCTTTTTGAACCTCTTTTGCCAATTGGGTAAGCCTATTTTTCAAGGTGTTAATTTCCTCAGCATTTTTTTGGGTCTCCTTTACCAAGGTATTGACCCGTTTTTCATACTTTTCTTGCATCTCTGTCATTTCTCTTCCCAGTTTTTCCTCCACCTGTCTAACTTGCTTTTCAAAATCCTTTCTGAGCTCTTCCAAGGCCTGAGCCCACCCGCCACCCCCTGGGGTGTCTGGGGTGCTGAGGCACCGCCCTCCACGTGTTTCCCTGATGGCAAGAATACGTCCTCGTCACCAGATCCGAATGTAGGTATCATTTGCATTTGTTGGAAAAAACTCTCTATAGTCTTATTTTTCTTCCCTTTTCTAGGCATTTTCCCAGCCAGTTACTTGACTTCTGAGATTCCTTTCCACCCCCGCCTGGATCCGCCCAGCTAGTGCTTGGCCTCTGAGATTCAAATGAGCTTTCCACGGCAAGCTTTAGTTCTGGTGCTGGGGTGGGGGGCAGGTCCGCCTCCCAGGCTCAGCTCCCTCAGGGGCTTTATGCAGAGACTTTCAGGAATGGAGCGGGTGGGGGCGGGGTGGGGGGGCCGCCTCCTAGGCTCAGTTCCCTGAGGGGCTTTATGCAGAGGCCTTCAGTAATAGAGCGGGGTGGGGGCAGGGCCATCTCCCAGGCTCAGCTCCGTCAGGTTTTATGCAGGAACCTTCCGTAATGAAGATCCTGCCTGCTGCTAGGGGATTCCTGAGTCCCGGGCCGCAGCCGCCTCAGCCACCGCCCACACCTCTGCCTCCACCACTTCCTGCTCCCGTCTCTGCCGCCGCTGCTTCCTCCCGAGGGGGCCCGAGTCACGGAGACGCTCCGCTCCCCTCCTCCAGCCCGGCCTTCTCTCTCACTGACCTGTAGCTTCTGTGGGCGGAGGGACTTTCCCGGCTGCCGGAGCTTCCGTTTCTGAAGCCTGCTCGGGTCAGCTTCTCTGGGGCCGCGGCCAGGGCAGTGCTGGGGGTGGGGTCCGCTTTCCGGAGTGCGATGGACCCTGGGGACGGGTCTCCAGGGCTCCCTGGAATGGAAATCTCTTCCACTCCGTTTCTGCACACCTTGTATTGACCCAGAAGTTGTGGGGGTCTCTTTTTACATTAATTCTATGGGCTTTGGTTTCGGAGCTCATAAACGTGCGTCCTTCTACTCTGCCATCTTGGCTCCGCCCCCCGAATAAGTGAATTTTTTAAAATTAATTTATTTTTAGTTTTCAGCATTCGCTTCCACAAGATTTTAAGTTCTGAAGTTTCTCGCCATATCTCTGCGCCCTCATCCCAAGATGGCATGCATCCTGTTTACCCCTTCTTCCAATCTGCCCTTCATTTTATCACTCCCCCCCCCCATCGCCTTTTATCCTCTTCCCTTCTATTTTCCTGTGGGGCAAATTGCCTATATATCTTATTTCCCAGTTGCATGAGTTTCACATTTTCTCCCTCCCTCTCTCTTCATCCACCCTCATTGGGAAGGCAAGAAATTAGGTATAGGTTATGCATTTGTAGTCATGCAAAACACTTCCATAACAGTCATGTTGCAGAAGACTAACTGTATTTCCCCTCCATCCTATCCCCCCATTTATTCTATTCTCTCCTTTGGCCCTGTCCCTCTTCAAAAGGAACAAGTGTATTTTTTACAAAAACAGAGGACTTCCAACTATTCCTGATAAAAAGATTAGAACTGAGTAGAAAATTTGATGAAGAAACACAGATGTCAAGAGAAATATAAAAAAATAAATGTGTATGAGAAATAAGGACTAAACAAAGTTAGACTGTTTACATTCTTTTTGATATATATTTTTACCTCCTCAGAGGTAAAAATGACCAGGGGTCATAAAGTGAGTCTAATGAGACACAGGGCTTATTTGTGATTCTGTTGTGTTGATCTGAGAGAGAGAGAGAGAGAGAGAGAGAGAGAGAGAGAGAGAGAGAGAGAGAGAGAGAGAGAGAGAGGAGGGAGGGAGGGAGAGGATAGAATAGATTATATGTGGAATGAATGCACTGGGAAGGAGGAGAGGGGAAAAGAATAATAAGAATAAGTATACCCATGTAGTTGGGTATAGAAATGCATCTCACTCAAAAAGCAAATAGGAAGGAATGGGATTAAGAGGAAAAGGGAAACAAGAGGTAGGAGAATAAGGGAGGTGTTAGAAATACTCAAAGACAGGGCAGGGGAAAAAAAGAGAAGAATATAAGAGAATAGGATGGAGGTAAATACATTTAGTAATAGCAGTTTTGATTTTGAATGGGATGAACTCACCCATAAAATAAGACAGGATATCCCTTTAGTTTCTGACATTGTGTTCTTTAGAAGAAACACACTTGCAACAGAAAGATACATACAGAGTTAAAATGAAGACCTGGAGCAGAAATTTTTATGCTTCAGCTGAAGTAAAACAAAAAGAAAAAACAGGGATAGTAATCATGATCTCAGACAAAACAAAAGCAAAAATAGATAAGCACGGAAAATACATTTTGCCAAAAAGTACCTTAGACAGTAATATCAATACCAAATATATGGAACAAATGGCAGAGCACATAGATTTTTAAAGGAAAAGCTAAATGAGTCACAGGAAGAAATAGACAGTAAAACTGATAGTGGGGGAATCTTAAATTACTTCCTCGCACACCTAGATAAATTGAAGCAAAAAAATTTAAGGAAGTTAGGGGCATGAATAGAACTTTTAAAAAGTTAGATATGTTAGATGTCTCAGGAGTACTGAATGGAAACAGAAAGGAATATACCTTTCATAGCAGTGCCTGGCACTTTCCCAAAAACTGACCATGTAATAGGGCAGAAAAACTTCACAAACAAATGCAAAAACCCAGAAATATTAGATGTCATCTTTTGTAGACTTAATACAATATTATATTCAGTAAAGAATATTTTAGCAAGATGAAAAAACAATTAAAAACTAACTAAAAGAATGAGTGGATCAAAGAACAAATTATCGAAGCAGTAATTGCATTACAGTAATGGCATAGTTGAGAAAATATACTAAAATTTGCGGGATGCACCAAAGCAATAATTAGGGGAAGACTTACATCTTTAAACTCCTTCAATAAAAGAGAGAAAGAGGAGATCAATGAATTGGAAATGCAATTAAAAAATACAACCAACAAATGAAAAACTTCCAAATAAACATGAAAAGAGAAGTTCTGAACATCAAAGGATAGATGAACAAAATTGCAAGTAAAAAATAAAACTAACATTTAATACATAAAAATAGGAGCTGTTTTTGAAGAAATAAAAGCAATTATTTGTAGTTATTTCACATAAATATGTGTGGATTAAGCTGACAATCTAAATTAAATGGATGAACAGATACAAAACTACAAACTACATAGATTTACAGAATAGGAAATAGAATACTTAAATAATCGTTTAGGAAAAGAAATTGAACAAGCTGTAAATGAACTAAGGATAAACAAGCCACTACCTGATGGCTTTATAAGTAAACTTCTATCAAAGTTTTAAAGAATAATTAATTCTAATTTTACATAAACTGTTTTTAAAAAGTATATAGGGAATCCTATCAAAATATCGTCTTGATTACACAAACCAGGGACAGTCAAAACAGAGAAAGAAAAGTATAGATCGATTTCCATAATGAGTATTGATGTAAAAATATTGTAAGATATTAGCAAAGAGTTACATCAGCATGTCACAAACATACACTATGAACAGGCAGTCCAGGAATGCAGAGCTAGTTCATTAGTAAAACTATAAGCAGAATTGACTATATTGATAATATAACCACCAAAAAACATATGATCATTTTAATAGATGCAGAAAAAAGCTTTTGACAAAATATAATACCCATTCCTGTTTCTTTTTAATTGAAAGAATAGGAATAAATTGAACTTTCCTTAAAATGATAAGCAATTTATATCTAAAACCAAAGCCAAAATTATATGTCATGGAGAAAAGTTACATGCATTTCCAGTAAGATCTATTATTACCATTGCTATTAAATACTGTACTAGAAATTTAACATCTAGCAAAAAGACAAGAACATGAAATTGTAGGGATAGGCATAGACAAAGAGAAAACAAAACTATCACCTTTTTGCAGTCAGTATGCTGGCTTACTTAGGGAACCAAAGAGAGTCAACTAAAAAACTAATTGAAAATTAATTTGAGCTAATTTGCAAGATACAAAATAAATTCACAAAAATTATCATAATTTTTGTATATTGCTAACAAAATCTGGTAGGAAGAAATAGAAATTCCATTAAACTATTGACAGTAAAAAAATACTTTAGAGTCCACCTGCCAAAATAAAAACAGTGATAATAATTGCAAAGTACTCTTCATACAAATAGAGATCTATATATTGGAGAAATGTAAGTACTGATGGTTAGGCTTAACCTATTTAATAAAAAAGACAAAACTATCTAAAGTAATTTACTTATTCAGTGTACTTATTCACCAATCAAAGTAACAAAGAATTACTTTATCAAATCAGAAAAAATAAGATGAAGATATATCCAAAGCAACAAAAGATGAATAGTATCAAGGAAATTAGTTTGCAAGGAAAGGAGCTTGGAAGTACCAGATCTCAAAGGATACTAACTACAAAGCTATGATTATCTAAAGAATTTAGTTCTGGGCAAGAAATAGGTTGATCAATGGAACAAATTAGTCATACAATACGCAGAAACAAATGAATATGACAACCATTGTGTGATAAATCTGAAGATCTTAACTTTTAGGACCAGGAAAATTGAAAAGTAGTCTAGCAGAAACTAGGTTTAAACCAGACGTTTACACTTTACACTAAGACAAGCTCTACATGACTACATGATTTAGACACAAATGGTAACATCACCAGCAAATTAGTGGTATATGAAAGAAACCTGTAGGAACTATGGATAGGGAAATAATTCATGATGAAACAAGAAATAGAGAATTTCACAGGTTATAAAATGGATAATTTTGATGACCAAAAATTAAAAAGGTTTTACCCAAGCAAAATCAGTGAAGCTAAGATTAGAAGAAAAGCAGGAAGCTGGGATAAAATCTTTGCATCAAGTTTCTCTAATAAGGTATCATATCTAAGATATATAGGGTACTGGTTAGAATATAGATTTAGTTGGACAAGTTCCATATGCTGTCTATCCAGATGTATATCATAATCTGGAACATAGATATTCTTCATTCACTTAATTTGTTTTGTATCGATGGTCAGGCCTTACTAATTTGAGAAGTTACAGATCTCATTCAGAGGTACAGTGTTCCAATACTCGAGGGAACCAGCACAATGTTATTCAAAAATAGGAGCATCTTGGTCATCAACAGGGAATCCAATCCAGGCTCAGTTTAGACACAGTATTGAATCTCTTCCATCACAACACTTTTATTGAACATACGTTTCCTTGTTATATGCTTCATCTGATATTTTTAATTAGAGAGTTCTTGAATAGATTGCTTTTGTTGTAATTTTGAAGTATGGATCTGATACGTTGTTGGAAGAGAGCCTTTAAGGTTGAATTTCATTATACCAAATGTAATACTTTTTCATAGTTAGCGAATTGTAAGTACTGTAGAATCTTTCATTTACAACAACATCTTTCAATCAATTTTGAAATAGTTATGATGTGATCATTGATTAGTGGTGAAAAACTGTTCACATATACATAATTTATTAAGATATTGCAAAAATGTGAAAGTAGGTCAGTAGTTACTGATGATGTCTCATTCTTTTTTTTCAGTATTTCTAAAAATTTTCCCTCACTTTTGTAGTCTTTTCTTTCTTTACATAACTTGTGTATCAAAGCTGAAAAATCACGCAGTTTTGTCACATCTAACATGACTCTTCTTTCTTTACACTTAGTTCCATCTGACTGCTTTTTCCAGTTTAATTCTCTTTAGTGTCATTTCTCTCTCCCCTATAAACACATATGAGACTTTGATATTAGAGTGGTGGTTCATAGTTGAATTCACTTCAATGGTAAAATGAGTTTGTTATAATAAGATTTGTAGATATTTTCCATTTTTCTTGTATTTCTTTTCTTTTTTTCATCCTTAACAGCACTGGAATGGAAGGCTTTGCTCTTCTTCCAGTCTTTGTAAAAAGTCATTTTATACTTACTGTTTTTCTTTTACTTTCAAGACAATATTGCTCATAATCATCTGTTATTGAAATGGTAGAAGCAGTGGCTTGGGAGATTGAAGGGAAAATTCTCTCACAACTTCTTACTACCTTTTTGACTTGGATCACTTAGTCTTCTAAGATGTTGGTTTCTTCATCTTTATAAAGGATGAAGTTGACTTGGTGACCTCTGACTTCTCTTCTTTGAGATCAATGATTCTTCTTTTTCAGATTTTTACAAACAAGTTTATATAATGAGTTATTGGTGTTTTCTGACATCTCTTTCTCTTTGACAAGTATGTCACATTTTAACTGACTTAAGCACTTTGTAGGCTCCTTTGCTTTGTTCCCCCTTCCCCCTTGTGGCAGTGACTTACATCAATTTGCCATTTACATAAAATGACTATGCTCAGCATCAATGTCATTTATTTTGTCCATTTTCATTAATAATTGCTTGCTTAAAGAGGATCCTGGGAAGATGGTAGGATAGGTCAGAAAATTCTAAACTCTCCACATTTCCCCCCCAAACAAGACAAAACAGCACCTGGTGGTGAACATAGAGCTGTAAAAACAAACAAGAGTTGGAATAGAACAGTAGTCTTCCTGGGACAATTGGAAAAAAAATCTCAAGACCAAGGTTTGGTCCCTATGAAGTATAAACTTCCAAACAGCAAGTGGCAAGCCTTGGGGCTAGCTTGGTTGGAAGATAAACTCAGCCACCAGCCACAGGAATTTTTACCTCCCAGACAGTGTGGGGAGTTGAGTGTCTGAGTGGAGAAAAGTTGAGGGAACCTCTGCTGATAAGGGATATTGGCTCCATCTGTGCTGTTGAGATGTGGACCTGGACATAAAGGAACCAGCACTTGCCAGTGAGTGTAGAAGCAGTGAGCCAGGATGCCACTATTTGTGGAAACTCACAGGAGGACAGAGTTCTTCGTTTCTGTTCCAGACCAGAGGGGAACACTGAAGGACATCTGAGGCCACTGTTTAATTAGTTTCATTAGGAAGAACAGATTTGCAAATCTGGGAGTCTCCTGATTGGAATTTCACCTTGCTAAAATGAAGACAGAGATTATATACATAAATCACAATGGGAAGGGAGGGGGGATGGAGGTAGATTGCAAATAATCATTTCCCCCTTTGCCGCCCTGAAACTTCAACGTTGGCTTAGAGTAGCACCCTAATTCTCTCCACCCTTCTGGTCGTCTCATGATCACATTCCACAAATTTCCATCAAATTGTTGAGTTCCAGTGCCAGTTCAGCTTCTGCTCTTTTTGTGTCCTAGAGGCCCTGGGCTTACTCAAAGTTTTTGTTGTGGTTTGGGGGTCATTTTTCTACAAGAAAATGTTTCTGATTGCATTGTATGATTTATAAGTCATTAGATTCTAGATTGTCTTTTTCATATGTTTAAAAATATTGTCAATAGAATCACTGAATTTGAGGGGCCCATTGTTGCAGTCATACCAGTATGTTTATATATAAAACACACATATACTTAACATATGCACACATATACATCTATAATACATTGCATATGTATTTGTGATATATGTGTATGTGTGTGAAAAGACCGACAGAAACAGAGAGAGAGTGAGAGTGTGTTGAGAGAGTGTGCATGCCTGAATTTGGAGTCCAAGCTGGACAAAATTAAAATCTAGTCTGTACTCCTTATAATTAGTACCTATATAGCCCTGAATAATTACTGGTTGATCTATAAAGTTCCTTCCAACTCTAAGTCTATGATCTTAAGTATTGATTATTCAGTAATGAGAGGTGCTATATATTTTTTCTTTTCTGTAGTACTTGAAATGTATTTATTGCAGATACTTTGGTACCATGAAACATACAAAAATCTATGAACAATACTGCAAAGTGGAAAGATCTCATTTAATTAAAAACTGTTATTTAAAAGTTTAATGAAGTCAAGATGGTGGAGAGAAACCAGAAACTTTCCTGAGCTCTTCCAAATTACCCTCATAAACAAGATTAAATCAAGCCTCTAAATGGATTTTGGAGTGACAGAACCCACAAAAGGATGGAGTGAAAGAATTTTCCAGCTTAAGATAATTTGGAAAGACTTAAGGAAAGGTTTGTCTCACTTGGGTAAAAGGGGAACATAGCCTACCACAGATGGTGTCTAGGCAAGCCAGCAGGAGATTCTTAGCAGCAGCACAGATCAGCAATGAAGGCTTCTGGGTCTTGGCTCAGCAGGCCAGTTGTGAGGCCTCCAGTCCCATTGCAGAAGCCCAAATGCAAGACTCAGAACCTTGGCACAATAGGCATGACCAGGCCAGGCCACCCATAGTGTGATAGGCAAGCTGCAAGCACCTGAGTCCCCAATATGGAAAACCAGGCCCTGCTTGGCACTGCCACCTGTGCCCCAGAAGCAGGGCCAAACTTTAAAGTCAAGAAATATGCTGAAAAAATTAGTAAGAAACAGAAAAGAGCCCTGACCATAGAAAGCTACTATGGCAACAGGGAAGATTAAAACCTGAGCTCAGAAGAGGAAAACAGTGTCAAAGTGCTTATATGTGAAGCCTCAAAGGGGAATATGAATTCATCTCAAGCTCAGAAAGTCCTCTTGGAAGATCTCAGAAAGAATTTCACAAATCAAGTAAGAGAACTAAAAGAAAAATTGAGAAAAGAAATGAGAGCTATGCAGGAGAATTAGGGAAAAAAAGAGTCAATAGCTTGGAAAGGGAAAAATAAAAATTGACTGAAGAAAACAACTCCTTTAAAAGTAGAATTCTTCAAATGGAAAAAATTGACTGAAGAAAACAACTCCTTAAAAAGTAGAATTGGCCAAATGGAAAAGGAAATACAAAAGCTAACTGAAGAAAATAATTCCTTAAAAATTAGAATTGGCCAAGTGAAAACTAATGACTGTATAAGAAATCAAGAATCAGTCAAACAAAATCAAAAGAATGAAAAAAATAGAAGAAAATATTTAAAATAATTCATTGGGAAAACAACTGACCTGGAAAACAGATCCAGGACAGATCCTTTAAGAATTATTGGACTACCTCGAAGGCCATGACCAAAAAAAGAACCAGGACAGCATCCTTTAAGAAATTATCAAGGAAAACTAGAACCAGAGAGTAAAATAGTCATTGAAAGAATTCATCCATCACCTCCTGAAAGAGATGCCAAATTGAAAACTCCACGGAATATTGTAACCAAATTTCATAATTATCAAGTCAAGGAGAAAATAATGGAGTCAGAAAGAAATAATTCAAATATGTAGGAACCAGTCAGGATTGCACAGGTCTTAGCAGCTTCTATATTAAAGGAGCAGAGGTCTTGGAATATGATATTCCAGAAGACAAAAGAACTTGGATTACAATCAACTACCAAGTGTAATTGAGCATAATCTTTCAGGGAGAAAGATGGACATTCAACGAAATAGGAAACTTTCCAACTTTCCTGATAAAAAGACCAGAGCTGAACAGAAAATTCCATCTTCAAATACAAGATTCAAGAGAAGCGTAAAAAAATAAACAGGAAAGAAAATGCCATATTATTTAATAAGAGTAAATTGTTTATATCCCTACATGGGAAGATGATATTAGTAACTCTTGAGATGTATTTCTATTAGTTCAGTTAAAAGGAGTATACATAAACAGAGGATATGGGTATAGATTGACTTTGATGTGATGATATAAAAATTAAGGAGTTAAAAAAAGAATTGTGCTGGGAGAAGAGAAAAGGAGGAGGTAGAATAAGGTAAATTGTATCACATGAAGAAGGGCAAAAGACCTTTTATAGTAGAGGGAAAGAAGGGAGACTGTGAGTATTGTTTGAACCTTACTCTCTTGAATTTTCTCAAAGAGGGAATAAAATACACACTCACTTGGGTATAGAAATTTATCTTATCCTGTAGGAAAGTAGGAGGGGAAAGGGGAAAAAAAGGATATGAGAAGTCAAATAGAAGGGAGAGCAGAAAGGAGGATAAAAATAGGAGGGGAAAGAGGAAAAAAGGGAAGGGCTGATGGAAGGGAGGGAAAATTGAAGTAAATAGTGGTCAAAAGCAAAACACTGGTGAGGAGAGACAGGGTGAAAGGAGAGAGAAAAGTATAAGGAGCAGGTTGGGGGGAATGGGATGAAAGGAAATAAACAGTAATCATAACTGTGAATGTAAACGATTGAACTCTCCCATAAAATGGAAGCAGCAACAGAGCGCATTAAAAACCAGAATTCTACAATATGTTGTTTACAAGAAACACATTAGAAGCAGAGAGAGAAAAACAGAGTAAACCAAATGGCTGGAGTGGAATATATCATGCTTTGACTGAAGGTGAAAACAAAAAACAAACAAGCAAAAAAGTAGGGGTACCAATCCCAATTTCAGACAAAGCAATAGCAAAAAGAGATCTAATTAAAAGATAAGAAAGGATACTTCATCTTGCTGAAAGGCTCTATAGACCATGAAGTAATACCATTTCTAAGCATATATTCACTAAGTGGCATAGCATCCAAATTCTTGGATGAGAAGTTCAGGTACTGAAAGAACTATACTAATGGGGGACCTCAACGTCCCCCTGTCAGAACTAGATAAATCTAACCACAAAATAAACAAGAAGTTAAGGAGGTGAAAATAATTTTAGAAAAGTTAGACATGGTAGATTTCTGGAGAAAATTGCGTAGGAATATAAAGGAATATGCCTTTTTTCTCAGAGTACATGGCACCTATTGACCATGTATTATTAGGGTGTAAAAACTACACAATCAAATGGAGAAATGCAGAAATATGAAGTGCATTTCAGATCATGATGCATTAAAAATTACATATAATAAAGGGCCATGGAAAGAGAGACTAAAAACTAATTAGAAAATAAATAATCTAATCATAAAGAATTGAGTGATTCAAACAGCAAATCATAGAAACAGTTTCATCAGAGAGAACAAGAATAATGAGAAAACATACCAAAGCCTATGGGATGCAGCCAAAACTGTTCTTAGGAGAAATTTTTTATCTCTAAATTCTTACATGAATAAAATAAGAGAAAGAGATCAGTGAATCTGGCATGCAACTAAAGAAGCCAGAAAAACAAACAAACAAAAAAAACCAAAAAAATTCCCCAATTAAATACCAAATTAGAAATTCTGAAAATCAAAGGAGTGATTAATAACCTCAAAAGAAAGAAAACTGTTAAACTAATAAATAAAACCAAGAGGTGGTTTTATGGGGGAAACTCTATTAAAATAGCTAAACCTTTGGTTAATTTTATTTTTTTAAAAGCTGAATTACTAGTATTAAAAATGAAAAGGGTGATTTACCACCAATGAAGAAGAAAAATAAAGCAATAATTAAAAGCTATTTTACTCAACTGTATGCCAATAAATCTGACAATCTAAGTGAAGTGGATGAATATTTTAAAAAATAGCAATTGCCCAGATTAACAAAAGAGGAAATAAAATACTTACATAACCCCATTTCAGAAAAATAAATTAAACAATGAACCCTAGGAAAAAAAAATCTCCAGAGCTAGATAGATTTACAACCGAATTTTTCCAAAATTTAAAGAACAAATCCAGTAAATTATTTGGGAAAATAGGCAAAGAGTCCTACCAAATTCCTTTTATGATACAAATATGGTGTTGTTTCCCAAGCCAGGAAGAACCAAAATAGAGAAGGAAAATTATAAATAAATTTCCCTAACAAATATTTATGCAAAAATTTAAATAAAATTTTAGCAAAGAGATTACAGCAATTTGTCACAAGGGTAATATACTATGACTAGGCAGGATTAATACTAGGAAAGCAGAGCTGACTCAATATTAGGAAAACTATCAGCACAACTGACTATATAAATAACAAAGCTAAGAAAAATCATGATTATCTCAATAGATGCAGAAAAAGCTTTTGACAAAATACAGCACCCATTCCAATTAAAAACACTGGGGAGCATAGGAATAAATGGAGTTTTCTCTAAAAGTATTATATGTAATGGGGATAATCTAGAAGCATTCCCATTAAGATCAGGGCTGAAACAGGGATGCCCATTATCACTACTATTATTCAGTATTTTACTCGAAATGTTAATTTTAGCAATAAGAGAAGAAAAAGAAATTAAAGGAATTAAGATAGGTAATGAGGAAACAAAACTATCAGTCTTTGTAGATGATATGTTGGTATACTTAGAGAATCCAATGGAGAATGAGCTAAAAAACTACTTAAAACAATTAGTAACTTTAGCAAAGTTGCAGGACATAAAATAAACCCACTTAAAGCATTAGTATTTCTGTATATTACCAACAAAGCCCAGCAGCAAGAACTAGAAAGAGAAATTCCATTTAAAATAATTGTAGACAATATAAAATATTTGAGGATCTACCCACCAAGATAAACCCAGGAACTATATGAGCACAGTTACAAAATACTTTTCACAATAATAAAGTCAGATCTAAACAATCAGAAAAATATCAGTTGCTAATGGCCAAGCCAATATAATAAAATGGCAATTCTACCTAAATTAATTTAATTTTTCAGTGCCATACCAATCAAAGAACCAAAAAATATTTTATAGAACTAGAAAAATTTGTAATAATTCATCTACAAGAACAAAACATTAAGAATAGCAAGGGAATTAATGAAAAAAATGCAAAGGAAGTTGGCTTAGCTGTATGAGATCTAAAACTATATTATGAAGCAGCAGTCCTCAAAACTATTTGGTACTGGCCAAGAAATAGAGTGGTGGATCAGTGGAACAAATTAGGTACACGAGACATAGTAGTAAACGACTATAACAATCTACTGTTTGATAAACCCAAAGACTCTAGCTGATGGGATAAAAACTCACTATTTGACAAAAACTACTGGGAAAACTGGAAAATGGTGGGGCAGAAACTAGATACAGATCAACATCTCACACACCATATCAAAGTAAGGTCAAAGTAAGGACATGATTTAGACATAATGTGTGACACCATAAACAAATTAAAAGACCCAGGAATAGTTTACGTGTCAGATCTGTGGAAAAGGGAAAAATTTATGACAAATGAGATAGAGAACATTATGAAACACAAAATGAGTAATTTTGATTATATTAAATTAAAAAGTCTTTGTACAAACAAAACTAAAGCAGCCAAGATTAGAAGGAAAGTAAAAAACTGGGAAGCAATTTTTACAGTCATTGTTTCTTATAAAGGCTTCATTTCTCAAATATATAGAGTGCTGAGTCAAATTTATAAGAATACAAATCATTCCCCAACTGATAAATGGTCAAAGGATATGAACAAGCAGTTTTCAGAGGAAGAAATTAAAGATATTTATCTATAGTCATATTAAAATGCTCTAAATAAGTATTGATTATAGAAATGCAAATTAAAACAACTCTGAGGTACCACCTCACACCTATGAAATTGACTAATATAACAAAAGGAAAAAGATAAATATTAGAAAAATGTGGGGAAATTGGGCCACTAAGACATTGTTGTGGAGTTGTGAACTGATCCAACCATTCCAGAGAGCAATTTGGAAGAAAACATGATATAAAGCTGAATATCCTTTGATCTAGCAATACCACCTCTAGGTCTGTATCCCAAAGAGATCATTAAAAATTGAAGAGGACCCACATGAACAATATTTATAGCAGCTCTTTTTGTGGTGACAAAGAATTGAAAATTGAAGAAATGCCCATCAATTGGGGAATGGCTGAACAAGTCACAGTATATGAATGTAATGGCATAGTACTGTACTATAAGAAATAATGAGCAGTCACATTTTGGAAAAGCTTAGAAAGACTTAACATGAACTTATGCTGAATAAAGTGAGTAGAAGCAGGTGAACGTTGTACACAGTAACAGCAACATTGTGTGATGAGCATCTATGACAAACTCAGCTCTTCACAGCAATACAATGATTCAAGATAATTCCAAAAGGCTTATTATGGAAAATCATCCAGAAAAAGAACTATGGAGTCTGAATACAGAGGGAAGCATACTATTTTTACTTGTTTTAAATTTTTACTTTCTTTTGATTTTTCCCTTTTGTTTTGATTCTTTTTTCACAACATGACTAATGTGGAAATATGTTTAACATGATTATACATGTATAATCTATATTAGATTTCTTGCTGTCTTGGGGAGGGAGGGAGAGAGAAAAAATTAGAACTCAAAATCTTACAAAAATGAATGGTGAAAACCATCTTTACATATAATTAAAAATACTATTAAATGTTAAAAAATGAAGTTTAATGGAATTTAGTGGATTTAATAAAATGATTGATACTTTTTATAGAAATGTTAAACTAGAATAAATTACCTCACTTTTAAGAATCTATAGTCTGAAGATTAGTCATCAAGATGTGTGAATGAGATGATGACAGCAATTTTGCTGTCAGTTTCTACACTGGGCATTAAAAAATATTTTATTTAGAGGAAAGGCTAGCATCCATACTGAAAAATGGCCTTAAATTAGTTTCTTACAATAGTTCAGGTTGCGAATGAAGCAGACACTAGTCAATAGGATAAATCATTTTTAATAGCTAATATTATATAATACTTTAAGGCCTGCAGAACACTTTATGTGTTTTGTTGCATTCTAAATAATTTGTGAATCAAATTAGAATATTTTATCAGTGCATAATAGCATTGCATATTGGAGCTTTTAAAAAATCTAGTGTAAACACTGTTTCACAAATGAAAAAAACTGATCCCCAAAGAGGTTATGTAGCTTACTTAGGTTCACCCAGATTTCTTTGCCATTACTAGAGAAGTGAGAATTACAGATTATGGTGTATCCCATATAATTACATAAGTGTATATGTATGTATGTATGTTATATTTAAAGTAAACTATAAGTTAAATTACTCTGCAGTTCTGTTCAATACATGCTTATGGAAATTTAGCTTTATGCTTAATATTAAGCTAAACACTATAATGTATAAAAAAAACTAGCATGTAAAACAGCCCTTCGTTACCCTTTCACCCTAGGAACCCTTCACTTTGGTCAAAAAAACAAGATTTACTTTCAGGGAATATTTAGGGAGCCCAGTTTTGTATATAATAAATTGCCAAGTTAATTTATAATAAATTGCCAAAATGTAGAGTGCAGATTTAGTTCTTTTAAGTACAATTTGAAAAACTGTGTTGTGTGGAATTAGAATCAGTTCAACAATGATCACTGGAATATATAAAACATTTAGCTAAGATAGTCCAGGTCCTATCCTCAAGTATCTTACAGTATATCTGGGAGATAAGACATAAAATAAAATAACATATTCATGAGGGAAGTCCAAAACAAAGTTCCATGTTTCTTGAAATAGGTCACTGAGGAAAGGGAAGGGTATTTACAAATGATGGGAACTAAAGGAGCAAAAAAGAATGCAGGAATGAACATGAATGGTGACAGGGATCTTGAAGATGTTAAGAAGTTTCCTTGGGAGATAATGTAGGACAGTATAAATAGATATGGTCTATGATAGCATCCTAAGTCTTATAGGCAAATGAGAATCATTATAAATTCCTTAAATGCGCTCTTGAAGTCTAACAACAAAATTTTATATTTGAGAAGAGCATTGATTAGTTTTAAAAAATCTTCTGATTAGGATTAATAGGCATCAGAAGCATGACTGAAAATTTGCATACTCAGTTTAAGCCTGCCTTGCCTCCTGAGCATATCTAGTTACTGCTGAAGCCAAAATAATCTCTCAGATCAAAATATACTTTTCCAGAATTTAGGGAAATTATAAGTTTTCATCTGCCTGTTAGATTGTCTGCTTCCTGGCATTCAGGGTGCACCACAGCTTGTTTCCTTTTCTTTGTCCTGTTATCTGTCACTACAACCCACTCATTACCTTAATGTCCTCTATATATAGTCTCAGGCTCACTCCTTGCCTTCTGGTTTTTCTCCTTTACTTCCCATGAACTTGAACTTCTTTATCCCCCTTTTCCACCTGCTGTCCGTCCCCTTCTCCCCCTTCTCCCTTCTCACATCCTCCGTTCCTTACTACCTTTCTCCAAAGTTGCATTATGGTCATCTTTTCGAGCACATGCCTAATTACACTGTTTATAATTAGTGTTACTTAAAAGGGGATGGAGAGGCACATGATGGGTATGAGCAGGCTACAACACTAGCAAAGAGACTACATAAAATATGGGGGGAAAATGGATAAAACAAAGAAACATATGATTGGAAAACAAGATGGGCATGTTGTGTTGGGATCAAGGAATAACTGTTCTCCACTGGTATCTTGAGGATAGCCAGATAATAGAGGAAGCCCTCCAGCACATGAAATGGATTCCCTGTGGTGAATTGTGGGAGGATCTGAAAAACCGTTTCCTATCCACAGATAAATTGTTGCATGCGTTGTTGCAAGGAATATCCATGTAGCTGAGATCATAGAACTATTTAAATATTGGATTATATTTATCTATATGTATTTTATCCCCCCAACAAGATTAGGAACTTTATGAGAAGAGGATTTGACCTATGTGTTAGATAAACCTTTACATACATTGGAGCATGGTGATCTTTATTGAACTGAATTCTGTTTCCATCTGATATTACCCAAGTGTGAGACTGAAATTAAGAACCAAGACAATACAAGCAACAAAAGCCCCCACAAAGAAGTTACTCCAGAAAAAAATTCTTTGATGTGGGTATTAAATCATATTTATGTCGCCTGGGAGTTTCAAGGACATATGAACTACTTAAAAGAGAATGAGTCTGATCTTTGAAATTAAAACAAGAATATAATGTTATGAAATAATGATAAATATGTTATATAGATATGTTTCCTGTAATACTATGCACGCAATCTGGGGATTCTGTCTATTGGCACATTATAGCTATTCTTAAAGTACATTTAAATTTTACTGGGTTCATATTTTCAGTCAGGAACTATATAGAATTTAAAATTGCTTAATTTATGTTAATAGCTTAATTTACAAAGACCTTAATTTCCTTTATTAAGTAACCCCTAGGTAACTTGTATTTGCTCCTCTAGAAGTAACAAATTTAAAAACTACTTTGGTTATTCTGTTTCATTGTGAATTGCATGATGCTTTACCTCAGAAGTTTGTATAGTAGAGATTCCTTGTAGAGTATTCAGTTTATATATGTCAGATTCTCAAGGGCCATGGCTTTTGCCAGATGAAGCACTTTTGATTTGGAGGCTGATGAAACACGGTGCTATTATTGATCTGTGCATGACATAGCCTGTCTCTCTGCTGGCAGAGTGTAGCAACATTTATCCAGGAATTTGTGAAATGTCACTCGGATCATGTTCGCAAGGTAAACTGTGCAAAAACCAGGATCTGAGCTGAGAATCCATGTGGAATTGGACGTGACTGTCTTATTTCTATGTCCTATCTTCTAGATCAACCAAGTGATATTTGTTAACGGAATGTCTATGTCTTATATTAGACTTTGCAAGAAACTATTATTGTCACTTAGAACACTGTGTACAGTAAAGTCATACTCCTTATATGCTGTTCTCAGATTCTCTTGGGAGCATACCAGAGGAATATTTTAAAATAAAAAGCATGATTTGAACAGCTTTTGTTAGAAATACATTTTATGTTTCTAACAAATTATTGTCCTAATATATCACATAGGCTTGAATTTCCAGCAGAACATTTATTCTTTGTATCACTTTATTTTCAAGTGTGTATCTCATTAAAATATTAGTCATAGCAAACATTTCTTTGACTCAGATTATTGCAAGATCCAGATATGTGTGTGCATTTTTAGAATTGGCTTTAAATATGCTATAATGTAGATTTGCATTAAGGTGTCTAGTTTAGTTTCATAAATAGTAAATATATGAAACAAATTGAATTTAAATTCTTTTTGTAAAAATTCTGTTATTTGTATAAAACCTGTTATTGTGAGCACTGTTTTAAAACAGAATCTGTAAAACTTTAAAAACAAAACACTTTTATTTTGCTCTTAACCCTACGAAATATTTGTTGTATGTTTAAAAATGATTCCTAGTTAATTCTCTACTGTAAATATATATGATGTTCTGTGTTCTTTCTCCACTGGCATTTTCCTTGGGCCATCCTGGCTTCTTATGGAACAAGATGGTCAGAGTTGGTGCTATGATCATTTCTCAAAGCCCACAGAAATATTGCTTAAATAGCAAACCATGCCTCTACCATGGTTGATAATATAGGTTGTGTGTTTTCTTCCTCCCTTCAGATGATGTTTGCTTTTTCCTTTGATTAAGGAAAGGTAATACTGGAATAATGATTGTGGTAGTGAACAGTGTTTGCAATATGAGGTGAGTTAGATAATTCAGCTTCCTTACTTCTTGAACTAGTTGCCATAAATTTCCCATTCTTCAAAAATATGATAATATGTGCTAACCTAGATGTTAACTTGAAAAGAAAAGAAACTATAACAAGCTAATTTGATGTTAATTTTAACAAAAAATATTCTTAGTAAGATTTTATATATTTCTTTATTCCATAAGAAAAAATGTCTTACTTTCTTTGAAAGCCACTCTAGATATTTTAATTTTCTGCTTTATATTAGAATACCATCCCCTACTTTGAGGAAAAAACAAGCTGCATATGTACTATCTGTATTCCCCATTTGATTTTATTTGCACTGTAGTTCTGATTTGTTTTTATATTTATTTTAGGACACATATCTAGAATGTGTAGTGAAATGCACTTTTAAAATTAACAAAGTTTTTACTGGGAAAATGGCAAAAATGACACCAGAAATGTCCCTTAATTATTGCGCCAAAGTGATCACTTAAAAAAAAGGATCATATAGAGAAACAGATCTTGTAAAAGTATCTTAAGATAGTCATGTTAGACATTGTTGACATCAGTACAATATAGAACAATGTGAAGGAGATGTTATATTTTGGGGTTACCTAATATTCTTTCATTGTATTAATGTACTAGACAAAAAAATGGTTAATAAAACACATATAATTTTATGTAGTTTTGTTCAAATTAGCATATGACTTCCTGAAGATATTAGACATGAAACCTAAGGCTTAAAGCTATGCCAGGCTGAAATCTAGTTGTGGGATCATTTTGAAACAAGAGTTAAGACAAGATTAGCAAGAGAATCTCTGATAGCTTTTTGAAAGGGCTTGATTAGAGGGTAGATGAGAAAGTTAATTTACCGGTACAACTTGGAGCAATCATTTTGTGTCACCAGATAAAGTCACCTGGTAATAATGTGGACTTACAATTTTTATTTCTGTTACTTTATTTTCTTAGCATTTCTCTGAAACCACTTGGACATTTAATGATCATATCCATTTTAGAGATGAAGACACTGCTGGTACTTCAATTCATCTCTTGCCATTCCACTTTCCTCCCTTCTCTTTGCCTGGTTATTGTGATAAACTTCCACTGTAGTGCATCACCATCACATTGTGGTGGATAAAGTATAATTTGTTGCTACTCAGTGGCCTCAGCCATTCAGTAAATTTTCATTTTCAGGTACCCCATGGAAGAAAGGATCAGCAGTTTGTATTCCATTTGTTTATCATGGGAAGTAATTGCAACATTTTTACCCAACTCCTGTTTTTAAATTGGTCTTTATGTCCAGAGAGTAGGCATGACAGAACTTTTGCTTTTATCAGCCATGTGGCCTGTGTTTTGTTCTCAGTTGTTAATTTCAAAATGTACAAGAGACAACAGGACTATGAATTTTCCACTTTGTTTTATGAAACTCACTATTACCTGAAAAGCCTGTACTTTCTCCTTTCTTTTGAGTAATGCCTCCCTGTAAATTCTAAATGATGGAGTCCTAGAAAGAGGCAAGGTTCTCATCTACAGGATAATGTGCTTGGTCTAGATTTAGGAAGCCCAAGCTTTAAATTTCACATACAGAACTAGCTACGGGACCCCTAGAAAGGCAATTAACCTCTTTAACCTAGGACTCAACTACTGTGTCTTAGATAGGTTTCAATCAGTCTCTGTTGGTGGCCTGAGTTCTTATTCCAGGAGTTCCCATGCTAACAACATTCTAATATAGTTAATGCTAACAAAATTACAGATCCTTCAAATTCTTTTGTTTTGGTTTTGGTTGTTGTTTGGGTTTTTTTGGTGGCAATTGAGATTAAGTGACTTGCCCAGGGTCACACAGCTAAAATGTGTCAAGTGTCTGAGGTCAAATTTGAACTCAGGTCCTCCTGACTCCAGGGCTTGTTCTCTATTCACTGCGCCACCTAGCTGCCTCCTTCATATTCTATTATGTCCCTTCAAATCTTTTAATGTTCTGACAACAAAGAAATTCTGGTGATATAAAAAAAGCAATAAAAATTTACTTTAAAGTATCATTGCAGTATCTGTAGTTGATCTTTTCTATATAGTCTAGGCTGTAGAGAGCCATTCTCTGCCTTGTACTTAACTAGAAAAGGAGTTTCTCTACATTCACAATACTTTTTCTACGTCCCTTAGGTTTCCTTAGTCAGCAGATAGAATATAGGTGTAAAGAGCTTTATCTCTTTATTTAATTGTGGAGGGCATCCCTTCTTAATAGCTCTTTATTTAATACAAGAACCTTATGAGACATGTTGTTCGGATTGATTGTCCATGAATATTCATGCAGTATTCTTGAAAAAGTAGCCCACACTCCTCTCTATTTTCAGTCATTCCTTAGCCCTTTGTGGTCTGACTTCTGACTTTATGACTCAGCTGAAAATGATCTTCCCAAATTTACCAACGATCTCTTCATTACTCTTCCTTCTTCATCGGCTGTCTGTTGGATTTGACACTAGGGAGCATTCTTTCCTTCTCTGTCTCTCTCTTCTTGGTTTTCATGACATCATTCCCCTGGTTCTCCTCCTTCCCCCTGCAAGTCTCCCCTCAGGAGGAAGCTCAGGAGGAAGCACCACAACTGCTAGTGCCCTTTCTCTTCAGCTGCCTTGTTTTGACTTCATGCTCGTTCTTCTTATTCCATACGTCCATACACAGATAAAGTACACCATAATTTACGTATGTTTATATACACACACCCCCTCACATATTTGTTATCTTTCTGTTCCTCATGTTTTCTCTGTGCCTTTGTACTGGCCATCCCACGTTGTTAAAGTGCTTTCTTTCCTTGTCTTCACTTCAGAGACTCCTTTCTCTTCTCTTAGCTTGCAGTTCAGATATCGTCTTCATGAAGCCTTTTCTGATCCCTCTCCAGAACTGCTAGTGTTCTTTGTCCCAAAGTACTTTTTTAACTTACTTTTATTTCACATATATATGTGTGTATATATATATATATATATATATATATATATATATATATATATACTGTACACACACACACACACACACACACACACACAGAGTCTTCTGTATTAGAATGTAAGATCCTTGGGAATCAGGAATTTCATTCTTTGACCTGCATCCCCCAAACAGATGGTGTTGACCTAAAAAAGGTTGTTGATAGATTGCTGGAGAAGCACCATGGCATTCTGGATAGTCAGCCAGTTAGGAGAACATGGATTCAGATCCTGCTTCCAATAAATATTTACTCTGGGAAAGTACCTCTCAGTACACCTATGTAGCTTTCATACTATAAATAGCAGAATAAATTCCAATTGTCACCAACAGAGGGAGTTTCTTTACCTGGGAGCTCTCTTTGTTCATGAAGTCATACATTCAAAATTTTTAAAATTCATTTTGAACTTAAATACAAAAAGACAAAAAAAGAACATTTACATGAGCACAGCACAACATAAATAGAGAATTCAATATAAAACCATGAATTTCTTTTTCTCACTGTATACTTTTTTGAAAACTATGTAAAAAATATTACACATCATTTTCAAAATTACCCTGTTGTTTTATGCTTCCTTCTAAGTTTGCTTTTGTTCTGTGCTATGTATTTTTTTCCTCCCTCCTTCCCCACCTCGTCCGAGAAGATGCATGCCATTAGACATAAAAATGTGTGTGTATATTTATATATATATGTATATATATATATATAAAATATATGTAAAACCATACTATACATACTCTATTTTTCAATTCTTTTTCAGGATGTGAACAGTATCTCTCTTCATTGTTCCATGGTAGTTTAATTGAATATTTGTAATACTCAAAATGATCTTGTGTTCAAAGTTGTACTTAGAGCAATATTGCTGTTACTGTATAGAATATTCTGCTAATTTCACACGCCTTTCCTGAAATCAACCAGCTAATCATTTCTTATTATACAGTAGCATTCCATTCAGCCGTTCCCCAATTGAAGGACATCCTCTTAATTTCCAGTTCTTTGCTACCACAAATAAAGCTACTAAAAATATTTTAGAATATACATATATTGTGTGTGTGTGTGTGTGTGTGTGTGTATATATATATATATATATATATATATATATATATTCTTTTCCTTTTTTCCTAATCATCTTGGGAAACAGACCTAGTAGAGGTATTACTGGATCAGAGGTTTTTATAACAGATTTTTGTAACTCCTTAGGGATATTTCCAGATTGTACTCTAAAATGTTTGGATTAGTTAACAGTTCTACCAACAGTGAATTAGTGTCCTAATTCTTCCATACCTCCTCCAACATTTGTCATGTTCCCTTACTACCATTTTAGCCAATCTGATAGGTATAAGATGATGAGAATCAAATTTTTAAAATCATGTATTACACATATATTAGGACTTCTAGAAGTTATGGTAGTTGGCAACACGTGATAGAATTGTTTAAATGTGAAACTTTTCTTATAGAAAAATGTATACATTTGAGATTAATATAAAACTTGTTGTTACCAATTTGTTTTGATCCCAAACATTGCCTTAAAAGTTGACTCAAATGTGAAAAAACTTTCCCTTCACTATCATGAGCTACGTTGGCAAAGGAAAACAGGAGGCATTTCTCACTGGACACGACATTTATTTATTCCCTGGCATGAAAAGGTATTTTATAGGATTCCTCATGTTGGTATATTTAGCCTTTATTTTTATAACCAAATAATGAATGACACACTGATATTTGTCAATCCTTTATAGAGAAATATTACACAGCTTAGCATAGCAAAAAAAAAAAAAAAAAAGATATAGACTTGCAGTCTTGTGCTGCTGTTTAAAAGCTATAGAAGATACTTAGTCCAAGCCAACTGGCTTTTTTTGCTCCATCTCCCATATTTCTCCTTTTGTATTGGTAGTCCCTCAGGAATAGATGAAAAAGCATTAATTAAGACCTTCATTATGTGGTTGGCAGTGTGCTAAGCACTAGAGATACAAAAACAAAAGCAGAGACTGTCCCTTTCCTCAAATAGCTCTACTATGTGCAGCACTGTTAGTCACTGAACACACAAAGACAAAAATTAAAGAAACTTTGCCATAAACTTTGCACATATTCTATTATGGGAGGTAATATGTCCATAAATAATTATGTACAACATATAGAGTAATTTTGGGGGGGACACTATCAATCGAATCAATCAATAAGTATTTCTTAAGCACCTAATTAATGAATGTCAGGCACCATGATCAGTGCTGGTGAAAAGATACAAAACAGTTCCTGTCTTCAAGAATCCATCCAGTTAGGGTAAACAATATGCCCATATGAAGGTAGATATAAGGAAGATATAGGGAAAGAGATAAAAAAAACCCTTGAATGGGAAGGCACTAGCAGCTAGAAGGGACAGGAAAGAGACAGATATGTAGAAAATGTCATGTAGAAAATGACACTTCAGCTGAGTCCTGAAGGAAATCCAAGGGCTTCCCCCCAATCGATAAACACATTCAGTCCCATAGCCTCAAATAGTCTGCAATTACGTAGATCATGTAAAACAATTCCTCTTTCATCATGACTTTTTTTTCTGAGTTCTACACATACATCTCTAGCAACCTAGACTTTATCTCCATCTATATTTTACTGCAGTATCAAAAAATAGATATGTACAGAAGTTCTTTATTTTTCTCCTCAAACCTATCTTTATCTATGCTACATTAATTCATTCTTTCACTTTGTAATCACATTATTATTTTCTATTTTTCCCTTTTCCTCATCTCCTTCACCCCCAATTTTACCATTGCCATTATTTGTGCTGTCCTGTTGATTCTACCCCTGTAATTTCTTCCAAATTACTTCCTTATTTTCTATGCTTAATACCATCCCTTTAATATAAGTTATCATTATTTCTCACCTGAACTATGAACAACTTTCTAATCTTCTCACTTTCGATCTTTATCCCTTCCAATTCATCCTTTGTATCCCTTCTAGATACATCTTTCTTACACATATGAAAATATGGCATCACCAAAGACCTCAAAGTTAAGAAAAGACCTAAGAAGTCATTTAATCAAACTAAACATGAACAGGAATATGTTCTATATGCTGTGGTAAACCAGCCTTTTTCGAAGACTTCAAGTGAAGGGCAACCCACTACCTCTCAAGGCTGTCTATTCTATTTTAAAATAACTAAATTTTAGGACTCCCTCCACCATGTGTCAAGCCTAAATTTGCCTCTTTGCAATGCTTAACCATTGGTTCTAGAGGTACCCTCTGGGGACAGCCAGAGCAAGTTTAGTACATCTTTCATATTGCAGCCTTTCAAATGTTTGAAAACAGTGATTTTGTCTTATCTGGCTGGCTAAATATTCACATTTCCTTCAATGTAGATTCCCTTCCTAGGATGTTTTCCCCTTATTTCTCAAATGTGATTTACAGAACTGAATATTGTAGTTTAGATAAGAGTAGGGCAAGGTAGAGTATAGTAGGAATATCATTTCCTTAGTTCTTAGCACTATACTATAGGAACACAGTAGTTTTTATATTAGTCTATCATCTCAACTCTTTTTTGACCCCAAGATCTTTGTCATAGCCATGCTTTCCCCATCTTGTACTTGAGAAGTAGATTTTTTAAAGTTCAAGTATACAGTGAGACTTATTTATCCTTATTACATTTCATCTTATTGGATTCAGCCCATCATTCTAGTCTTTTGGTATGTTTATGGCTCCTGACTTTGTGAACTATACCCCTTTTCAAGTTTCCATCTAACCTTAAAAGACTATGCTTTTGGTATAGCTATTCAGCAGTTTCTGAACTTATCTGTCTATCTATCATCAATCTCATATCCCTTCATCTTGTCCATAATATTAATATGGGAAGTATTGCCCATTGCTCTGCTAAAAATCTAGGTACATTTTAGCCACAATTTTTCTGAACTACTAGAAAAATTATCCCCCAAAAAAGGATATGAAGTTATTCAGGTATAATATACTGTCGATGAAGCCAATATACAGCATAAAGTGCATACAGCATAAAGTGATTTTTATTTTATATCTCTTATTGTAGCATAAAACCACATTCACTTTTGTGGCTGCCAATCACTCTACACTTTGTGAATACCACTTCCTTGTCTAGATGTTTACAAACCATCCTTTTAATAACACATTTTAGTATAATACTCCATTAGTTTAAGAAAGTTACCTCTCCCTCTTCTCCCTCTCCCTATTCCTCCCCTTCCATTCCTCCTCCTCTCCTTCCTCCTCCTACTCTTCTTCTTCTTCTACCACTACTACTACTACTACTACTACTACTACTACTACTACTACCACCACCACTACTACTACTACTTCTTTCTCTCCCTTTCCCTCCCTCCCTCTCCCTCCTTCTCTCCCTCTCTCCCTCTCTCTCTCTCTCTCTCTCTCTCTCTCTCTCTCTCTCTCTCTCTCTCTCTCTCTCTCTCTCTCTCTCTCTCACACACACACACACACACACACACACACACACCAGAGCATATGGAATTCTCTATGTGACTTCCTGTGGGGTGGGCAATAGGCACCTTCATTTACTTCCACAATGACGTTTGAGCATGTGCTCATCTACGCGGATCTGAATTATGATCTCAAAGCTCTAACTGCCACTTCTACTTTTTTTTTTTCCTGTGCCTAGTTCAGGTAACTGAGCAGCAATTCTGAGGTGAGTGGTTCTAGCTTTGGAGGCAATCTTTGCGAGTTTGAGAGGTCAAAAGCTCCTGAGTCCCTCCGCTGGCGTTGCCTGTACCATAGAAATTGCTTCCTACAACTAGTGTAGCAAATTGCATAGGAGAAGGTGAATACTTAGAGGAAGTGGAGGAGCGGCCAACCCCTGACCTGGCTTGCCAGAAGATGTGGATATTGAAGATGGTGTGTAAACACTGGAAAACCGAGGTGAAAGTGAACTGCCAATTCAGTAGTTTCACCAAATGTCTTAAGTTTTGAAATTTTAATGAAAAATGTCCCAGAAGAGTATAATAATGCAATAGTTATTAGTCATTGCTTCATGTTTGTCTTTCTTAACGTGTGCTCATGAATCTTTTGTGTTTTAAGTATTGTGTGTGTGTGTGTGTGTGTGTGTGTGTTTAGTAAACTGTCCTATACCTGATCTACATTTCGCAATGAGTATTTTTCTATTTCTTATGTTAGGGAAACTCTAGCGATGAGCCAAATACAAGCTTTAAATGCTTCTCAGAAGTGTGTCAGGATTTGGGGGTACAAAGAACCAGAGAATACAAGAAAAAAGTCTGACCTTTCTCTGTAAGGGCCAGGTGTTCCCCCAGGAATGAACTTGATCCATGCCTGTGGGTTCAAAGCTAGGACCCCCCAGAGGGAGAGAGTAAATGAAACTAGCAGCAATTACCTATGTTACACTAGACTTTTCCTTGGAATCACATTCAAACTCATTGACTTGTCTTCAGGCTCTATCCTCTTTCCTCTTTGGCCATACTTCAGTCCTGCAGTACTTCTCTCAGTTTTTGTAGTCTTTCGGAGATCACGGCGATAGCTCAGCAATCACTTCTGCTAGTTCTTTCAGTATCCTGGAAAATAGTTTGTCTGGGTCTGGTATCTGGAACGCTTCAAGGACACCTAGGTGTTCCTTTACTACTGAATGATCAATTTCATATTTGCAGTTTTCCTTTTGTCCTTTCCAGCATAAAGAACATTTTGCTTTGTAGAGAAAACAGAAGGAAGAGTTGAGTAGTCTTTCCTCCCTCTGTGTCCATTATCATTACCGTCCCCACTTCAAACAGTTGTCATCTCCCTGCCTTGGCATTCTTCTTTTCTCTGATGGCCCTTTTTACAACACCCTTTTTTTTGTTGTCCTTAGTGCTCTTTGCAAGCCTTAGTTCATTCTGACTTTTTACATTTTTAATTAAAAGGTTTGTCCATTCTTATTAATATATTGACTAGAATAAAATATATAGTATATTTTAAAGACTTTAAAATCTATTCTATTTTTAATTTTATATATTGGAGGTAATGTTTTCTTTTATAATTTGTACATTTTTTGTTTAAAATGTACATTTGGGTAGAAATACATGAATGATTATTTCAATTATATAAGAAAAACTCTTCTTTTAACAATAATATATACACATATATGGTTTTTTTGATTTCATAAAAAATATACAGGAAACAGATGGAAACATTATTAATTTGTTTCCCTGGTGAGTTTTCAGCAGAGTATATTTGTATGTGTTATCTGAACCATATGAATACTTAGTATTGCTGCTGTTAAATTTGTAATGAGCTGTAGAGTATCTGAAATTCCCTGACTAGTTCTCATGGAAGTAGTTTCATTTGCAGTGCTTAGATGTACTAAGATCAAGCAAATGGATACTGCTCATATGATTGACCCCACCATTAAAATATTTTAATTTTCAGATTCCAAGATGTTCTCCACATGTTATAAATTAACAGAATTTATATGATCATAATTTCACTAGTTTCAGTATGTAAAATGAAGATCCACAGATTATGATTCTGAGTACAAAGTTGTAAAATATTCATTTGTATTATGTAAAAGATAAAAATATGCAGTTCAAATTATTGTGATTTGATACACTATTCATGTTTATTCAAGTGTAATTAAATAAGATTGTACTTATATATGCATTTTCTAGCAGGTTATTAATTGAAAGTGATTTAACATATATGTTGCTTACATAAATATACAGATCTATTATAAATTATTTAGAAATTAAAAATATGTTAAGCAACATTAATGCTTTCCTGAAGAAGCAATGGTTTAAGTAGTTTAAGACCCCAGATTAGCCCACAAAAGCCCATTTAACCTAAAGTATCCTTGAAATAATAAATGATTGTAGTGACAAATAACATTGTTTCAATGGCAGCAATTACACATACACAAATGCACCAGGAAAAGGTTTTAAATTTTTCTTTAATGATAAGTTTCAGAACTACGTTTGATTACAAAAGGATAGAGAGCCGTTACTAGACTAACACTGAATTTGTTAGGGGAGTATTCCCCCTGGCTGTTGCACTGCGCTGTGCTGGTCTCCATAGTGTCCCTCCCAGGTACCTTTTCTCAGTCCTTTCATAGAGAATGAGGAGGTAGTTTAATATCTGAGTTTCAGTGGGCTTTTCAGCAGGCAAAAGTGAAGAGGCAATTTGAAATGTTAACAAATATATGGCTCTGTATGTTAGATTTAAATACTATAATTTTTACTGTGGATAAATCCAAATATGGATGACTCAACCAAGGATAATTGATATTTGTATTTGTTTACTTTTCTAAATTGTGTAAATTATCTACGGAATTAATTTTTCTTTTATTTCCATATTTCCATTAGTGTCCTGTGACTGAATGTTAAGGATAGTCATAATAACAAAAGTTTAAGTCATGTAGATTTAATGTCACTCATGTTAATATTAATCAGGTAAAATAATCTGTGAAAACTCTTTGAAAGCTGCAAAGTGGTACATGAATGTGAGCTGTTATTATTAGCCATTTAGTTTGGCTGTAATCAATTCCAAGAACAGGTATTAGCATTCTATTGTATGAGAAGCAAAAAAATAGAGAAATATTTTTCATCTATCAAATTTTTAATTAAGTAAAGATAATTTTAAAACCAGCATTTCAGCTAAAATAATATTATTTAAAACATTTTGTTTATTACTGAGATTACAGAGATTGAGTTCAAGTTCATGTCAAAACCCAAAATATAAAATATATTCTTAGAAATAAAAGGTTAGTGACATCATTTGGGGGTATTTTAAGCATTTTTAAGAATGAAATTGTTTAGAAAGTTGTATCTAATAATTTTGACTTTTCAAGTAAGTCCAAATATCCAAATACTAATTTAGAGATATATATATACATATATGTATGCATATATCTTACATTACAAATTACTTTTGTTTTAGTACATTGAAATTAAATATGCTTATTATTCATATGCAGACACTTCCATTTTATTGATCATCTCTCATTTAACCACTTTGAGATAGACTGGCATTTATACTACCTTAAACAGCCTTAAAAGCTGCTCTGTTAATTACAGACTGTATTTAGTATGACCTCATACTAATGTAGCACCTCAGGTGTCATGCCTGTCTTTAATGTGCACATTGGAGCTGTGTTCATCTGTAACAGACAACTGCACTTCAAGAAGAGTCTTTTTTTCTTGATAAGCAATTAGCAGTAATTAGGAAGATTCACCTCAATAAGTTGTCGGCATTAGATTGTTAAAAAAATTGGAATGTCAGTGACTTAAAAAGAAAGTTTTTTTCTGACACGTAGGTACAGCATGTTAAACATGAAATGTTAATTTAACTTTTCTGCTTATTATTCATGCGCAATATTATTTTGTCATTCAGACACTACATTGACAGAGTGCAAGGGGTGTTAAAATAGTGCTGCTAGAATAAAAAGAGGATTAATCTACCATTGGCCAATTAGCCAAAGGGTACTTAATGGTCTCTAAAGGCTACTGAAGTCTAACTACTAGCTAAAGCACTGGTAAAAAGTCCTCTATATTACCTTCATCAGCTTGACATCTTGTGAAACACACTTGGAGGCTTTGCAAGAAAATAGTTTATAAATGATTGATTTAGCAACTAGATGGATTTTTCAAAAGATTCTGTTAAATAAGCAACCAGTACTACTTATACTTAAAATTGTTATTGCCTCTACCACCCTTCCTCCACCTTGCTTATTTTTAAGGTATAACATCCCAAATTTTCAATGAACAATTAGCATCAAACTAAGAATTCCTATAAATATAGAACTTCTTTATTTTGTAAAATTTTAGAAAATAACTTTATATAAATTTAGTTATATATTGAATTCTCAACAGTATTTGCCCCTGTAAACCACGCTATATTTGATATTTACCTCTCTCTTGGCTTTTGTGACAGTGAGCTCCTGTTATAATTAGAATTGAGGTAAACTGAGGCACAAAGTTCTGAGCACATTCAATTTATTAGTAACACTAGCAGTTACCCAAAAGAGGGGGTTTCTCAACTTTCCAGTCAGTCAAAACATCATGAAGTAGGGCTTACTAGTTTTTTCATATAGTTTTGGAAAGTACAAGAGAACAAAAAACAGGAATCATAAAACAACATGTTTGGTTACAAAGTCTGAAGTGTCATAGATAATGGAAAACAGTATGATTGGATGGATATCTGGAATGTAGGATTAACAACAGCCCCTCCTTCCATCGTGTTGCGATAGAAAGCCCATTGATGGTGTCCACCATGAAGGACAGGCTACACTGCAGAGGTAATGGACTTTCTCACATCCATTTGCATCTTGCAAGGCTTGTTAGCAAGTTAACAGATCTCCCTTAATTACGCATGGGCAGTAAGTTGTGTAGAGACACTATATTTCTTTAAATTAAGGTTATTTATGGGACAATTAGGTCAGAGAAGAAAACTGAACTTCTGAACTTAACTCAGAGACAAAGAAAAATGACTTAGGCAATTTTACAACAGATTGGGGGCGATGCAGAATAGAATCGGTTACAAAATATTGTAAGAATCCATTTGATTTTCTCAATCCAAATTGCAATTTAGGTCATACAGTGGAGTCAGAAAGCAGGGTTGGAATTCAATTCTTCCAGACTCCGTGTGCACAACTCTAGCCACTGCGTCACCTACGTGTAATTTGGAGGGAGAAAATCAAATTGATTCTGATATTCATATATTTTTCAAAATATATAAACATTCATATTTTTATTTGATTCAGTACACTGAGAGAGGTCACGTAGTAAGTATGTGTGTGCATTTGTTGCTTTTGTTGTTGTGTCACATTCTTTGTGACCCTGTGGACCCGATGTCCATGGGCTTGTTGTTGCTGCTTTTTGACAAACATGCTGGAGTAGTCTGTCTTGTTCTTTTCCACTTTTATGCAGGGAGGGGTTAAGTGACTTTCCCAGGGGTGTCTGAAGTGAGATTTTAAATCGGTACCAGCTAGCCGCCCATGTGTATGTATAGCTTGCTCTACGTATCTATATGCATCTATCTACCTATCTATCTATCTATCTATCTATCTATCTATCTATCTATCTATCTATCTATCTATCTGTGTCTCTCTATCTATCTATCTGTTTGTCTATCTCTCTATCTCATATAATCTATTTTAGACCTCCGCAAATGGCCAAGTGACATGCAGGCTATTCTTGTTATTATTTGTATGATTATTCCAAACTCTCTAACTAGCGCCCTACTTCTCTTTCTGGTTTCTTATCTTTATTCTAACCTATTAATGTGACCATCTCCCAAGACCCTAATCTTCATCTTCTATCTCTTGCTTGGTCTTGTTCAGTGCCATGGCTTTAGTAATCATTTCTCTTATGATTTCCACATCTACATTTCTTGGCCACTCCCACGAATTTTAGTCACTGATGACTTTTCTCCACTTGGATATTCTGGTGGCACCTGAAACTGAAGGAGTTCTGAACTGAATTTATCATCTTTTCCCAAACTCCGGATCTTTCCCATAGTCTTTTTATTTCTGTTAATAGCATTCTATCATTTATGTATATCCTTTAAATCCAGTCAATTGAGAAATATTTAATCTACTTTCCTAATATTTCTCTGATCCATCTCCTTCATTCCTCTCTTGCTGGCAACCATCCTAATTCAGAACATTGTCTGAATTAGTCTTCTCCCCTGCAGGATATTCTTTCATATATATGATCTTCTTACCACTGTTAGCATAATTATTCTCTTTGATCATGTAACTTATCTACACAAAAAACTTAGTTGGATCCCCATTCACTACCAAAGAAGACAGAAACTTGAACCCTGGCATTCAAGGCCTTTCACAATCCGTCTCCAGCCTATCTCTATCCTCCCTCATACTGCTTGCCTGTATATTAAGTCATAGTGGACTTCTTACCGTCCTTGATTCTCATACTTCTATCCTATTCACTTACCTAGTATAGATTACCCTACCATATCTGTAACTCTATCTGTCTAAGGAAATCTCTGATTTAAAGACCCAAATCACATTACTTTTTTTTCCCCCAAGATCCCCCTTCGCTCACCTGGAAGTGATTTCTCCTTCCTTAACTTTATAGCAATTTATTTTAGCTTTTCTTTTTCCACTTTCTGTAGTAGTGTCTAATCAGGGATAGGGAACTTTTTGCCTCAAGGCCACATTGGCCCTCTAGGTCCTTGGGTGTGGTCTTTTGATGGAGTCCAAGTTTTACAGAATAAATCCTTTTATTAAGGACATTTGTTCTGTGAAGTTTGGATTCCGTTGAAGGGCCATTTTTGAGGACTTAGAGGGTGACATGTGGCCTTGAGGCCTCAGATTCCCCATCCCTGGAATCCTTCCTATTAGATTGTAGGCTATTTGAGGTCAGGCACTTATGTGTTACTGAATATTGTTTTTTTGTCTTAGTCTTCTTGGCCACTTAATAAATTCTTTTGAGTAAAACCAAAGATGGCTCAAAAAGATTGTTGTTGGAGATGGAAACTTTGTAAAATGTTCTCTACAATTAATAAAACATATTTAATAGCATCAAATTCTACTACATTTCCCTCATGCCTCACAATATAGGCTAGTCTACTTTTCCCCTAAAATGTCACAATTCTGTCTTTGGGACTTGATTAGCCCAGGGGTCTGGCAAGGGTTCAGTTGGATTTCTTTTTCTATATCTTCTTAATAACCTCTGGCCATGTTCCTGTGGCTTTCTGGTCAGCCAAAGGTATAAAAAAAGCCAGCCTTGTGAAGTTTGTCTTTCATTTATTGTTTCCTCCCAGTTTCGTCCGCTTGACATGCTCCATCTTAGTGTAGTTTATTCTTGTTTCTACATCTTTCTTTTCCCTTCCACTCCTCTTCAAGAAGTAAATTAATATGAAATTGTTATGTTTATATATATGCATGTATACACACATATGCATAAATATATACACATAGGCATATATGCATATGTCTTCATACAAATATACATATATATATGCCTATGTGTTTGTGTGTGTTTGTGATTTTAGCAATGAAGAGCAATCCCAAAGAGGTTATGTGATGTGGCCCAAGATATAAACATTAATAACAGAGCCAGTGTTTGACCCCAGGTGTCCTGAGTCTATCCAGTGCCCCATCCATTAAACCCTGATGTGTTGGCCTGATGCAAACCTGGCCAGCCAGCCAGACATATACATCCATAATTAAGGATATGCCTTTACAGAAGAGAAGGTAGATCAGTTGTATATTGGCAATGAGAAAAAAAACTGATAGACAATTCATTTGGTAACTTCACTCTTCTGGTAAAAAAAAAAAAAAAACAGGTATCAAAAGTCCCTGTTGTGACTGGGGAATGTAAGACACAGGGTCTCATACTCCCTTCCTCTATCTTTATGTGATAGATCACTCAGGAGAGATAGATTTCCTCGATTAAAGATATATAGAAAGTCAGAGAGAATACTCATTACAAAGGGAAAGAGAAGCAAATTACCTTGTTAATAAAAGGGAAAAGCCTGGGAGAGGTAAAAGAGAGCAACAGATTTGAATTTTAGTTAATGATTTAATTTTATTGAAACTTAGCTTTATAAGGAAAGTCTTTTTTTTCTAACTCAGGTTCATGTTTTTCAAAGGGAGAAATTAGGATTTCTGCATTCAGTCAGGAGACCAGGCTCTAGTATTAATTTCAAGCTCTATTTCTAATTCCATCATTTGATGGCTGTATAGCATTGGACTTACTAGACAACCTCTCTCTCTGCTTCAGTTTCCTAATCTATAAAACGGACATAATAATATCTCTACTGTCCCGAAGAGTAACTGTATCAGATGAGATATGATCTATGGAAGTCGTTTATAAACTGTAAGCTGTCATTGCACATGGATGTCACCAGAGAGTCAATACTGAAATCAGACTGGAGAAGCTCCGATACAAGATCTGGAGCTTCTTATTGCAAATTCAGACTTAAATTGAAGGAAATAGGGAAAACCATCAGATCATATAAGTATGACCCAAATAATCACTGTCATGAATAGGAAGTAGAGGTGACAAATAGATTTAAGAGATTAGATCTGGTAGAGAGAGTGCCTGAAGGACTACGGACAGAGGTTTGCAGCATACAGGCGGCAGCAGCAAAAAAGCATTTCTGAAGAGAAAGAGTACAAAGAAAAAATGGCTGTCTGATGAGGCTTTACAAATAACAGAGGAAAGAAAGAAAGGGAAAAGATCAAGGGAAAGATGTACCCGACTGAATACTGAGGATTCTGCAAACTAGGCATCAGCAATTTGTAAACTGAGAATTACTGGAAGAGCAGGTTGGTTTTCTAAGAGGCAGAAGAACTAGAGACCAAATTGCCAACATCTCCTGGATTATGGAGAAAGCAAAGGAGTACCAGGGAAAAAAAATAACAAACATACTTCTGCTTTATTGACTACACTAAAGGTTTTGACTATGTGGTTTACAGTAAAAATGTGTCAAGTCCTCAAAGTTTGGTTCAAGATTGGAAAAGAAGTACAAGACTGTATATTGTCACCTTATTTAATTAACTCATATGCACAGTACATCATGAGAAATGCTAGGCTGGATGAGCCAAAGGCCAGAATTAATGTTCCTAGGAGAAATGTCAGCAACATTAGATATTGCAGAGGATACCATTTCGATGGCAGCAAGTGAAGGGGAATTAATGATGAGGGTGAAAGAGAAGAATGTAAAAGCTGACTTGAAGCTTAATACACACACACACACACACACACACACATATATAAACTAAGATCTTGGCAACTGGTGCCATCACTTCCTGGCAACCTGTGGGGATGAAAGGAAAGCAGTGTCAAATTTTATATTCTTAGGCTCAAAGGTCTTTGAAGATGGTTACTGCAGTCATGAAATTAGAAGACATTTGTTCCTTGGAAGAAAAACTGGCAAATCTGGCAACAAACTAAAAAGATGAGACATCACCTTGCTGACGAAGGTCCACAGAGTCAAATCTATGATTTTTCTGGCAGCAGCGTATGGTTATAAGAGTTGAGCTGTGAATAAAACTGAGCGCCACAGATGCAACGTTTTAGAATTGCGGTGCTGGAAAAGACTTTGGAAAGTCTCTTGGATAGCAAGGAGGTCAAATCAGTCAACACTTGAAGAAATTAATTCGGGCTCTTCATCGGAATGCCGAATACTGAAGCGGAAGCTTCAATACTTTGGTCACAAAATGAGAAAATAAGACTCATTGGAAAAGATTTTGATGTTGGAAAAGATCAAAGATCAAAGGAGAAGGGACCAACAGAGGGTGAGACGGTTAGGTAATACCACGGAAGTAGCCAACATGAACCTGAACAGACTTAAGGAGGTAGCGTGCTGTGGTCCATGGGGTCACAAAGAGTCAGACATGACTGAGTGACTAAGCAACAATAGTTTTTGAAAAAGAACTTTCATAGCTTAAGGTTTTCTAAGAGTTGGGCAAGGCAGTGTCCTGGTCAAGTACAGAAAAGGTCTGACTTGAGTTAGAGGGGCTGGGTTAAAAAATCTGCCTATGCCACTTAATACTTCTGTAACCCTTGGCAAGTCAATTTACAATTCTGGTCCTCACCGGTGGATGTTAAAGTCCCTTCCACCACTAAATGCATGGTCTCATGATGCTGTGATTTTTAATTCCTTGTATCCCAGGGCTATTATTCTATTGTGATATATGTGTCTGTATATGTACATATAAATGTACATACACACACATATATCTGTATGTACCCATTGCACTGTCATTGTGTGTGTCTGTGATTGTGTCTATTTTTATCATTGTTTGGTTGTTTCATTTGTGTCCAACTCTAAATGACTTCTTTTGGGGGTTTCCTTAGCAAAGATACTGGACTGGTTTGCCATTTCTTTCTTCAGTTCATTTTACAGATGAGGATAATGAGGCAAACAGGGTTAAATGCCCAGGGTCACACAGCTAGTTTCTGAGGCCATATTTAAACTAGATCTTCTTGACTCTAGGGTGATCGCTCTATCCACTGTACCACCTAGCTATTTCATGTGTGAGTATAGGTGTGTACAATATGTAGACATTAAGTGGGGAATGAAGATATTTCTATAGTGAGTTCTATAACTACAGCTGTTTCAATGACCACTGTAGGTTATAATCGTCAAAAATAGATCATTGAAATGTAAGCTCCTTGAGGGCTGGAGCGGTTTTCATTTTGTATTTGTAGCCATGGTGTCTTGCATATAGTAGGAGATGGATAATTGATGAATTGAATTGGAGATGGAATAATTCCTACTATTGCTAAATACAGGATGGCTCTAATCAACTTTTACTCTCTTCTTGGAAAGTCTAGGACAAAATCATCATAAGAACAAAAATTACATTTCAGCACTGATTTTCTTTAGGTAGTATCTATTAAGAAAAAATTAGAAATTATTTACAGATTCTAAATCAAAATTGTGATATATGGTAAATGTATATTGTGGAGCATATCTCAGTTTAGGCCAGTCATACAAGCAAAAGAAAATGATTTGCATCACATCTTTGCTATTCCACCAGTATAGGAGCAATAAAAAAATCTAAACTTTGGACTGTAAGTGCGTGAAACCATTTTTTTAGTCTCTGCTTAACTGACAATGTCCCAAAATGTAGAAGAACCAAAAGTAATAATGGATTACTTCATGTCTAACAAATAGGCAAGTTCCATGTAAGTGATCCTTTTTATATCAAAGGTTCCCTAACTTATTTGACCTACTGCCCTCTTTTCAAAAAAAAGTTACTCAGCTTCCCCCTGGAAATCTACTTTCTTTAACCCTTTAATGACTTTTGTAGGGGAAAATTTGCATCATTTCAAAAAATGACACCTTCAATTTAATGTTATTATAAATTTGTGGGTTTTTCCTGCATTGAAATTTTGATGACGCAATATTGCATCATGTAACCATATAGTACTGCATTATAAACAAGTCATCACACACATATGTTTCTGCCTGTGCATGCTGGACTTTGACACTTTTGTGTGCCTGCCAACACCTGCTCCTTGAGACTCCTCAGTGGATCTGACTGCTGATTGGTTAAAATAATGTAATCGCTGCCCCTCCAGCTCTGTCACACAACCGATGGAACATGTACGAATGGTTCTTCAAAATTTTGGTGTCTTCTCTTCTTTCCTTATGGTTCCAACACCCTCTTATTTTATTCAATGCCCCCCACTTGAAGCTGAGGCTACTACCTAATACTTCCTCCTGGATCTGTCCAGTGCCCCCTAGGGGGTGATATTGGCCACTTTGGGAACCTAGACTAGATGAAAATACAACCAAATGCTTCCATACTAATACTTCTAAAAATTGTGTGTTCTATATATAGCTTTTCTTTTGGCAGTTCTAACATAAAAATTACTAATTTGAGGAATTTGGCTTTATGGTATCATTTAGTGGATGAAATGATTTCAACTTCTTTTAAACCACCCCTTCTGATTATCCATTTATATGCATTGTCGTCATTTTCATTTTTTTCCTCATATAGTAATTCTTTTTCTTTTAAGTTGGGAAAGCATAGTTTTAGTTTTCCAGTCTTTCTGGATTGACCCAGTAGAAATAAAATTGTGTTGGTGAAGGACACTTTCCCCTTTACAATGCCAGGGTGTCTTCTAGCAAGGGATCGATGAACAGGAAATTCTCTGGCTTGTGTACCCTGGGAGAGAAGGTACTAGAGACAGTTCTTAGAGAAAAAAAGCATGTCATCAAAGTATTTGTGGCTCTATAGTGTTGTTTCAGCTTGTATTCACCTGGAATTTCAGCCCTGAGATAAATCTGACAGGGCTGAAATCTCCAGCAGGTGAGCTTACAAGCAGACCTTTCACTGGGATGAGGGGGAGAGGGGTAGAGCAATTTCCCCAGTGAATGCTACTTAGGCAAAAGCAAAGAAGAAGTAATTTAAATGAAATTAAATTGTTAATAAAATTTGGCATTCATTTAATTAATTAATGGAAAGTTTTAATATTCAGAAAGAAATTGGTACCATTTATAGCAATATCTTGATAAAGAGAATTGAGAAATTATTGAAAACATTTTATACCATTCTTAATTCCTAAAAATATACTTGTAAAACTGGTAAATATAAATATGACCAAAGAAGTCCAAATTTACAATAGATACATTTTAAGTTAAAAGAGTTATTTTATTTCATGAATATTTGTAATATAGGCAAGTTCATAATAAATATATGGATGCATCAGTATATAGGTAGCTATAAATGCAGAGTACTTTTATTTAAGTGTTAGTGTATTTTAAATGTTTCATCTTATAGGAAATGTAATATCTTCTTCCATTTCTAATTGGGATTCCTCACAAAGGAAAATTTGTTTCCTTTGAGAGATTTCAGTACCATTTTGTCTAATTGTTCCTTATGTTAAACTGCCATATTATAAGCTTCTTTGGAATAATAAAATAGTAGTGTAGTTATGTTCTCGAGGAGCCCTAAGTTGTTATGCCATTAAACCTTGGTGGCGTTCTGCTGACTACAGACTAGTGAGAGATAACAGCTAACATAAAGACTATTTCTGTTACCTTCTTACATAAAAACCTGTAAGTATATTATTTAGCAGCTTCTAATTAAATGTTTATGGCATTAAAATGTAAATAGAAGGATTTTCTACCTCAGACTTTGCAAAAGGGCATTGTCAGCTGTCAATCAAATACAATAAAAACCAAGATAGTTTGTTTGCATGCTATTTACTTGAACTAAATCCCTAACAAGCCTCGTCTGCTAATTGGACTTAACATTTATGTTGCTAAATGAGAAGCATTTTGGCTGCTGTATAGGGTGGTAAGAACTACCCAGTGGAATAAACAAATAACATCTGTTATCCTGTCCTGCTCCAGCTTGGCTTTTACCAGTTAAGTACATCAGCCCGAGAGTCAAGGTTATCAAATATGTGGGTCTCTGGCTAGCATGTGTATATGGGGAAGAGAAGAAATAGTGCAATATAAGTAAAGTCCAGCTAACCAGAAAACATGTCATAGAGCTGGTGGATTTTATTTTCACCTCGGAAAGCCAGTAGAGATTATAGTATTTGAATTATAATTGTTCTCAATAGTCATAGTTTAATTACCACTTTTTCATTAATATTTATTTGAAAAGGCTCAATATTTTAAGTACTAGGCAAAACTGAAACAATGTATTTCCTGTCATTTTCATATATTTTATCTAAGACCTCTTAATATCTGCAACTGTAAATATATACAACATATACATTTGTATGTATATATACATATTATTACAGAAGACAGAATTTTGAAACTCTAAAATTTTTATTACCAGGCTATTTGTTTCATAGAAAATTAAATTAAATTTTTGATTTCACTTTTGATTTTTAAATTACATTATTCATCATGAATTTCAACTGGATCAATTTCAAACATGAGTAACGATAATGTTTGGTCTATAAAAACCTTGTTAACAGTCAACAGAATTGCTTTTAAAGTATGGTTACACTTTCTTTTCTGGGAAAAATAGAAGCTAAATTCAGAGTTGACTGAACTTCGCAAAGAGAAAAAAGAATTACAAAAGAAATTGGAGGCTGCAAATGAAGCTAAATCTGCAATAGAGTCTCCTTCAAAGAATATGCAAGCAGAAATTAAACAGCTGCAGTGTAAATTAAAGGTGAGTCTATAAATGACTAAAAATTCAGAGTTAATAGTAATTTAATAATTGTTATTTAATAAGTGACTTCTTAAAAATATTTTTTCTTAAATTGAATTGACTCATCTCAGTTTAACTCAACTCCAGATAACTTTGCTAATAGTAGAAAGGCAGGGTATGCATAATACAAAATTTTTTTATTCTCTGTTGGAATTTGGAATGAATGCTTGCACATGAATTTTAATTATGTGTTAATCAGTCCATAATCATTATTTAAGTGCTTACTATGTACCAGGCATAGTGCTAAATGCCAGAGTTACAAAAACAAAAATTAACCCCTGAGCAGAAAGTACTTACATTCAAATAGGAAAGATATCATACTTACCTACTTGTATAAAAACAAGTGTCCTATCGAGGCAGTTTGGTATGGCGCATAAAGTGCTAGTCTCACAGCCAGAGAGAACTGAACGTAAGCCCCATCTCTGACACATGCTGGCTGTGTGCTCCTGGGTAAGTCCTTTAACTGTCGAATGCTTTAGGCAGCTCTCTAAAGCTGTGAGTCACAAAGAGGTGCCACCTGCACTGGTGTAAGCTATTTCCTCACCATGGAATTCCCTATACTGGTGAAATCACAGTTCTGTTCCTTATCCCTTCTCATATACCTAGTATATACAAAATAAATATAAGTCAAGGTAACTAAGTATGTGGGTCTCTGACTAGCACACAAATATGTGTGTGTGTAAAAGTAGTGTTTAATCACTGAGAATCCTCAGTTCTGAACAAACTGACCAAAGTCACAGAAACCCTGACTCAGGAGGTGGAAAATCCATTATTTTCCTCATCCTGTTTCATTGCTCCATTCTAACCTGCTCTACTCAGATACTGATAATTAAGAGAATTACTTTTGGAAAAAGTGTAAGGATCGACTTACAAAGAATTGTTGTGTGTGTGCGTGTGTGTGTGTATGTGTATGTGTGTGTGTGTGCATGTGTGCATTTTTAACAGAAGTCTTTTTAAAAGGAGGCACTTTTAAACTAAGACATCCAAATTCCTTACATCTCATCCCAACTTACACATTCATACGTGTTGTGTGTATATGTATGTATATGGAGAGATATAATGTATTTGGGGATTTTGGTGTTTTTATGTATATACTCCTATATTGGGGGAGGGGAGTAAAATGGAAGGAAATCGGGTGTTTTACTTTAAAAACTCTTTCATTTAAAAGACTTTTGTTCAAAAAGTGTATGGGAGTAAAAGAGAGATGACCACAATATTTACCAAGCAATTAACCAGAGTGATAAGGATAACAACTTCAAAGCCAGATTTGTAATATAAATAAATAAAGGTATTTGAGAATATATTTTATAGAAAATAGAACTATAGATTTCTTTTTTTTAAGTTGGGAAATTATTTGTGAGAACTTAGTAACATGCTGTTTATGAAGACATTTGTTTCTGAACTGTGTCTCACTTAAAAGTTATTTCCTTCCTTGAGAGCTGCTAGCCAGAGGTATGCAAAGATGGTGGCAGTAGAAGCAACCAGAAGAAAGCTTCAGCTGGGAATACCTTCGGGATTAGGAATAGACTGCATGTAGTTCAGAAGGAATGAAGTATTGAAAGACTGATAATATTTTGAGTGTAACATATTTAGTGTGTTCTCACAATGATATTTTAAAGTGAGAATTACTGTAGGAGCTAAGTATATTTGATAAAGATCTTTAATTCTGTTACATTTAAGGTAAGGGAGAGATTTCAAAAGAGAAGATTGTATTCTTGCGCATGGATTTTTCTCAGTGTTTCAGATTTTGTAAATATTCAGATTTAAAAAGATTAGAGTCAAATTTAAATGTTAACAACTTTAAGAAATAAGGTATCATAACCTTATTGTGAGATGTAGAATAAGGTTTAGATAACCTTAGATCAAATTACTAAGATAGTCTATGTTTACCACAAGTCAGGTCAATAATGAACGTTTATTAAGCTTCTTTTATGTGTCAGACACTGTTTTAAGCTCTGAGGAGACAGTGAAAGGATTAAAAAAAATCTTTGCTCTCAAGGAGCTCACAGTCTAATTGGGAAGACAAAATGAAAACAACTATGTGTAAGTAAGATAGAGACAGAATATATTGGAGATAATTTTAGAAGTTTAGCAGGATCAGGAAAGGCTCCTTAGAGGTGGGATTTATCTGGGACCTGAAGGAGGTCAAGTAAGCTAGGAGACGTGTGCAATAAGGAGGGAATTCCAGGTGTAGGGGAGAGGGGGCATGGGGGAGACTGCCAGTGAAAAGGCATGGACTTGGGAGGTGAAGTGTAAGTTTTAATTCACATTTCATTAAATTCCATTATTCTTCTCAAAGTTGAGTACTTAGCTTATGGTTTTATGGCAATTTAAGGTTACAGAAAAATTTGCAGTTTGCTAAATAAATCCTTACCATTTGGTATGGAAAGTATTAAATTTATTATTAGTCCTTTTTATAGATAGGAAAACAGCCATAGCTCTATATTAGAACAGAATAAAAAAGGATTTCATCTAGTTACTTCTAATCTACTCAGTAAAATTTTTAATTAAAAATAATGTCAGGCTAAATTTTACTTACTCTATCATTTGCTTATGTAAGTCAAGATTTTTTTAAAATCTGGAACAGTATTTCACTGGTATAGGAAATTTCTGATAAGGAAACTTTTAGCAGGGGATGTCACCAATGGTTCTATACATTCTCGTCATACTGGTAACAACTTGAGAGCTTGGGCGACTTGTTCAGAGTTACCCAGCCATTCCAACATGGGACAAGTTCACATTGTCCTGAGGTCAAAAAACAAAACAAACCCCTTGTCTCCAAGGCCAATTTTTTTATACAACATTTCTTGGTAATTATTTCAGAATAATTTGAAAGGATGGCTCTTACTCTGGTTACCTCATTGTGGCAGGGAAGTGGTTCTGAGTGATTAAAGTCCATGCCATAAGACTACAATCTCTGAAAGGTTCTGCCTTCCAGGGCGGGGGGGATAGGAGGGACTTATGGCAATAGCCAATATTATCACCAATAAAGTGGATACTGGTCAATGAATTCTTTGGCCATGGCAACCAGGGCAAAATAAATAAATTTTAGTCCTGGATACTATCTGTTTCTAAAGTAACAGTAGCACAGAGGCATAAAAAGGAGCAGAGGGTATTAAGTATCACCTATTTTTTAGACTTTCTATAAATATTAATTTAGCTGTTGATATTGTCTTGTGTCAATGAGTCAACATACTACTTGATGAATTGAATCATATTACTACTGAAATTCTTGGCATAAGTAAAACCAAAATACATTAGGAAATCACACCTAAATGGAAGAATGGCTTATAGGTTTTTCTTGGAGAAGCAAATAAAAGAACTGCCAAACTGCTTTCATTTTATGTTCAAAAACATTCAGAAATATTATTTAATGGGACATTTGATAGGTCATCTCTTATTGAAATGCTTATGATGACATGAACAGAATGATCACTGTGAAACTCATTACTGTATTTGCAATGCCATCTATTGTAAAGGATGATGATATGGAGAAATTCTATAAAGAATTCGATGAGTAACTCCACATTAGTTAAAAAGGTTAATTAATTCCCAGTTACTTCAATACCATGGTAGACGTAGAGGAAGATGATGATAAAGGAACTCTTAGAAGTCACAGATCACACAGAAACCTCATGCCTCTATATCATGAAAGTGGAGAGTTGGAATGTGCTGGACACTGTGAATAGTAACATCACCAAAAATAATGAAATTAACTTTTTTAGACAGGAAAATGAATAGCTATTGATGGAGTCCCACCCTAAGTAAAGCAGTGACCACAGTAGGAAGACCTAAATAACCGAAAACTTCTTCGACAAGTCATTAATCATTTCTCCAGATAGAAATTTGGCAAGAACAACAAGGAGGGTTCAGAATATTAATTCTTCTGCAAAATTTAAGAGGAGAAGCTGGTTGAAGACTGTTCTTGCTATAAAATAATGTGGTCAACTTTATGAGTTTGTAGGGAGAGGGGCCTTTGTTAAGGATTTTGTGTGTTCCTATGAAGGATCTGGATGTGTCCATTGGTACTTTGTTGAAGAGATTAAAGATATTTATAATTTCAGAAACTAAAGATGATTTGGTTGGCTCAGGCTGTTGCAGCTCAAGGTTAATCTTTGGTGTTGGACCCATTAAATGGAGTCTCAATTAGAAAGTGAGTTTCTTGAGAGGTCAGAATATTTTCTCCCTTACTTTGTGTCCCCAGCTCTTAGCACAGTACTTGGTACATAGCAAATACTTCTAAGTGCTTGTTGATTTCATTATATCACATAGAAATGTTCATTACATAAAATTTAAAACAGAGTGGATTTGTAGGGAGAAGGGAGATTAAGAGGTGAGGCTAACTTAGATGTCATGAAACTATGTGACTAGAAAGTTGCTCATAAATATGACAAAAATAGGCAAATTAGAAGAAGGTGTAGATTTAGAGGAAAGGCAATGAATTTTGTTTTGAACAAGTTGAGTTTGAGATTTCCTGTGAGAAATTCAGGTAGAGACTTCTTGCAGTAGTTGGGGATGCAGTGTTCTGGAACTCAGGAGATGTGACATTGGATATGCAGATTTGAGGGTCACCTCTATAGAAGTAAGAGTTGAATTGATGGGAGTTGAGTTCAGAAACACACACACACACAGAGACAGAGACAGAGAGACAGTGACAGAGAGACAGTGACAGAGAGATCAAGACAGAGATAGAGACAGAGACAGCACAAGAATAAAGAGGAGAGCAGAGGATCCAGAGTAAATCTTGTTTTTAAATTCATAATTATAATTATGTCATTTGCCTTGATGAAGGTGTGGGCTAAGAGGACAGAAAAAGTAAAGAGAAAGTATAATTCCTTCCCTTCTTCTCTGCTTTGAGTGATACCTCAATTAGAAGTGTCACATCTACTGTCATCTCCAACATGGAGTGGGGGAAAGGTATGAAAAAGATTTTCACAGTGCAGCTTTATTGTTTAAATCATAGTTTGAAAGATTCCTAGAACATTAATTGCAGTTTAGTCAATTTCATTAATTAAATTTAAAATTTACAAAAGTACATTTTGTGCTACTGCAGATTCCCATGTTCCAATACATATATGTATTCATACTACTTTCTTTATTTCCAAATCCATCATTTCATTTTTGTAGGTGTACCCCTATACCTAAAAGGCTTAATGTGTTGCTAAGGCCATAAGAATTGTAGACCTAGTGGCCATGGTTTTGGTAATGAGTCATTTCCCCCTGTCCTCCACGCTGTGATGAGGATTGAAGAGAATTTCTGCATAGATACAAAAATGCTGACACTTTTTTTCAAAACAGGTGAATATTGTAGTTGAATTTTAAGATATTTTTTTCTGAAAGAACCAATGGGAGATATTTGAATTATTTGAACATTTTAAAATGTCTTGTTTTAGCTCTTGAATGATATTCTATTTCACAGTTTGAACTATTATTCTATGCTTGCTTTTTTGTCTCTTGGATGTCCTTGATTCATAAGGTTTTTTAAAATACAGAAAATGCACATTTCCATCTCTTCATATCCATAATATTATAGTTTGCCAGAGTATCTAAATATGTTTAGCCAGATCTGAAAAAAATTCAATGAATTCTAATTTTTCATAGTGAACCTATTATTCACACATATCACTTAGATGTGGGAAGAGTGCTAACATTTGGAGCCAGAGAACCCGAGCAATGTCGTTCTACCATTGAAGTGACTTTGGTCACGCACTGAACTTTTTTGGGTTTCAGTTTTCTATTCTTTAAAAAAAAGTATTGAACAAGATGACTTATAAGACTAGCAACTCGAGTTCTGCGAATCTGTATTATTGTGTTTATTTTTGTAAGATTTGACCTATTAGAAAAATCCTTTTTCTTGTGATTATTTGACCTGAGTTTCAAAAGTCACTCTTTTTACTTTAAAACTTGCTTGTTGCCATATAGGCTCACATATAAGAAACATGATGATTCTTTTAATTTTCATTTCTCTTTTGAACATAACAAACAACAGATATTCACATATTAAAAAGTACAGAGAAAAGAGACTTCTGTGTGAAACCACAAATCTCTCTGTAATTCAATAATTTATGTTCTCTTCTCATGATAAACAGGAAACATCAAAAATAGCTTCTTTTTTTAAATGAGTTTAAGGGGTTGAAAAGTGTGGAACACTTTGTAGGGACAAACTTAATTTAAGGATTTTTATAAAATTTTCTTTCACTGAAAAATTCATTTTTAAAAGGACATTCAGTTTCCTAACAATGCTGAACTAATGAGGCATTACTGCAATCATGTTAAAATGCCTTTTAATTTAGGCTGTCTGCATACGCACCAGTAAAATAAACTGATCATAACTATTCTCTACGTGGTCATTTGACCAGATCAGAACCATCGAGATAATTAACAACTTTGACTGTAAACAGCTTTAACTTTCAAAAGATGTGTTTATATATTCCCCAACTGAGAAGTGGTCAAAGGACATGAACAGACAGTTTTCAGAGGAAGAAATTAAAGCTATCTATAAGTCATATGAAAAAATGCTCTGAATCCCTTTTTATTGGAGAGACACAAATCAAAACAACTCTGAGGTACCACATCACACCTATCAGATTGGCTAACATGACAGAACAGGAAGATCATAAATGTTAGAGAAGATGTGGGAGAGCTGGAACACTAATTCATTGTTGGTGGAGCTGTGAGCTGATCCAAACATTCCGGAGAGCATTTTGGAACTATGCCCAGAGGGCTACAAAAATACGCATACCCTTTGACCCAGCAATACCGCTACTAGGACTGTATCCCCAAGAGATCATAAAAATGGGAAAGGGTCCCACAGCTCTCTTTGTGGTGGCCAAAAACTGGAAATAAAGGGGATGCCCGTCAATTGGGGAATGGCTGAGTTGTGGTATATGAATGCATTGGAATACTATTGTGCTATAAGAAATGATGAACAAGAAGACTTCAGGGAGGCCTGGAAGGACTTACATGATCTGATACTGAGTGAAAGGAGCAGAACCTGGAGAACTTTGTGCACAGCAACGACCACAGTGTGCAAGGGTTTTTTTCTGGTAGACTTGAATCTTCGTAATAATGCAAGAACTATATATATATGTATATATATATATTATTTTATATATATATATATATATATATATATATATATATATATATATATATATATATATATATATATATATAATTCCCAGTGGTTTTCTAAGGCAAAACTCCTTAGTCAGAGGAAGAACTATGGAATCATTTTCAGAATGTAGCAGATCATGTTTGTATATGTGTGTTTATTATGTTTTAATTTGTTATATGATTTATTCCATTTATATTAGTTTGTCTATACAGCATGACTATAGTGAAAACGTATTCAATAGGAAAGTATATGTAGATCATATATAGAATTGTATGGCATCTTGAGGAGGGAGGGAGGTGGTGGGGGGTAGGCAAGGGGGTAATAATCTAAGCTTTTTGGTAGTGACTGTAGAACATTAAAAAAATTAAAAAAAGAATATTTTAAAGAAAACTATTTTGAAAATTATTAGATCTCTGATCAATTAAATGACAAACCAGAATTCCACAGGAAGATGAGGCATGCTAACAGAGATGATGAACTCAAAATGAATCTAAATCTTTGGGTGGGCTTAGACTCCCAAAGAGAAAATTTGTTTTGCTTGACTATGTATATTTGTTGTGAAGATTTTTATTTTGTTTTTCTTTCTTATTTAATTAATGAGAGAGGAGTAAAAGGATGAGAAAAATGCTTGTTAATTTTGAAAATAATTAAAATTTCAAAAGACAAAAAGGAAAAGAAGAAAAAAAGATGTATTTATATACACTCCCACCTTAATCTCCTAAAAAAAGAAATTTCTACCTGAGGTCACCTTGCAATTAATTTTCTCGTAGCTCTTTACTACAGCTTTCATAGTTTTCATTTTTTTAACTTTAGATAAAACTGTCCAGTCTTCAATACTGTTGTATAATTATAACTTCTTAGAAATAGAAAGTTCCACTGTGTCTTGGAATAAAAAAAATTACTAGTATTTTCATGATTGTTTCCTTTTCAAAATTGAACTTAAAATGCATTTTTCGTATATGAGTATTAATAAAGAACATTAAATGAAATACCTCTACTCCAAATGTTCATAGAACATTATTCAGACACAAATGCATATTGGAATATAAATCCATTACAGTAGGAATTATTCTATTCTTTTTACTTGCATCCCCACATAATACTTGGCAAAAAATAAATATATATTGAATTTATATCTTTTACCCTACTTAATATACTAAGGCTTTTTTCCCCCTTAAATAGCTATATGACAAGTGAATTAGATAGGACACTGAGATATTCATCTCATTTTGTAGATAGAAAAAGTTGAAATACAGAGAGGCTGAGAAGTTACTAAAGATCATTACATTTAGTCAGTATTTGAGTCAGTTATGTCATATATTCTGACTCCTGATCCATTTCTCAGTCCTCTTATATGTCGCACAGGTACACTGAAAGCTTGAAATCGGTTTTGCTTTAAAAAATAATGTCACATAGATAACTTCATCATGTATGTGAGATGATTTCACTTTCCATTACTTGCCAGTCTTACTAATCTTTATCACTAATGAGTGATAATGTTTCAGGAAAAGGAGAGTGTATTCATACTTAACTGCAGTGTCAAGTTCAAGTCACCAGCATACAACCGCGCCCATGTCATAGAAATGCATTTTGCTCTGTTTTTTCATATTTGAATGATGTGAGAGCACTTCCCTCTTATGTCAATGGCTATCCCTTCTATAGTGTTTTGATATGATTTTGAACATTTTAGTGGGTTTATTAATTTAAGTTAATTTAATTTTAAAAGCATAATTTGAAGTATATTATGTTAATATAATGTAGCACATTTATTTTAATTAATCTTCATCTGATGCACCTTAGTTACTTTTCTGTACCATTTCTAGAATGGTCATTTCTGCTATGTAAGTGCTGTTTTATCATTTTTAAGTCACTGGTGTCATTTACTTCACATGTCACCAACTGTTGAAGACTAAATGTTTTTTATTTCATGTGTGTTTTAAACCTAGAATACAACAAATGAGATGACTAAACAGTCATCAAATATAAAGTCTCTAAAATGTGAAGTAAAGGAAAAGGAAGAGCAGATACTGGAATTTCAAGGAAAGTATGTTCTCGGTGTATATATCCATTGTATTTGGTGCCACCCAGTGGTAGCTGGTAGAACTGTCAACAGTTTCAAGTTAGAAAATGATGTTGTGAATTATTGCTATTTTTCTGCCCTAAGATAAATGTTCAGATTATATATAGATTATCCCTTATTCATGACCTAAGCTCTATCTAGTGACCAAAAACTACAATTTCAGAATTATTGAGAATCTTGAAATAAATTCACTAAGGTGAACTGATTTTTTTTTTCTTGAATGGTATCTAAAAAACTTCCTGAATAATACTCAAAGAAATATTGCAAACACTGCAATTCTTTCTTTGGGGGCTATTATATTTATCAACTTTTAAATATTTAAAATGGTTAAAAAAGATACCTAGATTTATGTTTTCTAGGATGACAAAGCGAATTTTTTCTTTATATTTGAATGGCTTGAAGATTTTACAAACTGTTTTCTATACGAACCTATAAAAACTTGGATTCTTTTAGTCCAACAGTTAAAATTGATTCTTTTATATAATATTTTCGCCATAAAGAACCTTAAGATTAAATTTAATGACTTTTTTATGAGTGTAATTAATTCTAGATTGTTACTTACAAATTTTTAAAATTTTGCTCATGTTGCAATCCTGTATTTTGGACAACGGACATTACTAGATAAAACCCATCAGATAAAGAATAGATTAATAGTTTTTAAAAGTTTAACCATTTAACTATTTGGTTCTAACTATTAGAGTAGTTTATAAAATTGTCTTGATAGCTTTTAAAGACTCAAACTTCTAGCAAACAGATACACTTATATGTCAATATAATGCAACTATACTTATTTATGAGGTATTTATAAAATGCGGTATTGCAAAATTTATAACTAAAGTATATAACCTAGTATTATGATTTTTTGGTTAATTATCTCAATATTGATTAATTAATTTAATTAATTATCTCAATATTGCTTAATAATTGCTTTAATAATCTTATGATAATATAGCCTAAATCTAGTAAATATCAAATGGATGTGTAAATTATTTTTTCTGATTTTCTATAGCATTTAAAAGTTTTGACTTAAGTTTTGCTGGCGCACACACAATAAGTGTAACTGTCATGCTGTGATATAATTGTAGCTTCAAAATAGACTTAATGTATATAATTGAAAAGCATATCAAAGACATAACAATTTACTGGTTAATAGTGTATATATATAACATATATAATATATACATATATAACATATATTATATATAACATATAATACATATATAACATATATAATATATATATATAACAATGTATAATCTAATACAGCCAACTTGATCAATACCATTTGAGCAGAATTTCTGTATTATGAAAAACATGCTGCCCTTAAAGTATATATCCCATTACTCTAAGTGTGATGTTTTCCTTCCTTTTAAGAGTGTCTCGAATGGAGAGGGATTTAGTCATGAAGAGACATTTGATAGAGCACTTTAAGCGTCGACAGAAAGTTAACTTGGAAAATAATGACAACTTTAATGATTTGTTAGAAAATCTTGAGAAAAAGGTATCATTTATTCTTTGGTCTCAGAATTGTAAAAATAATTTTTATTAACAGAAATAATTTAACTTTACGATTCATGCTGCACTAATTATTTCAGTAATCCCAGTAGATTTATATAAACATTCATATTAGGATAGAACTTACTATATAACATCATTATTTGTTCTTCACACTGATAGTAGACCAAGTTTAGAACTTTAATATGTAGATTAATAGGAATTCATCAGGTGTCTCATCATTAAATTTTAAAAAGAACAAAAAAGTTGTCAGTTATTCCTAAACTGATCCTGTGTTATGCAGATTAACAGAAGACGGCCGCGGTCTCTTTCTGTTCATCCTAAAAATAGTCTGTCAATATGTAATTGAGCTCATCTTTAATAAAATTAGGATTCATAGTTTTTATTCAGCATTTTGTTTTATTTTAAATTAGAAGCAAATTTTTAAAAGTTGCAAGTCAGTCAGCGTTATCTTCTCCTGTGCCCACTTGATTTAGTGTGTGGAGAGATTTTGTGAGAGTGAGAGCAGGGAAAGCTTCTCATCCTTAAAACTGAAATAAGTATTATACGAACGAAGAGAAACTGTGATTCCCTTAGAAGAGAGCTGGCTGAACAATGGCTAAGCTAGCCCGCTATGGCAATCCTTAAGCGTCGTCAGTCCCAGAGGCGTTCCTCTTTCATCCTCCTTGCCAGAGCTAAGATATCATTATGTTATTTTCAGTTCAAAAGAAAGAAGGAATAAAGTCTAAAAAAGCAGGACAAATTCATTTCCAATAAAAAAGATATTTCCTATGGTTGTTTTTAGTATTCAGCATTTTCATCATTAAGTGTCTTAGAATGACATTTTTCATTTTAACGAGTTCATTCACTGTCTTCTTCCACCAGTACTGAGTGATATATTTCACATTTCATCTTAAATTATTCTTACTATATATGAAAACTAAGAGTATTCAATAATTATGTTTGTTTACATACAAGAAAATTCCTAATTTTTTAAAACAAACTAATATTAGTAAATAAAATACGTTGAAAGTACATTCTAACAAAATGAGTGGTTTTTCCATGTCTTTTGGTCCCATATTGATGCTTTCCTGTAAACTCCTGTGCGATATTCATTTTAGAATTACTTCTATTATTTCACCATATAAATGTTAACAAGTTCTACTTTATTTGAATTTGAGTATCACTGTTGAAGAAAGAAAATTTAAATACTTCACGTTTTAATTTGGTTCTGATACCAACTGTTTTGTTAAATAATTCCACCACAATCCCTTGTGTTTGACTTCAGGTAAAATCATTGACTGAAGACTGTACTAACAAGAAGACAGCAATTGATGCACTCAAGCAAATGCTGAATGTAGTTACAAAAGAAAAGTCACATTATGAACATATGTATATGAAAGCTAAAGCTGAGCTGGAAAGAAAGGTGTGTATGATTGTAGGCTATTCCTGTTTGGGAGCTGTTGTGATGCACTGTGCTCCTTTTGTAGTTTTTCATCTTTCTGTATCTGAAGCAAATATTTACTATTATCTAAGTTTTTTTTGTGTTCCTTTATTTTGTATTCCTTTTTGTATTCGTTATATTCTAGCAAATAAGCATTGTTTTGGTTTATTTTATTTTCATCTAAAGAGAGTGCTGTATAAGAAAAGACAAACATTTATTTTTATCCTAATACAAAAATCTTGTTATTTTTGAGGAAAAATCATGATATGGGTATATAGAATCCATCAATTGCCCTGAAATTGTAAACATTTTACATAATTGACTTGAGACTTTTTGATTTGAAATAACTTCTCTTCTGTTTAGCAGCAAACACATAACTATATGTGAGTACAGGAAACAATGTAAATTAGAATGAGGAAAAAATGAACAAGCCAGAAATTTCATTTTAAAACAGAGGAAAACAAGTCTATCACAAATACAGCTGTTTGCTTTGTCCTACATAAACTCTGCTAAATGTATTTAACAAAATTTGTCAGTCTATAATTCCTAGGAATCATAGTGAATATTTAATCCTATTTTTATAGGACCACAAGTTTGCTCACCTATTAAGTAAAATGAATGAAACAAAATCTGCTATGACAGAGCTTGAAACAACTGCCTCCCAGCAGCTCCATGGATTAGCTTTGCAAAGTGAACGGGCTTTTGAAAAAGTGCAAATAAAACTAATGCGAGCCAATGACCGAGAGGAAGAATTTATCACATTTGTGAAGGTTTGGGCTCTCCTGTTCTTTTGCTTGCTTTAATTCAGATTTTTTTCTTCACAGATGGCCTTATAGATAGAATAGATAGTGAAATTTAAGTGATGCTATGAAGACACTCCCTTTGGAGTGCCTCTAAATTTTGCCACTTACCTTACAGGGTGCTGGTAATTGTTCCACTCAAGATTCATTCATTCCTTTGGGTGTAAGGCATTGCCTTTCCTAATTACCCCCTTTTAAAAATGAAAATACTTCTGGAAAGGGTAGCACAGAAAAATGTTTTCATTTATACCTTTGTGTGAATTAAATTTGTCAGAATGATTTCCTCTGTGACTTCTGAGATCAGGAAACAAGGAATAGAAGTTGGGTCATGAGAGAAGGGGGAGTTATAATTTTGAATTATGGGATACAACCTGGGAAGAAAAAGACTGATTGAAATGCCATAGGAGTCAGCCTGAGGGCTGCTTCTATCTTGTAGAATATCCTAAAGATATTGAAGCCTGCATGAAAAGTCTGAGAACATTCTGTCCTTAAAGGGTTGAAAGGGTATATGGAAAGGGAATTTTAGGAGTGTCAAAGACAAAGACCTTACAGCTTTGCCTAGGGTCAGCTGGACTCTAGGATTATTTGTGTTTTTCATGTCTCTTATAAATTCCAAAGAATTATGGAATTTAATGTAAAGTTTTATTATCCACATAACTGTAAAAGATTTCACTTCTCCTAAATGGGATAGAAAATCTTCTTTTTAAATTTATTTAAGTTTTCAACATTCATTTCCACCAAATTTTGAGTTCCAAATTTTCCCTCATCTCTCTCCTCCCCATCCCAAAGTGCCAAACATTCTAATTACCCCTACCACGAATCTGCCTCCCTTCTAACATTCCTCCCCTCCCTTATCCCCAGCTTCTCTTTTGTCCTGTAGGGCAAGATGAATTTCTATACCCTATTACCTGTATTTCTTCTTTCCCAGTTATATGCAAAAACAGCATTCAATAGTTGCTCCTAAAACTTCTCCTTCCTCCCTCCCCACCCATCCTCATTGGGAAGGTAAGCAATTCAATATAGGCTATATATATATATGTAGTCTTGCAAATGACTTCCATGATAGTCATGTTGTATAAGACTAACTAACTATATTTCCCTCCATCCTGTCTTGCCCCCCATTTCTTCTTATCTCTTTTGACCTTGTCCCTGCCCAAATGTTGACTTCTAATTGCTCCCTCCTCCTATTGCCCTCCCTTCCATCATCCCCCCCCCACCTTGCTTATCCTTTTCTCCCCCACTTTCCTGTATTGTAAGATAGGTTTTTATACCAAAATGAGTGTGCATTTTATTCCTTCCTTCAGTCAAATGTGAGGAGAGTAAGCTTCATGTTTTCCTTCTCACCTCTCCCCTTTTCCCCTCCATTGAAAAGTCTTTTTCTTGCCTCTTTTATGAAAGATAATTTGCTCCATTCCATTTCTCCCTTTCTCTTTCCAATATATTCCTCTCTCACTCCTTAATTTCATTTTTTAGATATGGTCCCTTCCTATTCAACTCACCCTGTGCTCTCCTCTGTCTCTCTCTGTCTCTGTCTCTCTCTGTCTCTGTCTGTGTGTGTGTGTGTGTGTCTGTGTGTTTCTGTATAGTTCCGCCAACTACCCAGATACTGAAAAAAGTTTCAAGAGTTACAAATATTGTCTTTCCATGTAGGAATGTAAACAGTTCAACTTTAGTAAGTCCCTTATGATTTCTCTTTCCTGTTTACCTTTTCATGCTTCTCTTGATTCTTGTGTTTGAAAGTCATATTCTCTTTTCAGCTCTGGTCTTTTCATCAAGAATGCTTGAAAATCCTCTATCTCATTGAAAGACCATTTTTCCCCCTGAAGTATTATATTCAGTTTTGCTGGGTAGGTGATTCTTGGTTTTAGTCTTACATCCTTTGACTTTTGGAATATCATATTCCAAGACCTTCAATTCCTTAATGTAGAAACTGCTAGATCTTGTGTTATCCTGATTGTATTTCCATAATACTGGAATTGTTTCTTTCTAGCTGCTTGCAATATTTTCTCCTTGACCTGGGAACTCTGGAATTTGGCGACAATGTTCTTAGGAGTTTCTCTTTTTGGATCTCTTTCAGGTGGATTCTTTCAATATTTATTTTACCCTCTGGTTCTAGAATATCAGGGCAGTTTTCCTTGATAATTTCCTGAAAGATGATGTCTAGGCTTTTTTTTGATCAAGGCTTTCAGGTAGTCCCATAATTGTTAAATTGTCTCTCCTGGATCTATTTTCCAGGTCACTTATTTTTCCAATGAGATATTTCACATTATCTTCCATTTTTTCATTCTTTTGGTTTTGTTTTGTGATTTCTTGGTTTCTCATAAAGTCATTAGCCTCCATCTGTTCTATTCTAATTTTTAAAGAACTATTTTCTTCAGTGAGCTTTTGAATCTCCTTTTCCATTTGGCCAATTCTGCTTTTGAAGGCATTCTTCTCCTCATTGACTTTTTGAATCTCTTCTGCCAATTGAGTTAGCCTATTTTTAAAGTTGTTATTTTCTTCAGCATCTTTTGGGGTCTCCTTTAGCAAGCTGTTGACCTGCTTGTCCTGATTTTCTTGCATCACTCTCATTTCTTTTCCCAATTTTTCCTCCACCTCTCTTACTTGATTTACAAAATTCTTTTTGAGCTCTTCCATGGCCTGAGGCCATTGCATATTTATTTTGATGGTTTTGGATGCAGAAACCTTGACTTTTATGTCTTCCCCTGGGGGTAAACATTGTTCTTCCTCATATGGAAGGATGGGAGAGAATACCTGTTTACCAAGAAAATAATCTTCTGTAGTCTTATTTTTTCCCCTTTTTTGTGCATTTTCCCAGCCAATTACTTGACTTTTGAGTCCTTTGTCAAGAGGAAGGTATACTCTGGGGATTTGTAAGATCTCAGTTCCTCCAAAGTGGCACAATCAAGGGAGAGGAGTTAACTCTTCTCCTGGCCTTCACATTAGTCTGGGAGAAACCAAAAACTTTCTGCCCCAAGTCTGTGAGTAGAATTCCCTCTCCACAACCACCTTCAGCTCCACCATATCAGTGCTTCTCCTCACTGTAGGGCCACCACTCAGGGCTGAGATTCAGATTAGCTGCCACAAAGTTAAAAATCCTTACAGATATGCAAGTAGCTCCCTTTTAAGGCACATTCAGCTCTGGCCCAGAAACTCCTTATTCATCAGTCCTTCTAGATGTATGATAATATCATTATGTTAATTGTTTGTCTAATATTTAACGATATCCATGGTATAAATCTGTCATGATGGTAGTGAATATTCTTGATAAATTATTATTCTGTTTTGCTAAGATTATATTTTAAAATTTTGAATCAATAGTTGTTGTTAATATTGGTCTGTAGTTTTCATTCTTTCATTGCCCTTCCCTAGTTTAGGTGTTGAAACTATATAATTTCTGTCTCAATTTTTATAAGCTTTATTAAGTATTATTTTTTTAAAATTTGATAGAATTAAACTATAAAATCATCTGGACTACAGTCCCCTGTCCATTTGGTAATTTCTTTCTAGGTAGTTCAACTTTTTTTTGACATTGGATTACTTAAGAGCTCTGTATTTGATGCTCTGATCAGAGTCTCTGTATCCTTGGAGTCCCTACTCTCAGAGAGAAGGCAGACTGTTCTCTTACATGCACATGACTGGACTGAATCAGTACAGTTTTCAGTGGGAGTTGGGTAGAGGATGAGGTGTACATGCCTTCAGTCTATGGGAGGAGGGATCTGTGGATTTGTCTGTGAAGGTTTGTGAAAACCTGAGCAACTAGAGTCTGGTGTTAAATGAGTACTATAAAGATTAGCATCCTCTGGTGTTAATTCATTAGGATTTCGCCCTGTGTGCCTTATTCTATTTTTATTATTCTTATGTAAAATTTAAATTATTGGTGAGAGCAGAACTCTCACCAAATATTTATTATTGAAAGGTAGGCCTACAAACGGATCCTGATGATATAGTAAAAGGCTGGCTGTAGATGGTCTTGGCTTGGGAGTTGTTCTGGACCAGCAGCAGATAAAAATGTCAGACTGTTTGATGACAGCAGCTTCTGTTAGCATCAGGGGACCAGAAGTTACATAGGATTTGTTGGTCAGAGCACATCAAACCACAGTTGGGACAGTCAGCCTCTGTGGTTCTTATACTATATTCTTTTTTAAATGTTTTTATTTATGTATTTTGTTTTTTATATCAACATAGTTTTTTCCTAGTACCTCTCCTTCTGCTTATCCTCAAGCGCCATCCATCTAGCATAACAAATAGTATTTCTTGAAGACAAAACAAATTAAAAAAGTCAACATAACTGATGAATATATCAAAAATGTCTGGAAATATGTACACTGTTCAACATTTATGTATCTTCCACTTCTGCAAAGGGATTGCCTGGGAACTGGAGGGGTCTTCCTTTATCTCCTCTTTTGAGTTATACTTGTTTTTTGTAATTTTGTAGCATTCACTTTTGATTTTATTTTTGTGGTGTTTTTTCCTTTTTTACATTGTAATTGTTTGTATTGTTTTTCTTGGCTATTCACTCTTCTTCAGTTCATGTAACTCTTTCAATATTTCTCTATATTTGTCAAATTTTCATTTCAAATAGAATCTTATTATTCCATTAATTCATGTACTACAGTTTGTGTAACCATTCCCATTGATGAGCATCTATTTTGTTTCTAATTCTTATCACAAAAAGTGCAGCTGCACTTTTTTTGATATATATGGGCCTAGTTAATGGCCTTTTTAAGAACCCCCGTAATGAAATCTCTGAGTCAAAATGTATGGACATTTTAAACACTTTATTTTGAAATTACTTTCCAAAATTATTTTACTCATTCACAGCCCCGCCAGTGTACCTGTCTTCCTACAACCCTTGTAATATTGACTGTTTCCATATTTTATCATATTTGTCATTTTTTAGGTCATGAGGTACAACCTCAAGGTTGTTTTGATGGGCCTTTGTTAGTAATTTGGAGTGTTTTTTAATGTCATTAATACTTTGCAATTCTTCTTTTGAGAACTATTTATTCATATCCTTTGAATACATATCTATTAAGGAATGGCAATTGGTTTTATACATACATATACACACACACACAAAAGCACACACATATATACATATTAATTGTTTGTATATCTTGAATACTACACCCTGATCAGAGAAATTTGATGTAAAGATTTTTTTCCCTATTCAGTCCTTTATATGCTAGATAAATTAATTTTCCATATGCAGAAACATTTCAGTTTAATATAATCATAGTTATCATTTTATCTTTTGTCATACCTTATTTATTTAAGAAAGTATCTCCTATCAATAGAGAGATGTATGTGATCAGCTTCTCTTTTAATTTTTTTGCATTCTGATCTTAAGTTTAGAATATATTTTGGAATATGGCATAAGGTATTGATCTAAACTTAATTTGTGCCAGACCACTTTCCTGTTTTCCTACCAGTTTTTTATCAAATAAGGAGTTATTTCCTAATTAATTTGTATTTTACATTTTATTGAATGTTGGGTTATTGAGTTCCATTGTTTCTGATTCCCTCTTGCTTAGTCTATTTTAACCATTACCAAATGGTTTTGGTGACTACCATTTTATAATACAACTTGAAGCCAGGAATTACTATTTCCTCTTCATCTTGACATCTTTTAAATGTTTCTCGTGATCTTTTAGATTTTTTAAATGAATTTTATTATTTTAGCAAGCATTTGAAGCATCTCTTTTATGATTTAATTGGCATGGCATTAAAATTATAAATTAATTTTGGCCGTATTGTAATTTTTTAAATGTTGCCACAGCTCACTCATGAGCACTTAATATTCCTCCAACTATTTAAGTTGTTTTTTATTTCTTTTAGGGAGCTCTATGTAGTTGAATTTATACACTTTGTGTGCTTTCGTAGACTGATCCTTAAATGCGTTATACATTTTGAGACTATTTTAGAATGGGATTTCCTTTCCATTATGGTTTCTTTTTGTTGTGGTTGTTGTCATTATATAGAAACATAGTTGATTTTTGAGGGTTTATTTTGTAGCCTGAAACTTTGCTGAAGCAATTTTCTCACCTGGGATCTTTGCTGATTCCTTAGAATTTTCTAAGTAAACTATCATATTATCAGCAAGTGGAAGGAAGAAAGGAAAGAAGGAAAGAGAAACAAGCATTTATTAAGTACCTACTTTGTGTCAGGCACTATGCTTACCCCTTTTACAAATGTTATCTCATTTGATCCTCAAAACAGTCTTGGATAATAGGTGATATTATTATCCCTGTTTTGTAGTTGAGGAAGGTGAGGCAGACAGGTTAAGTGACTTACCCAGAAGTACAGAGAGAAAGGTTCTGCCTTTGGAATTTACAGTACTGGGAAGCAGGAGAGGGATAGGTTGTATAATTGAGTTATATTGCCAGCCCACAGGTTTGCTTGCGCAGGTGTTTTGGGATGAAGTGCTGACTGGGCACAATAAAACTCATTACCTATTTCAAAAGCCCTCCACGATATTGATCCAACATAATTTTCCAGGCTTACCTCACACTGTCCCCCTTTTCATACTCTGCTCCCTAGTCTAGCAGGTCCCAAACTGTTTGGTCTCAGATCACTTGAAAATTTATGAAGAATAATTTAATGTTGAGGAGAATTTCATTTGGCAACTAATTGAATATGGGTGTGAGAGAAACAAAAATTATAAGGATGATGGTATAGCTAACAATTTGGGTAACTGGAAACCAAATGTATCAAGGAGGTATTTATAAGAGAAATTAAAATGTCTAGTTTAAGATATGTTTGGTTTTAGTTGCTGTACATGTCAAGTTAGGGATATTTAGTATACTGTTAACATGACACTAGAATTCAGAAGAGTTTTTAGGACTAGATATTAGGATTGATTTCAAAGCCTGCTTAGAGATTGTAATTAAAGTCATGGGACCCGAGGAGATCACCAAGAGGAGAATGTAGAGAGAAAAGGAGGTCAAGATCAGAGCCTTGAGAGACGCCCATGTTGAAAGGATGAGAAATGGATGATGATCTATCACAAGAAATTAAAAAGAATACCAAAGTAAGATGGATATCAGGAGAAAGCATTGTGATCAAAGTCAAGGGAATCAGCAATATCTGGAGATAGGGGAACATCAGACATTACTAAGAAACCAAGGAGGATGAAGACTGGCAGAAGGCTGTCAAATTGAACAGAAAATAAGTCATTTGTAGTGCTTGAGAGACCAGCTTCAGCAGAGTGGTGAGATCTGAAACCAGATTATTGTAAGGGGTTGAGAAAGTGGAGGCAACAAGAAAGAATAGGGAAATGAGTAGAAAAAATTTCTTCAGAGGAACTTGATAGTGAAAAAGAAGAAACATAAGAAAGTGTTCAAGCCTCTGGCAGTGATAAGTGAAATTTTATTTGTGTCTGTTTTGTTTTGTTTTAGGATGGAGAAGACCTGTATATTTTTCTAGATAGCACAGAAAGAGGTTAGTAGATAGGGGTTTATGATATAAGAATAAGAGGGAATTGTGGGGAGGAGCAAAGATGGTGGAGTAGAAAGACACACATATGCTAGCTCCTAACACACAGCCCATAAAAATACCTCTAAAAAAGAACTCCCAACAAATTCTGGAGGAGTGGAAGCCACACAGCAATGCAGTGGAGGAGATTTCTGTTCCAGAGAGCCCCGAAGAACCAACACCAAGGGTCGTTGTCGTGCACCGGACCCAGAGCAGAGCCCAGCCTTGCCTTGGCTGTGTGGCACTGAGAAGACCAGAGCCGAGCAGGCTTCAGGGACAGAATCTCCAGAGGCCATGCAGATCCCTCCACCCACAGGCACAAGGGTCAGTGAGAGAGCCTTTTTGGCTGGCCGAGAGGGGAGCGGGGTGTCTCCATGAGTTGGGCCCCCTCGGGAGGCAGCAGTGAAAGCAACAGTGGAGGTAGCAACAGACAGGGGCTCCCAAAGTAGACAGGAGCTTGGATCCATTATTAAAGATCTTTGCATAAACCCCCTGAGGGAACTGAGCCTCTGGTGGTGGCCCTGCCCCCACCCGAGAAGCTGAACTCAATCTCACAATGAATAGCAGCCCTGCCCCTACCTGAGCACTAGAATTTGATCTCACACTGAATAGCAGCCCTGCCCCTGCTGAAAGCCCTGAGGCTGGGAAGCAGCATTTGAATCTCAGACCCCAAGCTCTAGCTGGGTGGATCTAGAGGCAAGGTGGGTGTGGAAAGGAATCTCAGAAGTTAAGTAACTGGCTGGGAAAATGCCCAGAAAGGGGAAAAAAAAATAAGACCATAGAAGATTACTTTCTTGGTGAACAGATATCTCCTCCCTTTCTGATGAGGAAGAACAATGATTACCATCAGGAGAAGACATAGAAGTCAAGTCTTCTGTACCCCAAACATCCAAAATAAATATTCAATGGACTTGGGCCATGGAAGAGCTCAAAAAAGATTTTGAAAATCAAGTTAGACAGGTGGAGGAAAAACTGGGAAGAGAAATGAAAGGGATGCAAGAAAAGCCTGAAAAGTAGGTCAACACATTGCTAAAGGAGACCCAAAAAATGCTGAAGAAAATAACACCTTGAAAAATAGGCTAACTCAATTGGCAGAAGAGGTTCAAAAAGCCAGTGAGGAGAAGAATGCTTTCAAAAGCAGAATTAGCCAAATGAAAAAGGAGGTTCAAAAGCTCACTGAAGAAAATGGTTCTTTCAAAATTAGAATGGAACAGATGGAGGCTAATGACTTTATGAGAAACCAAGAAATCAGAAAACAAAACCAAAAGAATGAAAAAATGGAAGATAATGTGAAATATCTCATTGGAAAAACAACTGACCTGGAAAATGGATCCAGGAGAGATAATTTAAAAATTATGGGACTACCTGAACCACGATCAAAAACAGAGCCTAGACATCATCTTTCATGAAATTATCAAGGAAAACTGCCCTGAGATTCTAGAACCAGAGGGCAAAATAAGTATTGAAGGAATCCATCGATCACCACCTGAAAGAAATCCAAAAAGAGAAACTCCTAGGAACATTGTGGCCAAATCCCAGAATTCCCAGGTCGAGGAGAAAATACTGCAAGCAGCTAAAAGAAACAATTTCAGTATTATGGAAATACAATCAGGATAACACAAGATCTAGCAGTTTCTACGTTAAGGGATAGAAAGGCATGGAATATGATATTCCAGAAGTCAAAGGAACTAGGGCTAAAACCAAGAATCACGTACCAAGCAAAACGGAGTATAATACTTCAGGGGAAAAAATGGTCTTTCAATGAAATTGAGGACTTTCAAGCATTCTTGATGAAAAGACCAGAGCTGAAAAGAAAATTTGACTTTCAAACACAAGAATCAAGAGAAGCATGAAAAGATAAACAGCAAAGAGAAGTCATAAGGGACTTACTAAAGTTGAACTGTTTACATTCCTACATGGAAAGACAATATTTGTAACTCTTAAAACTTTTCAGTATCTGGGTAGTTGGTGGGATTACACACACACACACACACACACACACACACACACACAGATACACACGTGCATGCACACACAGAGACAGAGAGCAGAGTGAATTGAATAGGATGGGATCATATCTTAAAAAAATGAAATTAAGTGGTGAGAGAGAAATGTATTGGGAGGAGAGAGGGAGAAATGGAATGGGGCAAATTACCTCTCATAGAAGAGGCAGGCAGGAGACTTTTTAGTGGAGGGAAAAAGAGGGGAGCTGAGAGAAAAACAAGTTTACTCTCATCACATTCGACTAAAGGAAAGAATAAAATGCACACTCATTTTGGTATGAAAACCTATCTTACAATACAGGAAAGTGAGGGAGAAGGGGATAAGCAGGGTGGGGGGATGATGGAAGGAAGAGCAATAGGAGGAGGGAGCAATTTGAAATCAACACTCTTGGGCAGAGATAGGATCAAAAGAGAGAATAGAAGCAATGGAGGGGCAGGATAGGATGGAGGGAAATATAGTTAGTCTTACACAAGATGACTATTATGGAAGTCATTTGCAAAACTACACAGATATGACCTATATTGAATTGCTTGCCTTCCCAAAGGAAATGGGTGGGAAGGGAGGGATGGGGAAAAGTTGGAACTCAAAGTTTTAGGAACAACTGTTGAGTATTGTTCTTGCTACTAGGAAATAAGAAATACAGGTAATGGGGAATAGAAAGTTATCTGGCCCTACAGGACATAAGAGAAGATGGGGACAAGGGAAGGGAGGGAGGATAGAAGAGAGAGTATATTGGTGATAGGGAAAATTAGAATGCTTGGTGTATTGGGGTGGGGGGAGGAGACAAATGGGGAGAAAATTTGGAATCCAAGATTTTGTGAAAATGAATGTATAAAGTTAAATTTTAAAAAAAAAGAATGGGAATTATTGCTAGGTGGAACTCCAAAGACAAAGGGAGAGGAGAGGATTAAGAGCTCAAGTAAAATGATTATTGGTGTCAAAGAGAACCTCTTCTTTAAAGACTTGAGTGAAGGAGAGAAGATATATGAAGATATAGAGAGTCTTTTCAAAATGTAGTTTTTCTTCTAAGTATAAAGACATTACCCTTTTCAGATTCAAGGAAAATTGAATTATTCCAAGTAGAGCATTTAGCACATTAATATTATGATATATCAAAACCATGAGAATTTGTCCATTCAAAACTTTATATTAGACCTAAAGTAGAATTATGTTTAACTTAAATAGCTGATAATTATGAGTTAGGATAGGCTAGGGTTAGGAACTGGTCCAGTGGTTTTATTAAAGTAAGAAACTCCCACCTGAGAAAACTCCCATTATCAGCCAGATTGGAACCTTTTCTGTAACTTACAGTTTTAGAGAGGTGCCTATAGTACTGAGAAGGCAGTATATTTGTTTAGCATCACAGAGCCAGTATATGTCAAAAGGGATAGTTGAGTCCAGGCCTTCCTTGTTTGAAGACTTGCTGTCTTCATGAAATGGAATGTCTGTCATGAAATGGAATAATCTTGTATCTTATGTAAGAATTTGCTAATTGCTATTTTTCTTTGAAAAAACCTATAAAACTTGGGCATATATTGTTTTAATGTTGAATGTTTTAAATATGAAATTATACATCATATTATATATAATATATTACATATACATATTATATATATCTGGAGGAAAATATATTTCAATTCATGGTTTAGAAGTGGTGAAGTTTTGTGAACTTCATGTTAATTCAATAGTCATTTTGTAAATGTTATCTTTAAAATATGGCAAACTAATCTTTAAAATACTAACCATTCTATGACATTAGGCAGATTTCTTTAGGGGAACCAAATGGAACCATTGTTTTGTTTGTTGAGAAGTATGAACTGTTGATGGCTCTAAAAAGACAGGAGTGACATATTGTTGGTCCTCCTCTGTATTTGTTCTGTTCCTATTCCTGTTGTTATTATTTATAACAATAAGCATCCCTGTTCCTGCTGCTCTGCAAGGACATAGACCAAAGGTGGGAAGAGCTGGACTGGGAGAAGTCCACACAGGTGAGGAGAGCATCCTAAGGGTGTCATAGAATCAATTGTCAAGGTACCAGAAAGAAAGGAGCTTACCAAGACCCTAGGGACAAACTCTATCTTATTTTTGCCTCCCTCAAATGGTGAGCTAGAGAATATTCAAAGCTACTAGCCCCTACACATTTTCCTGTCTTGACCAAATATTTATTAGAATACATGTACCAAGGGCATCATTGCTGAAAACATGAGAAAAGGAAGGAGAGGCTAAAGTAAAAGCATGATATTCTGTAGCAGACCGCATTTTTACCATCACACAATTGACTGAAAGATGTAGAGAATAAAAGATCTTATCCTTAATATTTGTGGATTATTAACAACCATTTGATTTGGTAGAACTCACTGCCTTAAAGGTTGTTATCTGACAAGAGTTTTCCTTACGTAGATATCAGAACCCTACAAGATTCATTTAAGGATGTCACAACAGAGAGTTCTTTATTCAACAATCCACAGGCTATAACTGACATATGTAGTTGCTTAATAACTGATTGTTGATTAGTACACCAAACATAAAAACAGATCAATAAAAGCGTCATACTCAGGGAGATGTATAATAGAGAGTACAAATGAAGGATTCCCTGTAGGAAGTTCTTCCTGTTTAGAGGGTACCGTACATGAAGCCTGAAACCTTGCAGATTTTCTTCAGTTAAGTCTATATTTTATTTAAAAGAGTTTAGCCTGTCAGAGAAAATGTGGACCAGTTATAGGAAGAGAATATGGGATTACAGTGGACAGGCAACATGCCCTATGAGTGTGCATGAAATGTCACGAGAACTAGAGAAACATCTCGAGGACATTGAGGAGAATCCTACGAAAGATTCATGAACATTGAAGAATATGAATTAGTCAGGCTAATGAGTAATGGATATTTCATTGCATATTATTCAGGAAGGGAAGGGAATAAACATTTATATGGTGCCTACTATATGCTAGTAATTGTGTTAAGAATGTTACAAACAGGGGGAGGAGCCAAGATGGCGGAGTAGAAAGACTCACATATGCGAGCTCCGAACCCACAGCCCATAAATTTCCGGTAAGAAGAACTTCCCACAAATTCTGGATAACTGCAAGGCGCACAGAAACATAGTGAAAGAGATTTCTGTTCCAGAGAGCCCTGGAGAGCTGTCCCCAGGGGTCCGTCATGCCCCGGAAAGCGGAGCCCACCCCTGTGCTGCCCTGGCCGCGGCCCCAGAGGAGCAGATCCAAGCAGGCTTAAGGGACGGAACCTCTGGCGGCCGGGAAGGTCCCTTCACCCACAGGCACTACAGGTCAGTGAGAGAGACGTCTGGGCTGGCCAAGAGGGGAACGGGGTATCTCTGTGACTCAGGCCCCCTTGGGAAGCAGCAGCAGAGGGAGCTGCAGAGGCAGTGGCAGAGGCAGTGGTGGCCAGGACTCCCCGAGAAAACAGGAGCTCCATTACTGAAGGTCTCTGCATAAACCCCCTGAGGGAGCTGAGCCTGGGAGGTGGCCCTGCCCCCACCTGAGCACCAGAACTTAAGCTCATATTGAATAGCAGCCACGCCCTCCACTGAAAGCCCTGAGGCTGGGAAGCAGCAGTTGAATCTCAGACCCCAAGCACTAGCTGGGCAGATCTAGGCATGGGTGGACAGGAATCTCAGAAGTCAAGTAACTGGCTGGGAAAATGCCCAGAAAAAGGAAGCAAAATAAGACCATAGAGAGCTACTTTATTGGGGAAGAGATATTTCTTTCTCCTTTCATTTCTGATGAGGAAGTACAATGCTTGCCATCAGGGAAAAACGTGGAGGTCAGGGCCTCTGTATCCCAGACATCCGAGGTGGAAGTCCGGTGGGCTTAGGCCATGGAAGAGCTCAAAAAGGGTTTTGAAAATCAAGTTAGACAGGTGGAGGAAAAACTGGGAAGAGAAATGAGAGAGATGCAAGAAAAGCATGAAAAATGGGTCAATACCTTGTTAAAGGAGACCCAAAAAAATGCTGAAGAAAATAACACCTTGAAAAATAGGCTCGCTCAATTGACAAAAGAGGTTCAAAATGCCAATGAGGAGAAGAATGCTTTCAAAAGCAAAATTAGCCAAATGGAAAAGGAGGTTCAAAAACTCACTGAAGAAAATAGTTCTCTCAAGATTAGAATGGAACAGATGGAGTCTAATGACTTTCTGAGAAACCAAGAAATCATAAAACAAAACCAAAAGAATGAAAAAATGGAAGAGAACGTGAAATATCTCATTGGAAAAACAACTGACCTGGAAAATAGATCCAGGAGAGACAATTTAAAAATTATGGGACTACCTGAAAGCCATGATCAAAAACAGAGCCTAGACATCATCTTTCATGAAATTATCAAGGAAAACTGCCCTGAGATTCTAGAACTAGAGGGCAAAATAAGTATTGAAGGAATCCATTGATCACTGCCTGAAAGAGATCCAAAAAGAGAAACTCCTAGGAACATTGTGGCCAAATTCCAGAGTTCCCAGGTCAACCAGAAAATATTGCAAGCAGCTAGAAAGAAACAATTCCAGCATTATGGAAATACAATTAGGATAACAGAAGATCTAGCAGCTTCTACATTAAGGGATCGAAGGGCGTGGAATAGGATATTCCAGAAGTCAAAGGAACTAGGACTCAAACCAAGAATCACCTACCCAGCAAAACTGAGTATAAGACTTCAGGGGAAAATATGATCTTTCAATGAAATAGAGGACTTTCAAGCATTCTTGATGAAAAGACCAGAGCTGAAAAGAAAATTTGACCTTCAAACACAAGAATGAGAAGAAGCATGAAAAAGTAAACAGCAAAGGGAAGTCATAAGGGATTTACCAAAGGTGAACTGTTTACATTCCTACATGGAAAGACAATATTTGTAACTCTTAAAACTTTTCAGTATCTGGGTAGTTGGTGGGACCACACACAGACGTACACACATGTACATGCGTGCACACACACACACATACACACAAGCATGCACACACAGAGACAGAGAGCACAGAGTGAATTGAATAGGATGGGACCATATCTTAAAAGAAATTAAGGTAAATGGTGAGAGAGAAATGTAGTGGGAGGAGAGAGGGTGAAATGGAATGGGGTTAATTATATCTCATTCAAGAGGCAAGTAGGAAACTTTTCAGTGGAGGGAAAAAGGAGAGCTGAGAAAAAAACATGAAGTTTACCCTCATCACATTCGGCTAAAGGAAGGAGTAAAATGCACACTGATTTTGGTATGAAAACCTATCTTTTTTTTTTTTTTTTTTTTTTTTTTATTAATTTATTTATTTAGCTTTTTACTTTCATTTTCACAAATTTTTGGGTTCCAAATTTTCTCCCCTTTTCTCCCCTCCCCCCACCCCAATACCCCAAGCAATCTAATTTTCCCTATCTTCAATCTGTCCTCTCTTCTGTCATCCCTCCCTTCCCTTGTCTCTATCTTCTCTTTTCTCCTGTAGGGCCAGATGACTTTCTATTCCTCATTAACTGTATGTCTTCTTTCCTAGTTGCAACAACAATACTAAACAATTGTTCCTGAAACTTTGAGTTCCAAATTCTCCCCATCCCTCCCTCCCCACCCATTCCCTTTGGTAAGGCAGGCAATTCATTATAGGCCATATCTGTGTAGCTTTGCAAGTGACCTTCCTGATAGTCGTGTTGTGTAAGACTAACTGAATTGCCATCCCTCTTAACCTGCCCCCTCATTGTTTCTCTTCTGTCCTTTGATCCTGTCCCTCCCCAAGTGTTGACTTTCAATTACTCCCTCCTCCCTTTTGCCCTCCCTTCCATCATCCCCCCCCCCCAATATCTCCTTCTCCCCCGCTTTCTTATACTGTAAGATAGGTTTTCATACCAAAATGAGTGTGCATTTCACTCCTTCGTTTAGTCAAATGTGATGAGGGTAAACTTTTGTTTGTTTGTTTGTTTGTTTTTTTCCCTCAGCTCTCCTCTTTTTCCCTCCACTAAAAACATCTCCTACTTGCCTCTTAAATGACATATAGTTACCCCCTTCCATTACCCCCTCTTTCCTCTCACTACATTTCTCTCTCACCATTTACCTTAATTTCTTTTAAGGTATGGTCCCATCCTATTCAGTTCAATCTGTGCTCTCTGTCTCTGCATGTGAATGCATGTGTGTATGTGTGTGCATGCGTGTACATGTGTATGTGTGATCCCACCAACCACCCAGATACTGAAAAGTTTTAAGAGTTAGAAATATTGTCCTTCCCTGTATGAATGCAAACAGTTCATTTCTGGTAAGTCCCTTAATACTTCTCCTTGCTGTTTACTTTTGCATGCTTCCTCTCATTCTTGTGTTTGAAAGTCAAATTTTCTTTTCAGCTCTGGTCTTTTCATTAAGAATGATTGAAAATCCTCTGTTTCATTGAAAGACCATATTTTCCCTTGCAGTATTATACTCAGTTTAGCTGGGTAGGTGATTCTTGGTTTGAGTCCTAGTTCCTTTGCCTTCTGGAATATCCTATTCCACGCCCTTCGATCCCTTAATGTAGAAGCTGCTAGATCTTGGGTTATCCTGATTGTATTTCCACAGTACTGGAATTGTTTGTTTCTGGCTGCTTGCAAGATTTTTTCCTTGAGCTGGGAGTTCTGGAATTTGGCCACAATGTTCCTAGGAGTTTCTCTTTTTGGATCTCTTTCAGGTGGTGATCGATGGATTCTTTCAATACTTATTTTGCCCTCTGGTCCTAGAATGTCAGGGCAGTTTTCCTTGATAATTTCATGCAAGACGATGTCTAGGCTCTTTTTTTGATCATGGCTTTCAGGTAGTCCCATAATTTTTAAGTTGTCTCTCCTTGATCTATTTTCCAGGTCAGTTGTTTTTCCCATGAGATATTTCACATTCTCTTCCATTTTATCGTTCTTTTGGTTTTGTTTGGTGATTTCTTGGTTTCTCATAAAGTCATTAGACTCCATCTGTTCCATTCTAATTTTGAGAGAACTATTAAATTCAGTGAGCTTTTGAGCCTCTTTTTCCATTTGGCTCATTCTGCTTTTGAATGCATTCTTCTCCTCATTGGCTTTTTGAACCTCTTTTGCCAATTGAGTGAGCCTATTTTTCAAGGTGTTAATTTCCTCAGCATTTTTTTGGGACTCCTTTACCAAGATATTGACCTTTTTTTCATACTCTTCTTGCATCTTTGTCATTTCTCTTCCCAGTCTTTCCTCCACCTGTCTAACTTGCTTTTCAAAATCCTTTTTAAGCTCTTGCAAGGCCTGAGCCCACCCAACACCCCCCTGGGGTGTCTGGGGTACTGAGGCCCCGCCCTCCACATCTTTCCCTGATGGGAAAAATACGTCCTCGTCCTCCCCATCAGATCCAAAGGTCGGGATCATTTGCATTTGTTGGAAAAAACTCTCTAAAGTCTTATTTTTCTTTCCCTTTCTAGGCATTTTCCCAGCCAGTTACTTGACTTCTGAGATTCCTTTCCACCTCCGCCTGGATCCGCCCAGCTAGTACTTGACCTCTGAGATTCAAATGCGCTTTCCCGCGGCAAGCTTTAGTTCTGGCGCAGGGTGGGGGCAGGGCCGCTTCCTAGCTTGGGCCCTCAGGGGCTTTCTGAAGAGACTTTCAGGAACAGAGCCGATGGGGGCGGGGTGGGGGACCCCGCCTGCTGTGCTCAGCTCCCTTGGGGGTTTTATTCAGAGGCGTTCAGCAGTAGAGCAGGGTGGGGGCAGGGCCGTCTCCCCTGCTCGGCTCCCTCAGGTTGGAAAGACCTTCAGTATTGAAGATCCTACCTGCTGCTGGGGGATTCCTGAGTCCCGGGCCGTTGCCGCCTCAGCCGCCCGCCCACGCCTCTGCCTCCGCCGCTTCCTGCCCCCGTCTCTGCCGCCGCCGCTTCCTCCCGAGGGGGCCCGCTCCCCTCCCCTAGCGCAGGCTTCTTTTTAACTGACCTTTAGCTTCTGTGGGCAGAGGGACTTTCCCGGCTGCCGGAGATTCTCCCGGAGCTTTCCTCTCTGAAGTCTGCTCAGGTCAGCTTCTCTGGGTCGCGGCCAGGGGTGGGGGTGGGGTCCGCTTTCCTGGCTGCGATGGACCCCGGGGACGGCTCTCCAGGGTTCAGTGGAACGGAAATCTCTTCCCCTATGTTTGTGCACCCCCTGCAGAGATTCAGAATTTATGGGGCTCTCCTTTTATCTCAATTCCATGGGTTTTGGGCTCGGAGCTCGTGAATGTGCGTCCTTCTACTCCGCCATCTTGGCTCCGCCCCTCGAAAACCTATCTTACAGTACAGGAAAGTGGGGGAGAAGGAGATAAGCAGGGAGGGAGGGATGATGGAAGAGAAGGCAATGGAAGAAGGGAGCAATTTGAGGTTAACACTCTTGGGGAGGGAAAGGATCAAAAGACAGAATAGAAACAATGGGGAGCAGAATAGGATGGAGGGAAATATAGTTAGTCTTATACAACACGACTGTTATCGAAATCATTTGCAAAACTACACAGATAGGGCCTATATTGAATTGCCTGCCTTCCCAAAGGGAACGGGTGAGGAGGGAGGGATGGGGAGAATTTGGAACTCAAAGTTTTAGGAACAACTGTTGAGTATTGTTCTTGCTACTAGGAAATAAGAAATACAGTTAATGGGGAATAGAAAGTCATCTGGCCCTACAGGACAAAAGAGAAGATGGGGACAAGAGAAGGGAGGGATGATAGAAGAGAGGGCAGATTGGTGATAGGGAAAATTAGAATGCTTGGTGTATTGGTGTAGGGGGAGGGGATAAATGGGGAAAAAATTTGGAACCCAAAATTTTGTGAGAATGAATGTAAAGAGTTAAATAAAAAAAAAGAATGTTACAAACATCTCATTTGATTCTCACAACAACCCAGTGAAGTAGGTGGTGTTATAACCCCCATTTTTTAGTGGAGGAAACGGAGGTGGACTCAGGTGCAGGGTCTTGCTCAGGATCGCCCAGGTGGTGAGTGTTGGATCTGGATTTAATCTGAGGTCTTCCTCACTCCAGCCCCAGTGCTCTTATCCACTGTACCACCTACTTGCCTTTTGTGGAGTGCTTAGCTCCCATTAATGAGGTCACAAAGTATGGAAGTAAATCCATTACCTCACCTAGTATTATCATGTAAGGTGTTACAAAGTGCTTTTTTTTTTTTATCACTGTAAGGTGCATTGTTTTATTGCCTCATTTTGTAAATGATGAAACAGTTTGAGAGGTTACATGACTTACCAAAAGCAGACAACTGTTGAGGGTCATAGTCAGCACTTGAACCCTGATGTCTGTACTCTGAAATCCAGTGCTTTCCCCCACTATACCATGTTGCCTCTCAAGAATATTATATGTTCTTTGAGCCAGTAGAGAAAATCAAGGATTGTGTGAGTGTTTCACGAGATACTCTCCATGGCATCACTGTTGGAAAGTGAGCCTAGAATGTACATACATTTTGGGGAAGGAGTTGTGAAGGGCAGAATAGAGAGCTACTTCTTGATAGGGAAACAACAGGTGAAGGTCAAGAACAAACTTTGAAAATAGGCTATCTCAGGAAGGATGAGGATAATTGGGGGGAAGACAGGGAGGGTATCATAAAGAAAAAAAAATCCCCAGAGGTGATTGTTTTCAAATATATATAACAGTTTTTTAACTGTGCAATGAATCTTCATCTGTGCAGCAAGTAGAACAAAAAACAAGAGATGAAAAATAAGAGACTATTCCAATATAACTGGAAAACTGGAAAACCTTTATCAAACCTTCTTATTAAATTTACATCCCTCAACAGTAAATTGTGAAATAAGAAAGTGATTTATACTGTGACTCTTTTAGATACCTTTGCTTAACTGCTTTGGGGACGTGTGTGTGTGTGTGTATGTGTGTATGTGTGTGTGTGCGTGTGTGTGTGTGTGTATGTGTGTATGTGTGTGTATGTGTGTATGTGTGTGTGTTGGGGGAAGATGTCTGCTGAGATATCCCTATTGTGTCCAAAACGAAAAGTAATAATAAACTCAACCACAGAGAATATATCCCTGGATATCTATAAATGTAAGATAGCTGGTTATCTTCAACTTTTAGTCTGTAGTTCTGACCAAGAGCATGAAAGTGGGTGAGTTGACCTTTTGAATCCCTTTCTAGATTTAGGCCTCTCCAAAAACTCTTAACCCTACCAATCCAGTGTTATAAATTCATCAGTTACCAAGAATTTTTGAAGGTTAAGTTGTGCCTAGCATTCTGCATAATAAAGTCTGCAGCAGAAATACAATATTGCAGTAACGTCAGTTTATTCTCTCTCCACCACGTTCATTTACCAACTCTCCTTCCTTTGCTCATGTTATGCCTTTTGCTAGGAATACCATGTTACTAGTAACTCTCCATTTATCCAAACCTTTTTTTTCAAGGTTTAGCTCAAGTCTCAAGTTCTTCATAACTATTTCATTCTCACATGCATGGCTTCCTTCTGTCATTATATCTGTACTGCATAATTTAACTCTTAAAACTATAACCCATTACTACTTTGATATCATATTGTTATCTGTTTCAGATGTGTCATATATCTAATTAGATTGTTAGCCTCTTGAAGTCTGAGACAATGTCTTAGTTTCCTTTATGTATCCTACCATTTTTCTGTTTCTAACAAACTCATTTTACATTCTCTTTGCTTCTCTCTCCTTTTCTCTTTTTGTTATTTCCCTGTCTTTTGTCTTCATTTTTCTTGGTTGTAGTTTACAGTAGATGCAAAGAAATTTAATACTTGAATGGTTGCCATGGAAAAAGCTAAATGTGTCTTTATTAGTATTTACCAGGGCAAAGTCAGATAATTACTATACTGGCTTGGTCTGTGGAAGGTGTTGATCTGTTCAACAGAGATACAACTTTCCATCAAATGAAATTTGGTTTTAAACAAGGTTTGTAGGTGGCTTTTAAAAGTAAGAAGTTTATTTGTATTTGGAAACATATGTACTTTATCAAATGCTATGTCAGGAGACTTCCTTAACAGACAGTAATAGTATAGTAGAAAGAACACAAGACTTAGAGTCAAGATTTGTATTTGAATCTAGGCTCTGCTCTTTATTACCTGTGTGAACTTAGAGGAGGTAGGGTAGTACAATGGAAAGACATGGTAGTCTTTGGATTCAAGAGCTTGGGTCACATCCCATTTCTGACACTGTGTGAGTGAGCCCAGGCAGATTACTCAGCCTGCTTGAGTCCCTGTTTACTTCACCTGTAAAATAAGAGAGAGTTGGACTAGCCAGCTCTGAACTCTCTTCTACCTCTAAATTGGTGATCCCATAATTCTAATCTTTTCTGGATTTCAGTTTCCTAATTTATAAAAGATGTCTTCCTGGGTCTCCTTCAGCTCTAAATCCTCTCATTCTAATACTCATTACTTCACAACAAAATTATTATAATGGTCTCCTTATTGGCCATCTCTACCTTCACATTCTCTATTTTCAATTTACCACCCAATGCTAGATTAATAATCTTCCAACACTGCTTTTATCATGTCAATGCCCTGATCAATAACCTTAAGTTGTTTTCCCCAATTTCCTACTGTGCTCTCAACTCTTAAACCTGATTTTCAGTGCACTTTATAATTGGTACAATTTATCCAATCTCGCATCTCACTGCTCACCAACTTGTACCCATGTATGTTCTGACTTTTCTAACTCTATTCCATGTGTTCCCCATGTTTGGGGTGCTCTCTCCTTTCCCCCATTTTTCAGAACCCAGGCCAGGTCGCCCCCTCTTCCACAACACCTTCCCTGACAATTACAAACTATAGTTCTGATCCCTTATGTCACAAAGTGTATGTTATCAAATGTTGAATTTGATTACTCACTGACTTTACTTTTCTGTTATTCTTTGCAACCAGATTATAACCTTGCAGGCAGAGACCATGCTTTGCATTTCTTCTTTATAATCATTTAGCTTAATACTTAACACATTCATTAGCACTTCAAGGACGTGTGATTCCTGTGATATTAATACTCCCTCTGACAGCGCAGAGCACAACCTCTCTCTTACTTGGTAGAATTTATAACTCCAGGACCAGCCTTGAGATGAAGGTCTTCTCCTCTGGCCAGGATTGGAAGGTCCACATCACAACCCTGGCAATACCCGAAACCTTTCTAGTTGGATGTAACTTGCCAGAGTTGATATTCTACTGGTGTAGCCTTCATGAAACCAGAATTATACCGGATTCACAGTTCAGCAGCAGGGCAGGAGTTGAAAAATCACATGAGTATCTTAGATTATAAACCTTAGGAGGGCAGGAACCAGGTAGGTACTTGAATTTATTCTGTGTGGAATATTATGAACTCTGGGACTCATCCTAAGTGCCTAATACAGAACAATGCGCACAAGAATACTTAATAAATATTAGTAGAAGTGATAATAATAATGGTGTTTATTTAGACCCAGTTATGGAATACACATTCCCTTCAGACTTCTCATTTATTCATATTGTACAACACAGTTATGGGAGAGGTGGAGTAGCCATCTGTTCTAGATCTAGTCTTGAATATAGAATTTTGCCCTAGAGTAAAATCAATTGCTTAAAGCGCCTGAGTCGTATCTATATGGCAGAGCCAAGACACTGATTCTTCTAATGACCAAATAAAATACTCTGAGAAAATTTCTATAAGGATTTGTTCAGTTTGATTTAGTCCTAAAATTGGCTTATCAATGTATTAGTATATGAAGAGTCACATCTCAAACACTAGCTTTCAGTTGATTTCATTAGATTTGAAATGAATGGTAATATGGAGCCAACATTCAGGTACAAGTATAAATATTCACTGTTTTGTCATCAAATAGAAACATGATTTGGTAAGATACAGTCTTATATTAGGGTCATACAAATTTTGCACTTTCGTGGAATTAACAGTTATGTTGTTAAAACGAGTTCGTCACTAGCTTTTTCTGTGAAGTAGAAGGGCAGTAGAGCAGTAGTACTTCCTTTGTCATTCATTCATTTATTAGTATACTGCCACTGGAAAAAATTATATTAAGAAATCATTTGTTAGCTATTATGACAGAATAGCTCTTATTGCTAAAACATTTTTATGTACTAGAACTAACCTTATTTTTCTGATTACTCATTTAGTAACCCCCATTATATAAAATACTAATTTATACTAACTTCTAGCCTCTGGATTTATTATCTTAATCAAATAGATGAGTGGTTAAAAGTGAAGGGATAATTCAAATACTTAAGGAAATTACTGGTCAAACTTGGATGTATTGATTTTTATGTTAATATAAAAAAACCATCAAGTCAGGGAAATCAAATATACCTGAAAATAGTGACATGCTTTTTCAGTTAGTATATTTTTTCAATTTTTCAGTTAGAAAAATTGGATGAGGCTAAAACTTTGTACCAAGAAGACTTTTAGTTCAAATCCTACTTTTGAATTTTACTTGCTGTATGACCGTGGACAACTCCAACCCTTAATTTACTCATCTGCAAAGTGTAGCTAATAATATTTAATTATAAATATCATAAGATTATTATAAAAATCAAATGAAATAAATATATGTATATACATGTATATAAATGTTACATATATAGGTATCTAATTTCTAAATTTAAAAGTGCTAAATATCAGCTATTATATTTGAATCAGTTAATCAGTATTCATTATTAAGTACCAGCTATAAGCCAGACACTGTGTTGGTGCTAGAGTCAAAGACAAAAATGAGGTAGTTACTGCCTTTGAGAAACTTACATTCCAGTGAATGAAAAATGAAATGGAGTGTTATCACATGCAAACTTGAGGGGAAGATATTAAGAGAATTTCTTTCTCCTTTGCACCCCTCAGATGGCTCACAAACCTCAGTAGCCTAGAAATTTAGTTTCTTCATCTGTAAAATGAGAATACTAACAGTACCTACCTTATTGGGTTGTTTTGAGGGTTAAGTGAAATAATATTTGTAAGCATTTGCAAACATTAAAGTACCATATAAATGCTAGCTATTATTAACGAAGTACAGGCACTGGAGTTTTCTGCCATTTAACTGGATTTAGAATTTGAATTTTTCTGGTTTTTTTGTCGTTCAAGTCTCCTGATTTCTATTCATGAAATTTTATAGTGTTAATTGTTATAAATATGTAATTGTCCATCTTGTATGTGTCCTTGCAGAAGAGAATCATATAATCTAATAAAAATAAAAGGGGGAACCAGTTATAATAAAATATACATATATAATTGTTTAATTGTAATAAAAGATAGTAAAGAGAAAAGCATAAACTAAAAAGACACTAGAATATTCAGAGAATCTGCATAAGCTGCTTGAGTGCAAAGACTGTTTCATTTTTGTCTTTGTATCCCCACTGTCTAATGCAGTGTTCTGGACCTAGTAGGTACTTAATACTTGTTGAATTGGGAGGGAATAAGCATTTATTAAGCACTTACTGTGTGCCAGCAACTTTATAACCATTTTACAGTTGAGGAAATTGAGGTATACAGAGATTAATTGATTTGACCAGGGCCATAGTATTAGGAAATACCCAAATCTGGACTTGAACTCAGATCTTCCTGACTGCAGGCCCAGTGCTCTATACTTTGCACCATCTAGCTGCTTCTAATTGACCATATCAGTATGGGTACTCTCCGCAAGTCATATCATAACCTTTCCATACCTAAGTAAATGACTGTGAGGTTTTGCAGTGTGCCCAAAATTCATGAGCATGCAGCTTATCAGTCTGGCATGAGGTGCCTGCCAAGTTTATTGAGGATGCTCCTGGTACAATAGGAACAGTTCATCCTTGGGTTTGTGCCCAAAGCCTTTTCTGCCTTCTAGGGACCTGCCAGCATTTGGCCTCTTCTGATTTAGCCTCCAGGAACCCAGAGTCACTTTCATATTAAGATAAAGCATTAGAATAGATTTAAGTGAAGGAAGGTAAGAAGACAGGAGGTGAAATGTGAACTAATAAAGAACCTTGAAGAAGAAAAGTAGATTTAAGTGTAATATATATTCACTAGTGGGGCATGACCAAGGATACAAAGGATTAATAAAATGGTCACAAAAGAAATGAACAATATTTGAACACAGTCATTTTCATTGATCTCTTTGCTTTAGCCAGACTAGTCTACCTTACAAAGATGCCCTCTTTCTAAGTCTTTATACCACTTGTTATCTGTATCAATTATGTCACAAGCACTTCTTATGTAATGTATTGCATTCTTAGAATTTTTTAATGTGCCTCTTTTCCATCTCCTCAGTTATAAATTCCTCAAGGGCAGGGACTATGTTTTACATCATCACTCATCCTCAACAAACATATATTAAGTACTTGCTATGGATCAGATACTATATTAAATGCTGGGGATGTAAGGACAGCAAAAGCATGGTCCCTGACATAAGGCATTCACATTCCAATGGAGGAGATGACATGCCGACAGCTGTATACAGACAAGATCTATACAATGTAAACGAGAGGTAATCTCCGAGGGAAGACACAACTAATAGTGGGGCAGCCAGGAAAGTTTTCCGACCATAGGTAGGATTTGAGTTGGAGATTCCCCAGTCTGGCATGTCATCTATAAATAGAGGTCAGCAATTATTGGTGTTTATTATTACGCTATTTGTTGTTGTTTGGTCATTGCAGTTGTGTCCAACTCTTCATAATCCCTTGGCAAAGATACTGAAGTAGTTTAACATTTCCTTCTCCAGCTTATTTTACAGGTGAGGAAACTGAGGCAAACAGGGTTAAGTGTCTTGCCCAGCTAGTCAGCGTCTGAGGTCAGATTTGAACTCATGAAGATATCTTCCCGACTTCAGGCCTGGCTCACTACCACTTTGCCATCTAGCTGCCCATAACATTATTTAGCTTCTGTTTGTGTTTTAATCCTTTCTTTGTATTGCCCCTTACTAATAATTCTTGTTGCATAGTCAGTAAATGATATAGTTAACATTTCTGCTTCTTTGCATTTGTTTATGATGCTTTTTAATACCCCAGAACATGTTCAGTTTTTGTAAAGGTGGCATGTACAATGAGTCATGTTCATGCTCACTTTCATTCTTTTTCAATAATTGCTAAAGAGCTCTTTCCTAAAATTCTATTTAGGTCATCAAGTGCTTTTTTTGCATTTATATGTATGCATACACACATGTATGTAGTTAATATTGATATTGTTTCACTAAGCTGCCTTTAAGCATAATGTAGTTTCTTTACTTATCTCTTTTAACTAGTATTGCCTTATCTTAGATCATCATTGCTCTACCTTCTTTGTTGGATAGACACGAATGATAATAGATTCTATTTCAGCTCCTCATTTAAACTCTTTATGGATCTTTTTATATCAAATGTGTTTCTTCTAGTCAAATATCATTGGAATCTACTTTCTCATCTGTTCTATCACCTTCCTCCACTTTATGGGAGAGTTCATGCCATTCTCACTCATGGTTATTATTGTTAAGTGTATTTTTCTTCCATCATATTTGATTTTAATTTTCCTTCACATTACCTCCTACTTCTCTATTCTTTATAAAGAAAAAAAAGAAGGGAATGAGATTAAAATTAGAAATCCATGACTGGTGGTCTGCTCCTATTCCTTTGCCTTTCTTCTGTTCCCCCAGCCCAGATTCAGATCACACTGAAAGATTCTTACCCTTTTTTGTTACCATTTTTAATTCTCTTTTTTTAAATAGCCTTCTAAGATTGAGACTTGCTTTGCTCACGACAACTCTGTCCCTTAATTCTGCATTGTTTCTTAAAGCTCCTCATTCATATCCTCATCCATTTCCCTGTTTAATTTACACTAAATTCTTTATGTAGTATGTGTATGTAGGGGAAGGGGGTGATGGGGCATGTCTGTGTGTCTTGCTCTGTTTAGTCTTTCATTCTCTAGTTCAAATAAAAATGAAATGCTTATAGTCCTGTTTCCCACCTTCCTGTTCGTATACTTTTCTTCTGAAGAATATCAATAATGAGAAACAGTCAGTTACTTCCCCTTCTTTTTTATATCTTCCCTAATGATTTCCTTTTTTTCCTCTTCCTTTTATTTACTTTCTGAAAACAAAACAAAACAAAACTACCCCCAAGTCCTTTATTGCTGCTTTTACCCCTTGAAGACAATGGGATTCTGAAGGGACAATAGTCTCTTCTCTGTTTATGAGCATGTGAGTATTTGATTACCATTTTATTCATTTCAGATTACTCAGACCTTTCTTGATCTCTCTTATTTTTTTCTGCTCGCATTTCAGAGATTGTACCTACCTCTGATTTCCTCAAAGAAACATATGATAGTCACCTATTTTATAAGAGAGTCAGTTTTCCCCTTCAAGGATTATAAGCAGTTTTGCAGAATAAGTTTTTAATTATAAGCCTTTTTCTTTTGCCTTTTGGAATACATTCCATTCTTTCATATTTAAAAAATTGATCCATAATCTTGGGTGATCCCAATAGTGATTCCTTAATAGTGGACTTTCCCCCCCTGGTTCCTTGGAGTGTTTTAAATTTAACCTTTAAGGTCTTATTTTTGAACTGTGACTTTTCTGGGTGTTTTTAAGTTTGTGGTTTCTTTTAACTGATGATCTATGAATTCCTTCTTACTTTGCCCTTTGGTCCTAATAATTCTGGGCAGTTTTATGATATCTTGAAATATGCTATTGATATTTTTTTCTTGGTCATGGTGTTCAGAAAATCCAGTGATTCTTAAGTGTTCTTTCCTCCTGATATTTGTCACTTTTGAAACACACCCTATGCATGTTCTACTCTTGATTTTAATTTCTCATTGCATAATTGAGTTTTGATTGTCCCATTGTACTGCTCAGTCTTTCCATTATAGATATGAAGTGATCAAAGTCTTCATCAGGGTGGTGGGGAAATCAAAAATTAAAAGGAGGAGATGTGAAGGTAGAAATGACAACAGCTTCAACATGTGGGATAAATGAGTGAAGACTTGATGATGAAACCAGAATTAGAACCCTAGGTGGCTGGGAGGATGGTAGTATCCTTGACAGTAATAGGAAAGGTAAAAGAGGGGAGAGTTTGGAATGATGAGTCTATTTTGAGTTTGAGATGCCTACAGTTTATCCAGTTCAAGACAATCCGTAGGTAGCTGATGATGAGAAACTGTAGGTCAGGAGAAAAGTTAGGTCTGGATAAACAGAGCTAAGGCTAATCTGTATAGATATGATCACTGAACTTCTGGGTGCTGATGAAATCCCTGAGTAAGACAGTGTAAAGCAGGGGTTCTTAACTTAAAGTTCAGAGTCTCTTAAGAATCTGTGAATGTATTTCACAGGAACTGTGAATTTGGACAGGAAAAGATAGGTACATAGATACATAGATATTTTAGTATAATTAGTTTCCTTTATAGGTTTTTGTATTTTATGAATTTAAAAATGTAATTCTAAGAAGAGATCCATTGGCTTCACTAGACAGTCCATGACATCAAAAAATAATAATAATAAAACCCCAGTATGAAGGGAGAAGAGAAAGGGGCTCCAGATACACCCTTATAGAACATCCATGATTAGTAGCCATGACCTTGAGGAGGATCCAGGTAATGAAAATGAGAAGGAGTCATTAGAAAAGTCAGAGGAAAACCCATAGAGAAACATGTTAGAGGGTGGACAATGAGGTGTAAAACAAAGTAAGATAATGAAGGATAAAATGTTGACGAGAAAATAAAAATATTTGGCTTCATTTAGTATTATATTCTATCATCTCAACCTAGTCACATTTGCTGTTCCTAAAGTAAATACATTTTAACATTTAAAGGCCTTAAAGCTATGAATTCAGTGGAAGTTTGTAGGTAGTTGTGGATAAGAAATTAAGATATTATGTCACTGAGTTTATGATGAATGGTGTACTTATGTGTTTTTTATTTTAAATACTTTATAAAGAAAGACCTTTCCCAAAACAGAAGCTGTATTTTTTTTTTTGGCTTGGGTTTTGCTTTTAATAAAGACTGAAATTGTGCCAGCTATGTAGAAAGTCATACAGAAGCCACACTATTTCTTAGAGGATGCCATCTTTAAACACAAAGCATTACTGTCAGAACTGAGTTTAAAAACATCATATATTCCTGTGAAACTCCAGTGGCAGTTGAAGTAAGCTGAATACAGTTGTACTAATTGAAATCTGAAAAGGATAAGGTTTGTACTCCATCTTTTATAATCATTTCTCAAGAAATTATTAATCATTACAAATTTCAGTAATTTAGAAATCTACCTTTTTAAAAAAAGAATTTTATAGAGGCCCTATTCGTGTAGGTATTTGACTAATGAAAACTCTGTGAAAGTTTCAGTTATTGAATCTGTGGTACCACACTGGTGGAGAAGTTCAATTTCCTGTGGCAGCGTTTTGGGTTTTACCTAATAAAACTAGGTTTATTTTGTGGTAATTCATAGGCTGTATACATTGTGGACAAAACCACAAAAGGATTTTAGTTTAGTTTAATGACAAGAATGAGGTAATTTATATATAGAAATACAAACTACTTAAATTAGCTAAAAGAAAAATAAATGCCAAACTAGTAAACATAAATGAAATTTTTGGGAAAATATAGAACATTTATTAAAAAAAAACAACCTTTTTGCTTGCATCTGTTTCTTATCACTTGTAATTTTTCATTCCTTCTTAGATGCTTAACTTATCCAAGTGCCTCTTAAGAATCTTCTTTTATAATTTTTTGTGGATATAAGTAGAGTTGAGAGTTTAAATTTTAAGCCCCCAACTTAAAAATTTCAGAGAAAGGGTACCTTTACCATTTGTTAATTACCATGTAAACAAGTGTCCAGTGAGAAATAGCCCATTGCTGTTGTGCGGGTGCCGCTAAAGTAATTGTTCTGTATTCTGTTCTTGGGTGTATTTACCAGGGGAAGTAAATGCGATTATCTTATAATGACTTAATGAGATTACAGTTGAGCATGTATTTTCAGAGTCTTGAATAAAACATGTTATATTATGGGCATTTACATTTTGTGACTAAAGAAAATGACCAATAATCAAACAAATGCTTTTTAATAAGACTCGAGTTAAAATTATGAATCAAGAATTTAAAGTTAGAAAAGATCTTAATAATCTAGTCATCATATTTAAGAGTTGAAGAAACTGAGACTCAGAGAATGAAATGATTTACCTAAGTTCACAAAGCTAGGCTAGTACTAAAGCAACCCTAGAACCTAGGTCTCTAAGTTTCTACTTCATTGTTCTGCCTACTACTTTCTACTGTCTCTCCATTTGTTACCTAGCACTAACTCAATGTCATTTTCTGTCTTTCATATATTTCTTATTCATAGTGATAATAACTGACATTTATATGGTGCTTTAAATTTTTCAGAGCTCTTTACTTACAAAGTAATAATCATGTGCCTGGCCATTCTTGTCAGAAGGGAATAAATGACTTACTTTTTAAACTCAAACTACTAGTGCAATGACAGAAATCATTAACTAAATGAATTTGATAGTTAATATGCCACCCTCAAGTGAAAAGCTGAACAGTGTGTCTTTGCACCATTTACAATAGGGCTTTAAATGACTGATTTGGAGTGATTATATAGATGGTTGTATTTGATTATTCATATTTGTCACTTTTTTTTTGCTAACTTCTGCATATTTTCCAGCTTATCAAAATCCTTCCTAAGATATGGTGCCAAGGATTGAAAATAGTAACTCTAGATGTTACGTGGCCACTACACTGGCGCTACCACCTCCGTATTCCTGGACATTATGATTCTCAATGCTCTTTAAGATTTCTTGATTGAGTAAGTGAGCTTGTTCTCCTCTTGATTCTGCATTTTCTTTTGTTGCACTTCTACCCAATCATCACTTCCTTGTCTTATACGTGTCCCAATTAGGAAACTTTATATTCTATCCTACTAAATTTTATTTTATTCAGTTCATCTCAGTGCTCTAGTCTGTCAAGATTTATTTGAGTCTGGACTCTGGTGTCCACACACAGAAATGTCATCTATAGATTTTATGGACATGCCATCTAGGCATTTATCTGCATCATTGACACCATTGCTAAGTAGTACTCAGCTTAGCAAATCTATGGGCACTGAAGGACTCCTTCTAAACTGACATTAGACTATTAATGTTTTTTTCTTTCTTTCTGACTATTCAGCCAGTTCTGAATCTACCTAAGAATATTGTAATCTGAGCAATATATCCATCTTTTCCACAAGAATAGCATGAAAATTTTGTCAAATGCTTTGCTAAGATCTAAGTAACCTGTGTTTATAGCATTCCTATTATCTACCAGTTAAGTGATTTGTCACAAATGAAAAAAAGGTTAGTCCGGCTTTCTGTCCTGGAATGTGCTCTCTTTTTTACCAGAGTGAGATGGACCTTTCTTGCCAATCCTCCAAGTCTCCTGGGATAAGATACTGCTCCACCCTGTCATTCAGCTGGTGTGTTGTTCCAGGATTTGTTCTGGAGCACTATTTTATGGTTGTTTGGAAGTGAATATAAGAGAGCTACAGCAATTTACTGCTTAATCTGCCATCTTGTCTTCCAGAAGTCCTGAAGTGGATCTTTATGTTCTAGAATTTTGCCAGAAATTGAAGGCAAACTTACTGACTTAGAATTTTCAGACTTTGTCACCTACCTTTTGAAAATTGGAGTATTTGTCCTTCTCTGATGATAAGCTCCTTCTCCAGATCCCCATGATCTTTTAAAGACTACAATCAATGATGCTACAATTACACCTGACAGTTATTTCAGCTTCCTGGGTGTGAAGTGACTTGAATTTATCAAAGGAGGCTAGATGTTTTCATTATTTCATTAATCATCTTGGGTATCATTCTCCAAAGGAGAGCTAATAGAAGTAAAGTTGCAATTAAGCATATCACCTCAAGGTTCTCATCACTTCCCCTTCAGCAAGATGCTCCTCCTTATTAGAAAGAATCAGATTTTGAACAAAATTTTTCCCTTTTTGTTCCTCTACCTTTGTGAAGAATGAAATTACCATTAAATTAAGGCAAGAAGCAATTCAGTATTCAGCATTTTACACACACACACACACACACACACACACACACACAAAATTTCTTACTTTTTTCCTCTTTCTGTCTGGTCCTGCATAGAAAGTTGGGGAAGGGAAAGAAGAGGAGGTGAAACTCAGTTATTCAACTTTACTGAAAGGTTTTGTAGGTGAAAATGGTTGAACTGTATAGCATAAATAAAAATGAAATACATACATAAATCATCAAATACTCAAATGGATCTGTGATCTCATCATTGTAGAAGTTCTCTCCTCCACTGATGCAGACTACAGTCCATTGATGGCTGCTCATTCATTTCACTAGTTTTCAGTGTCCTCCCATCAAGTCTTTGAGGGAAACATGCTGGAATCCTTCCTCTCTTTCTCCTGATATCTTGATGGTACTAGTGAAGCACACCATTTTCCACTTGTCATTCCTTGGACTCACCACGACACCAGCCCATACAAGTAGAAGGCAACATGTCGTTGTGGAGGATACAAAAATGAAGAAGACTTTTTCATCCTCCCTCTAAGAGCTTACATTCTAGTTAGATGAAATTGATAGAATTTCTGTAACTCTACTGCCTTACAGTAATACTTTGATAAGGTAGTGGTATTTGGTATTTAATAAGTACTTGTGGTTAATAATGATATTGTAATAATGATAATAAAGAACAATATTTTAGTAGGTCTTCATACCAAATGCTCATCATCACCAAGCAATGTGGAATAAAAAACTTTCCAAACAGAGGGACCTAGGAAAGGAGGTCAGAGTCACGTGGGTGCAGCATGAGAAGCACCCCATCCCAGCCATTCTGCCCACTGCTAGGGGTGTCCTAAAGGTGCTTTCAGTGACTCTCCAGACTCTCTCATACTTTTATTCAATTACAAAAAAAAGCCATTTATCCACTTCTGCAATAGTCTGTAGAGTACTCAATATGGAAAAACAGTAGGACTTGTCCCAGAACCATTTCATTTAAAATCCATTTTAAAAAGATGAGAATGAAATACCAATGATAGTAATGCTTACAGTTAATTGTAATAAACTTTAGTGCTAGTTATTTTGCCTACACAATTCTATCTTGCAATTTGAAAGTGTTAAGGTCATTCGTGGTTTCTACCACATATTTATAGATTCATGATTTATTTGGTGGGGGAGGGGAGGCTCCTTTCTATTTACTATTTATTTGAGCTTATTTTTCACAAGTTCTTCATTTTGCTAACATCATCCCTTCAAATAGCACCTCCCTGGACATTTGTTTTAGATGGTGATGTGCAGCCTTACCCCAAAGGGCTGCCATGTGGTCTTTTCTGTAGCTGAGAACAATTCAGTGTTACTTTTAAGTCCTTCTGAGCTCCATTACTGAGCCCTGTCTGATGCCACGTGCGCTTTTTTGTTTGAAATGTAACTTTTTAAAGTCCCTGGAGTGATTCACCAGCTGGTGACATAGAACAGTGGTGGGACTGTGCCACATGAAGTCTTCATTCCTTTCTGTACCTTAGCCGTTTTTCCATACTTTTGTCTTATTCTCCTTTAGTTTTTTTCTTGCCACTTTTTTTTCCTCTCAGTGTACATTCCCTCCTTACTTAATGAGATCTTTTTTTGTCTTAGTTTTTTCTGTTGATAGTTTGGCTGCCTCTGGGGTAAAAAAATGATCAGAACAAACTTTTCTTTGAATGTATTATTAAAATTCTTTTAAAACTATCTGAATCAAAGTGAAGTTTTCTTAGTAGGTTTATTTGATATGTGTTTTTGGGGAGAAGGGTGATACCAATATATTGGTCAGCTTAATAGAGTACTACATATATACTTTGTTGCATTCTAATGGAGGGTTCAACTGTTAATAAATATGTTAAAGACATCTAATTAATCTTAAATCAATCAACAAATGTTTGTGTGTAACAGTCATCGTACAAGGGACTAGAGATAGAAAGACAAAAAGGTGAAATAATCCCTTCAGTTTGGCATTTCAGCAGGGGTGTACAGAAAAAGTGCAAAGTTACTAAAAGATGGTTTATTGAGGGAGGACACTAGCACTTGGTAAAGCAAGGAAAGACTTCCAGAGATGAAAAGGCCCAAAGAAAAGAAGGCACATGAGGAACATGGAGAAGTCCAGTTTGATTCTCCTCTAGAGTTATGGAAGGGGAATAATGAATCATGAGGCTGGAAAAGCACAGTGTATGTTGGAGCCAGAGGAATTTATATTTTATTCTAGAGGCATTTGGAAATCACTGAGGGTCACAGAAAAGGTGAGTGGCATAATATCCGGGAAGAGATGGCCATTCTTGATGAAAGGAAAGTTTTTTAGCACAAGAAGTATATGGAAGTAGTTTGTGTTAAATGTTAGCTAACACCAAATATACAGAAGAAAGTGGCTTAAAGGCAGGGTTAGTCAGATGACTACCAGTTAATAGATTTAGTTCTAATGGCATTGATTATTGGGAACATCAGAAATGCATCAAAGGTGACAGAATGCATCATTGTCAGGTCTAGTAGGAAGTAAGGAGTCGGCTGCTGGTGAACAAGACAACTTTATTATACTGTTCGGAAGGATCAGACAGCGTCACTTACATATTGTTAAGTGTGAATAAGGAATGTAAGTTCAAGTTTGGAACCATCGCCACCATTTGATCTCTTCTGTTCTGAATATAGACCTTCTGAAAGTGAGGAGCGTATCATGCTTGTCTTTGCAAATGGTCTTCCAATGTTCATTACAGAGTAAATCCAGTAATGGGAGGGGATATTAATAGCACCATATTTTGACTTACTGATTATTTTAAATTTAATTTGTTTTACTTCTTTTCTAGGGTACTTTAGGTTCTTTTGAATTAGTTAAATTCATTTATTGTTTATTACAGGCTTTAGTTAAAGAAATACAACATAATGTCCAAGAGATGAGATTGCAGATAAGACATATTAAAAAAGTAGTACACAATAAGCCACTTGCCAACACTGCAACCCAAAAAGTCCAATGTTTGGCAGCTTCTATCCTAAACCTTTCACCAACTGATGTAGAAGATATGTTAGACTCGGAGGATGAAGAGGTGAGATAATTTAAATGGCTTTTTTAATAGTCATTTTTTAAATCAATGAGTTTTTAAAATTAAATTTCAATTGAAATATGACTATTTGATGGCTCAATAATTTTAACTGTAAGAGAAAAAATAAGCATTGACACTTTGCATTGGGGAAATGCATCAAGATGAGATGCATGCTTAAAACAATCCACATAAACTGAGCCATGTAATGAGGGGCTATGCAGCATCTTAAAATGACTTTGAGACAAATCAGTTGCTCATGTCTCTTCTTTCCACTTCCCTTCTTTAGTTAATTGTACTCTGTAGCCTGTAAATTTATTTTTGATCCATCAGTGCATGTAGTTAGCTTGACATCACTGATTTAAGCTGTTTCTCTTTTATGTAACATAAAGGAGTAGTAGATCTCTTGTGTATACTGATTGAATCCAAAGTTATTGCCATTGAAAATTTAAGAAGGTAAGTATTTAAAACTTAAAATTTTATTTTAAAAAAGTCTTGTCCTTCCTCGCTGAATCCATTTAATAGATGCAATAAGTGGTAAGCTATATTTATAACTACACATGTGCCTACATGTGAGCAAAACAAAAAAAAACATTTATTAAGTGTTTACTGTACACCAAGCACTATAGTAAGTAGTGAGGACATAAACTCAAAACCAAAGGCAGGTTCTGCCCTCAGGAAACTTATGTTTTAATTAAGACTGACATGGAGAGGAGGCCATGTTTACAATACAAATAGAGGAGTGGTGACCAAGGAAGGGTACTTTGGTCTGGAAAGTTACAGGATGAATGAATGGGGACAAAAAGAGTAGATTGACACATCCCTTCCAGAAACAGAGGCTGAAGGTGAAGGTATTACTCATAGCAAGGTGGTTGATGAGTCAGTCAAAAAGTTGAGTTGGGGAATAGGAAGTCATGCATGGCTGTGCATGAGCCATTGCAGAAAAGGGCCTTCCTGAAATAGGGAGGGAAAATTCTAGGGATTAAGGCACTAAACACTAGAGCATCAGGATAGACGTTCTTACTACAGGAGATGACACTTGAGCTTTGAAGGAGCCCAGGGATTCTGAAAAGTCGAAGTGAGGAAAGAATGAATTACAGGAATGGGAGACAGTCTGTGTGCAAAGGCATAGACAGGTGCAAAGGAATGAAACGTATAGAGAGATAAGCATAAGTATAGGCCAGTTTGACTTCGTGGTTTGTCCTTCTTTCTCAAAGAGGACCAGATTAGACTATTAATTGCATAAAGGAGAGTAATGTCTAGCAAACTAGGAAAGGTAGATTGTGGAGAAATTAAAGGCCAAATAGAGGAGTTTGTGTCTGATCATAAAGACAAGAGGGAACCAATGAAGCTTCCCAAGCAGAGGGATAACATTCTTTTCTTACCTATGCTTTAGGAATGTCCCTTTGGTAGCTGAGTGGAGCACGAAGACAGGAAGCAGTCAGTGAGGCAGCACAGTGCTGGGAACACTAAGCCTGGACTCAGGAAAATCTGAGTTCAAATGTATCCTCAGATACTTAGTGGCTGTACGACCCAGGACAAGTCACTGAGCCTCTGTTTGCCTCAGTTTCTTCAAATGTGAAATGGGGATAATAGCATCTACCTCACAAGGTTGTGTGAGATAATAAGAAATATTATGTCTAAAGTGCTTAGCATAGTGCCTGGCACATAGCAATGTGACAGTGATAGCTATAGTAATAGTGTATGTGTATACATGTAGTATTGTTAATGAACTAAGTGGGAGACTATTATCCTAGTGAGTGAGTAAGGAATGAAGTTTTGATGGTTGTATACATAGTACAAAGAAGAGAAAGGATACAAGATATTTTATGGAGATGCTGCTGATGAGTCTGGCAACTTGTTTGGGTGTGAGGTATAAGAGATTAAGTCATGGATGGTGCCAAGTCTGTGAACCTCCGTGACTGGAGAGATGGTGGTACGCTAGACAAAAAGCAGGAAATTTGAGAGGAGGATGGGTTTACAAATAAGGACAGGCTCAATTTGGGGCATGTCAAATGTGAGAGGCCTTTGGGACATCCTCCTTAAAATGAGAGTTATTTTCAGTTGACATAATTATCTCCTAGTTAATCTGTAGATGCATTTACATTTTTATGTTATGGTTTTTATTTTGTTTTAACACTTGAATATACCTTTAACTAATCGTGACTTTTGACTTCATTTTCCTCATATTTCAGATAAGGTTGCACTAGAGAGCTTGTGACAGTCCTTTGAGCCCTAAAATTCTGCGATTCTTAATGACTCATACACATACCACTGGCACAATCAGTTTTATTTAGTTTCAGCTACTTTCACATGATGCAATAGAAATAGCATTACAGTGGATTCAGGGAATTTGGGTTCATATTCCTCCTCTCCTGCTTACTCTTTGTGTGACCTCAGGCAAGTCACTCAATCTCCCTTTGCCTCAGTTTCTTTATCTGCAAAATTAAAGACTATAAAGCCTCTGAAGTCCCTTCCAGCCCTAACCCTGTGATCTATATCCTGTGATTCACTCCTGCCTTGATCCCAGCCATTAAGTCAGGGACTTTACTTATTTCTTAGAAGACTATAAAAAAATTTAGTTTTTAGTGTACTGGAAACATATACAGTTATACTGTTTTAAGGCTTATTGCTAATAGAGATGCCTGCCTACCAAACATAACACATAATAAAATCCTATATAAGAAAAAAATCAGATTATCTCAGAATCTGAGTTCAGGCAACTCATACTTAAACGGTTCCACAACCTACCACAACCTACCCAACCAGTGATTATTCTGCCTGTACGTCAGAATCTCCAGTGATACTGAACCTCTGCCTCCTAAGTCAGCTCATTCCGCTTTTTTTACCTAATTTTAATTGTTAAGGAGTCTTTCATTATAACAATACAAAATTTTCCTTTCTACAACTTCTACCCTCAACTCCTAGTTCTTCCTCATGGAGCAGGTAGCAGAGGTCTGATTCCTCTTCTTCACTTGAAGATAGTGATCCAGGAGCCCCTTGGAAGACAGAGCAGTATGCTTGCTACCTTGTGTAGCTCGATGGCAATAGTAATTCAGTTGAAATTGTTTCACATTTTATTTTTTTAAATCCACTTTGTAAATTTATGTATTTGAAACACATATTTGAGTTGGTGCTCTGTGGACTTGTGTTTTGCATACATGTCAGTAATAATTTTTAGTTATTTGTTAGGCACTTATGATTTAAAGATACAAAATGAGTGCTGAATTTTAGAAAGTAGCCAGTCTTTTGCTATCTAGGACAGGCCGGTTCCTCATTCCTTGGAAAGCTATATTTGATGTCTGGTGATGTGATCTGTGATTTTATTTTAGATAAACTTAATACTGACATTTTACTTTTTGTTTAGGAATCGAAAAAAGCAAGAAGAGCCTATGAACAAGACAAGGAGTGGATAATATACATTAACAAAATTCTTGAAGGCCAGGTATTTCTACTTTTTATATTAAAACTTTATCTTAATAATCTCAAGTCTTCTTTTATTTAAGACAGAATTTCTTTTATTTTGTAATATTGTTGTATTATATAAGGAATTATTATGCTAATGGAAAGGTAAGTTAACCCTATTTGTATTTACTGATTTAACAGAGGATCTTGGCAAATGTATTAATTAAATTATTGGGTTGGTCTATATGTTTGGTAGATTGAAAAGGATCCATTCCTTAGACCTCTTAGGAAAAGAGATTCTTTATTATGTGTCTTTAAAGTTAGTAGTTGATATGGACACCTGAGGAGTTCATGGGTCTCAGTGACCTTTTACTATGGACCTGTTTCCAGTCAATTCATGTTTTCCTCACAGCCAGACAGCTGTTTATTACTGTGTCTTCCCGCATTCTCTACAATATTTTCTACTGAGACCTCGAGCAGCTTGTTAGTGGGAAGTAAATATTGATTTGGCATCCTGTCAATGCAGAAAGAATGAAAAAATTTCCACCAGAGGCCCCTCAAACATTTTCCTATCGACATTTTCTGGGTAGAGTGGAAAGCTGCATAGAGGATGACAAGGCTGAGACTACTTGAAATCCCTGAGGGGTCTATTGAGACCGCTGCTGTGACCTGTGTGATACTTTTTCTTCTCTTTCAAGTATTTTTTTAATACACACACAGTCTGCTGGGATGTGCCCCTCTTGTAAGTGATCAAGGGCAGTTTATTGGCAGGTGAGAGCCCTTCTTTTCTAGCCATAGTCAGCCTCTGTTTTGACATCACTCACAACATGTAATGTATTCTAAAACTTTTCCTTATAGTTTCTGCTCTTATCTTGATTTTTGTATTAAAAGTAGCCCACAAAAGAAGAAAATAATTGAAAGATACATGCTAAAGGATTCAAATGATTTCTGTTTGCAAACTGGTTATGCAAATATTTTACAAACGTTTCCATTTTACAATTCAAAATGTAATTTATAGAAAAGAAATTTCTTTTAATATTTGCAAAGTGCTGTTGGTTGGCCTGGTTTGAGTAATACCAAGAATAAGTAAAACATGATACATACAGCATTTATGTTTATAATATTGTTTATATAAACCCAAATCAGTTGCATTAAATAATACCTGGTATTACTGAGGATGTGCACTTCAAACAGACGGCATGGAGTGGTGGCAACAAACACTGCATTCACTGGTGGCCTGAGCTTCGAGGTCCAGTCTGGCTTATTTGCTCCCGTATGACCTTTTGAAAGTCATATTTAACAATCTCATTCCACGTCGCAGTGCCACATTCCAGGGTTGTTATGAGAATCAGTAGAGAGAGTGTTTTTAAGGTGCTCTATTAAACCATGCAGTTACATGTATGTGGGGTATGTTTGAGGACTAAATGCTGCATTCTCCAGGCAGCATAAAGGAAGAGCAGGAATTTGGAGTCCAGGGACAAAGTTTCCATCCCAGCTCTGCTGCTTGTGCTCAGGTGACCTTGGGCAAGTCACTTAGCCTTGAGGGGCCTCAGCTTCCTTGTCTGTGAAATGGAGCCAGAGCCTCTCAGATCCCTCCCTGCTCTGCATCTGTGAGCCAGGAAAAGTGACTTTAGAAATGGCTAGATCTGCTTCAGATTTTCTTACCAGGGCAGTGAATAAAAGTGAATTGAAGAACATTTAAACATATTTTATTCGTTAGTATTACTACACTTCTTTCTATTTTGGAATTCCATAAATATAAATGATGATTTTAAAACATTAAATTTAAGTATTTTTTTCAAATTCTAATGATACCAGAAGATACCTTACTTGCATGATACACACACACACGTGCACACATACGCACACACACGCACATACTTCATATGCATGCACAAACTTGAGATCATCCGTTTTCAGGCTGCTTATTCTGTCCAGAAAATGCCCTGTTGAAAATGGAAGCAGACCACTTAATACTACAGCTTGATATAGGGTCTTTTTGTGCCACTGAGCCTGGACTCTAGAATATAATTGCCCAGCAGTATTGATTTAATTGCCTCGGTTTATTTGTGGACTCCTAATTATTGACTGGAGGTAAATTTAATGGAGCAGCCTTTATGAACACTGGGAAACGGCTGCTGTTGCTGTTATACATAATGAACTACATCATATCCCTTTAGATCATTTTTCAAGCTAATTTTATTCCACTGTGATAGTAAGATAACATTTAAAAAGTCAAAGACTTTTTATTTTATTACTGACATAGGTGGTTTTTCTAGTGTGTTAGATTTGGGGGTGGGGGAAGTTGGAGTAGGGATATAGGCTTCAGAGTTCTCACTTGAATGCCACTTCATAATTATACCCAAGAGGAAAATCTATAAACTATAACATGTCTCAGTTTTACCAGACTTTTCTTTCTGTTCCTGAGTTTGTGTTTGTCCAGAGTTTTAGACAAGATACCTCTTTTCACACCAATTTTTCTGAACCTTTAGTTCAGCTCTGGAATTTCAAGAAGCTCAAGAGTTACATAGCAGTTACAATAGCACGCCTGCCATCTAGTTTATGTCTGCCAGGCACAGTTCTTATACTTGCACTTACATTATCTCCAATCTATGGGAACAGTATGTTCATTGTCTAAAATAATATAGTAGTGAATTAGTTACCAAATGATCTTAAAATGTTATTGAAACATTGAGGTAAAATTTTCACTGATGTCATTATGATTGTTTACTCAGGCAGAATGAAGCAAAACATTAACAGATCATTATTTTGCCAAAATAAGAATCTGCTACCAAAGAAAAAACATTTTCACTTTCTGAATTTACTATATAGCAGAGAAATCCTTCAATTCACTTTATGACTTATGATTTAAAAGCATATGATTTTAGGAAGTTGGCTCAGACTTGGTTGTCATTTTTCATGAAAAATATTGAATATTAATCCATTGATTTGTTTCTGACAGTCTATAAGGTGTTGTATGTGTGTATTAAGTGAAAATATGTATTGATAAAATACTCATTTGAAATTAGAAAACTATTTGTGTCCAGTGCATCAGTACACATTAAAGTAATACTGAAGTGCTGTCTATGTGAACAATATGAAATGTGAAACTCAAAAATCTTTTATTTTACAATGGATACAGAAGATACAGATGCCTTAAATAAGGTAAAATGGATATCAGCTTGGTATTTTTGATTTGTTAACGTTTTATACTTACATGAATGGGCTGTTTCCATATTTCATGTTTGAGTACGTGACCAATATTTAATTAAAAAGTTCTACTTCACCCCTCACTTTTTTCATTTAGTCACATCTTAACTTTTAAAATTTGTTGTACTGTTTGTAAATGTCTTTCTAATTTTATTAGAAGCATGGACTTATTTGTTTAACTAGTTAACACAATACATTGTGTACATCTGATTCACTAGAAGTAAACCTACATCAGAAATGGCCACTAAAATATATTGGTGTTTCTTCGATATTGGGAATTTGGTCCTCAAAACAAGATTGGGATGTTCAGTTCCTCATCAGGGTCTCAGTTATCTTCACTTTGCTCTTTTCCCCTCAAACCTCCAGGTTTCACTCAATCATCCATAATGTTCATTAATACAAAAGAAGCTTACTGCTTAAAAAAATGAACAAAATACTCCAAATTTATCTGGAGACAAGTTATGTTACAGATTTCTTCTGTAAAATAAAATTTACTGCCTTCTTCTGAGACAGATCCTGTCACAGCCCCCTTTCACTTCCAGGGAGCTCTTAAAGTTCACAAGACAATTGTAATGGTTAAGGAGCCTAAGGAAAAATAAAGCAAATAAATCCAAGAGGGATAGAGGATCTTTTGGCCAGGTGCAATATTGTATGAGTTAAGCCAAGTATAAATAGGAATAGAGCCAACAAACAAAGCAGAAGCTGGTATTCCAAGGAAATCCACAGATCACTGACCTATTTCAAGAGAGCTCAGCAGATAGGAAGGTGGAAATGCAATGGCTTTGAACCACAATAGCCCATCTCAGAAGGGCCTCTGCAAACTAGTGTGTCTTCTCTGTTTTGTAGCCAGACTCAGAGTAGAAGCAGATGGAAATCTCCGATTCATGTAAGTCAAAGTATAAATGAAAGTCTGAAGATGAAGCCAAAACAGACACCAGAGACAGTTAATAGGATCTAAGCAGAGAAACTGAATGATGGCACCACTCAACATTTCGTTCAATGTCTCCCAATTCTCCACCTACTTTTATCAGTGTTCACCCATGCTCAAACATGTTATTGGTCAAAAAGCAGTGATGTTTTCGATCATATCAATAATTCGACATCAGATGATTTTCTGGCATTCACTAATTATACACATTCTGCATAACCCACAGACAGGCAAGCAGATAGGTGATATTTGTCTATATGCAGTTATAGCTTTTTTCTTCGGACTCCCCAATTGTCCAATGGAAAACAGTTAGAAAAATTGCTCCAATAATCCTTTTATTAACATTACTATCAGGTCTTTTTGCTTTTATTCTAAGATTCAATCTGGCAGCTCAGTAATAGCTACGAGTGAAGGAGAATTTGAAATGTCTTTTCTTGAACTCAGAATGCACAGTCACTTCCCCCATTCTGTGCCCAGGGAATGTGCAAGTGCTGCTCAGGCATGAAAGTAGGAAAAAGCTAGACAGCTGCCTCAGTTTTCTAGGACTAAACTTTTACAGGACACCTTTGTGTTATTTTAAATTTGGGGAACCAAAACTTTATTCAAAAATAAGTATCATAAAGGAATATCCACTTTTTAGAACTCTTAATAATTGTACCAAGACTGGGCCTTAAATATATTTTTGAATGCATAAAAGATTTGTTAAGCAAATATAATGTAAAAATTTGAGGGGAGACTTTTAACTTCAGAGGAAAAAATACTTCTCAAGAATGGAATGGAAAAGCATTTCTTAAGCACTTCCTATATGACAAGCACTTAGCTAACCACTAGGGATACAAATGAAAAGCGACAGCCCCTCCTCTCAAGGAAAATATAGCCTAGTAAGTCTGCTGGAGTTGGTTCATCTATCAGGAGTTTTAATAGTACTGCTTTATAGATTTCATGAGAGATATTTAAACTACTTCAGTGAAAAAAACTGAAGGAACTTAAAAAGCACTATTTGCATGTAATTAATGTGTTAATTTTAAATTATTCTTAGCTGTACATCGAAGCAGACTTGGTAAAACCTCAGCTTGTTCACATCTCTGCTGGACTTTTTGTGAGCAGTTAATTCCAATGAATTGATGTATTTACACCTTCCAAAGGTAGATGATACTATCCTTGCCTTCTTGTCCAGTTAAATTCTTGATGTTTTTCCCTTGAGACCTCCCTCCCCAAGGGATCCCTGTGGTGTTCTGGGCACCTTCTTTAGATGTCTTTTCTTAGGTGAATGCCCTTGCTTTTACTTCGTGCTCAGACCCAGGACCAGGTTCTTGATTTCTCTGATAGCGTCCTTTCTTGCCTCAATTAAACAAAACTAATTTCTCCTCTGTTCTTCCGTTGCCTCCTCCTCATACTCACCTTTCCTCTCTCCACTGCTCTTTGGTAACCCTTCCTAAAAACAGTTAAATTCTATTTCTCTAAAAATATCCAGTGATTCATATTTCCCACAGTTCAACTTAGTTTTCTCACCAACTGGGTCCTACTCTATAATATTGAACTATTTCAAATTAGTTCAGTAAAATTCTAAAGGCAATTAAAGACATTTTAGGTCTATGCCTTTATCCCTATTACTAGAGATAATCTAGGGTTAAGAATATTTGAATTTGAATATTGCGTCAGCTTTTTCATTACCTATCAGTTTATTCCAGTACATGAGTTTACTTTATTTGCCAACGTTTCTTGTCTTTCTGATGTTGTTTAGTGAGCTTTTCCTTTTTTCCCCTAAAGTGATTTTCTCATTTTGACATTTCCCATTACCAAAGATATGCTCTTCGTATTCATCAAAGGTAACCCTAGATATAGGACTGCAAAGTTAAAGGACTATATTTCCATTTAATAAAATGTCTTTGAATTACATTTCAAAATCATACTGAGGTCATCTCATTGGTCAATCAGTCTTTCACTTTTTTCAGTTCTATTAGTTAATACTTTCTTTTCAATGCGTGACCAGAATAAGTTCCTTAAAGATCAGCTGCATCTCTGTGCTCTTTCATCTTCTCTAATTCCTAGCAGTGATAAAAATAATTACAATAGTTCAAATTATTTCGGGACTTTAAGGTTACAAAGCACTTTTCCCATCAGCCCTATAAGATAAGTAGTGTAAATATTTTTATTTGTATTTCAATTAATGGATACATATTCTTTAGAAAATTTCACAGAATAACTGAGCTTCACAGTCCAAAAAGACTCCCTTGAGGGGACAGTCCTCCAATTCCTGAAAAAGAATTCCTTTCCTCTCCCATATGCTCAGACTTTTTTCCTGAAGACCCCTAAAAACAGGAAACTTGATCCGTCCTACAATAGCCCATTGCACTTTGGGATAACCGTTGCTCCTAGTTCTACCCTATAGGACAAAGCAAAACAACATTGATTACCCTTCCATATAGCATCTGCACGTAGAATCACAATATTTTAGAGTCTGTCAAATCCAGGGATCCTTAACCTTTTTTTAAGCCTCTTTGGCAGAGTGGTGAGGCCATATGCATAAAGTCAAATACGTAGGATTGCAAAGGAGACCACTTACATTAAAACACAGTTATTAAAGTACTTTTGCCACTTGAGTTTACAGCTTTCTCAGTCTATTCACAAACTTGGGGGGGCAGTTATCTCAGACTAACAACCCCTGATTTAATCCAAGCTGTACACTAAAGGAATTCTTACTACCTCATAAGGTAATACCTGCTAAATTGTCTTCTAATTTCTCCTTAGTAGGAAAAATCACTACATGCCTAGGAAGACCATTTCATTTTTTGATAGCTCAAATTATTAGGGAATTTTTTTCCTGATATCAAATCTGAATTTACCTTCAGAAGCTTCTGTTCATTGTTTTTTGGTTCTTCTGGCTAAGCCAAACAAAACAAGTTTAATCCCTTTTCCACATAACATTTCAAATACTTGAGCACAGATAAAATTCATCCACTGAGACTTCCTCCTTCAGGCTAAAAATCTCTAGCTCCTTATGATAATGGGGCTATTATTGAGCTTGCAATCTAATAGGACTTTCTTGGTTTTTTTTCTGACAATATATCTAAGCCTGTGTCTCCATCTTCAACTCATGAAGCTGATTTTTTTTTGAGCCCAAGTATAAGACTACATTTATCCCTGTTTAATTTTATCTCATTAGGTTCATCCCAGTGCTATAGCCTATCAGGATGTTTTTGGGATCTAATACATTTAGCTTTCCTTCTCAACTCTGATATCTGTGCATTTTATAAGCATGCCATCTGTGCCTTTACCTAAGTCACTGGTAAAATAATTAAGCAGCACAGAGCCAAAACTAGATTCTATCTTGCATACCTATCTGTTTGAAAATATTAATTTGAGGGGGAGGAGCCAAGATGGCAGCGTAGAAAGACTCACGTAGGCTTGCTCAGAACCCACAGCCCATAAATTTCCTGTAAAAAGAACTCCCCACAAATTCTGGATCAGTGCAAGCTGTGCAGGAACACAGTGGAGGAGATTTCCATTCCAGAGAGCCCTGGAAAACTGACCCCAAACCTCCATCGCGCAACAGACAGTGGAGCCCAGCCCTGCCTTGTCCTGGCCGCGCGGCCCCAGAGGAGCATATCCGAGAAGGCTACAGGGACAGAACCTCCAGTGGGCCACGAAGGTCCTTCCACCCACAGGCACTACAGGTCAGTGAGAGAGACTTCTGGGCTGGCCAAGAGGGGAGCGGGGTGTCTCTGTGACTCGGGCCCCCTCGGGAGTCAGCGGCAGAGGCAGCAGCAGAGGCAGTGGCGGCAGCCTGGGACTCCTGGAGCAGGCAGGAGCTCCTGCATAAACCCCCTGAGGGAACTGAGCCTGGGAGGTGGCCCTGCCCCCACCCCAACACCAGAACTTAAGCTCACATTGAATAGCAGCCATGCCCGCCACGGAAAGCCCTGAGGCTGGGGAGCAGCATTTGAATCTCAGACCCCAAGCACTAGCTGGGCAGATCTAGGTGGGGGTGGAGAGGAATCTCAGAAGTCAAGTAACTGGCTGGGAAAATGCCCAGAAAAGGGAAGAAAAATAAGACCATAGATGGCTACTTTCTTGGGTAACAGATGTTTCTTCCTCCTTTCATTTCTGATGATGAAGTACAATGCTTGCCATCAGGGAAAGACGTGGAGGTTGGGGCCTCTGTATCCCAGACATCTGAGGTGGATGTCTGGTGGGCTTAGGCCATGGCAGAGCTCAAAAAGGATTTTGAAAATCAAGTTAGACATGTGGAGGAAAAATTGCAAAGAGAAATGAGAGAGATGCAAGAAAAGCATGAAAAATGGGTCAACACCTTCGTAAAGGAGAACCAAAAAATTGCTGAAGAAAATAACACCTTGAAAAATAGGCTCACTCAATTGACAAAAGAGGTTCAAAATGCCAATGAGGAGAAGAATGCTTTCAAAAGCAGAATTAGCCAAATGGAAAAAGAGGTCTGAAAGGTCACTGAAGAAAATAGTTCTCTCAAAATTAGAATGGAACAGATGGAGTCTAATGACTTTCTGAGAAACCAAGAAATCACAAAACAAAACCAAAAGAAGGAAAAAATATAAGATAATGTGAAATATCTCATTGGAAAAACAACTGACCTGGAAAATAGATCCAGGAGAGATAATTTAAAAATTATGGGACTACCTGAAAGTCATGATCAAAAACAAAGCCTAGACATCATCTTTCATGAAATTATCAAGGAAAACTATCCTGAGATTCTAGAACCAGAGGGCAAAATAAGTATTGAAGGAATCCATTGATCACCGCCTGAAAGAGATCCAAAAAGAGAAACTCCTAGGAACATTGTGGCCAAATTCCAGAATTCCCAGGTCAACCAGAAAATATTGCAAGCAGCTAGAAAGAAACAATTCCAGTATTGTGGAAATACAATCAGGATAACACAAGATCTAGCAGCTTCTACATTAAGGTATCGAAGGGCATGGAATAGGATATTCCAGAAGTCAAAGGAACTAGGACTCAAACCAAGAATCACCTACCCAGCAAAACTGAGTATAATACTTCAGGGGAAAATATGGTTTTTCAATGAAATAGAGGACTTTCAAGCATTCTTGATGAAAAGACCAGAGCTGAAAAGAAAATTTGACCTTCAAACACAAGAATGAGAAGAAGCATGAAAAAGGAAACAGCAAAGAGAAGTCATTAGGGACTTACCAAAGGTGAACTGTTTACATTCCTACATGGAAAGACAGTATTTATAACTCTTAAAACTTTTCAGTATCTGGGTAGTTGGTGGGACCACACACACACATGTACACGCATGCACGCACACACACATACACACATGCACACACATACAGAGACAGAGAGCACAGAGTGAATTGAATAGGATGGGACCATATCTTAAAAGAAATTAAGGTAAACGGTGAGAGAGAAATGTAGTGGGAGGAGACAGGGTGAAATGGAATGGGGTAAATTATCTCTCATTCAAGAGACAAGCAAGAGACTCTTTAGTGGAGGGAAAAAGAGGAGAGACGAGAAAAAAACATGAAGTTTACCCTCATCACATTCGACTAAAGGAAGGAATAAAATGCACACTCATTTTGGTATGAAAACCTATCTTACAATACAGGAAAGTGGGGGAGAAGGAGATAAGCAGGGTGGGGGGATGATGGAAGGGAGGGCAATGGGAGGAGGGAGCAATTTGAAGTCAACACTCTTGGGGAGGGAAAGGATCAAAAGACAGAATAGAAACAATGGGGGGCAGAATAGGATGGAGGGAAATATAGTTAGTCTTACACAACACGACTATTATGGAAGTCATTTGCAAAACTACACAGATATGGCCTATATTGAATTGCCTGCCTTCCCAAAGAGAATGGGTGGGGAGGGAGGGATGGGGAGAATTTGGAACTTAAAGTTTTAGGAACAACTGTTGAGTATTGTTGTTGCTACTAGGAAATAAGAAATACAGTTAATGGGGAATAGAAAGTCATCTGGCCCTACAGGAGAAAAGAAAAGATGGGGACAAGAGAAGCGAGGGATGATAGAAGAGAGGGCAGATTGGTGATAGAGGAAATTAGAATGCTTGGTGTATTGGGGTGGGGGGAGGGTATAAATGGGGAGAAAATTTGGAACCCAAAATTTTGTGAAAAGGAAATGTAAAAAGTCAAATAAATTAAAATTTAAAAAAAGAGAAAATATTAATTTGATTACTGAGCTCCTTATATATTTGTATCAGTTTCTTCAACAAACTGATTCAGAACTGGGTTCCAGCCCAAACTTTAAGGTGATCATCTCGTTAAATTTCCCATATTTCTGTTGAGTCTTATACAAAATGACCATCTCGGGATAAAGATACTGAGGTCCTCTGTACTCTAGAATAAATACATTGTCTTTTCTGATCTTTTAAAATGCAATTAAATTACTCAAATCTTCAAAATAACTTCCATATGCTTCCTTTATGCCTGTAACTATTTGACCCTGATATTTAATTATCTCTGTCTTTATCCCATTAATTTTGCTAAAGTCTAAAATTGGGCATACCCCTGCACAGGTATAATTTCTATTTTATAAAGGAAAAAAAAAAACAAGAGAGGACTTGATACTCAGGGTGTCCAAGCTATTAAGTATGAGAGCTAAGATTTGAATTTACATCTTCTAGAGTCCAGTACTTTCTACTACACTGTCTTGTCTATTACAATTCTACCTATTATACTTGTCTCTTGCCTTCTCCATTACATTGACATTCTGTAGTCATAGAGTTATATCAGTTCCTTTTTAGTTAAACTTTTTTTTCTTTCCCAGAATTTGGAGCTCTTCTTAAAGAGACTCATGTGAGATTTGGTGATACTTCTTCATAATTTCAGAATAACACATAAAGGAAGTATAATAAAATAATGATTATTAATTATTTTATTTTAATTCCTGGGAGGCAGAAACTATGTTTGATATGATAACACCAGGTAATAATGAGTGTCAGAGAAGACAGATCTCTCCAACAAAGATAGTTCCCTGACATGTGTGCTGTTGTAAGTCTCAGCACTTCATAGGAGTATAATGAATTAGACTGGAACAGACTAGATGCTGGTCCTAGGTTCTACCATAGTGGCAAAAGAACTGTAGTTGAGTCTTAGCTTATACACAATATCAAATAAGAATATATAACCAATCATTTCTCTTTTATTTCAAAACTGTATTATGTAGGGTGATCATTAAAGGAAATGTGCTAACAGACAAGTCTCTTCCAGTCCCTTAATTTACAGCACAAAGAGGAGTATCAGTAGGCTAAAATGGAATCTAGGTACAGTAAAAATTGTTCTCAGTGAAGTGGAATGGAAATCTGTTCTACTTATAAATTGTTCCCAATATCTCATTATATCCAGAGTTATCGTGCTAAATGAAATTATCAATGTGACCACTTTCATTTCGTTTGTGGCCTTGACAAAAAGTATCCTTGCTAATGTATGATACTATTAAAAAAAAGGCCTGCACAGTTGATATAAATAACTTCAATTCCATCAAAGTTTAGATCACACCTTTTAAACTTAAATAATATCTTGACCTGACTTTTCTTTGCCACTTATAATTAATTACAAGTTCTTAGGCTAATGTTGCAAGTTGCTGTTAATGTTCATTACAAGTCACAGAATAGTTATTGTAAGTGCCTACTGCATACAAGAGATTGTTAGTAGTTTGTGATATAGAAAGAACAAAACAAAATAGAAAGAATGCTGCATTTGGAGTCAGAGAACAGAAATCCAAATGCTACCTCGAGTCTTTATAGTAAATAAAGTGAGATGGTTGGACTAGACTACCATCCTCATTGAAAGTATTTGTCAACATGCTATATAGTTTTGTCAAATTGTAAAGGAAGTGATGAGTCAAAAGAACATGTCATACCAGATAAACCTTTATTTTTTGTTGTTAACAGGATTATTAACCTAGTAGATAAAGAGAATGCTATGGATATAGCTTACTTAGATTTTAAGATAATGATAGCACCTGCCTCCTAGGATTTTTGGGAATCTTGGCTTTGGACTTGGTGTTCATGGGATCAGACATAATGTCTTTGGGGATCAGTCACTTTACTACCCTATAAGTTCAGTCAGTTTGACAACCTTGGTGTCAGTGGTTCTGGCAACCTTAGAGTCATGCTTGTGACTTTAGGGTCAGGGCTTTAGTACAGACTTTGGGGTCTGATCAATTGCCAGCAGTCTTAGGGCCAGTATCTAGTATGGCCTTAGAACTTTTGGGTTTGGTAATCTAACACCTCCTCAACAAATTTCAGCACCTACTAGTTATGTTGGTGACAAAAAAAATTCTCTGTTTGGCAATCAAAGACCTTCACAACCTGGCCCTTCTCCTACCTTTCCAGTCTTCTTACATTTTACTCCATGCCACATGCTCTTTGATCAAGTGACACAGGCCTTCTGGCTCTTTCTACAAAAAAAAGATACTCCATCTCCTAACTGGGCATTTTCTCTGGCTATCATTCATGCATATTTGGCACCGTCCCTACTCTGTAACTACTGATCTCCCTGACTTTCTTTAAGTCCCAACTAAAATCCCATCTTTCACAGGAAGCCTTCCCTAAGCCCTCTTAATTCTAATGCCTTTCCTCTGTTAACTGTTTCCTGTTTATGCTGTATAGAATTTATCTGTACTTTTTTTTGTTAAATTATAAGCCCCTTGAGGGCAGGAATTGTCTTTTCCCTCTTCTTGCATCTCCAGCACTTTGCATAGCGCCTGGCGCATACATCACTGACCGACTGAGGAGCTTGGACTTAGGGACTTTGGTGCTCAGGGCCGTGATGGCTTCTGCTCGCACATTGATGGCTTTGTCATTATTGGCAAATTCTTCAGTCCATTCTTATGCTTCTCAGAAAACGCATGTTTCTCAGAAACTTGAGTTCATGCTCTAAATCGCTAATAATTGAAGAAATACAAATTAAAGCGACTTTGAGGTTCCATCCCAAACCTGTTAGACTTGCAAAATGACAGAAAGAAAAATGACAAATGTTGGAGGGCTGTGGAAAAACAAGTATACTAGTGCACTGTTGGTGTACCTGTGGACTGTTTCAGCCATTCTGGAAAATAATTTGGGACTTTGCCCAAAAAACAACCAAACAGTAGCAGTATCAATGAAAAAAAAATGTACACAGTTATAACATGTGTTTTCATGGTAGCCCAAAATAGGAAGTTACAAGGCTGGGGAATGGCTAAACAAATTCTGTTATATGAATATGGTGGAATATTATTGTGTCCTAAGTATGCTGAAATGGATAATTCAAGAAAGAATTGGGAAGATTGTTAGATGCAGGACAAAGTAAGCAGAACTAGAACAATTTATACAACGATAACATCATTAAAACAACTGAGAGGAAGGTGGAACCAAGATATCTGAGCACAAAAAGAAGTATGGGGAGCTCTGTCCCTGCCAAAAAGTACAAAACCAAACCAAACCCTTTGAAACAGATCTAGAAAATATGCCAGTCTGAATCCTGTGGAGGAAATTCGAGAAAAAAGTTACAGTGTTCATTTTTTCCAGCCAAGATCAGCATAGGAGATATACAAAGAGGTTGTATATACTGAGGATTAGGTTACCTTCCATATTCAGAGCTTTCCAAGGTAGAGAGAAGCAATAGACCAGGGAAAAAGAAGGTTCTTCTACCCATATGAGAGCATCATGCAGCATTTGGGAACAGGTGCCAACTAGCAGCTTTGTCATTCACTACCCAAATCCAAGTCACAGACAGATGACAGAGGGGACCTTTGCCTAGGGATGGCATTTCAGGGTGATGAGCAGTACAGGGTCCTGGGATAGGTACCAACAGAAGAGCATGTTCAGAAGCAAACTCTAGCAATATGGTTTGAACCACTTGGGCCACTAGAAGCAGAGCAGGGTCACAATTCCAACCTCTAACCCAAACTGAAGCCTGCAGAGGTGTGACCAGGGCAAGAATTCCAGATTAACAAGAAACTTGCAGTTTTTTTACTCTGAATCAGTAAAGCTTTTTGGTCAACGGATAGTGGCTGACTCCAGCAGCAATCTACAGTTGCTCAGACCCAAACCCAAGTCAGGAACTCATAAAGTTCAGATTGGGAGAAATGATTAGACTTGCCCTGAATCAGCCTACTTTGGGAGCACTGATAGTTTGCAAGACTCTCAGCTCTCCCTGATATAATAGAATAACATAATACTCAGTACCCCAAGAAAGCAGCCACAGGACCAACCCAGACTTCCCCTTCAGAAGTACACAGAACCTGCCTCTAACATCAATTCAGAAGTTAGGAAATAGGTTGAAATAATGAGTAAACAAAGAATTCTACTATAAAAAGTGTTATGGTACCAGAGATGCTTAAGACACAAACTCAGAAGAAGAGAATGACTAACTCAAAAACATCTACAAGCAAAACATGCAGGCAAAAAACAACTTGGGCAAAAAATGCGACTAGAATTCTTGAAAGAGTTACACCAAGTGTTTTTTTTCAAAGGGTTAAAATATTTTTCCTAAGTAAAATTAGCATGATAGAGGAAAAAATGGGGAAAGAAATGAGATCTATGGAACAAAGAACTGGAATGGATATTATCAGGGTAGGACAAGAGGTACAAAACCTTTCCCAAGAAAGAAACTCCCTGAAAATTAGAATGGACCAAATAGAAGCAAACAACTCAATGAAGTAATAAGAAATATTGAAATAAAATCAAAAGATAGAAAAAAGAAGAAAATATCTCATAACAGAAACAATTGACCGAATAAAGAACAAACTATTCAGCAATTCCCCAATTGATGGATGTCCCCTCAGTTTCTGATTCTTTGCCACCACAAAAAGAGCTGCTATAAATGTTTTTGTACATATAAGTCCTTTTCCTTTTGTAAAAAGTCTCTTTGAGATACAGACCTAATAGTGGCATTATTGAGTCAAAGGATATGCACAGTTTTTTATAGCCCTTTGAGCAGATTTCCAAATTGCTCTCCAGAATTGTTGGATCAGTTCTCATTTCCACCAGCAGTACTTCAGTGTCCCATTTTCCACATCACCTCCAACAGTCGTCGTTTTCTTTTTCTGTCCTATTAGAAAATCTGATAGGGGTGAGGAGGTATTTCAGAGTTGTTTTAATTTGCATTTTTCTAATCAGTAGTCATTTAGAGCATTTTAGATTGTTTTGATTATTTTCTTTTGCCTATTTGTATCCTATGGACATTTATCAGTTGAGGAATGATTTCTATTCTTATACATTTGACTCAGTTCTTTGTATATTTGAGAAATGAGGCCTTTATCAGAGAAACTTGCTGAAAAATTGTTCACAGTTATGATTACTCTGTATTTCTCTCCATCCTATTTTTCTGGTTTATCCTGTCTTTCTCCTTTTACCCTGTCTCTCCTCAAACATGTTTTGCTTCTGACTACTTCCTCCCCAAATTTTCCCTCCTTTCTATCAAGCCTCTGCCCTTATCTCCTTCTCCTCCTGCTACCCTAAAAGGAAAGATAGATTTCTTTTTTTTTTTGATTTTTTAAAAAATATTTATTTATTTAACTTTTTACATTCGTTTTCACAAAATTTTGGGTTCCAAATTTTCTCCCCTTTTATCCCCTCCCCCCACCCCAATACACCAAGCAATCTAATTTTCCCTATCTCCAATCTGCCCTCTCTTCTGTCATCCCTCCCTTCTCTTGTCCCCATCTTCTCTTTTCTCCTGTAGGGCCAGATGACTTTCTATTCCTCATTAACTGTATGTCTTCTTTCCTAGTAGCAACAACAATACTAAACAGTTGTTCTTAACACTTTGAGTTCCAAATTCTCCCCATCCCTCCCTCCCCACCCATTCCCTTTGGAAAGGCAGGCAATTCAATATAGGCCATATATGTGTAGTTTTGCAAATGACTTCCATGATAGTCGTGTTGTGTAAGACTAACTGAATTACCCTCCATCCTAACCTGCCCCTCATTGTTTCTCTTCTGTCTTTTGATCCTGTCCCTAACCAAGTGTTGACTTCAAATTGCTCCCTCCTCCCTTTGCCCGCCCTTCCATCATCCCGCCCCCGTTGCTTATCTCCTTCTCCCCCACTTTCCTATACTGTAAGATAGATTTTCATACCAAAATGGGTGTGCATTTTATTCCTTCCTTTAGTCAAATGTGATGAGGGTAAACTTCTTGTTTTTGTTTTTTTCTCAGCTCTCCTCTTTTTCCCTCCACTAAAAAGTCTCCTACTTGCCTCTTAAATGACATATAATTACCCCATTCCATTTCACCCTCTTTCCTCCCACTACATTTCTCTCTCACCATTTACCTTAATTTCTTTTAAGATATGGTCCCATCCTATTCAATTCAATCTGTGCTCTTTGTCTCTGTATGTATGTGCATGTGTGTATGTGTGTGTGCGTGCATGCGTGTACATGTGTGTGTGTGGTCCCACCAACTACCCAGATACTGAAAAGTTTTAAGAGTTATAAATACTGTCTTTCCATGTAGGAATGTAAACAGTTCACTTCTGGTAAGTCCCTTAAGACTTCTCTTTGCTGTTTACTTTTTCATGCTTCTTCTCATTCTTGTGTTTGAAAGTCAAATTTTCTTTTCAGCTCTGGTCTTTTCATCAAGAATGCTTGAAAGTCCTCTGTTTCATTGAAAGACCATATTTTCCCCTGAAGTATTATACTCAGTTTTGCTGGGTAGGTGATTCTTGGTTTGAGTCCTAGTTCCTTTGACTTCTGGAATATCCTATTCCATGCCCTTCGATCCCTTAATGTAGAAGCTGCTAGATCTTGAGTTATCCTGATTGTATTTCCACAGTACTGGAATTGTTTCTTTCTAGCTGCTTGTAAGATTTTCTCCTTGACCTGGGAGTTCTGGAATTTGGCCACAATGTTCCTAGGAGTTTCTCTTTTTGGATCTCTTTCAGGCAGTGATCGATGGATTCTTTCAATACTTATTTTGCCCTCTGGTTGTAGAATGTCAGGGCAGTTTTCCTCGATAATTTCATGGAAGATGATATCTAGGCTCTTTTTTTGATCATGACTTTCAGGTAGTTCCATAATTTTTAAATTGTCTCTCCTGGATCTATTTTCCAGGTAAGTTGTTTTTCCCATGAGATATTTCACATTCTCTTCCATTTTTTCATTCTTTTCATTTTGTTTGATTTCTTGGTTTCTCAGAAAGTCATTAGACTCCATCTGTTCCATTCTAATTTTGAGAGAACTATTCTCTTCAGTGAGCTTTTGAACCTCTTTTTCCATTTGGCTAATTCTGCTTTTGAAAGCATTCTTCTCCTCATTGGCTTTTTGAAAGTCTTTTGCCAATTGAGTGAGCCTATTTTTCAAGGTGTTATTTTCTTCAGCATTTTTTTGGGTCTCCTTTACCAAGGAATTGACCCGTTTTTCATACTTTTCTTGCATCTCTCTCATTTCTCTTCCCAGTTTTTCCTCCACCTGTCTAACTTGCTTTTCAAAATCCTTTTTGAGCTCTTCCAAGGCCTGAGCCCACCCGACATCCCCCTGGGATGTCTGGGGTACCGAGGCCCCACCCTCCACGTCTTTCCCTGATTGATGGCAAGAATATGTCCTCGTCATCAGATCCAAAAGTCGGGATCATTTGCATCTGTGCAAAAAAACTCTCTATAGTCTTATTTTTCTTCCCTTTTCTAGGCATTTTCCCAGCCAGTTACTTGACTTCTGAGATTCCTGTCCACCCCCGCCTAGATCCGCCCAGCTAGTGCTTGGGGTCTGAGATTCAAATGGGCTCTCCGGGGCAGGCGTGGCTGCTATTCAATGTGAACTTTAGTTCTGGTGCTGGGGTGGGGGCAGGGCCTCCTCCCAGGCTCAGCTCCTTCAGGTGGTTTATGCAGAGACTTTCAGTAATGAAGATCCTGCCTGCTGCTGGGGGAGTCCCGGGCCACCACAGCCATGCCGCCTCTGCCTCCGCCACTTCCTCCCAAGGGGGCCCGAGCCATGGAGACACCCCACTCCCCTCTTGGTCAGCCCAGGCGTGTCTCTCACTGACCTGTAGAGTCTCTGGGTGGAGGGACCTTCCAGGCCGCCGGAGGTTCCCTCCCTGAAGCCTGCTCGGATCAGCTTCTCTGGGGCTGTGGCCAGGGCAGCGCTGGGGTGGGGTCTGCTTTCTGGGGTGCGACGGACCCTGGGGACGGCTCTCCAGGGCTCTCTGGAACGGAAATCTCTTCCACTGTGTTTCTGCACACCCTGCAGTGATCCAGAACTTCTGGGGAGCTCTTCTTACATTAAATCTATGGGCTATGGGTTCGGAGCTCGCATACGTGCATCTTTCTACTCCGCTATCTTGACTCCGCCCCCGAAAGATAGATTTCTATACCCATCTGAGGTTTATGTTGTTCACTGTTTGAGTCAATTTCAGTGAGAGTAAAATTCATGCATTATCTGCTCTACCCCCATCTTCCACTGCAGAAGTTCTTTTGTGCCTCTTTTACATGAGATAATTTACTCCATTCTACCTCTCACTTCCCTCTTCTCCCAGTGCAACTCTGTTTCTCACCCTTAATTATAATTTTTTTGGGTATCATCCCATTATATTCAACTCACACCCATACCCTTTGCCTTTGTTTATATATTCCTTCTAACTTTCCATAATAATGATAAAGTTCTCAGGAGTTTATAAGTTTTATCTTCCTATATAGGAATGTAAACAATTTAACCTTATTGAATTTGTTAAGGTTTCTCTTTCCTGTTTACCTTTTTATGCTTCTTAATTCTTGTATTTGAGAGTCTTTTTTTCTTCTTTGCATCAGAAATGCTTGAAAGTCCTCTATTTCAATGAATGTTCATTTTCTACTTGAAGGATTATACTCAGTTTTGCTAGGTAGGTGACTCATTGGTTTTAATCCTAGCCCCTTTCCCCTCTGGAATACCATATTCCAAGCTCTCTGATTCTTTAATGTAGAAGCTGCTAAATTTTGTGTTATTCCAACTGTGGTTCCATATTTGAATTATTTCTTTCTTGCTGCCAGCAATAATTTTCCTTGATCTCCATGGAAGCTCTGGAATTTGACTATAATTTTTCTTGGAGTTTGTATTTTGGAATCTCAGGAGGTGATCAGTGAATTCTTTGAATTTCTTTTTTATCACTCTGTTTCTAGGATATCAGGGCAATTTTCCTTGATAATTTCTTTAAAAAGATGTCTAGGCTCTTCTTTTGATCATGGCTTTCAGTAGTCCAGTAATTTTAAAATTATCTCTCCTTGATTTGTTTTCCTGGTCATTTGTTTTTTCCAGTGAGATATTTCATATTTTTCTGTCTTTTCATTCTTTTGATTTTGCTTTATGATTTCTTGATATCTCATGGAGACTTGTCCAAATTTAATTTTTAAGGAATTATTTCAGAATATTTTTGTGCCTCCTTTTCCATTTGTCAGTTCTACTTTTAAAGGAGTTCTTTTATTCGGTGAATTTTTGTGCATCTTTTGCCATTTAGCCTATTGTGTTTTTTCTTCAGTTTTCTTCAGTATTTTTTTCTGTTTCCATTCTCAAACTGTTGACTCCTCTTTCATGATTTTCTTATATCATTTCACTTTTTTTCACCAAATTTTTCCTCCACCTCTCATTTGATTTTTAAAATCCTTTTTGAGTTCTTCTAGGAGCTCTTCTTTTGAACCTGAGACTAATTCACTTTTTTTTGTGGCTTTGGATATAACCCTTTTGACTTTGTTTTCTTCTGAGTTTGTGTTTTGATTTCCCCTGTCATGGTAGTAACTTTCTATGGTCAGCTTTGTTTTTGTTGTTTGCTCATTTTCCAGCCAATTTCTTGATTTTTAACTTTTTCTTAAAGTTGGGCTATGCTTCCAGGGTGAAGAGGGCACTGTTGTAAGCTTCAGGTTTTTCATGCTGCTGTTTTTAGCAGTAGTTCAGTACTTCCATGGTGGTATGATCTAAGGAGAGGTGTGCTCACTGCTATCCTGCCTGTGTTCTGGTCGATGAGACACCACAATACATTTTTTCTATCTGGAACTGTGACCAGAGCCCTGATGTACTTGTAGCTGCATGCTTTAGTGTACTAGTGCCATTCCTTGCCCTGAAGCTGTGACCTGGAACCACATATGGACAGTGCAACAGAGTCCTACACCCAATGTTCTCTGTAATGTTTTTCTGACCTGTTATCCAACCCCCTTGTTTTCTATGGGCTGAGAGCTCCAGAAGCCTCCACTGTTGATTCTGTCACTCCCAGAGTCTTCTGTGGCCTTGCCATGGCACACCCTGCACTGAATTGTGTTCCACTTTCACCTTAGTGAGACAGACCTTTCCTGCCAACATTTTAACTTGTCTTGGGTTGGAAAATTATGTCACCTCATCCTTTTCTTGCTTCTGCTGCTCCAAAATTCATTTTGAAGTGTTATTTTAAAGTTGCTTATAGGGGAATTTGGGAGAGCTTAGGCAAGTCACTGCTTCTACTCAGTCATTTTGACTGTGCTTCTATACTTTAAAAAATCTTAAAAGAAAACTTCCTAGAAGTCTTAGAACCAGTGAGCAATATGGAAATAGAATTTACCAGTTACCTTTTTGAAAGAAACCTCCAAATGAATACTATCATCTGAGTTTCTTAATGCCATCTCTGTGTCATTTGTGGAACTCGTTATAGATGGTGTGGTTCTTGAATGAGTTCATCATTACATCATTGCCTACACTATCAAGCACTCCATGACCCAGAAGAGATAGAAAGTGAGAGAGGAAAGTGGGATGACCTGTTCTTTTTTTTTTATTAAAAATTTATTTATTTAACTTTTTACATTCATTTTCACAAAATTTTGGGTTCCAAATTTTCTCCCCTTTTCTCCCCTCCCCCCACCCCAATGCATCGAGCAATCTAATTTTCCCTATCACCAATCTGCCCTCTCTTCTATCATCCCTCCCTTCCCTTATCCCCATCTTCTCTTTTCTCCTGTAGGGCCAGATGACTTTCTATTCCCCATTAACTGTATTTCTTATTTCCTAGTAGCAACAACAATACTCAACAGTTGTTCCTAAAACTTTAAGTTCCAAATTCTCCCCATCCCTCCCTCCCCACCCATTCCCTTTGGGAAGGCAGGCAATTCAATATAGGCCCTATCTGTGTAGTTTTGCAAATGACTTTCGTAATAGTCGTGTTGTGTAAGACTAACTGTATTTCCCTCCATCCTATCCTGCCCTCCATTGTTTCTATTATATCTTTTGATCCTGTCCCTCCCCAAGAGTGTTGGCTTCAAATTGCTGCCTCCTCCCATTGCCCTCCCTACCATCATCCCCCACCCCTTGCTTATCTCCTTCTCCCTCACTTTCCTGTATTGTAAGATAGGTTTTCATACTAAAATGAGTGTGCATTTTATTCCTTCCTTTAGTCGAATGTGATGAGGGTAAACTTCTTGTTTTTTTCTCAGCTCTCCCTTTTTTCCCTCCACTAAAAAGTATCCTGCTAGCCTCTTGAATGAGATATAATTTACCCCATTCCATTTCACCCTCTTTCCTCCCACTACATTTCTCTCTCACCATTTACCTTAATTTCTTTTGAGATATGGTCCCATCCTACTCAATTCACTCTGTGCTCTCTATCTCTGTATGTGCATGCATGTGTGTATGTGTGTGTGTGGTCCCACCAACTACCCAGATACTGAAAAGTTTTAAGAGTTACAGATATTGTCTTTCCATGTAGGAATGTAAACAGTTCATTTTTGGTAAGTCCCTTATGACTTCTCTTTGCTGTTTACTTTTTCATGCTTCTTCTCATTCTTGTGTTTGAAAGTCAAATTTTCTTTTCAGCTCTGGTTTTTCATCAAGAATGCTTGAGAGTCCTCTATTTCATTGAAAGACCATATTTTCCCCTGAAGTATTATACTCAGTTTTGCTGGGTAGGTGATTCTTGGTTTGAGTCCTAGTTCCTTTGACTTCTGGAATATCCTATTCCACGCCCTTCGATCCCTTAATGTAGAAGCTGCTAGATCTTGTGTTATCCTGATTGTATTTCCACAGTACTGGAATTGTTTCTTTCTAGCTGCTTGCAATATTTTCTCCTTGACTTGGGAATTCTGAAATTGGGCCACAATGTTCCTAGGAGTTTCTCTTTTTGGATCTCTTTCAGGCAGTGATCAATGGATTCTTTCAATACTTATTTTGCCCTCTGGTTGTAGACTATCAGGGCAGTTTTCCTTAATAATTTCATAGAAGATGATGTCTAGGCTCTTTTTTTGATCATGACTTTCAGGTAGTCCCATAATTTTTAAATTGTCTCTCCTGGATCTATTTACCAGGTCAGTTGTTTTTCCAGTGAGGTATTTCACATTCTCTTCCATTTTCTCGTTCTTTTGTGATTTCTTGGTTTCTCAGAAATCATTAGACTCCATCTGTTCCATTCTAATTTTGAGGGAACTATTATCTTCAGTGAGCTTTTGAACCTCTTTTTCCATTTGGCTAATTCTGCTTTAGAAAGCATTCTTCTCCTCATTGGCTTTTTGAACCTCTTTTGCCAATTGAGCGAGCCTATTTTTCAAGGTGTTATTTTCTTCAGCATTTTTTTGGGTCTCCTTTAGCAAGGTATTGACCCATTTTTCATGCTTTTCTTGCATCTCTCTCATTTCTCTTTGCAATTTTTCCTCCACTTGTCTAACTTGATTTTCAAAATCCTTTTTGAGCTCTTCCATGGCCTGAGCCCACCAGACATCCACCTGGGATGTCTGGCATACAGAGGCCCCGACCTCCAGGTCTTTCCCTGATGGTAAGAATAGTTCCTCATCATCAGAATTGAAAGGCGGGAACCTCTGTACCCCCTCAAAGTAGCTCTCTATAGTCTTATTTTTCTTCCCTTTTCTGGGCATTTTCCCAGCTAGTTACTTGAGTTCTGAGATACCTGTCCACCCCCGCCTCGATCCGCCCAGCTAGTGCTTGGGGTCTGAGATTCAAATGGGCTTTCCGCAGCAGGCGCGGCTGCTGTTCAAAGTGAGCTTAAGTTCTGGTGCTTGGGTGGGGGCAGGGCCATCTCCCAGGCTCAGTTCCCTCAGGGGCTTTATGCAGATACCTTTGGTAATGGCCCTGAACTTCTGCCTGCTGGTCCGAGAGTCCCAGGGGCCACTGCCACTCCCTCTGCTGCTGCCTCTGCCACTCCCTCCCCCACTGCCTCCCAAGGGGGCCCAAGTCACGGAGACACCCCGCTCCCCTCTCCGCCAGCTCAGAAGTCTCTCTCACTGACCTGTAGCGTCTGTGGGCAGAGGGACCTTCCTGGCTGCCAGAGGTTCTGGCCCTGAAGCCTGCTCAGATCTGCTCCTCTCGGGCCATGCGGCCAGGGCAACGCAGAGGTGGGCTCCGCTTTATGGGGCACGATGGACCCTGAGAACGGCTCTCCAGGGCTCTCTGGAACAGGAATGTCTTCCACTGTGTTTCTGCGTGCCTTGCAGTGATCCAGAATTCGTGGGGAGTTCTTCTTGCAGGAAATATATGGGCTGTGGATTCGGAGCTAGCATACATGAGTCTTTCTACTCTGCCATCTTGGCTCCACCCCCTGACCTGTTCTTGATGAAGCCATGTTGTCTCTTTGTGATTACTATTTCCCTATCCAGATATATAACAATCATCTTTTTAATGATCCATTTAAAATTTTTTCCCAGGAATTGAAATCAAGTTCTTACCAGTCTCTTGTGTGTAAGTTCAGTTACCTTTCCTTTATTTGAAAATTGGAACAATGTTTGCTTTTCTCCATTCTTATGATACCTCCCATGTTTTCCATGATCTTTCAGATATTTATGATAATAGCTCAACAATTATATCTGCCAATTCTTTCTAACCTAAGAATATATTCATCTGGTCCAGGCAACTTGAATCAATCAAAGGCAGCTAGTCCTTTCTTACTACTTTGTTGTATACATGTCAACTTCCTGCTAGTCATTTTTGTTCTGTCATTTCCATTGTAAAGTTCAAATAGCAAGTTATCTGGTTTGGCTAGAATGTATAGTACATAAAAGATAGTTGTAGAAAATAAGACTTGCAAGTCAATTTTGAGACATGTTATAGAGGGCCTAATAATCAGGCTAAGAAGTTTGCATTTTAACCCGTAGTCAGCATAGAGCTACATAATATCTTTGAGCAAGGGAGTAAATATATAAATATATGCATTAAAATGAAATATTAATTAAGACATACTCTTGTTGTCCGGTCATTGGGAGCACATTTGGAGTTATCTTGGCAAAAATACTGGAGGGGTTTACCATTTCCTTCTCCAGCTTACTTTACAGTTGAGGAACTCAGGTAAACAGGGTTAAGTGATTTGCCTAGTGTCACACAGCTAATAAATGTCTGGGGTCATATCTGAACTCAGAAAGATGAGTCTTCCTGACTTCAGGCTGACACTCTATCCACTGTACCACCTTGCTGCCCCAATTAAGATATTAGTATAACCTAAATATGTGCGTTAAAATACCTTGCTAGTTGTCTGAAGGATAGACATGAGACAAGAGAGATTGGAAGTAGAGTTACCAGTTATCAAGTTTTTACAATATTCCAGACAAGAGCTATTTCTTCTCTGAGCTTCTCTACTTCTGTTGATGGCAAACCATTCTGCATGGCATTCTACTTAGTCATTTTTGATCTATCCCCCTCTCTCACTTCCCACATGCAATCAGTTGGCAAGTCCTATTGATTTCTACCCCAAGGTATGTCTTGCAGGAAGTTCTTCTTTTTTTATGTATACTGTCATTGCCCTAGTTCAGCCCTTACCTTGGTAAAAGAGGATGGGTAAGAACACAGTGGTTTTAAAAAGCGGAAGATAAATGAGGGAATTCACTATGAATAATATTAACTTTCTCAATCATAACAAAGGCAACTTTTTTGTTGTTTTTTTTTTGGGAGGAAGGAAGGAGTTTGAGAGAGTTTAGAACAATTGCCGTGGGGAAAGTGCCAGAATCAATCCATTGAATAAAAGGGTTGCCTGAAGCAGTGACAGCTGTTGTTCAGCATCATGTTAACTACCTCCATACCCTCCTGCTGATAAGCTAATACTAGGTTTTTTTTCCTCCATTATGTCTGTACTGGAATAAATTGAATGTATTATGAAGGACAACAGATGTCATTACCTTATTCCATCTTGCTATTGAAGTTCAGGAAGAAACAGTCTTAAAGCTAGTGACTATCCTTTTCTTTTATAATTAATGTTCTATAGACTGTTGGATAAAATAACTGCTTTTTGTAGTTCAGTGAAAGTCATAAAATGTAAGCTACGCCCAATCCACCAACCCAAGGCTTATTGAAAGCTGCTTTGGTACTAGGTCAGACAGGGGGATGGATATGATATATACCTTATCCTGTTCACATGTTATTTTGTTTTCTTATGCTATATCTCTATATTTGAAAGCTTTTCAATGTACATACACACAAGATTATGGGTATTTTATATTACAACATCTATTAAAATATTATTTTTAATTTTTTATGGATCAGTATTATATCTGGGCTATGAGAAACAGCTCAGTTTTAGTTGTCCTCTCCTGGATATTTTGAGGCCTGTGAGAAAGCAGTGTGGTATAGTAGCTACAGAACTAGCCTTGAAGCCAGAAGACCAGAGTTTCAAGTACCATCTCTGACACATGCTATTTATATTACCCTCTCATTTAAGCTCCCAGTGCACTAGGCAACTTTTGAAGCTTAGAAGTTGCAGAGGTGCTAGCCTGCCGTGGTATAAAGGAGGCCCTCCTTGTCCCCTCGAAGTTGTCTATGTCAATGACAATATAGGTCTAGCCTATATCTTGATCCCATTTCTGCTATGTGGATTTCTTGTCGGTCATCAGTGAAACCAGCCAGCAAACTTTTGATCTATAATTCTAGATACTAGATCATGTCTTGTTAAATATTTGACAGGAACTTTGCAGTCTTCAGTGATATGCTAAGCTCTTTCGACCATTTCCTTGCAGCAGCATGTCACTTGACCTGGGCTTCTTCAGGAAAACTTTTCTGTAATTTCTCATGGCATTAACCTGGTCCTAAATCACCATCATAAACTCTTCCAGTTCTACAAACAAATTCATATGATGTAGCCCTCTGTCCTATATTTCTTTGTTAATATATTATAAGCTCATTTCATGCATATGCCACCCATAGAGGGTCTTTTGATTCCCTACCTAGAACTTAGCTATTTCATAGGCTCCGACTGGAAGTAAACCATTTATGGTTATATTTGACAAGTTCAATGGCATGTGTCTTTGTCCTCCTTTACTATTGATGACTGATGCAATGTTTGCTTATTCCAGAAATAGTTTTGCTTTTTTTGTTTTACCTGTTTATCATTTAGTCTGAGAATATCTATCGATCCTTTTCTTCTTTTTTAAATAGTCTTATAATCTTTCTGTGACTGCTTTAAGGCAATAAATTCTATGTTTCATTACTGTTATATTTTGGTGAGGATGCTTCCTGTACTGAGATAATCTACTATATTCCATTTTACATTTCCAAGAGCATATATTAAGACCTATATTGTTCTAGAAGTGGGTAAGAGAGTATGTCTGGAAAATGACTGTGATGTTAAAATAAAAGGTATCAATAAAACTTATTTTTTAAAATTAGACCTCTATCCATATGTGATAGGTATAGGAACAATTCTTCCTTGAAGCAGGAATAGTGGAAGAAATCACATCTTAGCCTTATAATTCTATAGTTACACCTCATAATTTTTAGTCTAAGATTTAAAATTAGAGAAGGTGAATAAGTATAAAATATAGCTTTTGACAGTTTGTGATTATCAGACGCAGTTTTTGCATTATATCTTCCTCATTATGAAAATTTTTTTTGTGGATCTCTAAATGACTCTTAGGGGATCATAGATCTTTGGCAGAGAAAAAACATTCTTTTTATAGTCAGCAACAAGCAACATTTAGAAACTGTAAAGTAATGGTCCTCAGAATCCAAAGCCAAAAAAATACTGTTTTTGAAGTTTTCTACCTTACGTGAGTGTTCTAAAAAATATTATGTTCATTCCAACAAGCAAAATATCTTTCTTGAATTCTGTCTTTATGTCAGTTATGTACTGCCCATGTAATGGGTTATTTAAATATGCTTAAGAGAACCATTAATATGGATCCCTGAAATTCTTATATATAGTCTCTGAGAGGAGTATTGGACTGCTATCTTTCTGCCTCCCTATATACTTCTGGAGGAGCAGAAGAATTTTTAGGTTTAAAACAAAAGCCACATCTGGGTTCATATTCAGAGGAAGATAATGGAGCTTAAAAAGTCACTCCTTTTTCAAGGAGAATTGTCAAATGGTCCCAAGTACAAAAAAGATATCTTGGACTTTAAAAATCAAATGAAAGAGACTGAGGAAAAATTAGGAAAAAAATTAGAGCAATCCAGGAAAATTATGAAAAGAAAATCAATGAACCAGAAATAGAGAATCAAAAACTTAAGGAATAAAATAATTCCTTGAAAACTAAAATCAGGCAAAGGAAAGCTAATGACATAAAAAGGCACAAAGAAGTGATAAAACAAAAAAGAATGAAAAAAAAGAAGAGAATGTGAAACATCACTATCAGAAAAACAACTGATCTATAGAACACATTGAGGAGAAATAATATAAGAATAGTTGGACTACCTGAACATTATGATTTTAAAAAAGAACCAATATAATATTACAAGAAATTATCAAGGAATTATTATGAAGTTCTAGGATAAGAAAGCAAATTAGAAATAGAAAAAATCCACTGAACAGCACCTGAAAGAGATCCAGAAGGAAAACTTACAGAAAAGTCATAACCAGGTTTCAGAGTTCCCCGATTAAGGAGAAGATATTGGAAGCAACAACAAGAAGAAATAATTTAAAGATTGTGGAGCTGCAATAATGACTATACAAAACCTAGCAGTTAATGTATTGAAGGACTGTAGATCTTTGAATACTGTATTTCATAGAGTAAAAGATCTGGAGTTACAACTTACTCAGCAAAAATAAGCAGGATCCTGAATTTTAAAAAATGGACATTTAACTAATTGACAGACTTTTCTGATATTTGTGACAAAAAACAGCAGAACTTAAGGGGAAATTCTACATATAACATCCAGAAGAAATATAAGACAAACATTAAGGACAAATTATAAGCGACTCAATGGGGTCCAGTTGTTTACTTCTTATATATGAAAATATTATCTGTTCTTTTATGACCATCATTTTATTTGGATAGTTTGAAAGAAAGTCTTGGGCTGAACCAAGTATGATGAGGTGATTCTTAAAAAAGAAAACTGTAGGGAGAGATAAAAAAGGAGCAATTTTCTCATACAAAGGAGACAAAGAAGGAAAAATTGATAAACAGAAGAAACTAGTAGGGGGTGAAGGGTCTGTATCATTGATGTGATATTCACAGTGTCCTCAGAACAATTCTGAATTGCTAAATACCACAGATTCTCCACATGGAAGACAGAACCAAAACATTTATTCAGACACCAGAAAACCAATTCCATCATAGTAACAAAAATCTATACACAGTAACAGCGCAGAGGACAACACCAGCCTCAAGCCACAAACCAGTCACAAGCAAGGCCCCTTAAACAAAATCACAATCACAAAATCAATCACACTACCCAGGAGCCTGCATCCTTCAGTTTTGACTGGTCTCAGGACTAGCTTCATCTTAGCTCTGTTCTAGCTTCCTCTCTTCTTGCTCCACCTGTTCAGCAAACTCCTCCCACTACAAGCTCCATATGACTCAGGCTTCCATGTGACCCAGGCAGGTCATGTGGGCCAATTAATGAATGGGAAAGATCTTCCTATTTAAAATTTTCCTATTTAAAATTTTTTGCAAGGGAGAGAGCTGGTAGGGTTGAAACCTTACTCTCATTGGGAGTAGGTTGAAGAGAGAGCAACATATGTATCTAGAAGGGTGTAAAAGTCTTCTAAATTCAGAAAGAAACGAGGGCAAGGGGATAGGGTGGGAGTTGAGGATAAGGGAGGGATTCTTGGAAGGATGGGTAGGTTAAGGAATAGGAGGGCAAGATAGTAGATAGAAGTAAAATAGAAGAGTGAGGAGGGATAGGAATAGGGTGAGATAGTGAAGAAGAATAAGTAGGAGAATATACATTGAGTAATTATAGATTAGAATATGAATGGGATGAATTTACCCATAAAATGGAAACTGATAGCAGATTAAAAATTTGAATTTGACATTATGTTGCTTTCAGGAAATGCTATAAAAATGAGACATGCATACAAACATAAAATGAAGGTCAGGTATAGAATTTATTATGTAAAAAGAATAGTAGTAATCTTGATCTCAGACAAACTTAAAGCTAAAATAGATTTAATTAAAAGAGAAAAACAAGTACATTATGTGTCAGCCATATTATTCAATATTGTTTTAGATCATTTAAAATACCTAGACACTATAAAATACCTGAGAGTATACCTGCCAAAACACACAGGAATTGAACGAACACAACTAGAAAACATATTTTATACAAATAAAGTTAGATCGAAATAATTGAAGTAATATTTATTGTTAATGGGTAGGTAAGTCAATATAATTTAAAAATGACAATTTGACTTAACTAATCTAAGTAATACCACACCAATTAAGTTACTAAAAAAATTATCTTACTGAGTTAGAAAAAATAATAACAACGTTGATTTGGAAGAACAAAAGGTCAGGAACTTCAAAGAAACCAGGGGAAAAAAGAGGTAAAGGAAGCAGATTCGTTAGTATCAGACCCTAAACTATATTATAAAATGAGATCATTGTTGAAGTACTGAAGTGCAAAATGGATAACTTTGATTATTTTAAATTAAAATTTTCTTGTATAAATAAAATCTATGCAGCCAAGAATAAAAGGCAGAAAATTGAAAAAAACAAAACCAAAACCTTGCATAGACAGTCTCTCAGAATGTGATTAGATTGGAATATTGCTGTGGGGTAGGAAATGATGAGTGGTTTGATGTAGAAAAAAGTGGAAAGACTTGGACTTAAGAAGGAAAATTCACCTCCAGAGAAACAGAAACAGTAGAAATAAGCATAGTGCAATCTTACATATATGTGCATATATATGTAAGATATATGTATAAGTATACGTATACGTATATATACATGCATATGTTTATAGATCTCTACATCCATGTGTGTGTATGTGTGTATATGTACATATATTTATGTATGTGTGTATTTGTATCTGTGCTTAATTATAGCCTTTGGGAGGACGGAGGGGAAAAATAAAGTAACAAGTACACAGCAGAGAACAAAAGAAAATAGGAGCGAAGAAAAGGTGGACCACTTTGAAAACAATGTGTAGTATTTATTATGTAGGTTTTCTTGACATGAAAATTTATTATTTTATATTGAATCCTCTCATGTTCTAATGTGTACAGGACAATTTTTTATTTTATTTTTTAAGTTACATGATATTTTATATATATCCAAAAGGAATAGCAAGTTTTATATAATAGATTTGCAGTTTCATGTGCAATCATTTTTATTACAGTTATAGAAATGCTTGTTTCTCTTTTTCTTATGTTTTATTTAAGTTTAGAATAAATTTAAAAACTTAAAAACAAAAGGAAATGAATAGTCCTTACCTTATACTTGCAGTTTGACTCCTTCCTATCAAACTCTAATTACACAAAAGATACATTTGAGTAACAGTAGAACACATTTATCCAAGCAAGTAGCAAACAGAAGTTTGCAATCATAGGTTTTAAACAGATTAGAATATACTAGAAAATGCACAGAGTGAATAAGTTTTCTCAGTGAGAACAAGCTATCTTAACTCACACTAAGATATATCTGATTCTCTTAAGTCTCTGAGGAGGCAAGTTGGAAATTGGGATTAGGTTGACGATCTAGTTTTACTTACTTGGCTTCTACTTCCAAAGGTCATCTTTCTCACTCCACATATCTGTAGTCAATTACTAAGTCATGTCTTGAAGAAAAAAAAGTCTATCTCTTCTCTCCAATTTCTTGCATAAACTCCTCCTCCTACAGTCATGCACTGTTGCTTTCTTCCATTTAGGAAGAAAAATCATGAAAAATTCCCTAGCCTTGACTGGAAACTCAGGGTATGTTCAAATTCATCCTAGTCAGACTATCGGTTATTAAATTCTTTACTTGAGGGCAGTAAATATCTCTTGTCTAAACATTTTATTTTCTGTCTCTTTAGATAGAATGGGCTTATAGATACTTGCTATTATGTTGTAATTTGTTTCATGCTAAATTTTCTATAAGGGAAAAAGTCAAGAACATTTAAAATAATATTTTAGCAATAGTTTTTTTGATTAAGAATAAAATAAAAATATTAATTTAATTTCTTAAAGCTGAATATAACTTACTTTTTGTTTTTTACTAACATAGGAATATCCATTTTACAATTTTGCCTATTGCAGCTAGTTTTCATATTATAACTGTGCCTTCTGTATCTTATAGTCATGGATGTTATATCTAATATATCCCTCAAACATCTGCACACATCATTTATGTCTTACCTTTATAGAGGATGCATTTTTACACAGCCAAATTTTTTTTCAATATAAGACATAAAATTGAGATTTTGGCAGTAGAATGCCAGTACCCACAGGTAGGCATCTGCAGGTGTTTACATGAAAGAAGCCATTGAAAATCTGTGCAAAATAAATAACTTTTCTTCAGCAACAGAGTTTAACCTTTGTAAACTATGTGAGAGACAGAGATTGTAAGATATCAGTGTAGAAAAAAGTAAATGTCCATTTGTGTAATAAATGTTGTAATTGAATTTGGTTTCTATAAACTATCCCACTGTTATTCACTTCTTTCTCTATAATGGGTGCTGGAGAACTCACCCTTTTCTGATATAACCAGTCTATAGTGGAAGGTACAGAAATACTCTTCGTGTGCTTTATGCAAGAGTTGAAAGATGGTCAAGAATTTATCACACTCCTACTATGCACCAGGCACTATGCTAAGAAATGGGGACCTCCTCCAAAATGCCTATTTTCAAGACTTTCTCTGACCTGTACTTCCCAGCCAACAAAAGGAATCATGGTCTGAGTTCGAGCTAGCAGTAGCTTTTGTTTTTTCTCCCTGTATGTCCTGTGCTAGAGACTCCTTGTTTGTCAGAGAACATTTTTTAAAAAATCCTCTTTGTTGATGGTACTCAGGTTTCCAGGTTAAGGGAAACATGTCCACTAAAATCTAGAAGCAAAGTGAAAGCAAGAAATTCTGCCCTCCACTTGGTCAAACAGTATGAGACTCCTAGGACAAACAAACAGATCTATTAGAAAATCTCCTTGAGATCCATCCTGTGCCCTAGAGAACTCCCCATCTTCCCTAATTATATAGCTGAGTTTAGCTCTCAAGACTCAGAAAATTCCTGAGATGATGATGGTGAAGGTACTTTTCCATCAGCATAATTTGTCCTTCTGGGAGAGATAACTGCTTACTTTTTTTAAAATTTATTTATTTAAGTTTTCAACATTCATTTCCACAAAATTTTGGGTTCCAAATTTTCTCCCCATTTCTCCCTTCCCCCACCCCAAAACGCCAAGCATTCTAATTGCCCTTATCACCAATCTGCCCTTCCTTCTAACATCCCTCCCTTCCCTTATTCCCATCTTCTCTTTTGTCCTGTAGGGCAAAATAAGTTTCTATACCCCATTACATGCATTTCTTATTTCCTAGTTGCAAGAACAGTACTCAACAGTTGTTCCTAAAACTTTGAGTTCCAACTTCTCTCCATCCCTCCCTCCCCACCCATTCCCTTTGGGAAGGCAGGCAATTCAATATAGGCCATATCTGTGTAGCTTTGCAAATGACTTCCATAATAGTTGTGTTGTGTAAGACTAACTATATTTCCCTCCATCCTATCCTTCCCCCCATTTCTTCTCTTCTCTCTTTTGATCCTGTCCCTCCCCGAGTGTTGACTTCAAATTGTTCCCTCCTCCCACTGCCCTTCCTTCCATCATCCCCCCACCCTGCTTATCCCCTTCTCCCCCACTTTCCTGTATTGTAAGATAGGTTTTCATACCAAAATGAGTGTGCATATTATTCCTTCCTTTAGTCGAATGTGATGAGAGTAAGCTTCATGTTTTTTCTCTCGCCTCCCCCCTTTTGCCCTCCACTGAAAAGTCTTTTAATTGCCTCTTTTATGAGAGATAATTTGCCCCATTCCATTTCTCCCTTTCTCCTCCCAATATATTTCTCTCTCACCGCTTAATTTCATTTTTTTAAGATATGATCCCATCCTATTCAATTCACACTTGGTGCTCTCTCTCTCTCTCTCTCTCTCTCTCTCTCTCTCTCTCTCTGTGTGTGTGTGATCCCACCAACTACCCAGATACTGAAAAAAGTTTCAAGAGTTACAAATATTGTCTTTCCATGTAGGAATGTAAATAGTTCAACTTTAGTAAGTCCCTTATGGCTTCTCTTTGCTGTTTACCTTTTCATGCTTCTCTTGATTCTTGTGTTTGAAAGTCAAATTTTCTTTTCAGATCTGGTCTTTTTGTCAAGAATGGTTGAAAGTCCTCTATTTCATTGAAAGACCATTTTTTCCCCTGAAGTATTCTACTCAGTTTTGCTTGGTAGTTGATTCTTGGTTTGAGTCCTAGTTCCTTTGACTTCTGGAATATCCTATTCCATGCGCTTCTATCCCTTAATGTAGAAGTTGCTAGATCTTGTGTTATCCTGATTGTATTTCCACAATACTGGAATTGTTTCTTTCTAGCTGCTGGCAATATTTTCTCCTTGACCTGGGAACTCTGGAATTTGGCTACAGTGTTCCTAAGAGTTTCTCTTTTTGGATCTCTTTGAAGAGGTATCTGTGGATTCTTTCAATATTTATTTTGCCCCCTGATTCTAGAATATCAGGGCAGTTTTCCTTGATAATTTCATGAAAGATGATGTCTAGGCTCTTTTTGATCATGGCTTTCAGGTAGTCCCATAATTTTTAAATTGTCTCTCCTGTCTATTTTCAAGGTCAGTTGTTTTTCCAATGAGATATTTCACATTCTCTTCCATTTTTTCATTCTTTTGGTTTTGTTTTGTGATTTCTTGGTTTCTCAAAAAGTCATTAGCCTCCATCTGTTCCATTCTAATTTTTAAAGAACTATTTTCTTCAGTGAGCTTTTGAATCTCCTTTTCCATTTGGCTAATTCTGCTTTTGAAAGCATTCTTCTTCTCATTGGCTTTTTGAACCTCATTTGCAAATTGAGTTAGTCTATTTTTCAAGGTGTTATTTTCTTCAGCATTTTTTTGGGTCTCCTTTAGCATGACCCACTTTTCATGCTTTTCTTGCATCTCTCTCATTGCTCTTCCCAGTTTTTTCTCCAGTTCTCTTACCTAGCTCTTCCATGACCTGAGATCATTGAATATTTATTTTGGATGTTTGGGATACAGAAGCCTTGACTTTTATGTCTTTCCCTGATGGTAAGCATTGTTCTTCCTCATCTGAAAGGATGGGAGAAAATATCTGTTCACCAAGAAAGTAAACTTCTGTGGTCTTATTTTTTTTTCCCTTTTTTGGGACTTTTGGGTCCTTTGTCAAGAGTAGGGTATACTCTGGGAATCTGTTAGATATCAGTTCCTCCAAGGTGGTACAATCAAGTGTGTACTTGTCTGGATGCAGAGAGGGATTTTTGTGCTCAGAATTTTAGCAGTTACCTCTCCACAGACACCTGGACTCCAGTTCCTCCAAGTCAGCACTGGGGGCTGATTTTCAGATAAGCTGGATGGGCATGGCTGCCATTCAGTGTGAGATAAAGACCAGCTCCCTCAGGGCTTCCACACAGGGCTGAGGCAAGAATCAGCTCCTCAGTGCCCCCAGGGTTTTTACGCTCCAACAATGGATCTGGCTGCTGTGCCTGTAGAGGTGGCCTCTGCAGTGGCTGTCTAAGGCCAAAGCTATGTAAGGCCCTTCTCCCTTCCTGGTCAGCTGAAAAAACCCCATCACTGACCTTTGGCACATGCGGGTTGAGGGATCTGTGAACCCGCTGCTGCTGGAGATTCCACGACTGGAGATTCTGCCTCCAAGGGCTGTTCACCAAGCTGTGTGCTACGGCCAAGGCTGGGCTGTGCTCCGCTCTGTGTCTGGTGCAACAGATGTTTCCCATGGGCCTTTCAGGTCATCCTGGGCTGGAAATTTCTCCACCCTGTTGTTCTCCAATTCTGCAGCTCCAGAATTTGTTGAGAGTTCCTCTCTATAGGTATTTTATGGGCTGTGTGGGAAGAGCCTTTGTACCTGTGTCTTTCTAATCTGCTATCTTGGCTCCGCCCCTTGTTTACTTCTTTTAAAAATTGTTCCCATGCCCCTGCTTTGCCACCTTGAAAATTCTCTAATTTTTGGCCCAATTTGTGGTTTCTTTGATTTTGAGCTGGCATTTTCTGACTTCTCTGATATTCTCAGCTTTCTGAGTATATATTTCATCTAGTCACCCATCAGAATTAGCCATGAAGGGATTGCTGTCAAGGCTGGCAAGAAGAAAACATCACTATGTGACAGTAAGGTTAGCAAGAAAAAGTGTTAGGTGATGATATCAGAAGTGAAGAAAAATAAGTGGTATCCAAACTGAGGGACAAAAGTTAGAGAAATTGAAGATTTATTACACAAGTGAAGATAGACTGCATGTACTAAGGAACAGAATAAACCTGGGAGTGAAATTGGAGAATGAATCAAAGGTGTCCAGAAAGCCAAGGAGGACCAAATCAAACCAGGAAGGGAGCTCGTCATATTGACAGTTTACCATGGTTGGACCAAGATCTGATAAAGCATAGATATGCATGTGCCAGCCACTACACATTAAAGGGGCCATGTTCCCAAATGTTGGAATCCATGTCTTCTGCCTTTGTTCCTCTCACACAGCCTTGATTCTGATTTTCCAATGCCCTCCTTTTCCATGTGGTTTGCCTTCTCTGGTGAACTGACCCCTCAGCTGTCTTCACTCCTGTCCAAGACCCAGATCTCTGCAAATTAACTGTCAGTTGAGCCAGCATCAAGAACCACAGGAAGTACCAACTGCTATTGCTGTACCTTCAGCATGCTTCTTCTACCTTCTGCTACCTACAAGCCTAATTATGCTTACTCCCATGAGTCATCTTTAACACTGAATGGTCATTGTGTTGAATATAGGTCTTACAAATTCCAAAGATTTTTTGTTTTTATAGGATGACAGTTATATAAATTATTCCCCCAGTTCTGCTCATTTAATTCTTCATCAGTTTATAAATGTTCTTAATTTTTCAATTCTACAATATTGATGTTAAGTATAAATTGTTCTGATTCTGTTTATTTTACTCTGCATCAGTTCTTGTAAGAGTTTCCAAAATGTCTTTTTTTCTTTAAATGTCTTTATTTCTTCATTTCCTATAGAACAACAGAGCTTCAATCATATTTGTATTCTACAAGTCATTCAGCCATTCATCAATTGATGGACATACTTTTAGTTTCTCATTTTTTTTGCCAGCACATAAAGAGCACAGGCCCACCTTGTCAAGTACCAATCAGTCATATTAACTGAATGATCTGTAGGTATCTCAAGCTCAACATGTCTAAAACTAAATTTATCTTCTATATATCCTTCTCTAAATTTCAGTTTCTTTTTAGGAAGTTAGCATCCTTATAGTCACAGTGGTATCACCCTCCAACTCCTTGCTTTCCTTTCCCTCATCTATCCAATCAATTTACAAATGTTGTCATTTTTTTCTCTGTAACATCTCTTTCAACCATCTCTTCTCTGCTCAAAGAACACCCTCCTCATTCTAGCCCTCACCACATTCTACTTGGACTATTTCAGCAGTCTCTCTAAACTAGGGGTTCTTAATCCAATGTCTCTAAACTTGCTTTTGAAAAAAATTGATGACTGTATTCCAACATATTTGTTTTCCTTTGTAATGTGTGTGTTTTATTTTATGCATTTAAAAGCATTTTTTTTTGTGAAGGGTTCCTGAATTTCATAAGACTGTCAAAGGGATTTATGTTATAAAAAAAGTTTAAGACTCTTGCCCTAATGAAACTCCAAAATAAAACACAGGATTGGCAACAAAAAACCAGAGTTTCCACATCAAAGAAAAATATACTGTAAGAAGGCAGAAAGAAAGTGAACAAGTACCAAAGAACCACCATTAAGATCACACAAAACTTGGCACCAACTACTGTAATGGAGAGGAAAACTTTAAATAGGGCATTCCAAAAGACAGAAGATAAAGGACTATAATTAAGGACAACTTATCCTGAAAATCTGAATGTAATCCTATAGAGGAAAAAAGTTGAATCATTTATGAAATAGAGGACTTCCAAACACTCTTAATGAAAATACTAGAGCTCAGTAGTAACTTTGAAAAGCAGTTAGTAATCAAGAGAAACATATTAAGGCAATATATTGCAACAATTAGTAGGGTTTACATTTAATAGGAGGAAGGGAAATATAGTATCCATTCAGAACCTTCACTTTTCTCATTATATCTTGAAAGGAATCTTGAATGATTATAATGTATGGATGGGAGACATCTTGTTGGAAAAGAACTTTTAAAGGCAGTATTTGTCTCTGTTAAATCAATTTATTTTTGTGATCAACAAACATGAAGTACAATGCAGCCTTTTATTTTCTATATCAGATGCAAAATACAAAACATGTGGTCCGTTTTTGGATGTTACTTGTGAAAGCCTGCTTTTTTCCACTTATGCATTCATCAAGGGGATATAGATGACTGTCATAAAGGTTTTGTGTAGAAATAGAGACCTTGTTTGGAATTAGTAAAGTCCAATATTTTTTCCATGTCTTTGGTATTTTCCGCTCCTTTCAGATGTATTTCATTTTGACCCTGCAACACCTTCACAATTGTGTATCTTCTATCATGAATCTCTTGAGCAGCCACATGGTGCAGTGGATAGATTACTGGGCCTGAAGTCAGGAAGATAAGTCTTTAAGAGTTCAAATCCAGTCTGAGACACCTATTAGCTGTGTGATTCTGGGCAAGTCACTTAACCTGTTTGACTCAGTTTTCTTATCTATGAAATGAGCTGTAGAAAGAAATGGTGAACCACTGCATATCTTTGCCAAGAAAACCCCAAATGGCGTCATGAAGAATTGATCGTGACTGGAAAAACTGGACGCTAGCAGTGGCAGCAGCATGAATCTCATATGTACTTAGTCCAGTGCAGTTCCTTTCTGTTTACTTTAGTGCCATTTCTATCTCTGCTACAAGCACATCTAAAATGTGACATTAGGATCCAAGGGTAGTGGTGCTGCTTTCATTAATAATGAAAACAGTCATAGAAGACTTAGAACTTTCTCCATTTTTTCTAGTTTTTTTTTATCCCCTTTTCACTTTGATTCTTAAATGCCCCTGGAACGACTTAGTTTAGTTGAATCTCTTGCCCACCGTTTAAAAATTGATTTTACTCTCTACTTCTTTTCTTTTCTCTAGGCTATCATACTTCTCATAATTTCCCATTATCTTTATAAGATTTTACAAACTACTTTACTACATCTAAACTCCTGTTGTCTTTGACCAGAGTCTCTCACCATTTAGCAAATAAGTAATTTTTTTTTCTTTTCTTGGTCTCCTTTTGGCAATAGATTTACATTGGTTAAACTTGTAAAATTCTTATACTCTGTGATTTCTAATAACCATTTCACATTTTTCATGAATAAGTATTTGTTTAAATAATTCAAGATTGAGTTGTTTCAATTTTGTGAATTTTTCTCATTATCCTTCCTTAATCTTTCTTTTTACAAATTCTGTTATTTTCCCTGAGAAGGTAGTAGTCTTAACTATATACAGAAAACCGATTTAGGGATAACTCCTATAACAATAGAAATCCCTCCCCTCTTTCCTGAAACAGTTGTTTTTCTGAATGATGCTTTTAGGTGCCTGCTATGTTCCTCTCCTACTAGTTCTTTTTTTTTGGAGAAAGTGTTCATGATATAAAAGACTTAGACTTCTGCATAATCTACAGATCTTTGGCTCTTTCATTTCTTTTTCCTGAATTGTGTTTTTCAATATATTCCTAATCTTACTTTTCTTACCCTTCCATTAAAGTAACTGAGTGTCAGAGTGTAACTCCAGATATAATTTGACTGTACATACCCTCATACTGGAATGAAGATGAATAAAAATCCAGTAGCCACTCTTGAAAGAAATTTCAAAATGAAAACAGACAGGAATGACATAGTTAACAGCCAGAGTTTCCATACCAAGGAAAAACATACTGTAAGCAGGCAGAAAGAAAATCACATTGAATTCTTTATAGAATTTCCCTACCTTATCCTTTGCTATGGACATTGGATCATAAGCTGTATTATTTTCATGGTCATCTTTTTGCAAATAATTATCAATACTGAAATACAAGGTGACCAAATATTCCCTAAAATTGTGTTTCTTTTGCCTCTGCAGAAAAAACCAAACCACTTATTTGCATTGCTTCTTGCAAAGAGTAACTGTGACCCATTCTTACATTTAATTTCAGCTAGCTTAAGTGACACAGTGGATAGAATAATAGGCCTGGAGTCAGGAAGACCTAAATTCAAATCTAGCTCAGATACTTACTAGGTGTGTGACCCTGGACAAATCATTTAACCTCTGACTGTCTCAATACTCTGGTCTGTCACATGGTGATAACAACAGCATCTACCTTGTAGGGTTGTTATGAGGTTCAAATGAGATAATAATTATAAAGTGCTTGGTGTAGTGCCTGGCACATAGTAAGCACTATATAAATGTGAGCTATTATTATTCATTTGTGGCAAAAATATCAAGATTGATAGGTATTGATAGCAATATTTCTGCTTCTTGGTTTGCATATGGTGATCCCTCATTTAAAGTACCAGTTGTCCAAGAAATGCTCTAAGTCTTCTAGTTGTCCTCCTGCCTTGGGGCCACCGCTTTTGTTGAATATGAATGTTTGGCTTGGAGAGGATAAATCTGTGATCAATCCAGCACTCTATGGCACACATAGCCTTTATTCCTGAGTATCTTCTGGAAATGACTCTCTGGAGTTATAAATAGGCTGATCCTTCCCCTGGAAGATGGCAATCTCCTCAAGAGCCAGTGGGGCTTCAGAAAGGGCTCAGGAATGGTTGATAGAGTGCTTGTTGCTCAACAACTCCAGGAGAAATGCTAGAAGCAGGAGCAGAACAGAAGTCTGTAAACAACATGTGTAGATCTAAGGAAGGCTTTTGACACTGTCATTCATGAAGGCTTGTGAAAAATTATGGCAAAATTTGCTTGCCCAGAAATTTATCCGTATTGTACATCAGTTTCATTATAGCATGCTTGCCTAGATTTTGGATAATGGACAATGTTCTCACACTTTCCCAGTCAACAATAGAGTGGAACAGGGCTGTGTGCTTGCTCCCATGCTTTTTATCATGTTTTCTGTGATGTTGTCAGATGGCTTCAATGAGGATGTGTCTACCATCTTTTGCCCCTATACAAAGGGTGAAAACATAACTTTAAATTAGAAGGAGAACTTGGGCTTGACTAAAAATGTGCAGTGACTTGGAGGCCTATAAATATGTAACTCTCCTAGTCCATAGTCAATGGAGGCAGTGAGAAGACTGAGAGAACCGTGGTCCAGTGCGATCCCTGGACCTGATCAAGTGGGAAGCAAGAGAGGGCAGAAAGTAGTAGGTCAAAGACTAACTATTCCCACCTTTACAGGTCATTGAAAGCCTATTCATGTTTTATTTAAAGATGATTAATGAACTGTGTATGTGACTTGAAAAAAGCCCACTCTAACACATCAGCAATTCTTAAACAAGTGGAAAAAAGAAATTGAAAAAGCTGGAGGAAAATAAAAAAGTAATTTCGCCATCCTTACAAGCAAGCATCCTCAAAAGCTAACAAGATGGACCCAGTGGTCTTTATTTTCAAAAGGCTTTTATTGTGAACTCCACTGGGGAAGATTTGCATAGTTAGATGACTTGTGGTTCACATTTCGGAGGCACATGGAAGCTGTCACAAAAACAAGAAAACAAAAATTTTTTAGTAGCTATGAATCATAATAATATTCTAGCAGAACTAAGTCTGCAAAGGAAAGAGTTTACTACCTATAAAATATAACATACTCAGATTAACTAAACAAGAAATATTGAACAGTCCCAAGAGGAAAGAACAAAAAATAAGTCTAAATGGATTTACGAGTGAATTGTAGCAAATATTTAATACCAATACTTACACTACAAATGCTTTTCCTGGTAACAGATAATTAAGGAATTTTGCAAAATTCCTGTCAAAAAAACAAATGCTGCTCTGATACCAAAACCAGGGGATAAGAAAGCAAACCCTGACCCCAAAACAAAAGAGAGCTATAAACTAATATATCATTAACAAATATGGATGCAAAAAGGTTGAATAAAAGTTTAGCAAAATAAAAACATATACAAAAAACTATACTTTGTAATTGTTGGATTTATGTGGGGATTGCAGGAATGACTCAAAACTTGGAAAACAATGAACATATTCAACCATTATTGGTCAGTTATTTCCTACTCTCCATGATTCCATTTGGTGTTTTCTTGTCAAAGATACTGGAGTGGTTTGCCATTTCCTTCTCTAGCTCCTTACAGATGAGGAGACTGAGGCAAAGATGGTGAAGTGACTTCTCCAGAGTCACACAGATGAGTCTTCCTTACTCCAGACCTGGTGCTCTATCCATTGCACCACCTAACTGCCCCACTACAAATAAGAAAAACATGATCATTACACTAGATTTTTTTAAAAAGGTTTTGACAAATAAAACATTCGTTATCTTAGTCAACTCACATACATGTCAGCAAACATGTGAGAGTGGAAGTGATAGGCTTTCACAAACCATTTTCTACCCAAACCATGACTTCATAGAAACAGAATTGATGGAGAGGTGATTAACCAGAAAGCATTTGAATTGGTAGAGTAAGATGCCATCCGCAAGTCTCCCTTTCAACATGGTGTCTCCTATATGTTAAGATTATACAAAATTCCTTAATAGATTCAACCATAGAGATTTAAATCTCAATTCATATCAATAATCATTAATGACTGCAGGGCACATTTCTAGTTTTTGAGGCTCTCTAGATCAAAAACACAAGTTGTTTTTCTTATTTACATTCTGTTCATTAAGATTTTACAGACATAAGAAAGCAAATATATAAGGTGGTATGGTTGATATTATCTCCATAGTTTTTCAGTTCTTTTGCTAATAATCCCATCCATAATTATTTCTAATCTTTTGCCATCATTCTCTCTTTAAGATACATTAAAAACCCTTCAATGTTAAAATTTTGCAACTTTCAACGCATACTTCTTCTGTATGTGGCTTTGCTATATCTCACCCTGGCTTCATTTTCTGGCATCTTAATTACCATTAATACTTCATATACCTAAATGACAGAGTCCAGATGTGGTACTTCCATTTTTAGTTATGAGAGTACATATTATTGAAAAAAATGGCAAATCTGCCCCAGTCAACATATATTCTTGCAGTTTCATCAGTTAATACATTTGGGAACATCTGAATTACGTGAATCTTATTCCAAATCTTTTGCAGTTTCACCTCCACTCTTTTTTTTGCTATTTTGTATGTATCTACCATCCACATATCTGCCATCTTCCTTTGTAATGTTTCATATATGAGATAGTACTCTAAACCAGTGGGCAATGACACTACGTCTCTCTGCTAGGCAAGAAGCCCAAGTGTTTGGCCTCCTTGTTGCAGTTATTGGTTTATATCAGTTTAAATCTCAGTAATAAATGATGATAATGTGTGTCAATACTTTACCTTTATTCATTTGTCATTTTAAAAACTTAACAGGTCATTTTAAATTAATCAAGCTAGTTATTTTAACTTAATGCAATATGTCTTCACTTTTTTTCTGATTTGGTGGTGGCTACCTACTTGATAGTCTGATTGAACACAACTGATTCAGAAATTATTCCATGATGAAAACCAATTGTTTTCTATTCATACATTGTTGGAGTCATGCCATGCCAACATCATATGACTCTCTATGTAAAATATTTATGATATACTTGCTTATGGTTCTTGAAATTCCAACCCATGCTTTCTAACTCATTTTTTCTACAATATTTCCCTGTGGTCACCCGTGTGTGTGTATGTGTGTATATGTCTGTGTATATATTATTTTTCTGAATATATATGTTGCTTTAGTTTAGGGGTTCTTTATGAAATTTTTCTATGTTTTCATCTTCTTCAACAGGTATTATTAAATTATCATTTTTATTTTATTTCATAAATAATTTATTGTGGTCTTTGTATGTTACCATAAAACATGTGTATGCTCATATGCATTACAAGCACTGCAAGCCAAGATATACAAGGATCACATGAAATAATGTTTTCTCTCGCCTGTGGGGCAAAAGCCTAAAGTCCTGCCTCTATCATAATACCGGCTACATGACACTCGGCAAAACCACTTCATCTCTCAGTGCTCTAGGCCAGTAGTGTCACACTCAGATAGAAATGGGTCTACTGCAAGATGACCACTGATGTAGAAAATCACAGATTAACATCTGTTATATTGTATTTTTATTTTATTTATTTCTTAAACATTTTTCAATTATATTTTAATTGGGACAGCACACAGGAGTTGCTGTGCATTCAGCCTATGACCACCAGTTTGATACCTGTGCTCTAGGCAGCTTTCTAATTCTAGAAGTTGCAGAGAAGGCTCCAACGTGCATTGGTAGAGGTGGTTACGTCAACTTGAAATCACAGTATGTTTCCTTTCCTTCTCCTGTTGCTTTGGAGCAACTCTTTTATTGGCTACTTTAAAGAGAACTTGTGAACCATCCTTTTATTTATCTGTAACTTCCTTGAGTCTTCTGGTTTCATTAATATTCTGAATGTCAATATTAGTGGTTTGCTTCCTTCAATAGTATTTCCACTTACTGGCCAGTGGGCATGTAGCTTGCATTATTTTTTAACTAACAAGTATTTATTTTATTTTCCTCTCACTTTTCCATACTACTAAAAAAAATAAAAACAAAACTCTTGTAATATATATAAAGCAAGACAAATTCTTACATGGCTTATGTCCATAAAATACATGTCTCATTCTTCTGAGTCCATCACTACTCTTCCAGGAGGTGGGTTACAGGTGACTACAGGTCCTCTCGAATCATGATTGGTCATCGTGTTGATAAATGTTTCAAAATCTTTGATGTTTATATTATTATATTTATTGCATAAACTGTGCTGGTTCTTTCTTCATCTGCATCAGTTCATTTATGTATTCCCAAGTTGTTTTTTCCGAAACTGTCCCTTTCATCATTTCTTAGGGCAAATCAATATTTTATTGTATTCATATACTGTAACTTGTTCAGTCATTCCCCAAAGGATGGGTACCCCATTAGTTTCCAGTTCTTTGTATAAGAAAAATTGCTACAAATATTTTTGTGCCAATGGGTCATTTTCCTCTTTCTTTGATCTTTTTGAGACATAATTCTAGTAATAGTATCACTGAGTCAAAGGGTCTGCACAGGTCTCACTTTTCAGGAATATTCCAAATTATTTTCCAGAATGGCAGGACAAATCCACAGTAGCAGCAACAATTTCACAAAAATGTGTCATTTGCCTTTATTATCAGCTTCACCATTCTAACATTCCTGAGGTGGAAACACAAAGTTGTTTTAATTTTCATGTCTCTACTTTGATTTGAAGAACTTTCTTCTTATTCCCATTTTAATCCTGGGTATCTTCTTTTGAGAACTTTCTTGTTTATATTCTTGGAATATTTTTTTCACTTGGGAAATATCTTATTATTATAAATGTGAATCAGTTTCTTTACAGATCTTGGAAGTAGACTTTCAGCAGAGAAATGTGCTGTAAGGATTTCTCCATCAGTTAGCTGTTTTCCTTCTAATCATAGCTTCATTGGTTTTCTTTGTTGCAAAGGTGACTAGGTGGCACAAAGGCTGGAGCCCCAGGCCTGGAGTCAGAAGTCCGGGATTAAAATCCAGCCTCAGACACTTACTAGCTGCGTGACCCTGAGCAAGTCACTTAACCCTGTTTGCCTTACTTTCTTCATCTGTAAATGAGCTCGAGAAGGAAATGGCAAACTGCTGTAGTGCCTTTGTCAGCAAAATGACAAAACAGAGTCACAAAGAGGCAGACACAAAAGCAATCAGAATTGTCTATTTTCCCTCTATGGTCCTCTGCATTTCTTGTTGGTCACAACCATGCTCCCCTGGTTTGTTTAGGATGTGACCTTTTGTGTTTGTCATGTATCAGTTTGGAGCTTATTTTGATACATGGCGTTGTTCTAAACCTCATTGCAGCCAGACTATTTTCAAGTTTTCCCGGCAGTTTTTGTCAAATAGTGTGTCCTTACCCCAGTACCTGGAGTCTTTGGTTTATTAAGCATTAGATGAATTGTTTATTTGCTTCTGTATGTTATAGTCCTGATTTCTTCTACTGCTTAACCTCTTTATTTCTTAACCAGTACCAAACTGTTTTGATGAGTACTACTTTCTAGTATAATTTGAGATCTGTTTCTGCCAGGTGCCTTTCCTTTCCTTTCCTTTAATAATTTCCCTTAAAATTCTGACCTTAACAGATGAATTCTGTTACTATTTTTTCTAGCTCTATAATGTAAACCTTTGGTAGTATGATTGGTATGATACTGAATAAATTAATTTATGTAATACCATAATTTTCACGATATTGGCCTTGTCTGCCCGTGAACAATGAATGTTTCTCCAGTTACTTAGGTAACAGTTAATTTCCATTAAGTGTTTTGTAGTTGACTTCCTGCAGTTCCTCTGTATATCTTGGGAGATAGACTATCCCGTATTTTATCGCTTCTCTTTCTATCACTTCTTGTTGGATTTTGTTGTCTATATTCAGAAATGCTTATAATTTATGTGCATTTATTTTGTATTTTGCTCCTTTGCTAAAATTATTGTTTTGATTAATTTTAGTTGGTTCTTTAATGTTTTAAGTAAAGCATCATATCCTTGGCAAAAGTAATAATTGTATTTCCTCTTTGGCTATGCCTATTACTTTCACTTCCTTTCCTTGTTTTGTTACTAGATTTTTTAAAATAAGGATATCCTTACTTTACCCCTGGTCTTATTTCAAAAAGCCTCGGGTTTACCCCCATTATATATAACATTGACTTTTAGCTTTAGATAAATACTATTTACCCTGTTAAGGTGAGATCTATTTTTTTCAATGTTTTAGTGTTTTAAATAGAAATAGTGTATTTTCTCCAAAGCCTTTTCTGCATCTATCAATATAATCATATGATTTTTTTCTGGTTTTGCTGTTAATATGGACTATTATTTTCATAATTTTCCCAATATTGAACTAACTCTACTCTAAGCCTGATCTAAATAAAAGTTGGTAATGGTATATAATCCTTTTGATATGTTCTATATGTTCTTTGCTTATATTTTATTTAAAATTTTTGCCTCAATGTTCATTAAGAAAATTGATCTATGCTTTCCTTTTTCTGTTATAATTGTCCCTGGTTTAAATCACGGCTATTTTTTTGTATCTTAGAAATAATTCAGTAGGATCAGTTTAATACTTACAAAAAATTCAAGAACTATGCAATTCTTAGCATTCCAAAGATGTATGCTTAGATTTAAGGTTAGCTTTTCCCATAAAAATCATAATTCTAAATTTGGGGATAGATAATAATATATGTTAGGGAAAAATATTGATATATATCCTCATGTCAATAATATGCATTTTATTACATTGGAAATTACATAAGCAATATAGTTTATTTTCAAATTCAATGAGGGATTAACCTTAATGAGCTGGGAATGTTTGTGATAAACAGTAAGAGAATCAGTTTAAAGCATATGTGATTATTTTTGTAATATATTTTCCTCACATCATTTTATTCTTATTTTACCCTTATTAATTGAAGCATGTAAAATGTCATTCATCAAATAAAGTTACTTTTTAATTTTAAAAAGTGAAGCAAATTATGTAGGCTAGAACAGATAAACATAGATCATAAATTAATTTGGAACAGATGTCATGTATTATTGTATCATCTGACTAGTGAAATTTAAGGAAGGTTTATAATTAAAATAGCATCAGAAACAATTAAATCCCCTGATTTGATAATGAACCTCAATTAGGCAAAAAAAAATTGTATTTACTTTTTATATTTCATCTACTCAGAAAAATGCATTCACCCTAATTTAGGTACTGACTCTTAAAGTATAAAGAGACCATTGTATAAAGTGAAGCCATTTATTCCATATTGTGGAGTCACTAGATATGTAAGATCCAACATCTAGTACTATCTTACTTAAATTCCATAAGAAAGCTGAGCAAATCCCTTCTTTGCTTCAGCAAAGAAATGTTGATCACTCTAGCCCTACCTACGATACGTATCATCGTACTAAGCTGTGTAGTAACAAGATTTGGAGTCCAAGGACTTCCCAACTCACTCCTGACCTTTCAGGACCTCAGTTTTGCCAGATGTCAAAGGAAGAGGGTCAACTACATGATCTTGAGATCCCTTCCAGTTCCAAATCCTTTGTATCCTGTTGTCCCTTCACTGAAACTCCTTAACTGACAGTTTTGCTGGAGGCAGCTGGTCTCAGCCCCAGAAACGAGATCATTCGACAAGCTAGAGAACTGAAATGTATTGCCATACATTACTCTAGAAGCTTTAACATTTTTTATAGAATTCCTTAATAAGTATTAACTCATTATTTCCTTAGTGGCAAGTTTCAGAGAAGAGAGGAAAACCTTCTATGTCCTAAGAAGAATCATTTCCGTTGGGCAATGATAAGAGCAAGAGTGTCTCTGAGAGGAGGGGTGGGGAAAAAAATTGCAAGGGAAATTCCAGTCTTTATGGAATTTGAAGTTCTTTAAACAACTCTGTAAGGCACAGAGGACTAAATTTTGACTAATTTCCAAGAAGGTATATAAATTACAAAGTCCATCAAAACCCTACTCTTCACTATATAAACTCAGCAGCCTGCAACATGTCTATTATACTTTGATACTCCAAACAAACTTTTCTTCTAACATCCTAATCAATGCATATATTTTCCTCATTTTTTTTACCCCAAAGTTTCACTGTACAACTGTTGAGATCTTTCCCTATAACACAGGGAAGTGTATCGATAGTTCTCTCTCCTTCTTACATGAGTGATGAACTAACAGTGTTACTTTCACAGGCCTGTGGGCCCTGGAGATGACTATAGCCTGTTATTGATCAGCTGATTGAAGATAAATGGCCAAGCTCCTTGTCTTGCAGATTACATCATTAACATGGTCAGTAAACCATGAATTGTTCAATAAGGCGTTTATCTTTTTTCATTTTACTTCTGCTCTTTTATCATTTTTATGATAAAGGACAAAATTACCCACACTAACAAGAAAAATCAGTTTTAAAGAGATCAGAGGAAGGTAAAGCAGTATGTGCAAAGTTGTCAGAAATAACTGAATGAAATCGGATAGTTTGATATTTAGTTTGCTTTTTTAACTGAAGAAAATGTAGAATTTTGACAATCGTTTTTCTTTCTCTGTTCCAGTTTCCATTTGCTGCATGTTTATTAGAAGCAATAATGGAAAAAATAAATGAGAAGAAGAAACTAGTTGAAGATTATATTAAATTTGTGAAAGCTGTTGGATGATATTGCAATGGACTGTTTTTCAAAATACAGAAAGTATTTTTATGTGGTATGATTGGAAAAACATGAATTGTAATCTGATACAGTAACTATTCCAACTATCAATACTCAGGTTCAATACCAAAAATGGGCATCTGTGAAACTAATTAATTGTCATACAAGTGAAATTAATTAGGTGCATAACCATTTAAAAGGAAATAGTGTAGCATTTGATTGTTGAATACAAATATTGCCATAAATCAATGCAATCTTAAAAATGATTTTCCTTCCAGTGCATTAGAAATCTGAACAAGCTGAGAACATACAAATTGACACAGAGGAACCAGCAGATACTCAGGATCTATAATGTTGAGGTTTTAGGAAGAAAAAATAGTGAGAATTTTTTTCTCTTAACAAGACTGCAAGATATATTGTTTTTCATAGAAGTTAGTGGATAATTTGCTTTGTAAACAAATATGTAATGAAGCATCATAAGTTAAGGATAAGCTGTTAATAAAGTAATAAATTGTATGGTCCAATTGTATTTGTATTCATTGAATCACATAGGAAGTGCTTTATTCTAGCAGTATGTTGCAAAAATAAAAATAGCGTTTTCCTTTTTAGCCAGAATTTTGTGTGGTCATATAAATTATCATGGGACCACAAGCCCAGAATGTACAATGCCTACAAAAATCAAGTTGTGCACAAATATTTTGAAGAAAAACAAAATTCAATCCTTAACAGTAATAATATTAATAATGAAGTATTATACTTATTGAAGTGACAAAACTCAGTCACCAAAGACTTACCATGTTTGTCATGTTGGAAGGATGGTGAAAGATCTATGAGAGTAAGCCCTAGTAGCGCCTAACCTTTAGCTCGTTATTGACTGCTGCTGTTCCCTTGAGAACACGGCATTTACCTTTACCCCTTTTTATTAGGAGGCTATTATGAAAATAAAATGAGATTAGAGATGTCCAGGTAATTTGAAAATTTTAAAGAATGATGAAATTACAGCATACTTATTATTTGGAGGGCAGCACAGACACGACTTGTAGCCACAGAATGCTAAGATGCCTTGTCGTTAAGATGTCTAACCATCTTCAGTTGTGTTATTGTCACCACTCATGAATTTAAACTCCCATTTTTAGTTTGCCTTATTTAAAGCTCTCATTTTAATTTCTGAAGTACATAATGAAAATTTCTCAAATCCTGTCAGACATACACAGATCATAGTCTCTTCCTCTTCTTTTATCATACTCACAAATAAGGTAACCTTCTGCCCACCTGTTAATAAGTAGAAAATCATAAGTTGGAGAATTTCACTTTAACAGATTTTTAGGCTTGTAACAGGGAGGCAGAGGACAAAGGTGCCTGTACTTAAACAACCTCTATGGCACAAGACACCCCAAACCTAAGTATGTGCCTTCCCCCTCAAGTTATTTCTCATTTTGATTTCCCCATCACTGTTAATGATACTATTTTCCCATTTTCTGGGCTCAAAACCTCAAAGCCATATTTAACTCCTCCCTCTCCCTTGTACCCCACATGAGATCTGCCCATTCTATTTCTCTTTTATCTTTGTACCACTTCAGTCCAAGCTATTACTGCCTCTTATCTAAACCATGAAAATAATGTTCTAAATATTTCCCTGCCTTAAGCTTCTCCCCTAACACCAATTCTCTTCTGTGCAACCATGACAGGGCAAAGCTGCCTCAGGTTGCCAGACACAGTTTTGTTCTTTCACAGCAACAAACCTTTATAAATTATCTGTTATGTGCAAAACACTGTTCTAGCTGATGGGGTTACAAAGAAAGAAAAAGAGAGCCTGTGCTCTCCAGGACTGTGCTTTGTACTGGAAATATACAACATGTACTCAGGTAAGTAACTAGAAGGTGATTTGAGCAGGAAAAGAGTACACAACTGGGAGACTAAGGAAGGATTCATGGAGTCAACCAACACCTGAGCTAGGCTTTGGAGGAATTCCGACAGTGAATCTAAGAAGAGCTGTCGAGCAGGGAGACATTCTGGGCATGAAAGATGGTTCCTGTTAAAGCTGAGAGATGCATGATAAAACACTAAGTTCTGGAATAGCCAGGAGGTAAAATTAATAACATTTAAAAACCAGCTGATGGAGTGCGATGAGGAAGTGGGAAGATCCAAGAATGACTCCATGGTTGTGATACTGAGTGGGTGAGAACATGATATGCCCCTAAAAGAAATATACCAACGACTGGCAAAATACATAATTCCCCCAAAGATAAATGGTCAGAGAAAATGAAAGGTTTTTCAAAGCAAAATTGTTATTAATGATTACATGAAACCATGTTCCAGGTAACTAACAGTGAGAGAAATGCAAATTAAACAACTTCGATGTTTCACCTCACAGCATAAAAAATGGCAAAGATTAAAAAACAAGAAAGAAGCAGTTAATTTTGGAAGGGTCATGGAAACACATGCCTACTGCTATACTGTTGGTTGAACTATGATGTAGTAATAACTATTCCAGATAGCAATCTGAAATTAATCAGAAAAAGTGATTATACTATACTATCATGTGTCATGGCACTCTGACTACAGTGTATATGAGGGAACCACTAAAATGAAGTTAACTCTAAGTAATGAAAAAAAAACAGTGATGGTCTCAGTGAAGAGATAACGAAATATTGCTGTTCCTCCACAACAAGGAGGTGAGATATTACTCAAATATAATATATACATTGGCAGACAAGATTGCTGCATTGGCTATTTTTGTCACTTTGTTTTTCTTAATCATGAAGGAAGATTTGATCTGAAGGGAGTGAAAAGTAATTGTGATTTAAATATAAAAGGTATCACTTTTTTCCCAAAAGAATTAGGAAAATTTGGAGGAACAGGTTTAATGGGAAAATGATCAGTTCCATTGTAAATATATTGAGTTTTAGATTCCCGTGTAATGTCTAGATGGAGATAACTCCCTAGTTATGAGGCAAGATGGCACTAGGATTCGGGAACAATGGGTGAATGTATAGGTTTTCAAACCATCTGCACAGAGATGATCTTAAACCAAACAGATAATTACCAAAGTAGAAAGTAAAGCAAGGAGTGAAGAGGGCCCAAGACTATGCCTGGGAGAACACCCATATTTAAAGTTCAGGAGGTGGATGATAAACCAACAAAGGAGGCTGATTAAGTTGTCATACAAGTAGAGGACCAAGAGAAAGAGAAATCATAGAAGTCAAGGGAAGAGAGAGGATCCAGCAGGAAGGGGTAGTCTGTACTATCAAAATCTACAAAAGAATCCAGAAAGGCTCTGGGCTTAGAAAAGACATTTAAGTTCAGTAGTTCAGATGCACCAGTAAAAACCAGGACAGCCTGCTCTGCCCCAGTCTCTTTAACAATTCAGGTATACCGCTGAACTCACTGTCCTATAAGAAAAAGAAACACGAAGAGGAAAATTTCTTAAATCACATAGAAAAGGGTCGTTGTATTATATGTAAGAAGCTTTGCTATGTAATAAACCTCCTCACAGATGTGATTGCCTGGAGATACGGAAGACATTTTCTGACATCGTCAATATGAAAATAAATGTCTTTTGCTTGATTATGCATCTTTGTTACAAAGATTTTTATTTTATTTGTCTTTTCAAAATTTTCTTTCTCGGTAGCAGGAGGAAGAAGGGGCAGAAGTGTAGAGTAGCCAAAAAAGAGCAACACAAGTATTTTTAAATGTATAGAAGGTAGCAGAAGAAAGACCAAGTAGATTCACAGATAAGCAGTGTGGCTTTGAAAGTTACATGTTGAATTTATTATATGCTTTTAAAGAAAGCAAGCTGTATGTAGTAGAAATTTGTCATTTCATGTACATTCCTCTTTTTTGTTCTACTATGTATGTGGAAATGCCCATTTTATTTAGATTTTATTAAGTTTATAATTATTTTATAGTCTCGTTAGCCTTTTGCCCTGAAATCTTAAAGCCTGCACTAATGCTAACCTGATATATTTTCTCCCTTAAACATTAGCACCCTAAACAATCTACTTACCTACTTGAGCGAGGAGGACCAGGGTCACTGCCTTCTCCATAGCCTGTCTCATGTTCCACATGTAAACTAGGTCCATAAAGCCTAGAAAGAACACCAGTTGCCTTCTGCCTTACACCTTCCTTGGCTTCCCCCAAGTCACAGCAAAAATCCCACCTTCTACAGGAAGTGTTGCCTGATTTAATTCCAGTACCTTCCTTCCGTTGATTAGATCTAGTTCATACTGGATGTATTTTGTTTATACATGGTGGTTTGCATATGGTCTTCCCCATTGGACTATGAGCTTCCTGAAAGCAGGAGCTAACTTTTATGTTTCTTGTATCCTGAACTCTCATCACAGAGCTTGACACTTGGTCTGTATTTAACAAATGTTTATTGACTATTAACTAATACCCCCTTCAGCAGTAGGGTTACTGGTGTCAGATTGACTCATGATCCCATTCTCCACAGCAACCACTTCAGATTTCTTCCCCCCTCACAGGCCCTAAGGTTAGCCCCATTGTCATTTCCCAGGAGGTTATCTGAGATCCTAGTTTAAGTTAAGATCAAGACCATTCATCTATACCTCACTTGCTAGTAGTGCCTTCCCTCTATCAATTACCTCCAGCATATGTGGAATATGTATTTACATGTATGTATGTATGTATGTGTGTGTGCGTACATATATATGTATATTCAACAAGACAGATATAAAAGATAAGACTTACATGACTTGAATGTGAAACAGCAGTGAAACGACAGACACGATAGATATATGCCTTGTTGGCATTTTCATACTGTCTGGTCCATTAGACTGTGAGTCCCTCCTTGAGAGGGACCGTCTTTTGTCTCTTTTACCTTTCAGTGTTTAGCACAGGACCTGGCACAAGGTAGGCATTTAAGAAATGCTTTTTGAGTGACTGATCCCCCCTTTCAGTCTTCTCTCTAGTCTCAATCTCCTGGCCAAGGCTAACCTCTCCATTTATTCCTTGAGGCAGTCCCCCTCCATAGGACTTTGACCAATCCATAACATCCAATTCAAATCTAGAATCAAATAGGTCCAATAACAATAACATTTTTATATTCAACCAGTCAGTAAACATCTGTTAAGCACTTGCTAAGTACTGGGCATCGTGCTAAATGTGGGCATACTAAGGAAAGCAAAAACAGCCCCTGCCCTGAATGAGCTGACATTCTAATGGGAAAAACGCCATGTAAATAATTATTAGTAGGTACATAAAAGATAGATACAGAGTAGATGGAAGGAAGATAATCTCATAGGGAAAGTCACCAGTAGCTAAGAGGATGGAGCTGGCCTCCTGTGAAAGGTAGCATTTGAGCTGAGTCTTGAAGAAAGATCCACTTTATACTATGATGTGAAGGTGAGGAGGGAAAGCATTCAAGGCATGAGAGAGAGCCATTACAAAGGCACCAAGAATGTTGTGAGCAAGGCACAGCACAGGGGCCAGTAGAACAGGATGCTAAAGTGTGCAGCAGAGAAGAAGGCAAAAGACCAAAGGGGAGGAAGGGACTAGATTATGTTAAGAGAGGACTTTATATTTGATTCTGGGAGTATCAGGAAGCCACTAGAGTCTACTGAATAGGGGAGTGATGCATGTGATTTACGTTTTTAGGAAAATCCTTTGGCAACTAAATGAAGAACAGTGGGGAGATATTTGAGGCAGTAAGACCACTTAGAAGGCTACTGCAGTCATCCAGGTGAGAGATGATGAGGGGACAAACCCAAGTGATGTCTGGTACTGATGTGTGAGTGGAGAGAAGAGGACATCTACAATAGATATCGTAAAGACAGAAACAAGATTCAGCAATGGAGTGGGTATGTGAGGTAAGTGAAAGTCTTTAGGAATCCTCTTCATAGAGATGATTATTAAATCCACCGTAATTGATAAGATCAATAAGTAATTGTATAAAGAGAAAAAGAGAAGGCCTAGGACAAATCCTTGAGTGACACCTATACTTAGTGGCATTATGGGGGGTAGGATTGAGGAGAACAGGAATAAGTCATGAAAGTTGGAAACGAGGGGTATGACTTGTTCTTCAGCAGCAAAAGGCTTACAATCACTGAAATGGGGGAGAATATAAGGGCATAAGAGTTTGCTAACCATTAAGAAATTCATTTAAGCAAGTTTAGTGATTGCAGAGTTCCTTGAGGGAAGTTCACAGACTGCAGGAAGGTAACAGGATCTTGTCTAGGACAGACACATAGTGGAAAACACCGGGATAGTGGGCAGTGCATCCAGAAAGCAAGTGGCAACATCTCATGCTGAAATGACAAGCTGGGGCCATGTCTGGGAGAAGACTTTGGGGCAGGGACCAAAGGCAGGCAGGAAGTATGGATGGAAGAGTCTTTTTCCCAGGAGCCAGCTGCCTGCACATTGATGCTGGAGAAGGGTCAAGTGCTAACAACAGCAGAAAAAAGCCCTAGGGCAGGGCCGACCAGCGCAGGGAGGGAGTGGCAGGGTCTTGTTGGGGTCAGGTTTTAAGTGTGCGAAGTGCTTTACACAGTTGTCATATTTAATATCATCTGATTCTCAAAATAACCGTCTGCATTGTCGCTCATACTCCCCTCATTTTATAGACAATTAAACCTAAACTGCAGTTACCTGACTTGCCCAGGAGCCACAAATCAAATAACAAAAATATTTAATTGACACAAAATAGCAAAGTAGATAAGGGGTAAATGTCAAGCAAATAGGGTCCTTTTCTTCCCCTCCCACCCATTCAAAGATAAGCACAAGATACCAGCAGAGGGGCTTACGGCTTCTTCCCTAAGTAAATCCCTAGGAGACTTCATTCAGACTCCTTACAGCTCCAAGCAGCTCCATGTGGCCCAGGAGCATCTTGGTGTGATCAACGAACCCTTAGCCACTGCTATTCCACTTCATTTCTGCCGCTGCCAAGCCTCAGAAGCTCACTACTCTGCTCCCTCCACTGCTCCATTGAGACAAAAGCTATCTGCCACGCTGCTGCTACTGCTGGAATTCACCATAGTTATATCTTGTTACTGCTTTCCATTGCTACTGCTCCCACTGCTCCTGTTTCCTCATTTCCCTCTATCACATCATCATATCCCTCTTAAAGAATGAGATGCCTGGGTCAATATATCTGGTCTAACCAACACATTTTCAGTTCTTTGCTAAGTAAGACTCCATCCCTGGCCAGGAACCTGTCACTCATATGTTCAGTTAAATTCCATTTTAATATAGGATCTTTCCTTCCCAAATGTGCTTATCTCTTTTTGAACTGCAGCAGTAATGAAAACACTACTTGTATACCTCTCCCCGCCAAGGCTTAGTTCTTTGCTCAAGATTTTGTAATAGTTAACAATGCTTTCTGGAGAAATGCAAATTAAATTAACTCTGAGGTACCACATCACACCTACCAGATTGGTTAACATGACAAAACAGGAAAATGATAAATATTGGAAAAGATGTGGGGAAATGAGTACATTAATGCATTGTTGGTGGATTTGTGAACTGATCCAACAATTCTGGAGAGCAATTTGGAACTCTGCCCAAAGGGCTATAAAACTGCATAACCTTTGATCTAGCAATAACACTGCTAGGTCTGTATCCCTAAGAGATCATCAAAAAAGAAAAAGGACCCATGTGAACAACAATATTTATAGCAACTCTTTTTGGGGTGGCCCACAATTAGAAATTGAGGGGATGCCCATCAGTTGGGAAATGGCTGAACAAGTGGTGGTATATGAATGTAATAGAATATTATCGATCAAAAGTCAGATCTGCACTGTTATTTCTCATAGAATTGTTTTGACAACTAAAATAATGAATTCACCCGAAGTTATGATGCTGTCTGTAATTATTCAAGTCTGTTTTTATTTTCCACGTTGATCACTTTCAGCTTCCCTGGCACTTTAGAAAAGTATACTCATGTGGATGTCACATTCAAATTCTTTTCAAAAGCATTTTCTTTCATAAAAAGTCCTTGTTTTATATTCTAATGAATGGCTTTAGAAGCTGATTCAATGCTCATGGTTTCCCCCCTTAATCTAAAAAAAGGCTTTCCCACTGTGTAGAACATATGGCTTTGAGATTGCCAATGAGCTGTCACTTCCATTTTTCCTAGATGAGGCAATGTTTGAAGAATGTCTATATTTCCAATTTCCCTACTGAAAACAGACATTTTAAAAGTTCATTTAAACTATACCCAAAATTAGATTTTCTACCAGATTATGAGAATTCCTATAGAGAATGATAAATGTTAACAGAACAATTCTTATTTTAGAGATATGGTTTAATCACAGCCATACTGGCTTAATCACCAATTTCTCTACCCCATAATCTAATTTTCCTCTAGTCTCCATGAACCTCAGTTTCCTTATCTGTAAAATGAGGAAGATGAACTAGTTGCCTCTGTCTTTCCTTGCAGTGCAATATAGTAGAAATACTACTGGTCTTGTAGTCAGAAGTACGGCCTCTGGTGCTTAATCTATGACTCTGAGAGTCTCTGAGACTTCCTTTTTCTGTAAAGTGGAAATAATGATAGCTGTGGCATAGAACTAAATGTATTATCAGGAAGATCAAGTGAGACAATGTATGTAAAGTACTTTATGACTGTTATAAGAAAGTCAACTATTATTACAAGGTGGGTGGTAGATATGGAAGTGTGGTGGAAGGAAAGAATGATGTAGAATCAGAATGAAGTTTTCAATCTAGACTCTAACATTGAATAGTTGCTAGGTACCATGAATAAATCTCTTCATCTTTCTGAGTCTAGGCTTAGTTCCTTAATCTATAGTGGATAGAACATGTAGTGATTCTTGAAGTCAAAAAGTTCTGACTTTGAATCCTTAGATACTAGCTTTGTGCCCCTGGGTAAGTCACTTAACCTTAGTCTACCTCAGTTTTCTGAATTATAAAATGTGAATAATACTAGTACCTATTTCCCAGGGTTGTTGTGAGCATCAAATGAGTTAATATATATAAATCACTTTGAAAACCTTAAAGTATTATAGAAATACATGTTACTGTGCTACTTATCGGGAAAATGGGAATGATCATGGTAATATACCTCACAGAGCAGTTATAAGAAAAGTGCTTTGGAAACCTCAACCGAAATGGGAATTATTGTTTCTAATGATGATGATGACAAACTAGCCCAGATGGCACCTTACAAGTATTCTGTTTCACTGTCACAATATCCTTGGGACACAGGGACTGCTATTATCCCAGTTTTACAGATGAAGAAACTCAGGGAGGCAGTGACTTGCCCAGGGTCATACAATTAGTAAGTGTCTGAATCTCAGGTCTTCCTAACTTCAAATTGAGATATCTCCCTTCCTAAAATCATTTATAATAGTAGAGATACACTTCTGGTACCAAGATAATGGAATAAGGGAGGAACAACCCTCTGAAGCCCTCCCAAATTCCCCCACAAGTAACCATAAAACTGTCTCACAATTGATCTAGAGAGGAGGGGGAGTAACCTACCAGCATGGCAGGAAAGGTTTGACTCACTGAGGTGGAAAAGGAGCAAGGTCCAAGAGCAGCAGCAGCAGCCAGGCTCACACAGGGGATCTTCTGCAAGGCTCTAAGCCTGGAGCAATCTATCAGCAAGATCCCACATTTCTATAAGCCAGCAAATCCCTAGGCAAGGGAGCAGGCTCCTAGCACAGCAAGGTCCCACCCCAGTGGCCCCAAGGCCTAGCACAAACCACCAGCTCTATCTTCATCCCATTGTTGATCTGTACTGAAGCCCCACTTGGGGCCTGCCAGCAGAGAGACCCTGTTTGCATAGCAGCCCAGCAGTAAGGGCAGGTGAGCAGCTAAGCCACACACCCAAGAGAGGTCCCAATCTGCAGTACGAGCCCAAAGGGAAGCAAGCAGCTAAGTAAGCCCTGAAGCCCAGTGAAATCCAGATGACCACAAAGAACTTGGAACAGTGCAGGACCAGAGCCCACCTCTCACATAAAAACAACAAATCACCAAAGAGGCAGGAAAATAAGCAATAAAACCAAAAACAAAAATGGAGCTTGACCATAAAAAGTTACTGTAGTGTTAGGGAGGATGATGGCATAGAAACAACAGTATCAAAATGGCTACATGTGAAACCTCAAACAAAAATGTAACTTGGTCACAAAAGAATTCCTAGAAGAGTTTAAAGGGCTTTTATAAAGAAAATTAGAGAAGTAGAACAAAAATTCAGAAAAGAAATGAAAATAAACTGAGAATCATGAAAAAAGAATTAATAGCTTGGGAAAAGATGTAGAAAAATTTACTGAGGAAAGTAACTCCCTAAAAAATAGAATTGGTCAAATGGGAAAAAAGTACAAGAGCTCACTGAGGAAAGTAATTCCTTAAAAATTAGAATTGAACAAGTAGAAACAAATGATTCTATGAGATATCAAGATATGATATAAAATTTAAAAAGTAAAAATAAAAATAAATAAAAAGTAAAAAAGAAATAAGAGAAAACATAAATTTAATAAGGTTAAATTGTTTATATTTCTATCTGGCAAGATAATTTTCATAACTCTTAACAACTTTATTACTATAAGAGCAATTAGATGTATAAGTAGACAGAGCATGTGGATATAAGATGATTTGAATAGGATGATACCCAAAAAAGAACAAAATAAAGGAGAGAGAAAGAAAATTGCACCGGAAGAAGAAAAAAGGGGGAGATTGAGTGGGCTAAATTATTCCACATAAAAGAGATATGAAAGAGTTTGTATAATAGGAGTGGTGTTGACAGGCAAAGTTTAAACCTTACTCTCATCAAAACTGGCTCAAAGAGGGAATAATATACACCTTCAGTTGGATATAGAAACCTATCTTACCCATTAAGGAAGTAAAAAGGAATAATAGAAGGGAGTGGGGAGACTGATAAAAGGGAGGGTATATTGGAGAAGGCATTGATAAGAAGTAAAACACTTGAGAGAAGGGAAACATTGAGAGGGTAAGAGAGAGGTAGATAAACAAGCAAAAAACAGCATGGAGGAAAATACACAGTTATTTATAACTACAAAAGTAAATGGTATGAACTTACCTATAAAATGAAAGGAGATTGCAGAATGGATTAAAAACCAGACTTCTACAATATGTAGTTTACAAAAAATACATTTGAAGCAGAGAGATACACAAAAAGGGGCTGGAGCAGAATGTATTATGCTTCAGCTACAACAAACCAGGGGTAGCAATCATGATCTCAGACAAAGCAAAAAACGAACTAGATCTAATTAAAGAAGAAAAGGAAGGAAACTACATCCTGCTAAAAGGTACCATAGACAATGAAGTCATATCAATATTAAGCATACATGTAGCAAATGGTATAGCATCTAAATTTTTGAAGGAGAGGTTGAACTAGTTATAAGAGGAAATAGATAATAAAGCTATACTAGTGGGGGACCTCAGCTTTCTCCTCTCAGAACTAGATAAATCTAACAAAAAAATAAGAAAGAAGTTAAAGACATAAATAAAATTCTGGAAAGGTCATATGTGCTAGATCTCTGAGAAAACTGAGTGGGAATAGAAAGCAATATACCTTTTTCTCAGCAACATATGGCATTTACACAAAAACCGACCATGTATTAGGACACAAAAACCTCACAACCAAATGGAGAAAAGTAGAAATAGTAAACACATCCTTTTCAGATCATAATACAATAAGTTGCATTCAGTAATAGACAGTGGAAAGATAGATTAAAATTAATTGGAAATTAAATTATTTCGTGCTAAAAAACAGATGAGTCAAAGAACAAATCCTAGAAACAATTGATAATTTCATTAAAGAAAATCACAACAATGAGACAAACATACCAAATTTATGGGATTCAGCCAAAGTAGTAGTTAGGGGGAAAAGTATACCTCTAATTGCTTACATCAATAAAAGTGGAGGAAAAAAGATCAATTAATTGAACATGCAACTAAACTATAAAAATAACAAATTAAAACAATAACAAATTAAAAAATAACCGATTAAACATCAAATTGGGAATCCTGACAATCATGAGATTAATAAAACTGAAAGCAAGAAAATCATTGAACTGATAAATAAAACCAGAAGCTTGTTTTATGAATAAAACAATAAAATAGATAAACCATTGGGTAATTTGATTTAAAAAAGAAAAGAAAAACCAAATTACTAGTATCAAAAGTTAAAGGGGTAAATTTACCAGCAATGAAGATGAAACTAAGACAATTGTTAGAACTATTTTGCCCACTTATATGCCAATAAATGTGACAATCTAAATGAACTAGATGGATATCTACACAAATACAAATTACTCTTATTAACAGAAGAAACAAAATACTTAAATAACCCAGTTTTAGAAAAAGAAATTGAACAAGCTAAGGAAAAACCCCCAAGACCAGGTGAATTCACAAGTGAATTCTACCAAACATTTAAACAATTAATCCCAATACTCTTTAAACTATTTGGAAAAATAGGCAGAGTTCTACCAAATTTCTTTTATAACACAAATATAATACTGATACTCAAACCAGGAAAAAGCAAAACAGAGAAGGAAAATTATAGACCAATTTCTGTAATGGACATACTAGTAAAGAGATTGCAACATTTTATTACGAGGATCATACAGTGTGACCAGGTGGGATTTATACCAGGAATGCAGGGCTGGTTCAAAATTAGGAAAACCACCAGCATGTTGACCATAATAATAACAAAATCAACAGAAATCATACGATCATCTCAATAGACGTAGAGAAAACCTGTGACAAAATGCAGTAATCATCCCTATTAAAATCACTAGAGAACATACAAATAAGTGGAACTTGTGATAAGTAATATTCATCTAAAACCATCAGCAAGCATTATATGTAAGAGAATAAGCTGGAAACTTTCCTAATACAATCAGGGGTGAAGCAAAGTTGCCCATTATCACCCGTATTATTCAATAATGTAATAGAAATGTTAGCTGAAGCAATAAGAGAAGAAAAAGAAATTAAGGGAATAAGAATAGACTATGAGGATTGCAGGTGATATAATGTTATACACAGAAAATCCGAGATAATCAACTAAAAAACTACTTGAAATTATTAACAACTTTATCAAAGTTACAGGATATAAAATAAACCCACATAACCCATAAGCATTTCTACATATTAGCAACAAAGTCCAACAGCAAGAGATAGACAAATTCTATTTAAGATAATCATAGACAATATAAAATATTTGGGAATCTCTTGCCATGAAAAATCCTGGAACTGTATGAACACAATTATAAAACAGTTTTCACACAAAGTCAGATCTAAACAATTGGAAAAATACTAATTTATCATGGGTAGGCCAAACCAATAAAATAAAGTGACAATTCTCCCTAACTTAATCTATTTATTCAGTGTCATACCAATGAAACTATTAAAAATTGTTTTATAGAGATACAAAAAAATAATAAATTCATGTGGAAGAACAAAAGCTCTAGAATAATAATGGAGTCCATTAAAAAAATGAAGATGGTTTAGCCCTACTAGATCTCAAACCATGTTATAAAATGGTAATTATCAGAACAATCTGGTACTGACTATGAAATAGAGTGGCAGATCAGTGGAACAGATCAGATACAAATTACACTGCAGTAAATGACCATAGCAAGTTAGTATATGATAAACCCAAAGATCTGAGAACAGGTCTTTTTGGAACAAAAACTCATTATTTGACAAAAACTACTTGGAAAACAGTATAATTGAAACTATAGACCAATATCTCATACTATGTATTAAGATAAGGTCAAAATAGGTACACACAAATTAAGCAAGCATAAAGAGTTTATCTGTCAGATTTATGGATAGAAGAATTTAAGACCCAAAACGATACAGATTGCATCACAAAATGTAAAATAGATAATTTTGATTATAAATAAAATTAATGCAAGCAAAATTATAAGGAAAACAGAAAACTGGGGGAAAGTTTTGCAACAAATATCTCTGTTCCTCATTTTTTATAATACAATAATATTCCATTACATTCATATACCACTGAGTGAAATGAGCAGAACCAGGGGAACACTGTATACAGTAACAGTCACAGTATGCAAGGACTGTTTCTGGTAGACTTAGCCCTTTAGAGAAATGCAAGGACTTAAAAACATTTGCAAAGGATTCAAGGCAGAATGCCATCCACATCCAGAGAAAGAATCAGAATGCAGAATGAAGCACAATATTTTCTCTTGTGTTATATTTTGTTTCGGTTTGTTTTTTCTCACGGTTTCTCTCAATCATTTTAATTCTTCTATGCAACATGACTAATGTGAAAATGTGGTTAATAAGAATGTATGTGTAGAACTCATATAAGATTGCATACCATCATAAGGAGGGAGGGAGAGAAAATCTGAGACTTATGGAAGTAATTGTAGAAAACTGAAAAAAAAATTAATTAAAAAAACCAAGTATCTCTGATAAAGGACTCATTTCTGAAATATATAGAGACCTGAGTCAAAATTTGTAAAAAAAAAAAAAATACAAGTCATTCTCCAACTGATAAATGGCCAAAGATTATGAACAGGCAGTTTTCAGACAAAGAAATCAAAGCTATTTATAGTTATATGAAAAAATGCTATGAATCACTATTAATCAGAGAAATACAAATTAAAACAATGCTGAGATACCAGTTCACATCTATCACATTGACTAATATGACAAAAAAAGGAAAATGATAAATATTAGGGAAGATGTGGGAAAACTGAACCACTAAAACCATTGTTGGTGGAGTGGTGAACTGATCTAACCATTCTGGAGAGCAATTTGGAAGAAAACATGATATAAAACTGTACATACCCTTTGATCCATCAATATCACCTCTAGGTATGTATCCATAGCAGCTCTCTTTGTGGTGGCCAAAAACTGGAAATCAAGGGGATGCCCATCAATTGGGGAATGGCTGAACAAGTTGTGGTATATGAATGTAATGGAATACTATTGTGCTATAAGAAATGATGAGAAGTTAGATTTCAGAAAAAGCTGATAAAGCTTACATGAACTCTTAAGTTCTCTCCTGTCTCCATGAAGGTGCTCGGATTCAGTCTAACTCTGATACTGTGTGGCTGAAATTACTGACCCATTTATCAATACAAGCACCACAAATGCTTAGTCTCCTCAAGAATCTACCCAATGGATATAGCCCATAAAATACCTTTAAAAAATAACTCTAAACAAATTCTAGAGCAGCAGAAGCCACAAAGCAAAAGAGTGAAATTTCCAGCCCAAGACAGCCTGGAAGACCAACAGGAAAGGTCTATCACAGCAGGCTCAGAGCAGAGCACAGCCCACAGAGCACAGCCTTGGGTGTACCACAGCACCTCACAGACAAGACTGGAGCAGGCTTCAGGGTGTGGAATCATGGGTAGCAGCTGTGGTTGCCAGATTTCTCAACTCACAAATGCCAAAGACAGCTTCAAAAGTAGGAAGAAAGCTCTTTCACCTGGGTGAGAAGGAAGTAGGGTCTGGCCCTAGCCCCAGCCCCAGGGTAGCAGCAGCCAATGCAGCAAGTCTATTTTTGGAGCCCTCCACCTAAAGAGCCTGGGGACAGCTCTTTAGCTGAGAATCAGCTGAGAACGAACAGTAGATCTGGGTCTCAGTTCTGAGTGGGGGTCCTGGGGGGAGGAAAAGTGCTGACATGGTGGAGCTGGTGGTGACTGTGGAGAGGGAATCCTACTTGCAGATCCTGGGCAGGTAAGAATGCTTGTAGTTGCTCACAGACCAGAGTGCAGGCCAGGAGAGGAGTAAACTCCTCTCCCTTGATTGCGCCACCTTGGAGGAACTGAGAACTTACAGGTCCCCAGAGTATAACCCCGTCTTGACAAAGGCCTCAAAAGTCAAGTAACTGGTTGGAAAAATGCCCAGAAAAGGGGAAAAAAAATAAGACTATAGAAGGTTACTTTCTTGGTGAACAGGTATTCTCTCCCATCCTTTCTGATGAGGAAGAACAATACTTACCATCAGAGGAAGACAAAAAAGTCAAGGTTTTTGCATCCAAAACCTCCAAAATAAATATTCAATGCTCTCAGGCCATGGAAGAGCTCAAAAAAGATTTTGAAAATCAAGGAAGAGAGGTGGAGGAAAAACTGGGAAGAGAAATGAGAGAGATGCAAGAAAAGCATGAAAAGTGAGTCAACAGCTTGCTAAAGGAGACCAAAAAAATACTGAAGAAAATAACACCTTTAAAAATAGACCAACCCAAATGGCAAAAAGAGTCCCAAAAAGCCAATGAGAAGAAGAATGTTTTAAAAAGCAGAATTAGTCAAATGAAAAAGGAGGTTCAAAACCTCACTGAAGAAACTAGTTCTTTAAAAATTGGAATGGAGCAGTTGAAAGCTAATGACTTCATGAGAAACCAAGAAATCACAAAACAAAACCAAAAGATTGAAAAAATAGAAGACAATGTGAAATATCCCATTGGGGAAACAACTGACCTGAAAAATAGTTCCAGGAGAGACAATTTAAAAATTATTGATCTACTTGAAAACCATGATCAAAAGAAGAGCTTAGACATCATCTGTCATGGAATTATCAAGAAAACCTGTCCTGATAGTCTAGAATCAGAGGATAAAATAAATATTGAAAGACTCCACCAATCACCTCCTGAAAGAGATACCCAAAGAAAAACTCCTAAGAATATTGTAGCCAAATTCCAGAGTTCCCAATTCAAGGAGAAAATACTGCAAGCAGCCAGAAAGAAAAAAATTGAGTATTGTGGAAATGCAATCAGGATAACACAAGATCTAGCAGCAGATCAAAGGGCTTGGACTTTGATATTCCAGAAGTCAAAGAAACTAAGATTAAAACCAAAAATTACCTACCTAGGAAAACTGAGTATAATACTTCAGGAGAAAAATGAAATAGAGGACTTTCAGGCAAGATTTTGAAAAGAACAGAACTGCATAGAAAATTTGACTTTCAAACACAAGAATCAAGAGAATCATGAAAAGTAAACAGGAAAGAGAAATCATAAGGGACTTACTAAAGTTTAACTGTTTTCATTATTATATGGAAAGCTAATATTTGTAATGCTTGAGCCTTTTCTCAGTATTTGTGTAGTAGAAGGGATATATACACATAGACAGAGGGCACAGGGTGAGTTGACTAGGAAGGGATGATATCTAAAAAGATAAAATTAAATTAAGGGGTGAGAGAGAAATACATTGGGAAGAGAAAGGGAGAAATGGAATGGGGCAAATTATCTCTCATAAAAGAGACAAGAAAAATCTTTTTCAACGAAGGGGGAAAAGGGGGAGGTGAGAGGGAAAACGTGAACTTTATTCTCATCACATTTGGCTTAAGGAGGGAATAACATGCACACTCAATTTGGTATGAAAATCTATTTTATATTACAGGAAAGTAGGGGAAAAAGTGATAAGTGTAGTGTGGGGGGTAATGATAGAAGGGAGGGAAAATGGGAGGAGGGAGCAATTAGAATTAAACACTTTTCGGGAGTGACAAGGTCAAAACAGAGAATAGAATAAATGGGGCAGGATAGGATGGAGGGAAATATAATTAGTCTTTTACAATATGACTATTATGGAAGTCTTTTGCATAACTACATATGTATAGCCTGTACTGAATTACTTGCCTTCTCAGAGGGGATGGATGGGTAGGGAGGAAGGGAGAGAAGTTGAAACTCAAAGTTTTAGGAATGAATGTTGAAAATTGTTTTCGCATGCAACTGTGAAATAAGAAATACAGGTAATGGGGTACAGAAATCTATCTTGCCCTCCAATAAAAAAGAGAATATGGGGATAAGGGCAGGGAGGGGTGTGATAGAAGGGAGGGCAGACTGGAGAAAGGGGTAATCAGAATCTGTGGTGTCTCGGTGTGGGGAGAGGGGAGAGAGGGGGAGAAAATTTGGAACTCAAAATTTTATGGAAATGAATGTTGAAAACTAAAAATAAATAAATAAATTTAATAAAAAACTTTAATGAACTGATGCATAGTGAAGTTAACAGAGCCAGGAGAATGTTGTATATAGTAACAGCAATATTGTTTGATGAAGAACTGTGAATGACTTAGCTGTTTTCAGCAATACAATCCAAGACAATCCCAAAGAAATAATGATGAAGCATACTATCTGCTTTCAGAGAAAGAACTGATATTGAAGCATGCTATTTTTAGCTTTCATTTTTTTTCTTTTATTTGAGTCTTGTGCAAAATGAGTAATGTGTTATGCACATGTATAAGCTACATCTGATTGCTTACTGTCTCAGGAAAGGAAGAGGGAAGAGAGGGGGGAATAGAATTTGGAACTCTAAATTAAAATGTTAAAAAAATAAAATAATAGAGATAGCCATCTTTCTGAGTCAGCTGAGTTCAAGTTCTGTCTGTAGGTAGAGAGGTACACCAAGTAACTGTTCCCAGTCTCTTATCTATGATACCTTACGGATTCCATAAAACTAGTAAAATAAAGTTCCTTGGAAACAATTTATTATTTTAAATGAAACCTTAACTTGATATGCCCTTAAAGTCTTTAGAAATTTTTGAAGTTTTACAATTCAAATGTTGGCTTAATCTAGAAAATATGTTTGAAACAATAGGAATAAAAAAAATTGAAGAAGTTATACAGGGGAAAGTAGGGGATTTGGAATTTTGAGGACCTCACTTTGAAATCTGGCTCTGGCACCGGCCAATTCCTTTAACCTCTTTGGGTCTTAGTTTCTATAACCATAAAATTCAGGGACTGGAACAGATGATTTTAAAGTCCTTTCCAGCTCTAAATCCCGTTATTGAAGTTTATGATGCCAAGATCTTTGCAATGACATCATGTTAGGGAAGGATTTTTTGGTTCCACATTTTGGTTTGTGGGTTGCTTCTTATTTGATTTTCTTCCTTACCCTATTAACTTTGTTTATCACCACTTAGAGAAAGCTGGCCCTTTGAAGATTAACCCTGATGCCAGCAATACCTGATTTAAAGAAAGCTGTGGGCATGATAAGCCTCATGTAGTGGAGTATAAAAGAACACGTGTCTATAGGAAACTGAATGCAACAAACTGTGTCATCTCTCTGTAGGATCAGATCCTCCCAGTTATGTCCCTATTCCAAACTCATTTTGTGAGGTCTCTCAGTGTTTCCCTTTCCTTTACACTCCTCCTCTCCCTGCAAACACAGTTATACTGGATGATCTTCTAAAAAAAGAAACCAGTAACTCAGATGTATATGATTCAAATAAATTGGGTTAAAAGAGAATATAATTTTATAGCTCATTATCATTGATACATGGGAGACACTGGCATCCAGGTGACAAGGCCTAAAGGCAATGGATTATTTAAAAAGAATCTAATCTGGATATAATCTTTAAAAACTTCTAACCCAGGGCACAATCTTCACTCTCCATCTCAGGATACTCGCCAAATGTGTAAAGGTTCACTTGCACTCTGAGGCCACTTACAAACCTATAGTCACTGTACCTACTGACTCACTTCCCTGGCATGTTCACTGCACCCCAATCCAGACTTAAAACCACCATAGCATATGCAAGTCATAGAATTATAACCAGTTTCCCAACCAACTCTGGGGTATTTGTACGCTGCTCTATTGGTGAAGGAAGAAAGGACTTCTAATTGGTAGAAAGAATGCTGATTCAATGCTATGGACCTGCATGAGAGGCAAAGTTGGTGCCAGAACTTCTTGAGAAAGAGAAAAAGATATAGAAAATGATAGCCATAAAGTGGGGGGGGGAGGCTGATTCAGTAACATATCCATCATTTCCAGCTTACCTCCCTGAAGATGTCAGAGAGAGAATTTCTCCTTGGCTATGATTGAGTCCACGTTCTTTCAATGCATTCTCTCCACCAATTAGGAGTCATATCTCCCTTCACAAACACAATCTAAAAACTCATAGATTGAGAGCTGACAGGGAGCTTGGATGTCATCTAGTTCAGTTCCTTTATCTTATTGATGAGGAAACTGAGGCCCCAAATGCCCACAGTCACAAGGTAACTTGTAGAAAACTGAATCTTTAGCCTAATATACCTGATGCCCCTAAATATTCTGCCTTCTGAAAACCTGAAATCGTTCTCTCCCCACAGTGATGAAAGATTGCCAGGGAAGAGACCCTACAAAAGAGACAAGTTTATTTCTGTCTTGCCCTCTCCGCCTCATGTTATCCCAAGTTTTTGACATCTCACATCCAAGTCCTGCCCCCTCTTCAGAGTTGGGTTAAGATAACACGCCCATGTGGCAGAGAGGAAACTGTCCTGCTCTTTCTAGGAAAAACGTTACAGCAGTTTACTCCAGGGTTTCTCTGTTCCGTAATTTTCTCTTCTTTTGTTCCTCTTCTCTTCGCCCTCCTCTCAGAGAACAAGAGATCTGATCTCTCCCTTCTCTGTTACACTTACAGCTAGTCCTGCCCGCTCTCACTGGGGCTTTGCCTCCCTACTGGCCTTTCTTTTCAGGGTCAGAGGGACGCTAGTTTCCAACCCCGACAACACTTGCAGCTGCTCTCCTCCATTGACTTTGGGTCAGTGTTCCTCTTGTAGCAGAATCATGGGAGACTTCTAGCTCAGTCTGGGAGATTGTCATCCCCCACAGCTCCCAGTGAAGTGGGAGGGCTGTTGCATATGCCACTGGGGTGCAGGTCTGCATATCAGAAACATGACCGTGCTAAACCTAGAATGATGGTGACCCTTGCTCCCTGCAACCTCTGCTTGGCATCTAGTGGCTGTTTTCCCACTCTCATCTGCCTTTCCACAGCTTTCTCTTTCTCATCCAGAATCTAGGATGTGTCACATTAATGGGCCAAATGGCCTAGGTCTCTACATAAAAATATGGAATACAATTTTTGCTGTGTTGTCAACCCCCAGAGGCGAGGAGATCCCGACTCTGTGGGCTCAGATTTTTATTTTCTGTTCATCAAACCACCACGTAGTTACATGGGCTCTAAGCTTGCTCCCTCTTCTGGGTATCCCAACCTATTACTGTTTGCCTGGTCAGACATGTCCATCAAAATCATCAAGTTTTTGTTTTCTCTTTTTTTTCTTTTTTGTGGTTTTTCCCTTTTGTTCTGATTTTTCTTTCACAACATGACTAACGTGGAAATATGTTTAATAGGATTGTACATGTATAGCCTATATTAGATTGCATATTGTCTTGGGGAGAGAGGAGGGAGGGAGAGGAAAAAATTTAGAACTTAAAATCTACTAAAGGTGAATGCTGAAAACTAAAAATAAATACATAAATAAATGATTTTTTAAAAAAAATCAAGTTTATTTTAATTCTTCTGTGCAACATAACTAAGGTGAAAATGTATTTAACAGGAATGTATGTGTAGAACCTATATAAGACTGCATACTGTCTCAGGGAGGGAGACAGGATAGAGGAAAGGGAAGAGGAAAACATCTAAGATATATGGAAGTGATTATAGAAAACTGAAAACAAATAAAATAATTTTAAAAAATCACCAAGCATTGCCTGGAATGTTCTCCCCTCTCTGCCCCGACTGCTGACCTCCTTGGCTTCTTTTAAGTCCCAACCAAAATCCCCTAAAGGCTTCTATAGAAAATCCTTCTCAATATTTACTTCTGGTGCCTTCCTTCTATCCATATTCCCTATCTATCCTGTATGTAGCTTGCTTTGCATATATTTGTTTGCAGGTTGTCTTCCCTATTAGATTGTAAACTCCTTGAGTTTAGGGACAATCTTTTGTCTCTTTTTGTGTCCTCAGTATTTAGCACACAGTAACTGCACTAGGCTCATCCTTCTGTGAAGGATTTATGGAAGGACATGGACTGTGAAGTCACAGCATGATGTCAGAAACCAGTTGCATTCTGCACCATTGGAGAGAGTACCTACATTGATGAGATCATTCACCTAGCCTGTACCTCCTGCTCTCAAATCTATTGTGAGGAAAGCATTTGGTAAATCTTAAAGTATCATAAAATAGGAATTAGTATTATGTTTGTTCATTTGAAATGACTTGAGATTGATTTCTCAATTAAAGTCCCTCAACTTTTAGAATACTTTAAAAACTTTCCCTCCCACTCCAGTAATCTGTTTACATGCCTAAATTTAACATTCACTAAAGTTAAACTTGTAACACATAAAAAGTAAGAGTTCATGGCACCATCTCCCAAAGTGAGAACTTTTGATTCAAATGTAATTTGACATACAGACAGATAGATGAACTGGAAATCTGCCAGAACTGTAGATGAAAGCATGATGCTTCCAACAGATTTCTAGACAAGATACCTGGTGCTGGAATAAAGACTTCATTGCCAATGAAAAATTATTTCTCACTGTATTGAATTTACATGACCCTTTCCTCCAACAAGCTCTAGGCACTGCGCAAAGAACTTCAGCCCAACATCCCTTCAAGTCAATTGATCATATAGCAAGGGGAGAAAGGTCAGAGAACTTTGAAAAATAATGTAGCCAGAGCCCTAAGGATACATCAGGGAGAGGTGGAGCTGGTATTGCGGATATTGATGAATGGAATTGAAGGGGGACATGCTGCTGAGGTGAGCCGACAGGAGGCTGAGGAGGAATCACATTAACTCTTAGAAAGGAGGCTGAGCAGCTGGTCTTTCAAAAAAGCATCAAAGAAGATGCAGGAGTAAAGTGGAGGGTTGAAAATGCAATTAGAGTTTCTAACAAAGTTTCTATACTCAATTTCAAGTGGTCCTTGTCAATGGATCGATTCCAGGACTCATTCCAGAAAGTAAGGGCACCAGCCCCCAGCCCTATTATTTGTCTGCAGGTTTTAGAGTTTCTTGCTGGTTACTGCTCATGATCCGTAACTTAAAGGAGCATTTGCATTCCTTCAACAAACCCTTGCCTTACTTTTGTTAACTCGGCTTGGGGCTAGGCCAAGAGCGCCAAGGTGCTAGAAAGATTGATCCAGGTGGAGGGGAGGGGGTGGTTACTTTGCTTTGTTTTTGTCTTTAACAACTGGATGACAATTGACTGTTGATTTCCGATTCTTCCAGGGATTTCAGATACCTAACAAAATGCAAATGCAACCAGTATTTACTAATAACCTCATGTGTACAAAACATCAGAAGAAATAAAGTTTGGATAATAATATATGGTGCCAAAGCTCCAGGATCTCACAATTAGAAGAATAGGATAGAAACACAGATAACAATGTAATATTTGGTGTTACAGTCAATTACATTTGAGAATTATGAGAAAATATATTCTGAGAAAACAGTTATGAAAGGTTGGAAGGAAGGTGATTACCAAGCAGGAAAAACAGAGTTAGCTTCACGGGAGAAATGTTCTGTAAGTTGCATCTTAAAGTAGGTGGGAATTCAACAGGTTAAAGTGATGATGATGATGACGATGGCAATGACGATGATGGCGACAACAATGGTGGTGGTGGTGGTGGTGGTGATGATGACGACGATGATGGTGATGATAATTACAGCAGCCAACATTTAGATAGTACACACCATGTGCCAGATACTGTGCTAAGCACTTTACAATTATTGTTTCATTTGATCATCACAAAACCCTGGGAAGTGGGTACTATTTTATCTCTCCATTTTTCAGATGAAGATATTGAGTCAAATGAGGTTAAGTGACTTGCCCAGATCACACAGCTGGTAAATGTCGGAGAGTGGATTTAACCTCAGGTCTTCCTGAAGTCATTTAAGGCATGAGAGTAAGTGTTTGTTTAAGGGTGATGTGGGCCCAGAGTCTTACCAGCTTCTTACAACCTGTGGGCATCATTTAAACCTGAAAACTTTGAACCCAAGGACTGGTCTTCACCCTTGAGCCCCAGGTAAAGTAATTTCTGTGGGATAGTTGAGCTCAAGGCAAATTCCTTTCTCATATAATCCTTGGTCTAGAGTTCTTACTTAAAAAACAAACAGCTTAGTAGGGTGGGTTGCTTGTTTCTGATAGGGATTCCAATTTGAGCTGAACAAACTCCTGGTGCCAGATGTTGCATCCCTAGGATTACAGACCCTCTGGGGCTTGGGAGACCATTTAAAGCAGCAGCTGCTGCTTAGAGTCATTTCAAGATAACTTATTCCTGTTACTGTGTATCCTTAAATAAAGTTTATGCCAACCTACCAATCATTAGTATGCTTCATTTGTCTGACCACAGGAATCCTCTGAACCTAGTGGTTCATACAAAGATAATTGGTAGCTGCAGTCAGATTCCCTTCTGTTGGAGTTTTTTTATTTTAAACATTTGCTTAAAAGAGGAAGGAGATAAAAGAAGGAAAGGAATTTTACTTGGGGGGGGCAATGGGGAGCTATTGAATATTTTCAGTAGCAGTAGCATCACAATGTCTATGCTTGAGAAAGCTTATTCTGGAAGCAATGTAATAGGGTGGGTGGGGAGGCAAGGTGGAAAAGTCTTATAAAGAGGCTACTGAACTAATCGGAAATTGTACTAACAGTGATAATGTAAATAGAGAAGACTTGATGGATTTGAGAGGTTCTGTAGAAGTTAAATCTGGGTAACTGATTCAATATAAAAGAGACAATGGAGTTGGAAAAGCAAAAGATAACCAAGATAAGCCAAAGATAAATAAGCCACAACTAGAAACGTAGAAGCCCAGGATGAATGGTGGTGCTCACAGATAGAGCGAGGTCAGAAGGAAGGGTTGTGTATGTCCTCCATTTTCAAAGAAGGCCATGACATCAGATAAATGATATGACTTGCACTTGTGGGTAGATCGAGCTGCCTGACTGGGGACCCAGCTAGTCAGGAAACCCAGTTCCTCCTTTCCCTTCTTTCTCCCTGTTCCCATCCTTTGGGGTTTACTAGCTAGATATTCCTCCCTCCTGCCCTCCTTCTCTTCCTCCCTTCCTTCTTTCTTGTTCCCCAAAATCTTAAATCCAGTGCACTTTGAAGCCCAAAGTTTGGACAACAAGAGTTTGTTGCCCAAGATCCACTTAATGGCTGGCTTAGAGTGATTGTCAGTAGTAACAGTTTCTCTTTTCATCCCAGTTTGATTTCGTTTTTTTTTCTTTTGCTCATTAAAAGGGTCATTTCTTGACTACTTCTTCAAGAGGCCTATTCACTCATTGGGTATTACCTCCCTTGAAGAAGGAAGAGTAGCTTTAGAGGGAAAGACAATGACTTCAATTCTGAACATGTCAATTTTGAAATGAAATAGGTACAAATGTCCTAGAGATCAGGAGAGGTAAAGATATGGACTAGATCTTGGAGACAAAGATGGTGGCTGAAGTTATCAGAGTAAATGAGCATCAAGAGAAAGAGAATAGGGAAAGAAAAGAAGAAACAATGGCAGACTCACCTTCATTAAATGGTTGGGAAAAGAATACGGAGCCGATGAAAGACACAGGGAAGGAACAGTCAGAGATGACAATGAGGAGAGGGTTTCTAAAACAAAAGGGTCAAGTGTCAAAAACTACCATAAGGAAGCTTCAACAGACTCTCCTACAGACATTATTGAAGCAGTTACTGGCTCTTAAAGAAGCTTCGGAATCTTGAACACAGTTTAACTGAAATTTCCCAACGAGTTAGTTGGGAGTGAACACCTAAACTTTGATCTATTAGTAGTTGGTGAAGAGATGAAGTCTATTGTATGTAAAGAGAGTAAGTTTCAGTTATTTGTAAGGACACTGAGTTTTAAGTGTCATCTGTGAAGAGACGTTTCCTGTCATGGCTAGAGAAAGACCATGGGAGGATAGTGAGAATGGACTTCTTCCGTGAGAGGACTAAGTTTAACCAGTATATTTTGAATACACAAGAAGAGGAGTCTTGAGAGACTGAGGCTGCTGTCTAGGGAAGCTGAATGGTGGAAGGGTGCTTCAGAAGTGAGAAGTCAAGGGTAAATAGTGGCTGAGTTGATTCTGGCTATAATCTTTTTCACAACTAAAATATTGTAAATAATTATTGATGTTTTTTGTTTTTATTATTTATTCCTTTTAAAATAAATTAGCCAGTAACAATGATGTCTATTTAAACCAAGAAGATTAGGAGTTTTGATATATATATAAAGTGAGCAAGTGCTTATGGAAATAGAGGTTTCTCCAAGTTATAAAAATAATATTTAATAAACTGTGATGGGGACTCAGAAATAACAATAATTAATGGGAAAAGTAATTTATTAATTAAGGAATAAAGAAATATCCATATATACCTTTCAATCATCTTGGGACTCAGAATGATAAGAATGATACATATAATTGTTATCCAGTCATGTCTGACTCTTCATGATGGGGTTTTCTTGACAAAGATAGTGAAGTGGTTTGTCATTTCTTCTTCAGGTCATTTTGCAAACGAGAAAACTGAGGCAGGCAGAATCAAGTGACTTGCCCAGGGTCACACAGTTCATAAGTGTCTGAGACCAAATTTGAACTCAGGTCTTCCTGACTCCAGGCCCCCTGGCTGCCCACATGTTAGCATGGCTGGTCCCGAATCTGCTACATTGATAGAGGCAATTAGATTTGATGGTCAGATCTTTTAGGGACAGTTTCTGTAGAGTGAAGGGTTTGCGAAGATAGATGGCAGCGATTTAAGGAGAATGCTATACATGCTTCTGTGTGTTCATGTTGTCTTGAATGTTTCCCCAGTACTTTGGCACAGCGCTTGACCCACAGTAGGAACTTAATGAATCTTTGTTGATTGATTTAGAGATGGGACTGAAGACATGAGAGGACTTTGTTAACACTTGTGTCAGTGAAGGGTAGAATGAAAGGGTAGCAGTAAGTGAATGATGTACAAGGATTCAAGAGAAGGAATATTTGACATTTGAGTTTCCCCCTCCCCCTCTTAATAGTATTTTATTTTTTCAATTACATGTAAAGATAGTTTTCAACATCCACTTTATAAGATTTTAAGTTCCAAATTTTTTCTCCCTCCCTCCCCAGCCCCTTCCCCTGGATGCCAAGCAATCTGATACAGGTTACTTACATATAATCATGAACATATTTCCACATTAGTTACATTGTAAAAGAAGAATCAGAACACAAGAGAAAAACGAGAAAGGAAAAGCAAAAAAAAAAAAAGTGAAAATAGTTTGCTTCGATCTGCATTCAGACTCCATAGTTCTTTCTCTGGAGGTGGATAACATTTTTCAGCATGAGTCTCTTGTAATTGCCATAAATCATAGAATTGCTGATAGTGTATCATTGCACAATGTTGCTGTTACTGTGTACAGTGATCTCCTGGTTCTGCTCATTTCACTCAACATCATCAGTTCACATAAGTCTTTCCAGGTTTTTCTGAAGTTCACCTGCTCATTTCTTATAGCACCATAGTATGCCATTACATTCATATACCACAACTCGTTTAAGCCATTCCCCAGTTTCCAATTCTTTGCCACCACAAAAAGAGCTGCTATAAATATTTTTGTACTTGTGGGTCCTTTTCCATTTTTATAATTTCTGGGATACAGACCTAGCAGTGGTATCACTAGATCAAAGGTATTCAGTTTTATAGTCCTTTGGGCATAGTTCCAAATTGCTCTCCAGAATCGTTGGATCAGTTTACAACTCTACATCAATGCATTAGTGTCCCAATTTTTCTACATCTTTTCCAATATTTATCATTTTCCTTTTCTGTCATATTAGCCAATCTGATAGGTATGATGTGGTACCTCAGAGTTGTTTTAATTAGCATTTCTCTAATCAATAGTTACGTAGAGCATTTTTTTCATGTGACTTCAGATAGCTATAATTTCCTCATGAAAGCTGCCTGTTCATATCCTTTGACCATTTATCAACTGGGGAATGACTTGTGTTCTTAAAAATTTGACCCAGTTCTCTATGTATTTGAGAAATGAGGCCTTTATCAGAAAAAAATGGCTGTAAAAATTATTTCCCAGCTTCCTGCTTTCCTTCTAATCATGATTGCATTGGCTTTGTGCAAAACCTATTTAATTGAATGTATTCAAAATTATACATTTTGCATTTCATAATATTCTTTATCTTTTTTGGTCATAACTTCTTTTCTTCTCCATACATCTGACAGGTAAACTATTCCCTGCTCTCCTAATTTGCTTATGTTATCATCCTTTACATCTAAATCATGTATCTATTTTGATCTTATCTTGGTATAAGGTGTGAGATATTGGTCTATGCTTAGTTTCTACCATACTATTTCCCAGTTTTCCCAGAAGTTTTTGTCAGATAGTGAATTCTTATCACAGAAGTTGGAGGTTTGGGGTTTGTCAAAGAGTAGATTACTATAGTCATTTACTACTGTGTCTTGTGTACCTAACCTATTCCATTGATCTACCACTCTATTTCTTAGTACCATGTCATTTGGTTTTAAGACTAGATACCTGAGCATATTTCTAGGTAGCTGAGAAAAAGTCAGTGGTGAGGGAGAAGTTCCAGATGTATGAGTGAAAAGAATGACTACTGGGGACGTGTCCTAAAGAGGGCAAGAGGGAGACAGGATCAAGTTCAGAGAGTTGTCCCTAAGCTGCCATAAGGATAGGAGATTGGAGGGAAAGGAGACAGAGAAGGTGAGGACATTCTAGAAATTTTTTTTGATGAAGAGAGGAAACTGATGAGATTCTGCATCAGATGAACTCCATCTTTTCAGCAAAAAAGGAGGCTGCACCCTTGTCTATGTGTATGATAATGGGTGGGTATGACAATGAGAGGAGAGTCAAACAATCAACAGTCTTATATTTAGCTTGTGCCCAGTACTATACTAACTGGGAGTCACAAAGAAAGACAAAAGCCTGGTCCCTTCCCTCAAAGAGATCCAGTTCCAAAGGGGGATACAACCAGCAAACAACTGTGGACAAACCAAGTCAATATAGGGCAAAGTGAAGGCAATCTCAGAAGGGAGGCAGGTTTGGATGAGAGAAAGAAAGCAGTAAGGGGAAATCTGAAGAGTAGTCCAGCGATAGGAGGGCCCAGCTGAGGTCATGCATCATCACTTGGGCCAAGAACAGGAACGATAAAAAAAGCACTGTTTTGGTGATTTGAGAAAGCTGTGACTTCTTGACATCAGACAATGACCATTCCTCCCTCCCACCCCACCCCCATGCCCTGTCCCATAGCTATGATGGATTTTAGTTCTGCAATTTAAAAATCCTTTTCTCTGTATTTTACAATAAACCTGAAAAGCACAGCAGGAAATCTTCAAGTCTTTATAGTGTGTCAGATACTTTTGCCAGATGGAGGAAACATCAGGTCCTCAGGAAGGGGCAACAAAAAATAAAAAACAAAACAAAACAAAACAAAAATGTGTGGATGGAGATATGAAGGCTCCCAGAGAGAAGTACCAATACTGAAGATGTCTGGGGAATAGTCTCTAGTGTGCTGTCTTGCCCACTATGGCAGATGAGGGGTAGAAGCAAGCCAAGGAAGTCCCTAAGAGGGAGAAGGGAGCAATACTTTATTAAAGGTGCTAATGCAGCAAGTAAAATGTGGCACGGGTGGAGAGGGCACTTGTTCTGAAGCCTGGGGATTTGGATTCAAATCCTTGCCTCTGATACTTACCACCTGTGTGATCTGGGACAAGCCACTTAACCTCCCTTCTTTATCTATTGCCCTAACAATCAATATTCTACATGATTTTGCCCTACATGATGTAGACCTTTCTAGTCTACTCTCTTATTACTTCCCTTCACAAACACTTTTTCAGCCAAAACATATTTCACTATAAATCCCTCTCCCCACAATTCATTCCTTCTTTTCTTCTCTCTTATACATCCTTCCATGCCTGGAATGTATTCCTCTCTCATCTATACCCATCACCCTCTGTTGAGGTTACTCTCAATGTCTTTTTCATCTAGGCCAGAAATGAGCAAGCTAAACATCGGGGGGGGGGGGGGGGGGGGGGGGGAGAGAGAGAGGGAGAGGGAGAGGGAGAGGGAGAGGGAGAGGGAGAGGGAGAGGGAGAGGGAGAGGGAGAGGGAGAGAGAGGAGAGAGAGAGAGGGAGAGGGAGAGGGAGAGGGAGAGGGAGAGGGAGAGGGAGAGAGATAGCAAGCATGTTTGAGTGAAAAGCCCATGAAACAGATTATCATATGACTGATAGCTAATTCCCATTTTTACCTTGGAGACTTGTAAAATGACTTTCAGAGGCTAGGAGTTACATCCTGTTCCAAGTACTGGAAACAGCCCATTTTCCCCTCAACTCTTGCAATGCTAATAAGAGTTAAAGGTCTTTCCTGGCCTAAATATACTCTATCAGGTGAAGCCCATTAAGGGAAGCTTGATTAGGAGAGATTTGTTTTGCCGGAAGGCCCATACCTTTTGTTAATTGCTAATGAGACATTGGGTCACAAGGGCCATGATGCCCTCTGGCCCTGAAAAGTGTATGTATACTCTTGAGGTGAGATTTTGCTTTGGGGGCTTACTCTTTGGAACGTTTAAGTGCTAGATGGGACTCTGGGTAGCCACTAAGGAGCCCTCAGCTTTGAAAAACCAGATGTTGGTGTTTCTCTCTCTGGTAACCATGTAAGTATGCAATGGTCAGACAGTTGGATCTATCTGTTGATCTGTGATGTATGCATTGCTTATGATCAGACAGTTAGAAGCCTTGTCTGTTGCTTTTTATTCTCTACTTGTATTTTTCTCTATTGGTGAATGTGATTAAAGAGGATTGTTGACCCTTCAAAATTTGCTTTCCTTTCAGAAAAGTAGATCTAAAAACCTATGCTAGAAGGCCATCCTGAGTGTGCCAGGGCATTTGCTGATACAATTTTGTATATGCCTACGAGAGAGTACATTTCAATTTCGGAAGATGTTTGTACTATCTGTTCTTACTAAACTACCTTATTTCCCCTTTCTAAGGTTAATGAAGTCTGACTAATGAATGTTAGCTGATAATCAGTGGGGAAGTACACTGGCTGGGGCATTAGAAAGACACTTTGAGCCCCCTCAGTTTCTCCTAGAACCTTGAAGGGAGAAACAGCAGCTCCCCTTGTGCTACTCAGACAGCTAGTGTGAATGGTGGTTGGGAGGGTGGCTCTACCTAGAGCATGTGCTTGCCCCAATACAAAGTTAAAATAGTTCCGACCCTCAAGCTGACAACGGATACATATCTAAACATCTACAGCTGGTGAGAACAGAGAATGCCCTCATCACCACTCACCTCTTAATCAGTTGATTGAAATGCCTGCCCTTTTTTTATGTCTGCGAAGTGAGTGTAGATAATGAGTGAGACCTGAGGGGGCTCTCCTGTGAGTTAAGTGCTTGGTTGGGCCATCTATTTTGTCAATGAAGAGACTTTTCTTTTAAAGTTTCCTCCAGTGTGTCACCAATGACAGCCAAGTAGGTGGCAGCAGCGGGACCTTTGGAGCTGACTGGAATTCAGAAGACTCTGGGGAGGGGCTGGTCAGGCTGGCCAGCTATGAAAACACCCAGTCAATCACAGAAGTTTGAGCACGGCGTGCTTGAGAGAGCACTGGAACTTACCTTCATGGTGCTGCAGTCCATCCTCCAGCCTTCCTTCCCCCTGGGTTGGGATCCTCCTCTCAGAACTCATTTTCATTCCAGATGGCCTCTCTGACTGTTAGCGCCACTGTCTGACCTCATCTTGCCGGTTAGTGATTGTGGCTTGTTTGCTGGATGGTCGGCTGGATGGTCCCCAATCTAGGGCAAGAACTTTTTAGCCACAGTCTTTCTCTGGTTCTTAAAGGCCGTTAGCAAAGCACCCAAACAGAGAAGCTGAAACCACGGAGCTGGGCCACGGGCAACAGCCCATTTTCCTCTTTTTTTGAGCAAAGTTGTCAGGTAAGTGGCACTGTAAGATTGGGGACTTGAGGCTCAAGGGATAGGGCCTAAACCTTTGATTTTATTGATGTAGGGAGCTATCTATGAGATACCTCTCCCTCCACCGACATTGTCTTCATTGTCATTTATAGCTTAGAGATTTGCCTAGACTTCACAGGGAGGTTCAATAACTCACCAAAAACCACACAGTCAGTATTCGTCATATCTATCTGAATTTGAGAGAAAAAGTCAATGTTGTAAAATGGAGGTCTTTAATTGGAGCCAATGAGTTGCAGCTTGGGGTCACAAAATACATGCTGGAGTCCTGGAGAAAAGGGGGCTGGGAACAGGGTTAATATGGGATACTAAAGCAGCTTGGATTTACAAAATATTCAGAGTCTGGGAGAGATTTCTGGTCATCCCCAGGCAATTCATTGGCCTGGGAACACAGACAAGGTCAGCTTCTGTAAGTTTATCGTCAGCTGTGTTTGTCTGTCCGTCTGAAGCACTGTCTGTCCGCTTCAGACAGATTGATTTAAACAATGACCACCCATAAAACAATCATGGGCAAATCACTTAGCCTCTTGGAGCCTCAACTGGAATGTAAGCTTCCCCACCTGAATGGAAATTCCTTGGGAATAGAAATATTTTCATTTAGTGTATTTGTATCCTTAGCATCTACTACAGGTCCTGACACATACTATTGTTCCTTTTTAATAAATTCTAATTGATTGATTCATCTATAAAATGGGCACAAAGATAGTTGCATAACTAAAAGCACATTATAAACTTTAAACATTATAGAAATGCCAGTTGCACTTTTGCTATGATTATATTTTGCATGTTGGCCCTCCATTTGCAGTTTAATCCAGGTTTAAAATATTTTTAAAATGTGGTGTTCACAAAGATATTTTCTACTCTTTACGGATTATATTTGGTAGCATTATCGAACCCCCTCCACTAGGAAACTTCTGATGTGTTTTGTGGGTCATGGGTTTTCTTTATTTGAGGATTCCCTATAAGCCTGCAGCAATAAAGTTTAAAGTATTTATGTTCCTAACTGTTGATCCAAATTAATATGAGTTATTTTAGGAAGTTTGGTGTCTCCCCACACCCCCATCCCACCGTTGTTATTTACTTATTTTAACTGTTTATTTGAGGGAAGAAGAATCTTTGAAAGCTTCCAAAGAGCAATTCTCGAAGTAGCCTCTAGATGGCAGGCTTTAATAAAGAATGGTTACATTTTAGCATCCTGGGCTCTCCAAACATTTAAATTGCTTGGTTTGCAAATGCTCACTTTTGAGTTTCCAGTGTTTATTTTTTTTCAGAGCCCCCTTGTGTTTCTTAGAGATCTTGCCACGCAGTCTGTTCTGGCTTTCTTCTCAGGGCACCAGTGCTGCAAGGTACAATGCCTGGGCATTGAAGCAGCAGGTTTCCCTGACACGACCTCTGTGGAGGTTCCTTTCCTTTAAGGTTTAGAGTCATTAACCCCCCTCTCCTTCTGAGATTCTGTGCTAGGAAGTGCACTTCTTAGACAAATTGGCAAGGTGGGAACAAAAGTGCAGGATGTCCCAATTATTTACTAGAAATTCAAGGTTCTGAAGAGTCGAATTGTCTGACTAATTGCAGATCTGAAAGACTTGTGGCTGCTTAGGTCCCAACGCAGGGAATCTGAGATGGGGACACAGGGCAAGTGAGGGGAGAAATGGGGCCTCGATTCCAAGCCTCGTCATGTTTTAGTACATCATGCATCATCTCCAAATAAGTAGAGGCAACATCTCATTTTTTGAAAGTGCTACAGAATCATTATGTTCACACGGTTACACACAGCCTTCACTGAGGCATATTCTGTTTCATCGTGGTGAGCGGGTAACTGATTCTCAAAGGCTGTTAGCAAAGCATAAACCTGGAGGTTCTCCTCTTCTAGAAAGGCTTCAGGTACAGTTACAGCACCACGTTATACGTTGCTATCTAAAGGCTATCTAGTTAAGTACTCATGACTGCCCAGGCTAGGCAATTAATGGTGAATTCTTTGACCTTGGAAATTCATAAAAGAGAGGAAAAAGTACAAAAGAACCCTTTGAATTGTGAGCCCTGCCTCTCCTTCCCCTTTTGCTACTATGAAAGAGGGTAGAGGGTGCTATGAATTATACAGGTGGGTTGGTTGGTTGTTTTTAAATGTTTTCAAGTTAGGTGTCTTCCCCTCTCGCCTTGATTGGAAAGTGCTGTGGCTACTCGTGGGATATATCCCACTACTAGTTGGCACGGGAACTTTGGCTTGTACTATTTCCAACCTGGGAAGTTTCACTTCTCCTTAGGCTGCCTGGTGCTTCACACTTGCTGCCTGGAGCTTCACACTTGCTGGGGTGTTCAGCCTATTGGTGGTGCTGGACTTAATGCAGATACATGATCGACTTTAGCCCTACTGCAGCTCAGAACTCTCAAACTCAAGTGATCCACCAGGCTGGGGCTCCTTGGCAGCAGGGATTATGGGTGTTTGCCACTGTGCTCAATTCTACAGTTTTTTAGATTGTCTATGAACGTTAACTTAACTGGTGATACTTTAAATACAGGATCCTTTCCAGTGAGAGAACATACATACGTCTCACCAAAACTGACCCCTCCACACCCTAATACAACAAAACAAAGCATAAAAGCTGCCGCTAAGTAGGAGGGCCCCTAGGTTTTCCTTTAAGAGGCAAATAAAGATGCCTTGTTGCTGTGTGTCCAGAAGCAACAAGAAATATCATTTCATGAAATATTTTGTTCAAATACTTATGAGAAATAATCAGAAAAAAAATCCACAATGAAAATGATAACTACTTATGTACTAAAATCAGTTGCAGAGGGTGAAGAAGAAGAAAAACCATGAATAGCTTAAGTAGATCCTCCCAGTCCCAATAAAGTCAACATACCCTTTAATACTTATGCCTTCAGTGCAGAATTGGACATGGAGGAAGGTGGCAAAAAATACCTTGGAAAATGTGGTTCCATGAGTAAGGAATGGGAAAAGTCAAAGGCTTGTGGACTACACACAAGGCTCTAGGTCATGAACAATTTTCCTGAGAAAAGCATCAGGAGGTACTGTCCATGGTGGGCACCAAATAACATTTTAAAGAATGTCTCAAAGACTGAAGATTGTACTAGGTCACACAGAGAGGTAGGATAATAGAAGACTTTGACTTTTTACCTTAGCTTTTATGCTTGTTGAGATTTATTTACATGGCTTGAGTCACCTAAACAATTGTGAAGCTAAAGGAAGCTTCCAATCTATAGAGACCTTTGGCGTTTGTTGGAACATATCCCCCCAGATGGGTTAAACAGGAATGGAATATGACAATTTGCTGTATCTAATGGGGATTTTAAAACTGAAATCAGATGGAATGAGACAGAGATCTTGCCCTTTGGCAAGAGAAAATAAATTAGAATAATCAATTTAGTTGGGAACACCTTGCCTTGCTCCTGTTCTGCAGTCCCTGACTTGGGGTGGTGCCTCATAGCCTCTGTTATGTCTAAAGAGCTGTCAGCCTGCCCTTTTCAGGGAGAAGTTATATCATTACTGCTCCCTCACAGCCAGAGGCACATGGGAAAAGATGATGCCCAGAAAAGTATAAGCTCAACGTCCATGACCAAAGAGGAAATACTAAGGGAGCAGTGGAAAAATACCATACCCAGCCCAGGCAATGATGATTTGGTACCCAGTTGTAAGGGAATTGCCAACCCCCAGCCTCTTGGATGGCATTCACTGGTCACGACTCAGGTAAACTGAGGGAGACTGGTAAGGCATGAACAAGATGGCGCTAGGAGGAAGGGTTCTGCCCCTGTTTTGCCCAAGGCTATTTCCTGGGCTTTTCAGAGAACAAAGAAGCCAAAAATGTTTTTCTTTCTTGGGGCTACGTGTCCTCCCTGGGCAGTCCTGGCCTAAGGTAAATTACTCCCACATAAGGGCAAACTAATTGGTGATAGGTTCACTTACGGCACTGGTGTCAGAAAAGAGATAAAAGCACCGCTCACTGCTTGAATAAACGGAGTTCTTACTATCTTGTCTCCTGCCTCAGTCATTGCTTACAGCTATGCTCCACCAAGGCCTGCAGGCCTCTGCTGGTCAGATAAGGCTGTGGGCCTGAGAGATCAGGCCTAGACTCCCAGGTGCCTAACACCCAGTCAGGGTCAGGACCACACAGCAGGAAGAAACAGCCAAGATCCTCTGGTGTCAGAGGTATTGATTATCTGTGACCATGCTTGGTCCCTACCTGTGGGTCCTTTCATGCTTCTCTGTGTATATACTCTTAGGTATTTTATAGGAGACTGTTCTATGTTTAGGTGGGGGAAATACTGTTCCATTGTTATTTTCATTTCTCTGATATTTCAACAAACACCCTTCCTTTGTATAAAATGTGTACAAATTTTGGTTAATTAGTAAAAGTAGCCTTATCAATATGGACTCATGAACTTCAGTTTTGAGTGGATCCGCAGTGCACCCTTGTGGGGGCATCTACTTACGAAGGGGGGTGCTGTAAGGTACGACCACCAGAAATATTGATTATGTTTTAACAGAAAGGAAGTGACATTTCTTTTATGGAAAGTTATTTATCAATCAGTTGTGTATATAGAGGCAGGCTGCTGATTTTTTTAGAGCAAAGAGCAAAACTGATATAAAACTAGAAGAAAGAATAAGATTGAGAAAGTAGAGGTCACAAACCAATGCCTCTAATGAAGAAACCAAAAAAACCTAATAATCATGTCCACCAGAAAATACTTGATCTGATGAAGCAAAGACAGATGATACTGGAGGGGAGCCCTGGTTTAGAGGACAAACTAACTTATAAAATCTTACTGAGAAGGCTGATGGAAAATTATGGGCAGTGTCGCCTCACAAAACAATGAGAAGCAGTGGAGGAAAGAAACACAGTTTAAATAAAGCATTGTGAGGGACCCAACTAAAGAGAGTCACCTCAAGGACATTTGAGGATAGAGCCAGACGGACAGCAGATAGAAAAATGGAAAATATGTAAGTATTTTTATGATAAATTTTTGCCCCCTGAAGGACAATGGAATTCTAATGCCATAAGCCTGGGTGTGTGCTGGAGAAAGTGGCATTGAATGGCACTGAGGAAGATGAGAAGCAGCTGGACTAGACCATATGCGTATAGAAGAGGCTTATGGGAAGCTAACACAGTTGAGGAATTGATTCTGAAGGCAGCTCTCAAAAGGGAGATTATCAAAAGCATGGAAACAATATTGGACCTTTTTACCAACGATAAGCTAGGATTCAAGCCAAGCCTGAGGAATTTTGCATATTTTGTATGGCTGAGACTGTCTTAGAGGAGAGAATGCTGTTGTGCTGATGTGCATCAGTCTGAGGGGAGGAATTGCTGTGAGCTTTGGGTAGGGGAGACATTCTTCATTCCCCCAAGTAGGACAATTATGGTTCTGACTCCAACCACAAAGAAACAGAGACAGAAACACAGAGACAGAGAGACACAAAGTGGCAGACATATTACTCCCAGAAGGAGTGCTCATTCCTTATTTTCTGATGTATTCTAATCTTGTAACTTCTCTAATTTCTGTTTGCCCTTTTCTTGGATAAATAGATTTACTTTCTATTTACTGTTTGTGCTGGTCTTTTGTGTATCTAGCATTTTGTGGGAAGGAGTCACATTGACAAGTGTAAGCTAAAGACTCTCTCCTCCCTTTCTACCTGGGAAAGTAGAGGCTTTGTTCTGAATCTCTAAATTATGCCCCTGTACTTTCAATATTTCCAGGGGGAAAATAGATATGTCTAGTGTCCTCCTCTCAAAGGAAAACAGAGTGGTCACCTCATGGCCTGTTCCCCCGCTCCCTTAGTGTGAGAATCTCAGTCTCCCTTGGAAAGGAAAAGGCAGAATTCTAGAGATCTCTATCACTGTTTTCCTTGCCTTTATATTTAGATATCTTATGTTGGTGTACATGTATACATCTGTCTATATATATGTGCATACACACATGTATATATCTTATGTGATCACATACACACACACATCAAAAAACAAGAGGCGGCCAAAAGAAAGGATATCAAAAACTGACCTGAACACTTTTTCCTCTCTATACTATATTTTTAAATGATTAAATTTTATTCATTTATTTATTATAAATTGACCAATCACCAACAAACACAAATGTTTCATTATACATCAATGTGTATTCAACATTAGTTCAACAAGTGGGAAAATTGGTGTCCAGATGTTCTACAGGGATGGTGGTAGAAGGTGAGGTAGTTGCATGGGGATGTGTGTTAGACCTCCCTCCCTCTCAACATAATCCAATTTGTACCTATTTAGCAAGAACAATTAGTTTAGAAAATGAAACCTTTCTCCTTGATCTTTCTTCCCTTTCTCAGCCATATTTCATTAAAAGCTCATCCCTACCTCCTCTCTTCCCATTTACTTCTCAATCCATTACGATTTGACTCCTGACCTCCACCACTCAATTGAAACTGCTCTCTCCAAGATTACCAAGTACCTTTCAATTGGTAAATCTAATGGTCTTTTCTCAGCCCTCAATCCTTCTTGACCTCTTTGCAACAGCTGACAGTTTAATACCAGTTCTTTCAGGGTATACTCTTCTCCTTCAACTTTTGTGAAACTGTTCTTTTTTGGACTTTCCATTTATCTAACTCCTTCTTTGCATTCTCCTTTTCTGAATCATACTCTTCTCCAAAAAGGTGGGTGGGTATCCCCAAGGTTTTGTCCTGGGCCCTGTTGTCTCTCTACATCCTTTCATCAGCAATCTTATCTGCTTTTGTGGATTCATGTATTATCTCTTGGAAGATTACTCCCAGATCTGTATACCTAGCCCCAGTTTTTCTACTGAGCCTTAGTTCTGCATCGCTAACTTCCTGTTGGATATCTCCACCTAGAGATCCCTCAAACTCTAAGACCATCTCACTTCCAAATATTCCTTTAGGTCACCATGATCCTTCCAGTTACCCTCAATCCCCAGTTTCTGTTAGTTCTAAGTCTTATCCATACTTTGTCTACAACAGTGGGTCAAATTGAAGTAGAAATGGAAGCCATTGATACAAAAGGATCCCTGTGGGCCACATGTTGATTTAAAAAAACACATTAACGTTTCCTATGTCTTATTGCATTATTATATATTTCCCAGTTACATTCAGTCTGGTTCAGGTAGCACTCAGGGGTGTTATGGGCATGTTTGACTCTTCTAGTCTACAACACTCCTCACACATTGTTTCTTCACTCAGAGAGCCACCACCTTGGTTAAGGTCCTCATTGCTTCTTGTTTGGACTATTGCAAAAGTCTCTTAATTGAATTTCTGGTTTCCCATATCTCTTCTCTCCAATATAGTATCCACACGACTGTTAAAATAGTCTTCCTAAAGAACATCTGATCATTTCCCTCTCCGGTTCAACCTTCAGTGTTTCCCTATTGCTGCTAGGATAAAATGTAAATGCCTTCACCTCAGCATTTAAAGCTCTTCACAATCTAGCTATAGCTTACCTTTCCAGGTTTATTTCACATTATTTCCCTACATGTATTCTTCATTCCAACCATGCTGGCCTAAACACTGTTACTAGAACTCAGCATTAGATCTCCTGAGTCACTTACTAGTTATGTGCCTCTGAGCAAGTTAACAAGCATTTATTAAGCATTTACTGAATGCCAAGCACTGTGCTAAATGCTGGGGGTACAGAGAAAGAAAGAAAATATCCCTGCCCTCAAGGAACTTACAATTCTATGAGAGACATATATAAACAACTCTGAGCTAATTATATATACACATATATACATAATTATACATATTCATAATTAGAGATAACCAACAGAAGGAAGGCACCGCAAGTGGGGACCAGCGGAGGAGGAGGGTGAAGAGGAGGAAGGGGTTGAAGAATGTGGAATTTTAGCCATGACTTGAAGGAAGCCAGGAGGCAGAAATGAACAAGGAGATCCTTCCAGGCATGGAGGGCATCTGGAGAAAATGGACTGAGTTGGGAGCTGGGATGTCTTATGCGCAAATCACTTCCTCCTCCTTGAGCCTCAGTTATCTCCACAAAAAAATGCACACACCCACAGTTGGATTACTTACCTCCCAGGGCATTGATACAGCTACTATTTTCTTCTTCTTCATCTCCTTCCTCTTCATCCTCGTCTTCGTCTTCTTCCTCTTCTCCCTCCAAAAGTATTCCATGTTCTACGACTGCTCACTGTAATGACTAACACTTCATCCATTGCTATTGTTATTTCTTCTAACTCCCAAAAGTGCCAAGGAATACAGAATACCTTGAAGACCTGCAGTCAGAGAGGTGAGGAAGAAAAAGCATTCACCCACATAATTTACAAATGGAATTGTAGTAAAGCTGTCTCCCACATGTAGAATGGAGTTGTTCGTGTGTCTGAAAGGAAGGCAGAATAGACATCTGTAGCTTCTTCCTGCCCCCCTTCTCCAAGGGAGGCTTTAATTCTTGCTAGGAGAGGCAACAGGAGAAGGGGCTGGAACTTTAGCCACTTACTATCCTCAGAGAGAAGAGTTATCATGTTAGAATTATATCTATCTCCTCCCTTAAATATTGCTTGGCTAGGGAGTATGGTTTTTAGGTTCCATCTAAACTTTCTTCATTAACTGGGAAAGAGGACCCAAACTTTATATTCAAAGCTTGACCCCTTTCCCACAAAATACCATCTCCCTAATGAACACACACATAGTAACTAGCAAGAAACCATTTAACCTAGTTGATAGCAAAACAGAATCAGAGGAAGTATACCTAGAAGAATACATACCAGAAAATAGAGAGTGAAGGAGCGCTCTCTTTGGAAGGAGGACTGGCAGGGACTTCGGAAGTAAATTAGTTTACAAATTATCAAATTGAGTGGAGACCTCACACAGGGCAAGAGTTCACAGGGTTGTCAGAAGAAGTGATGTGAGGACACTCCAAGTCTCTAAGAACTTTGGAATCGATTGTGACTTGGGAGACATTACCATAGGACTGCCCAGCATGATGTGCCCTCATCCGAGAAGCAAAATTGCAGCAGCTCAAAAGAAATGTGAGCAGTGCAGATTTAGAGAATCCATCTCAAATGTTCACATGGATTTCTTGCGCCTGACCTGTGGTAGAGCATTCCAAGCTCACATTGGTCCGATCAGCCACAGGTGTATGCACTGTAACTTGACTCCACCATAGTGATTCATTTTGTTCCTCTTCGAGAATGAATAACCAACCAGCAAATTCAGGCCCAAAGAGGCTAACTGAGCCTCTTTTTATACAGAGAGAAAGTCTAGTACAGCGGCTAGCTGGGCATGGCTAACCTGAGGCCGCAGGGGCTGCTGGCCTACAGTAATCCCCATCCTCCACCTGTTATCATGGCATGCCTTGGGTTTCACTGCTCTGGGGTTGCTTGACTCCCCAGAAGTAGGAATAGACTCCACAAGTTTCACGTTCATTGGCTCTTTACCCACATTCTAGGGACTCTAAATAAAGTTGGCACTTATAGAGCTTCTAATTATGGGAATAATTATGGGCTTGAAGTCTAAGGATTTTCCCTAGTAAAGGGGAAAATAAAAAAGATATTCAATGGACAAATGAGAATCAGGTATAGAACAGTTAGTTTATTCCCACACTAAAAAGAGAAGGGCGAACAGTAAAGAACTGCAGAGTGATCAGAACAGAATTTAGTAACGTATTATTACTAGAGAAATGGTTGGGAGAGCAATATCTAATACCAGAACGTAAACAGTATTTTTCAAGGCCCCTGATTAGCAACTGCACAGTTCACCTTCTCTGAGCACAGAGGGACCAAACTCCAAGCTGAAATCTTTGTTTCAGGCCCCTTCCTCTCTGACTCTCACATGTGGATGCTTTCCTTATCCCAAACCTGATACTGATCCTGCTGTTGTAAACACAACAATCCTGGACGTTCTGGGGCCTTTGAGTTTTCACAGAGTCAGCGCTAGGAGAAAGGAAACCAAAGTGATCAAGGTAACCTTACGTACAGCCCTGGCCAGATGAGTCCACACTTGATGTGGGGGTCATAGGAAAGGGAGGTTGCTGAAGGTTCTTCCTTCCAGAACCGCTCAACACGCCAGGTCTTTTCTCATCACATTTTGGGCTTTTCCAGACTTATTCCAAGGGTTCCACCATGTGACACCTTGGGTCCAACATTTTCCTCTCAGAAACCAGTTGCAGGAACTTCGCCCGGTGATGATTCACATTGCCAGATATAGGTAGAAGGTAGTCTGTACATACTAAAGTTTCCTGAAAGTTCCCCTCAGGTCCTATCCTCCTCCCCCAAATAAGAATATCTTCCCAAGCTCCAAGAGGTGGAGAGATAGTTATATAACTAATAGAGGGAGAAATTTGAACCCGAGACCTCTGATTTCAATGACTAGTGTCCTTTCTACGAAAATGTGAGTCATTATTACTACAGACTCCCTGGGAACTAGGTAGAGATTCTAGATTCCAAACAGAATTAGTGTTGTATTTTCTAACATGACCCTGATTTAAAAGTGTTTGGATGGAAAGAATAGTGATCATTGAAACTTAGGTTTCCTAGTCTTAGCATAGGCTTCGTTCCAATGTGAAAGCCTCTTGGTTCATGTTTCTGAATTTTAAATAAATCAGATTTTCAAAACAAGAAATTAATGAAGCAATAGAAACATTCTACTAAACAAAACAAAAAACCTCCAAAACTACTTTATGTGAAATAAATTGTCCTCATAAAATCACGAAGACTGTTCTCAGACACTGCTCGTCCTAGACCATGGTTTTTCCAGGCAGGACGTATTTGACAGTCTCACACTGGAGGGCACCAAAACCCAACTTACGGACAGGACTCTCTGATTTTTTCAAACAATTGTAAGCTTTCAGTGTTCTCCCAGAGAAGGAACAGGAGGAAGAGGTTTCATTATTGTTCTATTTCCAAATGATTGCTAAAACAAGTTTCGGTTGTTCGAGGGATACCACAATTGGAGCAAGATCAAGAAAAGCTATTTCCTTAAACTTCCTGAGTCTTCCTAGAGGTGTGAGTCTGTTTCTAAACTCCAACTTTATTATGCAAATTAAGGTACATTCACTGGTGAAAAAAATGACTTCTACATTTCTTAAAATTAAAAACTACCTCCAAGTGATTTCTTTTTCAAGAGGAAGGAAGGGAGGGAGGGAGAAAAGGAAAGAAAGGGGGAGAAAAAAGGGGGAAGGGAGTGTTTCAAAAGGGAGGGAGGGGAAAAGGGAAAGAGGGAATGTTAGAAGGCAAAGAGAAAGAAAAGGAAGAATAAAGAAAAAATAAACACTTGCTATGTGCTAAGTGATGGCAATACATGTAGAAAACCCTGTGTTCAAGAAGCTCATATATTCTAATGGGGGTCTAGGTACAGGAAGGGAGAAAAGACCAGGTAGTCCTTTGGCACTAACAGGGCAGCTGGCAATATTCTGGGGTCTGGAGAACTCACCAACAGGGCAGATGGTAAGACCCTGTGATACTAACAGCTCAGTGGTATTTAATATAATTAAATCAGAAGTCATTCCTGTCTGTGTAAGGATAACATTCCATCTTACAGGAATAAATACAGTTGGTAATCCTTGCCTGCTGCATGGTATATGTGGGTTGGTTTACCTCACAGGGTAATGAAGAACCCTGGAAGTTACTCAGCCTGTGTTTATTAGGATGTGGAAGACTTAGGCCCTGCTGTGGAGCAGGTGCTCAAGGTTCCCTGTGGGGATGAAGATTGGGAAGGAAGGTGAGAGCCTGGTTGTATCTGAAAAGTGGATAGGACAGGATGAATAGGAACGGCTCCCATACCCTGGTTGTCTTAATATGATAGGAGGGAAGACCAGTCCCTGTGGACTGGGTTTGGTCTATGCTGCCCTTTGGTACCTTGTGTGAGCTGTGCAAGAAATAGTTTGGAACTATTCCTATCCCTATATGAAATTCGGCGTTTACTATCTATTTTTCTATGGCATCATAAGGATTTAAGAATTGATAGGGACCTTAGAGATGACAAGAGCATAGATTTAGGGCTGGAAGGTACTGTAGAGACTGTCCCTGCATATCCCATCACTTTACAAAGGAGATACAGAGAGAAGGGCCCTAATCAATGGGCAAAGGAAAAGTAGCAAAATGACTTACTTTCTATACAATTCATTTATCAAAAATATCTATGGTCGTGACTCAGGGAAAACCAGCATCTCAAAAGAATTATAATTGTAGGTAACCCAAAAGGCATAGTATATTACCTACCAATGATGAATTCTTCATGAAATGTGGCATAAAATGCCATCATTATAACTGATATTTATACCTTAATGTTTGCAAGGTGTTTACAAAAATGATTTCATATGACCTTTTAACAACTCTGTACAGTAAATACTACTAATAATATTACACCATTTTAAGGAAAAGGAAAATGAGAGAAGGATCAGGTGACTTCCTCATGGTCACACAGCCAGTAAGTGACAGATTGAGGACTACGAGCAGGTCCTTGTGAACTCTTGATAAAAGTATATTCAGCTACCACATTTATCCAATCAATCAATAACATATTTATTCCTGAGTCTCCCTGGAAATGCTTATAAAAACCTAATAAGTGAAGAAGGTCATGACTTACACACACCTTGCGAGTGCCCTGTACTCTTTGGCCTGGCCATTCCACAAAGTTAAGGCCATCCCTCCTGTTCCTCTACACTAGTTTCAGCTGTGAGCAGCTCCCTACACTCATCATTATTTCTGGTATGGAAAGCAGTTGTGCCCAAGCAGGAGTAGACGCATTTGGGTAAATCCTCCCAATGTGTAGCTAACACCCACTACGCAGTTTTTCAAACTGACTTGGCCATGGAATTCTGATGCTTGAAATATACTGATAGATCCAAACACTTGTCATCTTGGAGCCTGGGAAATGTAATAATCCTGTTGATAAATAAAAAGGTTGGGGAAATTTTGGAGTAAAATAGAGGGAACATAACCTGTATTTCAAAAATTGCGATGTGAAATGAGTGGTTTTGAAAAATATCACTGGCATTTTCTTACAAAGCCCCTTACTCACTTTACCTGAAGCACCAGGGAGCACATCATTTGGGAAAATGCTCCATAGAGCGCAGGACAGTTAGGGGGCAGAGAGTATGCCAGGCTTAGAGTTCAAATCTGGCCTCAGATACTTTTACTAGCTGTGTGACCCTGGTTAAATCACTTAGCCTGTTTTGCCTTAGTTTCCTCATCTGTCAAATGATCTGGAGAAAAAAAATGTCAAACCACTCCAGTCATTGCCAAGGAAACTCCAAATGGGGCCACAAAGAGTTAGACGTAATTGAAGAGGAAGGACGATCTAGGATACACTAAACACTGAACAAGAATGAGGGACTGCCTTCTTTCTAAAGCACTGACTTGGTTTGTTTGCCAGGAAGACCTTATCCAACAGTGGGTAGTTGAAAATAGTTTTGTTGGGGATTGGGCCCTCATGGGACTCTAGGGGAGCCTGAGAGTTCTGCACTAAGTTCCTAGCAGCCTTGGAGCAACCTGGTCAAAGAGGGAGAGAAGAGAATGAAATATGAAGCAACCAATTCTATCTTTGGAAAGCTGGAGTCAATTTTGCCCTACCTGGGGTAATCCGTTGTCCTTCCTCTCCTCTTTCCTGCCTTCCCAGACCCACATTTCCATAGGCTGGTCTTACCCGAGTGTATTGAAACCATAGACCCTTATTATGAGTCACGAGCCAATATAATTAAATCAGAAGCAGTTCTTACCTGTAGAATGCTGGATAACACTGCTTGTGGCGGATTTTCTCTTTTTAGCAGCTAGAGCTGAAATCACAAGTCCTATGAAGTCATGAAAGAAAGAAAACCTTCCCTTTGATGCTTTTTTTGCATTTCTTCTTCAACTACAACCAATGGCCCTTAACAGAGTGCTCCTCAGAGGCCTCCATGGCTCCACAGTTGATCAGTATGCAGTATCAGCTGGGCATTTCTGTCAACAGCACCACTGCTTAGAGCCCCTGACATATACTTGGCTCATCTCTGTTCATCAAGGCAAGTCAATAAGCATTTATTAAACACCTACTGTGTGCCAGGGACTGTGTTAAGTACTGGGGATACAAAGGAGTACAAAAATAAAAGTCTCTGCTCTCCAGATGCTCAAAGTCTAATGGAGGAGACAACATGCAAAAAATATATGTACCAACAAGTTACGTACAGGATAAATTGGGGCTCATCAGCAGATGGAAGAGATTAGCTTTAAGGGAGATCTGGAAAGACTTCTTGTGGAAGGTGAGGGTTCGGCTGAGATTTTAAGAAAGTCCAGGAAGGAAGGAAAAGGAGAATGAGATGAGGAGATAGAGATCGTGCCAGGCTTGGGGTACATTCATTGAAAATGTACAGTGTCAAGAGATGGCCGTTGTCACTACATGGCAGAGCACATGAGAGGTTAGTGAAGTATAAAAAAGACTAAAAAGGTAGGAAACCAAACAAAAGATTTATACTGGAAGTGATAGGGAACCACTGGCATTAACTGAATGAACTTGGGGGTGATGTGGTCAGAACTGAGCTCTGAGTAAGATCAATTTGACAACTGAGTTGCTGTGTTGTATTTCTTAGAAATATCTCTTGAATTCGTACTGTCCTTTCCACTCATGGTACCACATCCCCAGCTTTCATTACCTCTCACCTGTACAATTGCAATGTACTGCAATGCCTTCTAACTTGCCCTTCCTATGGTCTCTTCTTTCCAGTCCATCTTTAACTGCTCCCCAAATAACCCTCCTGCTCAGCCCTGTTGATGATGTCATTTTTCTCCTCAGAAACTTTCTGAGGCTCTTCATTCCCTACTGATTAAGCTATAATCTTCTAATTCTAGCATGCAAGAGCCCTGGCAACTTGACTCCAAGCTGCCTGCCCAGCCTTGTTGGATGCTCTACATTAAAACAGATGGTACCACTCTCTGTCCCCTTTGTGTCTCTGTATGTGACAGTTTTGATATCATGACCCACCCTCTCTCCCCTTCTCTGAAGTAAAATTTTCTGGGCCTCCTCAAATATCTTTTGATAAAAAAGGCAATGCTTTTTTTTTTTAGAATTTAATAAACATGATCACTTCCCTATTCAAAGAATATAAAAAGAAGACTGCATATGAAACTGTATTTCTACTACATTCAACTTAGGTGGTTTTAAAAAGATATTTCAAATTTAACATGGGAGTTCCAGCATGTCCCTGCTAGATTATGTCTCTTTATAAAGTTCCCTTCTGCTTTCTATTTTTTAAATTATTTTTAATTATTAACTGACAAACTTTTTTCTTTTATTGTCATCAGTATTGTTTCTACCCACCCCTCTTTTATAACCAATGGGCACAGTCAAACCAAGTAAACTCCTCCATTTTTTACTTGGCAGAAGATGCATGTGCTCCTTGTGCTCTCTAGCCTATCATCTCTCCACCAAGAGATGGGGAGCGCGATTTATCATCACTCTTTTAGACTTGCAATTGGTCATGTCATTGACCACAGTTCTTAAATCTTTCACAGTGATTTTCCTTTAAAAAGCTGTAGTCACATTAACCTTTCTTTAGCTTTTGCTCACTTCATCCTTTATTGGGTTGCACAAAAATTCCTCAACTTTAAATTTAAATATTCCTCTTTTTTATGACACAATAATATTACATTCATGTGTTTAATTTTTCCAGCGATTCCTTGAATGATGAGCATCCACAGCTCTTTTCTAGACCCAAGGTTCCTGCTATAAATACAGATCCTTTCCTTCATTCATTGATCTCTTTGGGGTAAATGCCTAGTAATGAGTATCACTGGGTCAAAATTTATGCAGTTAAATGATTTTTTTGAGTATGGTTCCAAAGTACTTTTCAGAATGGCTGGACCTAGTAACAATTCCACCAGTATATTTGTGTTCCTATTCTCTCATCACCTCTCAAACAATTCTTATTTTCCATTCCCTCCTCAGATTTCTCACATTACTTGTCCTGACCTGTCTCACCCTACCCTTCTCTTTGCTCTTACCTCACCCTCTCGTATCCCTGTTAGTTGTATGTGTATACCTTTCTACCTTATTATACTGAAAGCTCTTTGGGAACGGAACCTATACCAAATCTATCTTTGTAGCCCTAGCGCCTAACACACAGCAGACCACACAAGGATCCGAGACAGAACCAAAAGGGATTTTAGATGTTATCTAATTCAACCCTCTTATTTTGCAAGTAAGGAAACTGAGACTCACAACATTGGATAATTTTGCCCAAATTCAGAAAGGTAGTAAGTGACAAAAGATTTGAACACAGGTCATCTGACTCAAAATTCAGTATTCTTTCCATTGTTTTATACTTCTTCCTAAAAAAATAAGTTTGCTACTGGATGAAAGTCATGGAAGGAATGGTATGTTTCACCTTCTATGCAAAGCCTGCAAAGAAGCACTTCGGATTTCTGGGATTCTGGCCCTTGTTCACAAAATTAACTCCCTCTATCCCTGCCTCTCTTTCTACCTCTCTGTTTCTCCTCTTTCTCTCTCCGTCTCCCTCTATTTCCTTCTCTCTCTTCTCCCCTCCCTCTCCATCCCCCTTCCCTTTCTTATTCCCTCTGGTCTTTTAGTTAGTAATCTGTGGGTAAGCTAAGTGGATCCACAGAGGTAGATGTTATATTTTTGTGACATGGGGTCAAGATGAAGGAAGGGGATAGTAAGTTAAATGATAAGAAGTGACTTGGGAAATGTGATTCAACATGATAGAGGGATAAATGGAATTCTTATTTCCCTTGAGTTTATGATGGATATGATGCCCTGCATATCTAGGATAGTGTTTGTTTAGTAATACCTACTTGAAAGAAGAATTTCAACCTGGAAGTCAATAGGCACTTCTAGGGACTTTCTCAAAAGTGATGACAGAGTTTATTTAAGCCCCAGATCAATTGGTTTATTCATCACAATTGGCCTCCTGAAAGGGGGAATGTTCATGGGTATTTTTGTAGGATTGATCTCCTATGGGTATAAAAGATAAAAAAAAAAGATAGCTTGGACCTTATATTTCAAAACCTATTAGTACAATGGCAGTCTCAGTGATCTCAATAAATATCTCCTAAAGTGGAAAGTTCAGAATGGGAAGTGCTGCATTTTGCTAATCACTTGTTTCTATGTTATTTTAAATCTCATTGCAAGAAGGATTTTGTTTTTGAATTACTGCAAGTCTCTTTGCCTTGTAATGAGGCTCCTCTTAAGTTTTTCCATGAGACTAGGGACTCTTTGAGGGCAGGAATGTGCCATTTATAGTGGCATCCCCACTGGGGTTTATCAAATGCTTTACGCATAACTTTGTGGTCTTGTGGACTTTAAGACAGCAACACCTGGGCTCCAATTCTGATTTGGCTACTTATTACCTAAGTAACCTCGAATTATAAATCAACAATCATTTATTAATCACCTTTTTTATACTAGATACTGTACAAAGTGCTGGAAATCTAAAGAAGAAAAATAAAACAAGCCTTGCCCTCAAGGAGCTTACTTACATTCTGTCAGGGAGACAGTATGAACATAAAAAAAAAAAAAGCACAGATAGTAGAATTTTTTTGGAGAGAGGATAATTGTGATGGGGGTGAAATAAAAAAGGAAATCAGAAAATGGTTTCACAGAGTGGCATTTAACTAGTAATTCATTTAACCTCTGGGTTTCGGTTTCTTTATCACAAAAGGAAAGCGTGACATTGACTTTGAGTCCTGGATTCCATGAAAGGAGCTTAATAAATATTTGCTGAAAGGATGAACAGAATATTGCCACCAAAGGTATTCATTATGGCTGACAGACGTATTATGAATGGAACTTATAACACTCCTCCTGGAAATAATAGTTTTCCATCAGCATATATAATAAAATATAATGAACTCATGTTCCTGTGTTTCATAGGCTCTCTGCAAAGGTAAAAATGTAACAATGGTTTATGAGCTCATTTTTTTGGCCATTGAAACATGCCTTCTTGGTGGTTTAGTGCATTTCGGAGAAGAGAGAGAACCATTTGAGCCATCACAAACAGTTAATGCAGGATGCTGTAGCTTGATTATAAGCCTCTGTGCCCATCTAGTTATTGGTGAGTCACAGTGAAATCAAATGGTCAGACGAATGGCCGTTGGCCCATGTCCCAGAGGGTGCTGCTGATCAACATCAGCGAGCGAGCGATCAGTTTCTCTCTTTGGGGCTGCCTGTCCATTCTTGCTCCTCAACCCCGGACCATGTAACCCCAAGATGAGGCTCCAAATGTACTGGTTTTGGTGTCCTGGGTTTGACTCTACCACTATTTACCCATTCAAATCATGACACTTCTCTTAGCCTCAGTTGACTAATCTGGGAAGGATAAGACTCTTATTACCTACTTTAGGTGAAAAGTTACAGAGTATAGTGGAGAAGCATTGCCTTGGAGTAAGGAAGTCCTGGGTTTTAATCTTGCTATGTGACTATGGGCAAACCTTTAACCTAATTTCCCTTATTTGACAGGTTATTAAACAGGTAGATGAGAATGACCATAGATATAATTTACTTAGAATTTCACGAAGCATTCAATAAAGTATCTCAATATTGTTCTTGTAGAAACAATGGAAAGATGATTATCAGAAAGTAACAGAGGGAAGATGAATTAGAATGGGTCTGCCTGGAAGAGTGGTTGTTAATGGTTCAGAATCGGGGGGGAGGTATCCACTGAAGTGTGCAGGAATCCATCCATGGTACTATGCTGCCTCTATGGCTGGCTCGTAAAATTTGTAAATGACAGGAAGCTAAGAGAGATAGCTAGCATAGAAGGTGACACAATCGGGATCCAAAAAAGGTCTTGGCAGGCTGAACCTAATAAAATAAAGTCTAATATGAATAAATGTAACTATCTCACATTTGGGTTCAAAAAATAAACTTCACTAGCATAAGAAGGGGAAGGCAGAATTAGACAATAGTTTATCTAAAAAAAAAGGTGGAATTTAGGGATCAAAGTGACTTAATGGATAAAGTGCTGAGCCTGGAGTCAGGAAAACTCATCTTTATTAGTTCACATCCAGCCTCAGATACTTACTAGTTGTGTGACCCTGGGAAAGTCACTTAACCATGTTTGCCTCAGTTCTTCATCTGTAAAATGAGCTGGAGAAGGAAATGGAAAACTGCTCTAGTATCCTTAGTAAGAAAACCCAAAACGGCATCATGGAGAGTTGGACACGGCTGAAAAATGACCGAACAACAAGATATTGACGATATAAATCACCAGTATTTAATAATGGCCAAAGATGCCTGTGTGACCTCAGGTGATATTAAGAGATTCAGAGAAAAAGGAAGCGATGATCCCGGTGTACCCCACCCTAGTTGGACCACCTCTGGGGTGTTGTGCTCAATTGGAGTTTCCACTATTTGGTAAGGACACTGATAAGCTGAAGAGTGTCCAGAGGAGAGCAGCCAGGGTTGTAAAAATCCTTGAGTCCGTGACACATGAGGATCAGTTGATGGACCTGGGGATATTTAGCCTGAAGAAAAGAAGTTGAAAAGAGTTAATGGGGGCTGTGTTAAGGGGTTTGAGAGGCTGTCACAAGGAAGAGGAATTCACATTGTTCTGTTTGGCTCCAAATATCAGAACCAGGACAATGACTGGAAGTTGAAAAAAAGAAAATTTGGACTTGATGTCAAGAAAAGCTTCCAAATAAGTAATAGCCAGCATTTCTGTAATGCTTAACAGTTTACAAAGTGCTTTCCAAATATTATCTCATTCTATCATCACAACAGCCCTAGGAGTTGGGTGTCATTATTGCCATTTTACAGCTGTGGAAAATGAGGTAGGCAGGGATTAAATGATTTGCCCAGGGTTACAAAGCTACTAAATGTCTGGAGGCCAGATATAAGCTCAGGTCTAATTATCTTGAGGTCCAGGATTCTATCCTCTGCACCTCTCAGCTCTCCATACATGGCACAAAATGTCTCAGGAGGTAGTGGGTTCTCCCTGCTTAGAAGCCTTCAAACAGAGGCCAGGTGACCATTTAACACTATGTCGTAGTGAGGGTTCACCAAGTACCCTTCCAGCACACAAATCCTACAATTCTGTAACTTGTGGATGAAAAAAATTTAACTGGTGCTGCTTAGAAATTATCTACAAATTCAAAATTCATGTGATATGACTTTTTTAAAGGGTATACTATAAATCCTTCATATATTAGCGTGTAAAGTCTATGACATATAACATGGGTCAGGTTGCCAATCTCTGGCATGTTTCTTTGTCTGCATGTTATCTGGGTATAGTATGGCTTGCCCAGAGGGTGGTCATAAGATCTTAGATTTTTAAACCTGGAAGGGACCTCAAAGGCAATCTAGTCCAACTCCCACATTTTACAAAGAAGGAAACAGATCTAAAGACTAAATGACTTGCCGACAAGTAGTACAGAAATAGGATTTGAACTCAGGTCCTCTGACTCAAACCCCAGCACTCTAAAGATGGAAAAAATCTTTGAGATCCAGTGTTTACACCTGCCTGCCACCAGTTTGTGAGGGACTTTGGCTGTTGGGAGGGTTGGGTCGGTCATCAGACTTCCCCTTTGAAAGCCTTGATGTCTTGCTCTGTGCCTTCACTGGATTCAGAGGGTCCTGAGTGTTCATCATCTAGGGAGACATCCTGTGAGCTGGTGTAAACTGCCTTAACATCGTAACAACTCTCATAATTGCCCAGTTTGAGCCTCGGCTCCCATGATGAGCTCTGAGCAGAGGAGATACTGCTTGGTAAACAAGATGATAAGGTCAGCGTTGATCTATGGACAGTCTGCATCTAGAGGGTTCTGAGCTACATTATGTAATCTTATGTTTTTTAAAAAAAACGTTTTATAGATGCCTTTTGTGTTTATATCACAATTATTTCTGGAATCACTCCTCTGTTCTCTCTCCCTTCTCCTCCATAACTTGAAATTTAAAACTTCCTTTATAACAAAGAAAAAGAGTTAAAACACACAGTAGAGAGACAAACCATGACGTATACCATAAGATGCCCATTTACAGCATCCTGAAAGTGTAGGCACCTTGAGAGTAAGGACTGTCATATGATCTGAGACAGAAGGTACCATCTGAGCTCATCTAGCCCAAACTCCTTACTTTACAATCGAGGAAACTGAGGCCCTCGAGGTGGAGTGACTTGTTCCAGGTCACACGGCAAGTTAAATGGTAGAGCCAAGATTTGGACCTAAGTCATGTACCTCCAAATGCTGTGCTCTTTGCCTTGCTCTGTGGTTCCACTCTTGCATCTGTCCATATTTCCTGTGTAGCATTTGGCACGTGATGGGCCTGTGATGAATGCTCACTAATCAGTTACCCCAGCAGCCCCCCAGGGCTTGTTTCATTCTCTGTTCTCTAAAACCACTGTTGGTTTTCAGTGACTCCAAGTCTGGCTTCCTTTGAGTGATCTTTTCATTTGCGTTTCTGTGGTAATTGTGTATTTCTTCTGGTTCTGCTTATTTCATGCAGCTCTAATTCATGCAAATATTCTCCTTTTTATTTGACTTCCTCAAATTAATTGTTTCTTATGGTAAAATAATGCGGGTTACAGCCATTAACCGTAGTTGATCTAGACATTACCCACTTAATGGACAACCACTTTGTTCTGAAATGAAAAAAAGATTGCTGTGGCCATTCTAGTAAATGTAGGGCCTCTGATCTGCTTTGGGTTATAGGATCATTGATTTAGAAGAAGGAACTTCTGATGGCATCTAGACCAAGCCTTTCTGAGGCCCAGGCAATTTAAGGGACTTATCTAAGTAAGTAGCAGAAGTGGGATTTTGAGCACTGCTCTTTCCAGTGTTTCCACAGTGGAGGCTGCTAGATGGCGCTATAGTTCACAGAGTGACAGACCTGGAGTCCGGAAGAGTCATCTTCCTTAGTTCAAATTCAGCCTCAGACACTTACTAGCTGTATGACCCTGGGCAAGTCACTTAACCTTGTTTGCCTCAGTTTCCTCATCTATAAAATGAGCTGGAGAAGGAAATGGAAAACCACTCTAGTATCTTTACCAAGAAAACCCCAAAAAGGGTCATGAAGAGTTGCACATGACTGAAATGACTGAACAGTGAACACTGAATTGAATTGGAGAGTATCTAGTCCAACGGCATAGATTTACAAGTGAGAAAACTGAGGTCCAGAAAGCGCAAAGTCTTGGCTCCAATCCCACTGTGAGTGGCAGAACCAGGATCCTAGAAGAGCCACTTGTCCATTCATCCAGGCAGGCAGAAAAGCTTCCATCAGTCCCACCGAAAATGAACTTCATATATAGCCCCGACAGAATTCTACCTGGCAAGTAAATTAGACCTGATCATATTGTACACATGTGACTTGGCAGGCAAGAGCTCATCATTTATTCCAAGCATGAAAAGAAATTAAGCCATCTTGGAAATCATTAGAAAACAAATTAGCTTCTCTCCAAGTCTGTAGTATCATATTGACTGTAATTTGGCCCGAGGGGTGAGTGAAATAATTAAAAATAAAAGATTAAATTTATAGCCCACTCAAAGACTAGGATAAAGCCAAAGAAGAAAAAGGACTGACTTCGTGATTGCTTTGTTATCTAAGTGTAAAATGAGAGAACTCCTTTTCCAATAATCTCCTCCCTTTAGGTTTCATTGATTGTCTCTTAGCTCAGCTCTGAGGGTATTTCATTTAACTTGCTGGTGGTGGCAAGAATATCAAAGGAGACTTAAGTAAATGTTCACAATGGTGCTACATGATTTTTTCATGGGCTTTATGAATAGCGCTAAATAAAACTAGCAGGTATAATTACGAGTGCTTTCTGTATTATCATACTAACGTTTTTCAAATCCCCAAAGAGACATTTTTGGAATGGTTGCCATTTTGCTTTGGTCTGTTTCCCTTTAGATGAATTTTGGTGAATGGTGAATTATTTCATTGGGGGAAAGACATTTATTAGCAAACATTTAGTAAGCCCCTATTATGTCCCAGGGGCAGCTAGGTGGTGCAGTGGATAGAACACCAGTACAGGAGTTGGGAGGACCTGAGTTCAAATCTCACCTCCAACACTTGACCTCACTAGCTGTGTGACCTTGGGCAAGTCACTTAACCCCAATTGCCTCATCCTGGGTCATCTTCAGTCATCCTGATGAATATCTGGTCACTGGATTCAGATGGCCCTGGAGAAGAAGTGAGGCTGGTGACCTTCACAGCCCTCCCTCACTCAAAACAAAGTCAAGTGCAAGTCATGTTGTTATTTCTCTGATGGCATGGTCTTTTTCAACAACAAAGGATGAACACATACACTATGTACCAGGCACTGTGCTACACCCTTTATAAATAATATCTCATTTGATCCTCACAGTACCTGGAAGATAGGTACTATTATTATCCCCATTTTATAAAGGAGGAAACTGAGGCAGACAAAAGTTTAGTGACTTGCCCAGAGTCACAGCTGGTAAGCATCTTAAGCCAGATTTGAGTTCACATCTTCCTGACTTTAGACGAAAGGTAAGGTGGAGCTGACTGAAGGAGTAAAATGGAGGTCAAATGAAGTCAACAAGCATTTATCAAGTACCTACTGTGTGCCAGGCACTGGACTAGCCACTTTACAAATACTATCTCATTTGATTTTCAGCACAACCCTGGGAGATGGGGGTTATCACCACTACCATTTAACATCTGAGGGAAGTGAGACAAAAGAGTTTAAGTGACTTTCCCAGGCTCACTCAGCTAGCAGGTATCTGAGTTCAGATTTGAACCTGAGTCTTCCTGACTTTAGACCCAGTGAAATCAACAAGTGTTGCTGGGGCTACAAAGAACAGGGAAAAGCCCCCAACAGGCTCCTGTCTTAAGGGGCTCCCAGTCTAATGGGGGGATAACACGCAAACAACTGTACACAAACAAGGTATCTGCATGATCAATTGGAGATGATCTGAGAGGAAAGGCAGGAGGATTCAGCTGAGACCTGAAGGAACAGGAAAGGCTTTATGTAGTAGGTGCATGGTGTAGTACGTATGGACTGAGCAGAACAATCCCCTCACACCCCAAGCAACACTAGCTAGGACTGCTGGGCACAAAGAAGTTATGGAGCAAACTTACTGAACTTTGAGTTAACTTTGCCTCCAGGTAGATTGATTTGGGAGCTGGAGTGTGCTGGAGACTTCTCATACTGGTCCTGAAGAATTGTCTGTTAAATGTTCAGCATGAGCATTTATACATTAGAAATGAGCAAACTACAACTCAGAGACTCATTTATTATTCTGTTTGTACTCTAGACTTAAGAAATTGATGCAGAAAATTCTAATACTGCAGGTTAAACTTAAAGGTGGATTGAGAATAAATCTTATTTTTGGTTGGACAGCTGGTTGTTCAACATTTACTTGTAGAGTACTGTCTGGGAGCCCTTTGGATAAGGAGGATATAAAGTCAGCCCTAAGATTGGAAATGAGCTCTTGAGGCCTCAAAGAACCTCCTTGTTCATTGTTGCTAAAACCCCTCCTTGATGGGGGCTTTTAATTGCATTTGTCTTCCTATGAACCTTAGGAACCACCTTAGAACTGCTTTTACTTGAAGATATTTGAATACATTTTTATTAAAAGGAATGTTTATTCAAACTCTTCGAGTGATTGCCTGCATCAAAGGTAGACCTTCCACCTGAGGAAGGTGGCACTGGAACCAAGCCTTGAAAGTTGCTGGTGATGGGAAGAGACAGTACCGTGCAGACATGGGAAGAGCTTGGGCAAAGGCCAAAGGCAGAAGGTGCAATATCACATGAGGGAGACAGAAGATAGGTTGGTTTGACTAGAGGGAGAAGAAGATAAAATCAGTCTGGAAGATAGCTATGAAGCAGGTAAGTCTGTATTTCCTCTTTGAGAGAGGAAGTAGTTGCTGAACCTTCTTGAGCAGGTGAATAGCACGGTCTGATTTGTGCTTCAGGAATTTCAATTTTGTAGCTGGTTGGAGAAGGAATTGGAGAAGGGGGAACCCAATGCATGGGGAACCATTAGGAGACTTAAGGGACTCCAACATTCTGTTGGTGGAGTTGTAGATGGATTCAACCAATGGAAAACAATTTAGAATTATGCAAGAAAATCTAACAACTTACAAAAAATTATTAAAGTTTAAGTAGATCCTTAAGAAAAGTCACTAAATTTCATACCCTCTGACTAAGAAATGTTACTACTAAGTATATACACCAAAGGGATCAAAATCCTGGTATCTACCAATATCTTGCTCTCTCTTTATTTATCTTTGGTATCAAATCCATATTATCTGTATTTGTTCAGTTGAGAAATTGAATTTTATTGTGAATTCAGATTCACCTGGACTATAGGTAAACCAACCAAAACTATTTCTGAGTAAATTCTCCCATTTGATGTAAGGCCAACTTTCCAAAGACCAAATCCACAATCCACTTAGAACACCAAGAGATGTTTACAAAATTTTATGTTTAATTTTTTTGGGGGAGAAAGACGAATAGAAATATGTATCTATCAAAAATAGGATATGGTAGGGCAGTAAGTAAAGAAAGATCTTTCTCTTTATTGTGGCCACTTTTATACCACATTGGAATTATCTTTACAGGCTTCTCCCCACCTCCCAATTAATAAAATTTTATTTGTTTTCAATTACATGTAAAGATAGCTTCCAATATTCACTTTTACAAGATTTTGAGTTTCAAATAGTTTCTCCTTCTCTACTTCCCTTCCCCCTGTAATGGCAAGTAAGATAGGACTTTTAGCTGTTTTTGTTTTACTGTGATCAAGAAGTATAATAGCTCTATTGGAAGATAGGGGAGGATCTTTCCCACCCATTGTTGGGCCTGGGAAGATTTGTAAGAAGGTCCAAGACTTTTGTTAATGAGGCACTGGTTCTCAAGGCATGTGATACCCTCTGGCTCTAAAAAGTGTATAAAGACTCTGAGGGTGAGCTTTCATTTTGGGGCTTAATTTTAGTAAGAAAGCTTGAGTGCCAGTTGAGGACTCTGGGAAGCTGCTAAGGAGCCCCCCTGGCTTTGAGAACCCAGATGTTCCCTCTCTGGTAAAGATGTATATATGTTAATGGTTAGAGGTTTTGGAAGCATATCTGTGGACTTTTGATTTCTCAGTATTTTCTTTGAAGAGCAGGGTGATGATTCCCCTGAACTAGGTGAATGATAGATGTGCTTGGCTAAAGGAATGCTACATGTGCTTGATTAAAGTGACCTTGCAGATTTGGCAGATCTAGGAACCTGTGATAGCAGGTCCCTCCGTGTATGTTGGAGTGCTTATTGATACACCCTCTCCCCCATACAGCAAGCAATCTGATATACATTTTACATTTACAATCATATTAAACATATTTCCACGTTAGTTCCCTTGTGAAAGAAGAATCAGAATAAAAAGGAAAAACCATGAGAAAGAAAAAAAAAAAGTGAAAATAGTATGCTTTGATTTGCATTCAGGCTCCATAGTTCTTTCTCTGGATATGAATAGCATTTCTGTCATGAGTTTCTTGGAATTGTTTTAGATCATTGTATTGCTGAGAAGTTAATCATGGCACAATGTTACTGTTACTGGGTTACTGGTTCTTCTCACTTCACTCAGCATCAGTTCATCTAGGTCTTTCCAGATTTTTCTGAAATCCATGTAGGCATCCTTTTAAAATTGGATTGGGAAGCTACAACTTGCTAAAATGAAGCCAATATTTTTTAAGTTCAGTAGCTGTTGTTTTTTTTTTCACTTGAGAGTTTATTTAAACGTATCTCCAATACAATATAGTCCTTGAGCTAATAGGTGCAATTGGCAAGAGTCAGAGCTTTGCTTTTTTCTCAAGTGGATCTAAGTGCTTATTTATAGAAAAAAGCATAGTATTTCTTTATGCAATGCTTACAATGCTCCTGTTATAAATTATGCGGTTTTAAAATAATTTGATAGCTTAATCATTTGTGCTTTATTGCATAAAAACTAAAGCTTCAGTTTTCCAATCAATGCAATTGTTTGATCCTTTATGAATTATCTTATATTTAAGCTAGCTTATAATTGGGTTGCATTGTTTTTATGCTAATATTTTCAATTGTTGGAAGTTTTCTGTAATGTGTTGTCCCTTAAATAGTAGATGAAAATACACCTACCAAGTTACTTTGTTAAATTTAATTTTATTTTTATTTCCAAATTCTCACCTTTCTTCCACAGATTGAGGGGGCAAGAAAAACAAAACCAATTAAATGTGTGAGCAAAACCTATCTCTGTATTACCCATGTCCAGGAAGGAAGGAAAGAAAAAGAAAATAAGCTTCAATTTGTGATCTGAATCCATTAGCGCTCTATCTGGACTTGAATAACATTTCATTATGAATTCCTTGGATTTGTGGTTGGTCATTACATTGATTAGAGTTCCTAATATTTCAAAAATATTCATCTTTACAATGTTTTTTTGTCACATAAATTGTTTTCCTGGTTTTGCTTACTTCGCTTTCTATCAGTTCATAAAGTCTTTCCAGGTTTTTCTGAAACCATCTCACTAACTATTTTTTATAGTACAATAATATTCCATTATCTTCCTATAGCACAACTTGTTTAGCCATTCCACCTGCAGTTGATGGCAACTTCCTCAATTTCTATTTCTTTGCCACCATGAGAAAAATTCTTATAAATATTTTGTACATATGTGTCATTTACCCATGCTTTGCCCTCTTTAGGGTTTAGATCTAGTAGCTGTATTTCTGGGTTAAAAGATACACATAGCATGAAAGTTTTGGGGAACTAATAGCATAACTTTAAATTGCTTTCTACAATTACAGGACAAGTCCACAGCTCCACTAGGATTAAAGGACCCAACAACTTACAGCCCTCTAACTTCAGCTGTTTTCCATTTTTGTCAAGTTTGCCAATCTGATGTGTCTGAGGTAATACCTCAGAGTTGTTTTAATTTGACTTTCTTTAACTATTACTGATTTAGAAAATTATTTCATATGAGGATCAATAGCTTGGATTTCTTCCTTTGAAAACTGCCTATTCATATCCTTTGACCATTTATCAATTGGGAAAGCATTCTCATTCTTATAAATTTGGCTCAGTTCCCTTATATCTTAGGAAGAGACCTTTTTCAGAACAGCCCACACTACTTTAAAAACAATCAAAATATTTTAATCCCCAAAATGACATATGATTTAGATAGATTATTGGGTAAAATATAGAACTTGAACTATTTAAATGCTTTTCAAATCATAAATGCTTATTGGACTGAATGGAAGGCTTAGATTTTCTTCTCCTCTATTAAAGTTCTAAGCAGGAGTTTCCCTCCCCCTTCTTTCACAGGGAGACGCTGACATTTCTCATTGACGTCTGAGTAGTAATAATAAATTTAATAATTAGAATCTAAAAACACCCACTAACATCTGCCTTTTAGAGGAATATCCAGGGCTTGTTACACTTTTCCCACCCATGACCTCTTTTCAACTTTTGGCAGTGTTCCTTGGAGTTGTGTGGCCTTAGGCATGCACAATGCAAAGTGCACATGCTTTGTGTTCATAACCGAGGCTGCAGTGAAGTTGCCTATGCAAACTGGGTGAGTAGCACCAGAAACCCCTCAGATTCATTACACGTTTGATTTTTAATTAACTGTTGGTTATTGTGTGTTCAGAAACCTTTTACTTTTGCCATATGGGGTCATGACTCACCGTTTAAGAAGCACTGAAATATGCCACTGTTTCAGACATAACATATGCAATGCAGTCATCTTCTTTCCTATGTATGGTGAGTGGTACCAAATATTTGCTTCAAAGTGTCCACGCATCGTTCCAAATCTTTTCAATACTTTCATCCTCACTGTCACTGGGTACCCCTCAAACCCTCTCAGTCCTCCAGTCTGCACTCAGGACTTTCTGTATTATGCTCTTGTGTTAGACACCCGTGTCTCTTCCCCTTCCCCCACCGTTTTCAGCTTTCTTTTATGGTTTACATGTTATCTTCTCCCATTAGAACGTAAGCTTCTTTAGGCAGGGACTATGTACTTGTATTTGTATTTCCAGTGCTTAGCAAAGTGCTTGGCACCTAATAAGCATTTGACAAATGCTAGGGGATTGATTTCACAACCAATAGTCCCTCATGTACACTAAGATCAATCACTGAGCACCAGTTTCCTAATAACTGGACACCCGTAGTGTTATTCACATAGAGAGTATACAACAGCAATCACACAAATGTCATTGACAGTTTGGCACACCATAGTATAAAGCTCCAGCAACACCTGATGCGCAACAGTATAATGGTGAGAGTCAAGCAGAGTTTCAGATGAGAGAAAACCTGTTTTTACTGTCAGCGACAGCCTAAAGAATAAAATTAGAAAGTAAAATGTCTTTAACAAATCCTAACATTACTAGCCTCAGCTTGAACTAATATTCAAAACCTCACTAAAGAAGAAAAAAAGTCATAAATTTCTCTTTAAAAATTTTATAGTTTTAAATTAATTAAATAAAAAGTTAATATAATGTCAAAAATTTAAATTTTGGCAAGTCTTTACTATGTATGGTGGTAATAATAGCATTTAACTCCCAGTGTTGTCATCTGGGTAAATATTTGTAAAACATCTTGCAAATCTTAAATTGGTATATGAATGCTCACTATTATGTTACTATTACTACGATTCCCTGCCACCTCTATGTTCCTAGAGCCCCTATGAGTTCACCATCTGTTCAGTCATTACTCATTTGTTCACAGTTTTCCTCTGACCCACCTGTCTCTAGCCACCCAGAACGAATCTGGTGACTTCAGTGTAATACTAACCCCTCCCCCACCAAAAAAAACCCCTTAAAATAAAAAGTACATGGTAAGAAAGTTAAACAGTGCATGCTCTTACTGCCTGTTTCCCAAAGAATAATCTTTGGGAGTTGGGCACAATTGGGATGGAATTTCCTTGCTCTGCACCCATTGTCCTTTTCTCTTTAGGATCACAGAGCTAGAAGGGAGCTTAGAGGTTATACTACCTCTACCTAAGAAAAAAGTGAGGCAGAGAGGCTAAAAGTGATTTGTCTCAGTCATGACATTTTGGGATTTGAGCTTGGGATTTGAACTCAGTTCCTCTGACTCTAGAGTCAATGGTCTTTGATATCATAATACCTAGCTGTAAGAAGATGTATTAGGAAGGTATGACCATAGTGTGATGGCAATCAGATTAGGATTTTTTGCTGTTTTGGTTTTATTAAAAGTGCTTCTGATTGAATAATGTGATTAAAGAAGATCTTTCCTACAGCGGATGACCTGTGTCCCCATGCGGCTTGGTGATGTGGTGAAGAAGAAAGACATGGGAGGTGGGAGAAGATAGACTGACTCCATTTATTGATCCGAAGGTCAGGGTATTTATAGACAGAAACTGCAAGCCTATGTGACATTCTGCTCATCTTCTGTCCTAGAGATTTGGCCAGTCTCATTGTCCTTAAAGACTGTTAGCCTAGAGGGCATCTATTTAATATATCCCTTGTGTTCTGTATTTCTCTTGTTCGTCTTATAGAGACAGCAACATCTGGGGGGCACGGAGAGCCATTCTGGATGATAATGAGCACGGTTCTCAAAGAACAGTTTCCCTGAAGGTCTATCCTGAACTTGTCAACCACACTTCATCCTGGCCCTCAACACTTTCGCACCCATTGATGGACCTGCCTGTTGTGGGAAGTTTGATTAGGGGAGTTGTTTTGTAGGAGGGTTCAAGTACCTTTTGTGTTTTCTGTTGAGGTACTGGGTCAGAGGGTGCCCTCTGGCTCTAAAACACGTATAAATACTCTGAGGGTGAGGTTTTACTTTGGGGTGTGATTTTTGTAAGGTTTGAGTGCCAGAGGAGGACTCTGGGAAGCAGTTTTAAGAAGCCCCCCTGGCTTTGAAAACCCAGATGTCAGTGTTTCCCTCTCTGGTAACTATGGTTAGATAGCTGTCCTTGTCTGTTGAATTATGGTCAGGCAGAGGAAGCCATGTTATTACTTTGGGGCTTACTGACTGGAAATGTTTGTTTGGCCAGGTGAGGACTCTGGGAAGTTGCTAAAGGAGCCCCCCAGCTTTGAAAACCCAGATGTCAGTGCTTGCCTCGCTGGTAACTATGGTCAGACAGTTGGGGTCCAACTGTCTGTTGAATTCAGGCAGAGGAAGCCATGTCTGTTGATCTTTAATTTCTCTGTATTTTCTTTGAAGTTCAAGGTGCTGACTCCCCTGAATTAGATGAATGATATATGTGTTTAGTTAAAGGAATGATACATGTGCTTGATTAAAGTGATTGTTAACCCCTCGAAAATTTCTTTCCTTTTATGAATACAGATCTAAGAACCTGTGATAGCAGGCCACCTTGTATATATTGGGGTGCTTACTGTTACACATGGTCCAGAGGAAAAGTGATGGAAATGTGCAGGCCTAAGCTCGGGGTTGATGGCCAGGTAAATGGAAAAAGGGGATGGATTTGAGAGATACTATGGAAGCAGAGATGTCAACATGGGGCACCTGATTGGATATGGGGGAGAAGGAGGAGGGATAGTTAAGGATAACTCCAGGGTCATAGATCAAAGAGACCAGAAAGATAGTGGTGCCCTTGAGAGAAATAGGCAAATCTGTAGGAAGTGTGGCTTTTAAACCTAAACTCCGGAACTCAAGGAGGCTTGGAGCTGCACAAACTAAAGCCACAGTTGGGCTGACTCCACAGGTGGTTCCAAAGATAGAGTCTTGCTTTGGAGAATAAGGAGAGATTCTGGTTGGAATAAGGAATGTGAGCTGCTGTCCTTTTGTTCTTCCTATACAAGAACATTCATAAGTTAGGTCAAAAGTTAAGATTTAGAACTGGAAGAGACCTCAGAGATCATATTGTCCAAACCTCTCATTTTACAAACAAGGAGACCCACAGAGTTTAAGGGACTTCTCCAAGAACATACAGCTTGTAAGGAGCAGTCCTGGTATTAGAACCCAGATCTTTTGACTTCAAATCTACTCTTTTCATTTTGAGTACATAGAAATGTCTTCAGGATTCCAAAGAGTTATTGGCCTAAAATATACATGATTTGATACTTAGAGAGGATAGGAATATAGTTTCTAGACCTCTGAGGGAGAAGCCAGCAGATGGAGGCAGTATGATTGGGGTTTAAACAGTCCCTTGCCAACTGCACCTCCCCCTCCCCATAATCTTTTTAGATCAGGAAAAAACTGAGTCTGCTGCCCCACCCTGTATGAAAAGCTTATTCTGTGTAAACAGTGATGTGTTCATGAAAAGGACAAAAGCTCAGCACTCTGCTTGCTAAGCTGTTTGTTGGTTATAGAAATAGGACCTTTAGTTTTCAGAATCCTTTATCTGTGCAGCATCAGCAAAACAAAACTGAAGCCACAAATGTGACAGCAGGGGCTTACAGCTAGAGCTCTGAGGATCAGCTGTGTTCAGTCTCTGCCTGACCAGTATCTGATCTGGCCTTACACCTTTAGCACCCTTTCCTGCTACTGGAGCTCGAGAAAGCAGTTCCATTTCAGGACCGAAAACCTTGAGAGGTAGAGATCAGATCCCCATTTGTTTTTGGGAAGCCGCTGTCTGTCAGGTGACTTGTTGAGGGGCTATCATATTAACATCTGCTGGGACCAAGAGGGTGAGTAGCTTGGGAGACCCCATCTTTCCCTCTTGGGAGAAACTGCTCCTCATTAGATGATCGTTAGCAGACAGAGTCTGGTGTATGGAAAGAATGCTAGTTCTAGAGTCAAAGAATCTGGGTTCAAGTCCCGTCTCTGACACTTACTAGCTCTGTGACTGCAGTCTAATTACATTCCATTGGTGAGTCTCAGTTTCCTCACTGATAAAATGACAATAATATTTGTACTCCCAAGACTATTGGGAGGAAACTATTCTGAAGAATTTAAGGTAAAATAGAAATGAGACTTAAGTGATCATTTTTTTTAAGATGCAGTCATCCATGTAATCCAGGTGAAAGACTTCATGTTGAGAGTATACTTCAGTCTCCTTTTTGTCTTTGTCTCCCTGGAGACTCAAAGAGTACTTGGCGTATACTGGATGTTTAATACATGTTTGTGAAGTTGAATTGAACTACCAAATTTTTTCTACTCTCTACCTTCCCCTTTCCCCCAAGATCCTACTTCTATCCTTCCCTTTGACAAAGGAGAATAGTTAAGCCAAAGTAATAGTAGCTGGCGCCTCTAGAGGGCTTTAAGATCTACAAAGCACATTTTCCACAAAAGCCCTGGGCAGTGGCTGGTGCCAGAATTATTAGTAGTCCCATTTTATATAGAGAAAAGACCAAAAGAATGGAATTGAAGGATGTTGTTGGAAAGAAGCAGTTTAATTTGGTGACAGATTGAATGTGGGAAGAGAAAAGGAGTGAGGACATGAGCAGAACTTCTGGATTTTGCACTTAGTCCCCGTACCTCCCACAGTTACAGAGAAACTGGGCATCAGGAAATGTTTTGAGGAAAAGAGTTAACTTTTGTTCGTGCTGCAAGGATATTTATTCCTGACTTTGTACAGACTTAGTCTCTCCCCTACCACACACACATCCAAAAGGCAATCAGCCCCCTGCCCCATTTCTCTCCCAGCCCACCTCCCCTCCCCTGTTCCATGCCAAGGTGGTGGTGATCAGGGTAGCTGGGAATGAGCTTCATTACCTACAGGTTTGGGCAAGGGGAAGGGGAGAAGATAAAAAAGGGGCAGAGGAAGAGCAATTGGTGTTGGGTTGGGGTCCTAGAGTTCCCAGGATGTGGGGGAGGCAGAGGGGAGAGAGGTGAAGGATTAATTCCATCCCTCAGGACAGGAATGGGCAGATCCCTATGGAGTGAAGCCCCCCACCAGGCTTTGGAAGAAAGGTGGAGGGTTGGTAGGTGGAGAGTCCATCCCCCCAAGCTCATTGGTAACGCCTGGGTGCAGGAGGAGGCAGGGTGCTAACTGCCTCTAGCTTCAGGACTCCTTGGCCCTGGCAGTGGCAGCCACCAGCCTCTCAGCCTTGTGAGTCAAACAGTTCTAAATTCTTAATGCCATGTGTAGTGGAGAAACCCTCTCCATAGATGGAGCAGTTGAAGAACCGACTGTCTTGGTGGGCTGCCTGTTGCTTGCAGAAGTAGCCAGGGTCCTTGAAGACCTTGAAGCAGGCTGGGCAGTGAGGGCTCCTGGGCACCGAGGTCAGGTAGAAGGCATCGCTGTAATGCTCACAGCTGTGGGCATGCTCACCCAGGTGCCTATGCTCTAGCAGGTTGGAGCAGTAGCGGAAAGTCTTGTCACAGGTGCTGCAGAGCTGAGGCCGGACCACAGCATACAGGGCACGGTGTCCAGCCAGACTAGAGGACTGGGCAAAGTACTTAGCACATGAGACATGCTTAAAGGTGGGCTCAGCCATATGCACCACACGGAGCTGCCGCAGGTACCAGGAACGCAAAAGCTGTGCCCACAGACACCACATCAGAAGGGCTTTCCCAGAGCAGGGGCCCCAGCCCCACTGTCCTGGCCTCCTGTAGGGCCTCCCCACCCTTCTCCCCAGTAGCAGCAGGTGGGCCCCCAGTGGTCTGAGAGAGCTTATAGCCTCTCCACCATCACCTGGCAGCTCCAGGGGCAAGAGCAGGACCCAGGGGGAAAGGTGGGCTGAGCAGCTGGGGCTGACCCATCCTTGGGGACCTCAAGGAGCTGCGGTGACAGCTCTGCCCCCTCCCTTATAATAGCTGAAATTTATGAGGCACTTTAAGGCATATCAAACATTTTCCTTATAACTATCTACTTTATATCCTGCTTCTGGGTTTTCTTTTCTCTTAATTCATTCAGTTGTTTTCAACCATGCCTCACTTTATGACTCAGTTTGGGGTTTTCTCGACAAAGATACAAGAGTGGTTTGCCATTTCCTTCTCCAGCTCATTTTGCACATGAGGAAACTTAGGCAAGCAGATTTAAGCAATGTAAGACATAAACACAACACATAGAAGAGCTGCTGGCACAGGTTTGCTCTTGATTTGGTCAGACAGGAAAGACACTGAGAAGGGGTTAATAATCTTACAGTATTCTAGTCTAGTTTTCTCAGAGGAGGATGGCTGATAAGGGGAGCACAAACTTCTACAGCATTCCCAAATGCCTTTGTGCATTCAACCCTAAGGATTCACCGTTCACTGACTAGTGATCCTCTGCTTTATAGACTAACAGACAAAGAAGGCATTTTACCAGCTATAGCCCCGCAAGTTTACAAGCACCTCATCCCTGTATCTCACTGTGTAGCTGCAGTGGATGTCTATATTATTTATCATTACATAATGCTGTGCAAGCCTGGTGGAGATGTTTTGAACCATAACTGTGGGAACTCATATCTAATACCTGGGAACAAGAGATTGTTATGGCTATGGATCCTGGGAAATTGAACTCCAAAAAATAATTTAAAACATCTACTTTACACATACTAAAATCCACCTTACTTATACTAGAATTCACTTTACATACAAATGACTTGCCCAGGATCACACAGCTAGTAAGTGTCTGAGGTCAGATTTGACGTTAGGTCTCCCTGACTCCAGACCCAGAGCTCTATTCACCATGCCACCAACAGCTGAAAGAGCAGGAAAAAAGTGTTGATTAGTTCTGTAGGCACGTCAACCTGGGCATTCTCGTGAAAGAGAGATGACACTCTCCCTCACTACAGGGAAGGGGAAGCCGCAGCCACAGCAGCAGACAATTCCAGCCACAAAAGCAGCAAACAGCAGCATTAGGAGAAGAGTGGAGAGGCTGCAGAGGAGACCCTGTACAACAGCAAATCCCAAGTGGCTTGGAGACGGAGCCATGAGATATGTAAGCACAATACAACCCTTCCTCACCTCAGAGTACAAGTCTTTTGGGCAGTGTTCCCTTCCCCACAGTCCTGGGAATCTGGGAGACTGGATCTCGTTACTTTTATGAGGACTGGGGGAGGCTGAGAATGCTTTTTAGTACTTGATTTTCCCTATTCTGTCCTAATTTAACACTTTGTTGTTTAATTTATGGTTTTTGCCTGGTATCTTGGTAGATAAAGCACTGGACTTGGGCCTGAGATATATTTACATCATTATGATCCCTCCAAATACCCTGAAAAAGAACTGGATCACGTGGGATCCATGCTACACAATGGGGATAATAATTTGTTGTACTACTTAGCTCACGGAGTTGTTGTGGGTAGTTGAGAATGTTAAGAGTTTGTGAAGTCCTCTCCTTTGACAATCACAATAATCCTGTGAAGTATATGCCACTATCATCCTTGTTTTACAGATAAGCAAACTGAGGCCAAGAGAGGGTAAGTGACCAAAGTCTACTGCTAGTTATGAGGGAGTATTCGAACTCAGGTCTTCGGGATCTGAAGTCCAGCCTTCTACCCACTGTGCCACCTCACTGACACTGTACTGTGCTATAAAAACTACCCAAACGTAACCCATTCTTTCAAAGGTATAGAAACATAGTGAACACGTTATAGTCCTTTAGAGATTTTCTAGTTCATTTGCCTCAACCCTGTTGTACAGATGAGAAAAGTGTTTGTGAAGCAGCTTGATAATTGATGATAAAGCCAGGCTTTGAATCCAGTTTTCCTCATTCCTGTTCCAGCAATCTTCAGCTCTATCATCTCGCCTCTCATTATTTTTCATCATTATCCCCTTCCCAATTAGGTGGAAATGGGCATGAGCACTCTGACATCCCTTATTGAAGAAAAAGACAGGAGAAAAACAGGAGATATCTGCCCCAGGTAAAATAGACCCATTCAGGCTGCTCCTTAAAATGGGATGTTCTTATGGGCAAGACTTTTCCCTTCTCTAGGTTTTATGTAGCAAGTCTTCCAGGGCATGGCTTTGTCTTACTCTCTCTGGGCACTCAATGTGGGTTAAAAGATAAGCCCTCTAGTTAGTCTTTGGGGAACTTTCCCTGCTGTGTTGATCGCTGCTTGAAAGAAGCTATCTTTTTATGCCTATGTTATTAGACCTCTGAGTGATAGCAATATTTTTCATTGTGAAAATGTGGAGTAATATTCAAGATTCGATAATTGCTCCTCCCTCCTCCACAAGACTCTGTTTAGCCAACGTAGCTTTTCCTCATGCTGTTCATAAAGATGATTTAAAGCCTCATTTTCATACCCACAGCATGGTTAAGGTTTCAGGGATATTTTTCCTGTGAATTTTCTTCTCTTCCCAGTCAATGAAGGATAAACAGTAGTCATTACAGAGCATCTGCCAGGGAGTCTTTTGGAATAATTTATTTGAAGTTAGCTTAACCAGCTCTGCCAGACAGTATGACAGTTAGATCCTTCATGTTCGACTATGAGATGTATTCACATAAAAATTGTGCAACTTTTGAAAATATGAAGTCATAAAAATGTTTTTAAATTTTGTTCAAAGTGAATTTAAACCAAATCAGGTTTCAAACAGAAACCCACAAATGCATGGGGCTTCTTTGTCGTATGCCATTAAGTATCTGAAACTTATATGGAGGGGATGGCAGAGAAACATGAGATTTTTTAAAGGATGTGAGAGATCTGGATGTCTGGGAGCAGCAGGGAAGAAGCATGTAGATAAATAGAGATTAAAGATGAGACATAGAAAGGGAATGATCAAAGGGGCAGGCTCCCAGAGCAGACAGAGAATGGGATCAAGAGCACAAGTAGACAGGTTGACTTTGGCCAGAAATGTGCCTTTGCATCAGATTCGAGGAAAGAAGGAAAGAATGGGGAATGACGTCGATAAATGTTAAGATGTAAAGTTGGAGAAAGGAAGGAAATTGTAATAGATGACTTCTATCTTCTCAGTAAAATAGGAGGCAAGGTCCTATAATGATTGGGTGAGTGTTGGGGAAGGATACTCCTCCCACTTCAAAAGAGGATTGGATGAATTTCAGTAGAAGTAACATTTACATAGCACTTAAAGATTTACAGAGCACTTTACGTACAGGATTTCATACGATCTTCACATCAACATTGTAAAATGGGTACCCTATTTTACAGATGAGGAAACTGAGGCTCAGAGGCTCTGGATCAAAGATAGAGTATGAAAGACAGGATTTCAACCCAAGTCTTTCTAACTCCAAGTTCAGGTCTCCTTCAACTGAGTCCTCATGTCTTTGTTCAGTTGTTTCAGTTGTGTCTGACTCTTTGTGACCTCATCTGGGTTTTTTTTTTTTTGGCAAAGATACTGTAGTGGTTTGCAATATCTTTCTCCAGATCATTTTATAGATGAGGAAACTGAGGCAAACAGGATTAAGTGACTTGCTCAGAGTCACACAGCTAGGAAGTATCTGAGGTCACATTTAAACTCACAAAGATGAGTCTTCCTGACTGAGCACTCTATGCACTATGGCACCACCTAACTGCCCTGATGGCTCTCTTAGAAGATATCTAAAGGCTTTCAAACTCTAATTCTATAATATTATGATCCTAGGACTGGGACAGAGTGAAGTTATCCTGTACTGGCACCCTTTCACTTCTTCCCCAACCCCACGTAAGTGGGGATGAAGGTAGACTCCTCTGAAGAAGGCTGTATTTTATTATCAATCAATCAGTCAACAGATACTTTTAAAAGCAAGCTTTTAAATTTATTTTTTACATCATCATAGTTTTTCCTAGTTCCCCCCCTCTGAACTCTCCAATTAGTAGTTTTAAAAATAAAGAAGAAAAAAAAATCAGCATAATAGATTAGTACATCAAAAAAGTCTGCAAATCCATGCAATGTACAACACCTTCTCTATTCTAGATATGGGGACAAAGGAGGAGGAGGATAAGTATATGTAAATATATACTGTATAAATCCATATGTATAACAATTAAATAGAAAGGAGTTTGAGAGGGAGGGCACAGGTGGTTGAGGGGATCCAGAGAGGCTGCATGTATAAGATGGTACCTGAGCTACATAGAGAGAGAGACGGATTCTTTGAGTCAGAAATACGAAAGGAGGACATTCTAGGCACGTGGGATAGCTAAAGGATTTGGGAGGTGGAACACTTTGTGTGAGGTACAGAGAGAAGTCCAATTTGGCTGGATCGGAGTCTGGAAGGGGAAATAATGTCGATTGAGGCTAGAAAAATACTTTGGAGCCAGGCTCTGTAGAGCTTTCAAAGCTTAACAGTCTATATTTAATCTTGGAGGCAGTGGGGAGTTGACTGAGTTACACAATCAGATTTTCACTTAAAGAGAATCGCTTGAGCATCTCTTTGTAGGATGGACTGAACTGGAAAGACTTGAAGCAGAAGAGACCCATTAGGAGGCTGTGGCAATAATCTAAGTGAGAAGTGATAAGGACCTAAAGTAGCTTGGTAGCTGTGTGATTGGAGAGAAGTGGTCATGTGCAAGACATATGAGGGTATAAAGAGGAGGATGGCAAACTGATTGGATATGCTGACTGAGGGAGAGTGAGGACATATATGTAGATGTTGTGAACATGGGAGACTGAAAGAGGGGAAGACTTACAGGAAAAAAATAATGACTTCGATCTTGGACATGTTGAGTTTAAGATACCTCTGGGACACCAGTTTGAAATATTCAATAGGTAATTAGATATGTGGAAGAAAGCTGAATTTGAACTTAGATCATTCTATTCCTGTTCTGGTACATTGTCCATTGCACTACCTAGCTGTGGCTGTAGCCACAGAGTGAGAGAAAGGAGCTGCAGCTAGGATAGGTGTCTGGCAGAGGTGAACAATCCTCCCTCTCACCCGATTTGACAGTGATTCAGAGTAAGAAAACTTCTGCTGTGAGAGGTCAGTCCAATGGCTTGGCTGGTTCAAGGGATGCTCTCCCTCCTCTTTCCACCAATCCAGTATGCCTATAGATATCTGTGGACATTTATGGACATGAGAAAGTCCTAGGCTAGCAGACCTTATATGACTTACCATACAAGGAAGGATAGCATAGCTAGTGCACTAGCTCTTTGAACAGAAGCCACATTTTTAGGTACACAAAGGGAAGGGACTACAGTATCTGAGGTAACTCTTGGTTTTATTAGAAAGTTCTTTTTCTGATTCCTTGACACCATCAGGGGCTTGCCATTGGGAGAATGCCCAGAAACTGATTCATGGGGGTGGTGCCTTTGAAACACCTTATCCCCAGAATATCCCATTTCACTTTGGGAAATGAGAAAATGGAAAATTTGGGAAATTAATTTCTGATTGATCCTTAATGAAGAATGATAGCTTTATGTCCATCTGTTCCCAGTACCTTTCTCAAGTAGGTAAGTGATTTGTAAATAAATAGATTCCTTAACAGAAAATTAGACAAATTATCATGATTATGTCCTCTGGTGAAGGAAAAGTCTTTTGGCTGGCAGAGAGAAGGCTAAAAAGATGAGAAGAACTCTCTCATGGCCTAGGAAGGCTCCCCTGAAGCCACCTCATACCATATTTAATTGCATAATATACTTATCTGTTTATATTTCTTATCTCTCTTTCAAATCTTAAGTTCCATGAGGGCAAGTCTTTGGTTAAGTGGGATCCACCTAGGATCTGCTTGAGAAGCAGCTTTTCAAGCCTGAACCTCACTCTGAACAGAAGTCTGGGAAAGTAGAGGGCTTGGAAGAAAGTTGCTTAGGAAGTCATAGATCAGTGTAAGTTTTTGGCTCAAAGAGGGAGCTGCAGAAGGTTAGATCCAGAAAACTCTCCTGGTTCTCCTTCTGCTTGTTTGACTCTGATGGCTCCTTGACTTCTGATGGTACCTTGGAGAGGTGGAGTCAAGATGGCATCAGGATTGCAGAGTGAGAGCTACCAGTTTTGACGTAACTCTTTCACATCCTCCCTTACAATGACTGATAAAAAGCACCAGGGGGAATTTTGTTCAGGAAAACCAAGAAGTCACAGTAAATGTTTCTAGCCCAGAGAATCTTAGGGAGACAGAAAGGAAGATCTGCAGACACTGAGGTGTGGGCTGGCCAGAAACCCAGCAGTAGCTCCACAACAGCTGCCAAAATGGCAGCCCCACAAGCAGAAAGCAGTCCAGTGTCCAAGAGAAAGAAATCCCAGGAGATCCCAGCATTAGCACTGGGAGCAGAAGCAGATGATATCCAGCAATTTTGTCTCCCATCACCCAGTTCTGTGTCACAACACCGGGGAGGAGAAGAGCAGTGCTGGTTGTGAAGAGGCAGTGCCCCTACCTGTGTAAGGAACAAGTTTCAGAAACATAGCTGTGTGATTCCAAGTCCAAGAGGAACTCAGTTCGATTTTTTATTTATTTTAAGTTTTCAACATTCATTTCCACCAAATTTTAGTTCCAAATTTTCTCCCCATTTCTCCCCTCCTCTACAAAATGCCATGCATTCTGATTGCCCCTTCCAGCAACGTGCCCTCCCTTCTAACACCCCTCCCTTCCCTTATCCCCATATTCTCTCTTGTCCTGTAGGGCAAGATAAATCTCTATACACCGCTACCTGTATTTCTTATTTCCTAGTTGCCTGAAAAAACAATTCTCAACATTTGCTCCTAAAACTTTGGGTTCCATCTTCTCTTCCTTCCTCCCTCCCCACCCATCCCCACTAAGAATGCAAGCAATTCAGTAAAGGCTATATGTGTGTGGTTTTGCAAATGACTTCCATAATAGTCATGTTGTGAAAGACTAACTATATTTCCCTCTGTCCTATCCTGCCGCCCAGTTCTTCTATTCTCTTTTGACATTATCCTTCCCCAAGAGTGTTTACTTCTAATTTCTCCCACCTCCCATTTGTCCTCCCTTCCATCATCCTCCCCCACCCTGCTTATCCCCTTCTCCCCTACTTTCCTATAGTGTAAGATAGATTTTCATACCAAATTGAGTGTGCATGTTATTCCTTCCTTGGGCCAAGTGTGATGAGAGTAAACTCCACATTTTCTCCTCTCACCTCCCCCCTTTTCCCCTCCATTGAAAAACATTTTTTGCCTCTTTTATGAGAGATAATTTGCCCCATTCTGTTTCTCCCTTTCTCCTCCCAATATATTCCTTTCTCACCCCTTAATTTTATTTTTTTAGATATGATCCCTTCCTATTAAACTCACCCTATTCTCTCTCTCTCTCTCTCTCTCTCTCTCTCTCTCTCTCTCTCTGTGTGTGTGTGTGTGTGTGTGTGTGTGTGTGTGTGTGTAATCCTTCCAACTACCTAGATACTAAGAAAACTTTCAAGAGTTACAAATATTATCTTTCCATGTAGGAATGTAAACAGTTCAACTTTAGTAAATCCCTTGTGATTTATCTTTCCTGTTTACCTTTTCATGCTTCTTTTGATTCTTGCATTTGAAAGTCAAATTTTCTTTTCAGCTCTGGTCTTTTCATTAAGAATGCTTTAAAGTCTTCTATTTCACTGAATAACTATTTTTCTCCTGAAGTATAACACTCAGTTTTGCTGGGTAAGTGATTCTTGGTTTTAATCCTAGTTCCTTTGACTTCTGGAATATCATATTCCAAGCCCTTCAATCCCTTAGTGTAGAAGCTGCTATATCTTGTGTTATCCTGATTGTATTTCCACAATATTTGAATTGTTTCTTTCTGGCTGCTTGCAATATTTTCTCCTTGACCTGGGAATTCTGGAATTTGGCTACAATGTTCTTAGGAGTTTCTCTTTTTGGATCTCTTTTAGGAGGTGATCTGTGGATTCTTTCAATATTTATTTTTCTCTCTGGTTCTAGAATATCAGGGCAGTTTTCCTTGATAATTTCATGGAAGGTGATGTCTAGGCTCTTTTTTTTTTTTTGATCATGGCTTTCAGGTAGTCTCATAATTTTTAAATTTTCTCTCTTGGATCTATTTTCCAGGTCAGTTGTTTTTCCAATGAGATATTTCACATTATCTTCCATTTTTTCACTCTTTTGGTTTTGTTTCTTAATTTCTTGGTTTCTCATAAACCTCATCTCATCTGTTCCATTACAATTTTTAAAGAACTATATTCTTCAGTGAGCTTTTGAGCTTCCTTTTCCATTTGGCTAGTTCTGCTTTTTAAAGCATTTTTCTCCTCATTGGCTTTTTGGACCTCTTTTACCAATTGAATTAGTCTATTTTTAAAGGTGTTATTTTCTTCAGCATTTTTTTGGGTCTCCTTTAGCAAACTGTTGACTTGCTTTTCATGATTTTCTTGAATCTCTCTCATTTCTCTTCCCAATTTTTCTCCACCTCTTTTATTTGATTTTCAAAATCCTTTTTTTGAGCTCTTTCATTACCTGGGACCATTGCATATTTATTTTGGAGGTTTTGGATGCAGAAGCCTTGACTTTTATGTCTTCCCCTGAGCGTAAACATTGTTCTTCCTCATCTGAGAGGATGGGAGAGAATACCTTTTCACCAAGAAAGTAACTTTCTCCAGTTGTACTTTTTTTCTCCTTTTTGGGGCATTTTCCCAACCAGTTACTTGCCTTTTGGGTTCTTTGTCAAGAGTAGGGTATACTCTGGGGACCTGTAAGATCTCAGTTCCTCCAAGATGACACAATTAAGGGAGAGGAGTTTACTCCCTGGTCAGGCTGGAGGCTGAGATTCAGATCATCTACTCAATTCCTCCAGGGGCTTTAGGTGGGGGGGAGGGGCAGGCAGGGCAGCCATTCAGTGTGAGATTACTATCAGATGGGCAATTCCCTCAGGGGCTTGAGGTGGGGAAGCAGCCACTCAGGCCTGAGGTTCAGATCAGTTGCTCAGTTCCTCCGAGGGTTTTAAGCTGAGGGCTCCAACAATGTCTACTGCATCCACTGCCACTGCAGCTGCTGCTACTGCCACTGCCACCTGGGGTGGGGCCAGGGGAGGAACCTCCTTCCTTTTCACAGAGGTGCAAAAGCCCTCTCACTGACCTTTGAAGTGTCTTTGTTGCCTGTGGGGTGAGGGATCTGTGAACCTCTGCTGCTGTTGGGGATTTCACACCTGAGGCCTGCTTTGGCTCTGCTCCTCTTGGCACTTCATGGCTAAGCCTGGGCTGCACTCCACACTGTGTCTGGCACTACAGACCTTTCCTGTTGGCCTTTCAGGTCACCCTGAGTTGAAAATCTCCTCCACTCCATTGTTCTGTGACTTCTGCTGATCTAGAATTAATTGAGAGTCTTTCTTTACAGGTATTTTATGGGCTGTGGGGGAAGAACTAGACTATGTGCATCTTTCTACTCTGCCATCTTGGTTCTGCCCCCCAGGAGCTCAATTCTAACCTTAGCAGTGTACATAAGTCTGCAGGGGGAAAAACTAGGGCAGAAGACCAAAATCAAGGGAGAGCCAACAGTTCAGTCACTTTGAACATAAACAATCTCCCAGTGGGCTAACTGTAACTGAGTCCAGCAGAAGTATACAGATACTCAAACAATGGGCCCAAGTTGGGTCAGCAATTTTCAGACTGAAAGGGAAGTGAACAGATCTCTCCCCAGATCACATTGTACTGGAAGCACCAAAAACTTACAGGTCCCCAAACTGAGCTATGAAAGCAGCAAAAGGACATAAAGGACAGAAGCTCAGGCCAGACATTCCCTCTGTCCCCCATCCCAACACCAGCCCCCCAGAGATGAGTGGAGCCCAAAACAAGTACAGAGTCTGAAGTCAAAAGTAGACTGGAAACATTAGCAAAGAAAAAAGAACCTGACCATAAAAGGCTACTTTGATATCAGGAAAGTTCAAGATGCAAATGAAGATGAAGACAATGACATGAAAACATCTATAAGCAAAACTGCAAAGAAAAATGCAGTTTTTTAAGTCCAACAAGAATTCTCGAATTCCTTAGCCCATGTCCAGTATCTTGGGTCAGTATTCTTCATCAGATATTGTTTTCTTATCCTGGAGTTTTGGAAACACTGTCCACCTCAGGTGTTGGCTGTTATAGACCTTGTTTTAACTTTAAGGGTCAGGTCACTTGTGGGTTCCACAATCTTAGTGGGCAGTGCTGCCCTTTTGAGATGTGACAGGTAGATTCAGAACTTCATTCCCTGAAGTTTGACTGTCGTGAGGGTGGTGAGCAAGCCTTTAAAAGGGCCTTTCCACCATGGCTCCAATGAATTTTTTAGAGATTGTTTTTAGAGATTTTTAAAGTTTTTAGAAATGATGTTTCTAGTGTACCCAGTCAGTGGGTTGGATCAATGGCTGAGTCTGGGTTGGAATTTCTAAAGAATGGGACTGTCAAGACAAGTGAGTAAGTCTGATATTTTCTAAGCCAGCCCAATACTGTCTTGTAGGAGGGAGCCTTTGGTTGTTATACTTCCCACCAACAGGTACAGTGGCATTGGATGTCTTGTTACTACCTCACAGGGACTGAGTTTATGGGAACCAAATCATCTAGAACTAAGGCTTAGAAAGGTTAAAGAAAGGGCTTTGGGCCAGGGGGATACCTAGCTCCTCAGAATTTAGTAAGGGAAATTTTAAATATCCCATTAACTCTCAACCATTCCTAATAACTGGGGACGATAGGCACAATGGATTTCCTTAGGGAACCCCCCCATAATGGAATGATTTTTCCTAAAAGGATTTTTATTAACCCAGAGGCTGTGTCATTATGAGAGGGAAACACTTCCACCCACCAGGAGAACATACAAACCATAACTAAAACACATTTGTGACCAAGTTGGCAATTGATTGAAGTCAATCTGCCAGATTTCAATGGGCACATCAGGAAGGAAGAGGGCAGAGGGTTGGTTGTTTGTACTTGGGGCAGGTGGAGACACATCAGTGACTCAGGAAGAGAGAGTGAGGCTAATGACTGTGCCACTGCCTCACTTTAATCCAATTCATCCACAAATCAAGGTATCACCCATCCTCTACTATTGAACACCAACATCATGATGTCACTAGTCCCCTTTGAAAACAAAGGACAAGCAACATTTATTCAGGCTATAACTCATATGTATTGTTTGCATGTTGTTTCCTTGAGGACAGGGACTTGTCTTTTGCCTTTCTTTGTGTCTTTACTGCTTAGCACAATGCCTGGCTTATAGTAGGCACCAATAATTACTTATCGTCTGACTGCCTAATTGTGGGAATGCCACAGAGAGATGGGAAAGGACAGAAAGCTATCCCAATGCTCCTGAGTCAACAACCCAGGATGATTTTCAGGGAGCCAGTTCTCCTAAACCTTCTAACAAGGATCAAAGAAGGTCTCCTCACACACTAATAACCTGAAACATAGTCTAAAAATGTCTAGTTGGTCATAGGTCTGAGCTCTATTGATTACATTTTGATGAATAAGTATCCTCTTTTAAATTCAAATTCTTTTGGGAGGAATTGGGACTAGGCTTATTCATACTTTGTGCGAATTAAATTAGATAACTTTTCTCTGAATATCTACCTGAGATCAGAGGAAACAGCCCTTGTTAAATGTACTCCATCTTGGACCAAAAAAGGCTATCATTCCTTTATTATGAGCTGTGGAAGAGAAATCCAAATCCCATTTCCTTAGCCAGCTGTGCACAATCTGCCTTCTCTTCAGAATCCCCAATCTTTATTTGAGAGTAAAGACAAGAGCGCTTTGTCCTTAAGGGTCTTCAGCTTTTTGCTCAAGACTTTAAAATCCTTAATCATCCTATTTTAGGTTTCATCTGGTGGTATCATTTGTCCCTCCCCCTTAACTTGAATCAAAAGGTGGTGGATAAGTGAATATTTGTTACTGTTCAGTCAAGTGCAACTCTTCATGGCCCCATTTAGGATTTTGTTAGTAGAGATACTGGAGTGGTTTGCCATTTTCTTCTCATCCAACTCATTTTACAGATGAGGAAACTGAGGCAAACAGGGTTAAGTCACTTTCTCAGGGTCATACGGCTAGTAAGTGAAGTGTCTGAGGCCATATTTGAACTCAGGTCTTCTTGACTTTAGGTTCAGTTCTCTATCCACTGTGCCACCTAGATGCTCTGGAAGTAGATATTATGTCAGTCAATTCTTGGGAGATTCTCATTTCCCACTTATTTTTTGAGCTAACATCTCAATTAAAAAAAAAAACCCCAAAACAATGATATTTGCTTTTTATAACACATGGGATTTATAGTACCATAAATACTGTATAGCAAATAAAATTGTTAAAACTAAAATATTTTTTAAACTGAATCTTACTGAATCTACCATGTCAGATGGTGGTGTGAGGGCTTTCTCTACTGTAAGTCTTGAAGGCACTCTGAAAACCAAGGGAGAAGTTGCTTGACTTTACACAATTGTCAGAAAATGCTGAACTTGGCTTCAACATCACCCCTGACCCTAAACTTCTCTACTGATGAATGGCTCTGGAGATTGTGAAGGATGTACCAGCTTTAAATAATCAGTCATTGCCATCCGTTTCATGTAGTTTGAGATCCTTATGACTGCCAATGTCTACAGACATTCCCTCTCAAGATTTATCTAACACCTTTATTTTCCTACTAACTTGCATCACTAACTGTTTCCTTTGGCTTTGAGCTCAGAGGACTTGCACGGCACTTTGGGGGCAGAGTTGCAACAGAAAACTTGAGTTTTAAAGGCAGTGAAAATGTGCAGTGAGGGAACTCTTTTCAACTATGGCTCGTCCACAAATTTGACCTCAGAGACTTGCTAGCTGTTTGTCCTTGGGAAAATGACTTAATCTCAGTTAACAACAGGGTTATTAGGAGAATTCAATGAGATAATATTTATAAAGTACTTAAAACCATACCTAGCACATAGTAGGTGCTGTAATAATGTTGGTCATTTATCCTGCTCCCTTAATTTTATCTTGCCGCTGATCTCCAGACTTTTCTCTTTGTTTCTGTATTCTAGGCTCTCTGTCTCCTACCTTGGAGAAATAGGGTTGAGGCTGAGCTTATTTAGGAGACAAAAGAAGAAAACACAAGCATACAACGACAGAACTTGAAATTTAGCTATCTAATGACTGTCCACCTACTTACCTAGTTTTACCTTTCCACTGCCTCCTTCCGGTGATTTGCTTTAGTTCCCCTGCCACTAGGTTTTTTTTTTTTGTCTGGTCTCAGACACTTCATTCACTAGCCATATGACCCTGGACATGTTGAAAATGACTGCAGTTGGCTGCTTTATTTGGCCATGTATCTGGGAAATGGAACGTAATATCTACTTCCAGGGCAGCAAGGTAGCACAGTGAATAGAGGACTGAGCCTAAAGTCAAGAAGACTGGAGTTCAAATATGGCCTCAGGCACTTAACTTACTAGTCATATGACCCTGGGCAAGTCACTTAATCCTGTTTTGCCTTGATTTCCTCATCTGTAAAAGGAGCTGGAGAAGGAAATGGCAAACCACTCCAGTATCTCTGCTAATGTAACCCCAAATTAGATGTTCAAGATTAGATAATGACAAATTTATGATTTTTTTTGGTTGTTGTTCCCAACCTCTAATTTCAGTGGTATAGGGAATTCCTGGTGAGAAGTTAGTATGTGAAAAAAGGGGCCTATGGAGCATGACCAGATTGCCTAACACTGAGGAAGCCTAATGGGGCTTGGCCCTCCCCTGCTATCAGTACAGATCAGTGACTTTTCTACAGCCTTTAAGAGTTCTCTGAGGCATTGAGGGTTATGGCAAGAATATGTAAGAAGGAGGATTTTGAGCTGAGATTGTTCTTACCCCAAGGCCAGTTCAATATCTATGATGCCTGCCTGTCATTACTTACAGACACACACACACACACACACACACACACACACTCACACTCACAAGGACAAACAAGTGCGTGTGTGTGTGTGTGTGTGTGTACTCCACATATTTAGAAGGCATATATTTAGTCATCTATACCTATATATACTTTATATTTATATATACTTTATATATACTTTACCTGATGAATTAATGGAGTTATCATAAGGCTAGAAGTATGAGACTATCTCTGATAGGATTTAATTATTCTCTTAAAATTGCTATTAGTGTTATAAAAAAGATAATTATATTCACAACAAGCCTGTGATTGAGAAAATAAAAACACACCAAAAAATCTCCATAATGTTATAAACAGAACGTGGTGTAGATACTTTCTCTTTTTTTTTTGAGATTAGGAAATAAAGTCATACATTTCTATATCTACCACAATTTCATGCAAAAAAAGAGAAATTAAATGCCAAAGTAGATACAAAGACTCTAAAGGCTGAGCAAAATTCTCCTGTAAAATGTCTAAGCTCAACCACTCATTACTTTTGTCTTTGAAAATAGCAAAAGTAAGGGAGGGCTGACCAAAAGGCAGAGAGCTATTTTGAGGAGTTGGAATGTGATATTCCAGAGGTCAAAGGAGATGGGATTAAAACCAAGACTCACCTACCCAGCAAAACTGAGTATAATACTTCGGGGGGAAAAATGGAATATTAGTGAAATAGAGGACTTTCAAGCAGTCTTGTTGAAAAGAACAGAGCAGAATAGAAAATTTGGCTTTCAAATACAAGAATCAAGAAAAACATGAAAAGGTAAACAGGAAAGGGAAGCCTTCAGGAACTCATTAAAGTTGAAATGGTTACATTTCTACATGGAAAGATGTTATTTGTAACTCATGTGACCTTTCTTTTGACCTGGAAACTCTGAAATTAGGCTACAATATTCCTAGGAGTTTTCCTTTTGGGATTTCTTTCAGCAGGTGATCAGTGAATTCTTTCCATTTCTATTTTACCTGGTTCTAGAATATTGAGATAGTTTTCCTTTATAATTCCTTGGAAGATGGAAGGCTCTTTTTTTGATCATGGTTTTCAGATAGTCCAATAATTTTTATTATTGGTTTCTCCTGGATCTATTTTCCAAGTCAGTTGTTTTTCCATTGAGATATTTCACATTGTCTTCTATTTTTTCATTCTTTTGATTTTCTTTTATAATTTTTTGGTTTCTCATAAAGTCATTAGTTTCCATTTGCTCTATTCTTTTTTTTCAGTGAGTTTTTGAACCTCCTTGTCCATTTGGCTAATTCTGCTTTTTAAAGCATTCTTCTCCTCATTGACTTTTTGGACCTCTTTTGCCATTTGGGTTAGTCTGTTTTAAAAAGTATTATTTTCTTCAGCATTTTTTTGAGTCTCCTTTAGCAAGCTGTTGACTCACTTTTCATAATTTTCTTGCACCACTCTCATTTATGTTCCCAATTTTTCCTCCATCTCTCTTACTTGATTTTCAAAATCCTTTTTGAGCTCTTCTATGGCCTGAGACCACTGCATTTTATTTTAAAGGTTTTGGATGTAGAAGCCTTGTCTTTATTGTCTTCCTCTGATGGTATGCTTTGTTCTTCCACATTCTAAAGAATGGAAGAAAATGCCTTTTCATCAAGAAAGTAGCCTTCTATAGTTTTCTTTCTTTCTTTTTTTGGGTATTTGCCCAGCCAGTAACTTGACTTTTGAATCCTTTGTCAAGTGGAGGGTATACTCTAGCCACCTGTAAGTTCTCAGTTCCTCCAAGGTGGCACAATCAAGAGAAAGGAGTTTCCTCCTCTCCTGGCCTGCACTCTGGTCTGTGAGCAACCAGAAGCACTCTTTTCTGACCAAGATCTGTGGGTAGGATACCCAGTCTATAGCCACCACCATCTCCACCATGCCAGCACTCCTCCTTATCCCAGGACTACCACTTAGGACTGAGATACCAATCAGCTACTGGATTCCCCAGGGTCTTTAGGCCAAGGACTCCAAAAGTGGATGCTGCTGCCACAGTGGCTGCCATTTCCCTGGGACTAGGGCTAGGGCCAGATCGCACTCCCCTCTCACCATGAAAGTTTTCTTACTGACCTTTGAAGCTGTCTTTGGCATTTGTGGGTTGAGAAATCTGGGAACTGCAGCTGCTACCCATGATTCTGCCCTGAAGCCTGCTCCAGTCCTGTCCTTGCCATGTGGCACAGGCTGAGCTGTGCTCTGCTCCAAGCTGGTGCAATAGATCTTTCCTGTGGCCCTTCCAGTCTGTCTTGGACTGGAAATCTCTTTCACTCTGTTGTTTTGTTGTTTCTGTTGCCCTAGAATTTGTTTAGAGTCATTTTTACAGGTATTTTATGAACTAAGCGGGGAGAGCTAGAGCAGGTCCATCTTTCTACTCCACCATCTGGGCTCCATCCCCCACCCCCCCCAATCTCCCCTCCCATGTAGCAGCTTTCTTAAGATAATGGTCCATTTGGTTTCTAAGTCCATTTATATGTCTAAATCTTCTGATTTTTAAATCCTTTGTGAATTTAGATCTTATCATATTCATGCACAATTTATTGCAAAAAATGAGAGAGCAGCTGATAGAGTGAATGGAGGCATTTCCTAGAGTCAGGAAGACCTGGGTTAAAATCTTGTCTCTGACATACACACACTGATGATGCTACCATAGAGGTGTATTGGTAGAGAAAGTTTCCACACTAGGAAAGGATTCCTTGACCCTTAGGCACTGTGGATTAGAGCACTGAGTGGTCTTGATTCAGGAAGATCTCTGTTCAAACTCAACTTCAGAAGCACACTAGCTGTGTGACCATGGACAAGTCAAGTCAAGTTCTTAATATGATGTCTGGTACACATAGTAGGCGCTATATATATGCTTATTTGCTTCCTAAACCTGATGAAATCATAGATCTGGAGAAGAAGAAAAACTATTTAAATAACTTAAATGCAAAAAACAGCTTAAGTTTCGCTTTTTGTCTTAGACTTTGTATCAAGAAGAATTCTTTGGTGACTGGATAGATTGCATTTAAAAACTTTTGAAAGTAAATGAGACATGAGTGAAGCTTATAAGAAATTTGGGAAATGCAAGTTCCCTTTTTGTCTAAAGCACCATATAAACAAAGACATAGATGAGTGAGAGCAAACCTTTTGCCTTTGTTTCTATCACAGATGTGAAGAAATGTGTCAACTAGCAGGCTTTGTACACTTACCATGCAAAGGGAAAAAACATGGTTAGTCTGAATTAATTTTTTTCCCTTTAAGCAGCTTAAAGCTTCTCTATTGCGTCTCAAGTAAATAAGTCAAATCTTTATAGGGACACTCTTAGGTCCTGCTATTCCTAATTGTCTTTGAAATAGTCTATGATAAGATCTAGTACTGAACACTCTTGATCCCATTCCTAGAACATCATGAACAAACCAAGCTATGCCTGATAAAAATTGAAATTAATTTCATCTTATAACTGCTCATTAGTATTTGTGGAAAAGATTGCACATGATAAGACTGCTACCCCAGCTCAAGCTGCCAGGCGGAATCCTTTCAGGATATGACCTTATAAATGCATTTTTTTAAATCAATTGTGAAGCATTTATTTTGTTATTTTCCCCACTTTGCCCCATCTACCAAAAAACAAGTAAAAAGAGTTATAGAGTATAGAGAGAGATATAGAGATATCATGTAAGCATAGTTCAGCAAAACTAATTTCTGCACTGGCCATTTCCAAAAATTTGTTTCTCATTTTGCCTATTAATCCATCATTACATGAGGTAGAAGGCATTTTCCTTCATCAGTCCTCTGGCATTATGGTTAATCATTTCATCAGTTGCTAAGTGTTCTTAAGTCTTTCAGGATCATTTTGAGCACAGTGGGCTGAAACAAGAAGTTCATCATAGGACTTCTCTAAGAAAGGAAGGGAATATAGCAAGCAGGTGAGCTGATTAAGTATTATTAGACAATATCACATGATGCTTCATATGTCCAAATTTTGGGGTGATACAGTGGTTTTAGAGTCAGAGGATATGGATTCCAATTCCTGTTCTGCTGCTTCCTAGCTTAGACAAGCAACTAACTTTCTGGGCTAAATTTCCTTTCCTACAAAATGGTGGTGAGGTGGTAATGGGGATTGTGCACCTAAATGCCTTCCTCTAGATCCTTGGGCTGAAAGAATAATTGCTCCTTGATAAGGTAGATTGGCATACACACACACACACACACACACACACACACACACACACACACACACACACCCCTATATCTCTATCAATAGATACCAAGACATATTTTACTATCACTCTATAGTTAGGTGGTGTATGTTTTATATAGCTAGTGCTATAATAGTCATTGATATTTCTAGAAGGATGATGGATAATTTCTTTTCTCTTACATTTAGAATAATATATAGCTTATGACTTGTCATAGGAAGAATGAATTATACTTAAAGATACCACCTATGAAATAGGAATTTAGAGCCAGAAAACCTGGGTTCAAATCATAGCTTTTCAGCCTACTCCAGTCCACTCTCTACTCAGCTGTCAAAGTATTTTCCTAAAGCTGATCTCTAATCATGATACCCCCTTACTCAATAAACTTCAGTGGCTCCCTATTACCTCCAGGAAGAAAGATAAAATCTGTGTGTAATTCAAAGCCTTTTATAACATGATCCTACCTTTCTAGTCTCCTTATACCTTACTTCCCCTTCCCCACTCTGAAATCCATTAACATTGACCTTCTTGCTGTACTTTGAACAAGATGTTCCCTCTCCAATTCTAGGCATTTTCACTGGTTGTCCTCCATTTGACAGATAATCTCCTTCCTTATTTCTTCCTCTTGGATTCTCTAACTTCCTTCAAATCCTAGCAAAAGTCCATCCTTAATTGAAAGCTTTTTCAAATCCCATTGAATTCTGCTCCCTTCTATCGGCTGATTATTCTAATTTACCATGTATCTAGCTTGATTGTTCAAAGTTGTTTGCGTGGTTTCTCCTCCATTAGACTGTGAGCTCCTTGAGAACAGGAAGGGTCTTTTGCCTTTCTTTGCCTTTCCCCAGCATATAGCAAAATTCTTGGCACAGAATAAGTACCTAATATAAGAACCTAATGTTTATTGGTCATCTACTCCAATTCATATAGAACTCTCCTCTATTACATCTCCTAAAATGGCCATCAAGCCACTCACTTGAAGATTTCTCAGGTTCTCAGGATATAACTTATCCTAAGAAGAAAATTATTTATGATTCCATATTCATTTGCTTTTGATATATTTTCATGTAAGAAATCTTCCATTTCTAAGTTTATGTTCATGATTTTAAGGAACAAAATCTTCTGAACAAGGTATTGCTTAAACATACTATACTTTCCTACCTCTGTAGCTTTGCTCATAATATCTTCCACATAGAATGTTTTCTTTAAATTTGTCTATTGAAATCCTACCCATCTTTTAGGGCCCAGTGTGCTTAATAATCGTAGGATTTCAGAGTTAGAAGGGAAATCCTACACCCTTCCCATTCTTCTTATAGGAAACTAATTTTTAGAAAGTTTTCTTTATGAAAATGAATTTTATTTCTAGGAATTGTCCCTTGTTTTGCCTTCTGGTGGCAAGTGAAACAAGTCTTATTCCTAGAATTCTAGTTTGCTGACAATCAGATGGATTTGTAACTGGAGGACCAGGTTTTGAATCTGGCTTAATTGTGTAATTTGGGTAAATGACTTGCAAAATGAGATGTTTGGCTGTAAGTTAGGTATAACAAAGAAGATAGGAATAGTCAGTGTTGGAGTGTTCTGGAAAAGTAGGCATTCTAGTAATAAACAATGTCGGTGGAGCTGTGAATCAGTTCAATCATTCTAGAAAACAGTTTGGAATTATGCTAAAAATGTGACTGAGATGTTTATACTCTTTGCTCCAGAGATCTCACTGCTATCCATTTATACCAGTTGACCAAGTAGATAAAAACAGAAAGACAAGTCTTATGTGCAATAAAATATTTGCAATGGTACTTTTTGTAGTAGCAAAGAACTGGAAACAAAGTAGAAGCCCATTGACTAGGGAACAACTAAATAAGTTGAGGTACATGAATGTAATATAACATTACTGTGCTATAAGAAATGATGGATAATGAATACAGAGAAGTGTGAGGAGACTCACATGAATTAATGCAAAGGGAAATAAGGAGAACTAGGAGAATAATATATACAGTGACTATAACAATGCAAATAAAAAGAACTACAGCAAAAGAATCAAAACATAATGCCTTGAAATTATAATAACAAAGCCTAACCCCAAATAATTGAATGAGAAGCAGTTAATCATAGTGCCTCATACAGAATAGGTGTTTAATAAATGCTCCTTCCCTTTCTTGAAATTGGGGACGATAAGCAGGGAACAGTATATATGCTGTTAAATCCATTCGATAGGTTGTTTAGTTTTTCTGATCTACTTAAAAAATATATTTCTTAATTCATTGTAGAAGGGATGACTTTTTGACTAGGGAAGAGGGGCACGAATTTCCTCCCCTGGGAAATTTTTGGAAATCAAAGAGATATAAAAATTCAATATCCTTTCCAGTTTGAAATCTAAGATACTTTGCATAAGTCTTCCCTTGTTCTTGCTTTTCCCCTTAAATCCTGAGGAATGACTTCCTTCAGACCTCACATAGCACTTTGTACCTCTCTAAGGCACATATCACCAAGTATTGTGTTGATGTCTTATCTCCACCCCACCCCCCACTCTGATTTTCTAGAGGGCAAGAAATATGTCTTATCCAACCTTTGTATGTCCATAGCATCCCACATCCTTTTCTGCACATAGTCAGTGCTTAATAAATATTACTTTTATTGAACATGTTTGTTTTTTATGTCAATATCATTTTATATTTCTTCATTTCTTTTATTTCTTTTATTTAATTAATTTGTTTTCAGTTTTCAACAATCACTTCCATAAGTTTTAAATTTTCTCCCCCTCCCTCTCTGAGATGGTATGCAATCTTATATGGGTTGTACACATACATTCTTATTAAACACATTTTCATATTAGTCATGTTGCAGAGAAGAATTAAAATGAATGGGAGAAACAATGAGAAAAAAAAAAAACCAAAACAAAATATGCACAAGAGAAAATATACTGCTTCATTCTGCATTCTGATTCCACAGTTTTTTCTCTGGATGTGGATGGCATTTTGCCTCGAGTCCTTTGGGAATGTTTTAGGTCCTTACATTGCTGTGAAGGACTGAGTCTATCAGAAACAGTCCTTGCACACTGTGACTGTTACTGTGTATAATGTTCTCCTGGTTCTGCTCATTTCACTAAGCATCAGTTCATGTAAATCTTTCCAGGTTTTTTTGAAGTCTGCCAAACAGGTTTGTTTTGTATAAATTCAAAGATAAACTTCCCCTCTTGCCTACTGAAAACTTATAAATGAAATCCAATAGTAGCTACGGATGAATAAGCTTACATTTTGTGATTCTTTGACTTACTAGCAAGTGCTTCTGTTCATATTGGAATGTAGTTTATTTAGAAATTTTCCCTTACTTGTAAAATTGTTTATTTTTTTTCATTCAAGTTTGTAATTCTTTTTCCCTTGATAAAGAAAAATTTTGTTTTTTCTCTTCACTATTAACCAGCTCCTTAGGTCTGTCCATCTGCCTGATGCAGTTACTCATTCATACTTAGAATAAAAGACTACATGTGCTGTATTCATCTTAGAAATTTTCTTTTCTTTGTGATACTGTCATATGTAAAATTATTTGGAGGATCGGTATCAACAGCTCTCCAACTCAAATAAAATGAGGCTCTATGGAAACCCATATCCAAAGCATTTCTTATCTTTCTAAAGATGGCAGAACTCAATTTGCTGATCTGCTCTTCAGAGATATTTCATTTTACCATCAAGATGATGTTTTAAGGCTGATTTTTTCAATTGCTACTATTGTATTCTCTGATTTGTTATAATCGTTGTTTTTGGGTTGGCTTAACATATATTCTAACACAGTAGTTTTGGCCAAATTTGTGAAGGTTGTAATTGAAATAGATAAAAATAAAGATTTGGATCTAGAACTTGTTTGCTGTGTTTGAGTAATTGTGTGTGTGTGATTGTTATAGCTTAATCTTCTAAACAGAGTGTGAAACAGAATAAATTCCCTTTCTGTTTTTCAGCCACAAAATAATGCTCTTAACCAATCAATTCAATTCAACAAGCATTTATGAAATGACTAATCTATCCAAAGTGTAAGCTTTGTCAATAGGGGTGACACATTTAAATTGAACTGCACTATCCCCCTCAACTATTCTACTCTCATGTATTTTTGAAATGATTGGCCAAGGCTAAAAGGGCAATCTGGCTGAGGAACCGAATGCTTTCTCTAGGTAAAACTAAATGGTGGGTAAAGCCACTGAATGAATGAACTTGGGCTTATCATGTAGTACTTTAATCAACCCAGACCTAGATAAACCACATATTCACTAGGTAACTACAAGTCTACTGAGTTCACCAGGGCAATAACTTTCTGAGAGACAATAAATTATTGAGACTTGGACCCCAAATCTGTCATTCAATATATTATTCTTGGCCCCAGTATTTTTCCAAGATCCAGTTTTTCAGCACTTTAGGTTCAAGAAATAATCACTAGGACAGGGTAAAAGTTGGTCTTTGCCCTAGGGCACTGAAAAGATAGCACCTGTGCTCTATCAGCTGTTAGAAACAATTGAGTTTTGTCCCTACTTAACAAGACTTAGTCTAAATAGGAAGTTATCAGATGGTTCTTCCTTCTCCCTCTTGTGGCATTCCAGATGAGCTCTTTTCAGGTCTGGAAAAGCCTACTCTTTTCCCTCTGGAAGCATCAGTCTTTCCCCCAAACCCTAACCAAATGGGTCTTTGAAAACTGATGGTGCTGGAAGCACCAGGATTGATGGTTATGGATCAAGTATTTCCTCCCCTTTAACCCCCAACTCCATCCTAGCTGCCAAGTGTTGCTAGGTGATGCAATGGATAGATCTTTAGATTGTGAGGTCCTTGTGGGCAAGGGCTGTCTTTTGCCTCTTTGTGTATTCCAGTTTAGCACAGTGCCTGACACATAGCAGGCATTAAATATATGTTTATTGATGGATAGACTACTGGGTTTAGACTCAAGAAGACCTACGTTCAAATCTGGCTTCAGATACTTTGTAGTTGTGTAACCCTTGCAAGTAACTTCACCTGTGTCTGCAGGCTAAAGTCACCTCTCACCTGGATTATTGCAATTGACATCACTGCATCTGGAGCCTCTCCCCTCTTTAATTCATCTTACACAAAGCTCCCAAATTGATACTGAAACAGTAAAGGTCTAACCCCGTCATACCCCTCCTCAAGAAGTTCCAATAGCGCCTCCAGTAACCTGTAGGGATTAAATACAACACGCTGGTAGGCATTAAAAGCCCTTCACAAAACAGCTCCTATCTGGGGTTTCATCCCCAGAAATATTTTGGATTTATTTACTATATAGTTTGTATTTAATTGTCTGCATAGGTATTATTGCCCTGAAGTAGAATGTAAAATCAGAAACAGTTTTTGTCTTTCTGTCCTCAGTGCCGAGCATGGTCCTTTACACATAATAGTTGCTTATTGATGCTTATAGAATTGAATTTTAAAAAATGCTTCCACCCTTCAGGTCTTAATTTTCTCTCCTGTAAAATGATGATTTCTGACATCTCTTTTTAAATAACAAAAATGTACAATGGGTGGTGGTAGTTAAACTTTCTTATCTAGGACACACAGATTCAGGATATTAGGACCTAATATTAGGATATTGGTCTGCTAGCAGGGACCTCAATGACCCTCCAATTCAACTTCCTCCTTTCACAGATGAGGAAACCTACCTACTATGTGCAAGAAAGACAAATGAAATACGCCTGTCCTCAAGAAACTTCTTTTTCTATAGGAGGGACACAATGTGAACGCTGATAAGCAAATACAAAATAAAGGGAAGGAGAGAGTATTAATTGCCGGCGGTTTCCCTAGGTGGGGGTACCTGAGCAGAGCTTTTAAGGCAAATGAGCTTTCTAAGAGGGGGAAGTTGAGGTGGATAACTCTTCTAGGCATGCAGATCACTGAGGCTGGAACACAAATGCCTGAGCAGGGCCCTGTGCCATAATGCCGGTAAAATAGATTGGAAGCAGACTGTGGAAAGAGAGGGATTGGGACTGAAAGTGAAACCCGGAGCCGAGGGTAGCCGAACACCTAGATCTGGAGCAGCTCCCTAGAACGTTAGGTATTTGGACTCCAAGACCTCCACGCTCCCTTACACCTCCGGCGAAGCCTCCGACCCTCATTGTAAGACTTCCAAGAACCCGGGGAGCAAAAATACTCCCCCAAAACCAGCGACAAGTGAACTTTGCCTTCGGACCCCAAAGTTCTGCCTCCAAATGTCTGCAAGGGTGCGTGTGCGCGCAGCAGGGCCCGCAGCTGTTGCGCGCTTCTGTGGGCGCCTCTGCGTGCGCGTGTGTACCTGCGGAGTGCGTGCACCTGTCCGCGCCCTGGGAAGGAGCCGCGGGGCCCAGCCCGAGCAGGAGCCCGCCCGCCCGCGGCGCACCTGCTCCTGCCCGGCCCCCCAGCCCACCCGGGGGCTGGGGCCGGGGGCGGGGCCGGGGCGGGGCTTCCCTCTTCCCCTTTAAGGGGCCGGCTTACCCTCCCCTTGACGTCAGGGTGTCTGTCCGCACCGCGGAGCGGAGCCTCGGATAACCTGCTCAGCCGCGGGAGGGAGGGAGGCGCTGGCTGGGCAGCTCGCGGGCTGCCCGCCGAGAGTACCCCTCCTCCTCCTCTCCCTGTCCCTCCCCGCAGCAGCCTCCTTCCCTCTGCCGGGGATCGGGCAGCGGCCGCCACCGCATTCCTGCAGCCGCCCCGCTCCGGGAGCCCCCGCCACCGCAGCCCCAGGCAGCCGCAGGCGGCGGCGGCAGCAGCGGCGTAGCGCATCCCGGGCTACCCCCCACCATGTCTGTGGCCGGGCTGAAGAAGCAGTTCCACAAGGCTACTCAGGTAAAGGGCGCTTGGAGCGCAGGAGGATGCTGGCCCCCTCCCGTCTGCTCCCCGCCTCTGCCCCTGTCCCGGAGCTGTCCAGGAAGCTGCGAGGCGTCCCTGGGGCTCCTGGAGAAGAGAAGTGATGGAGGCGGGGAAGGGGACCGCTGGGGGTGAGGGTGCGTCGGCTACCTGTGGGAACAGGTGGGGTGGGGGCTGTGGTTGGGGAGGGAGAGAGGGTCGGGGAGGACTCTGGGTCAGGCTGAGCTTTGTAGCACTAAGCTAAGCTGGCAGGAGGAGGAGGAGGAGGAGGAGGAGGAGGAGGAGGAGGAGGAGGAGGAGGAGGAGGAGGAGGAGGAGAGGTGATCCACTGGGGGCGGGGCATGAAGCCTTACGCTCCCCCTGCTGCCATGCCTATCGGGGTCACCCTGGCCTTTCGCCCCTTGTTAGCTCCACCTAGAGTTTGGCTCTGTGCCCTGGAAGGTACTTCTTGGTTGACTCGGGGGCCTTTGGGAATTGACCCTGTCCGAGGGGAAGGAGGGCAACGCTGGCCTCTAGTCCCCAGGGATCACTGGAGGAAGCAGATATGTTTTCCCCAACCCTCTCCCCGAGTATAATCTGCCTTATTCTTCCACCCTCCTCCCCTCCTTCATCAGGTCTGTCTCTTCCCCCCTAGCTGAGGAGTGGGGTGGGTACAGAGCATCCTCCTCGGAAGAATTCAGGTGGAGGGGAGGTGCTGAGAGGTAGGGAGTAAGTCCTTGGCTTCCCTCTGCTGGCTGTATCAGCAGCATCCTTTGCATTATTGAGCAGGTGGAGAGAGAGGGAGAGGGAGAGGGGGTGATGGCAGTTAAGCTGGGCTCTGCACTGCAGCCTGCAGCTCTCCCCACCTTCCTCATCCATCCCCCATCCCTGCTGTGGTTTAGGAGTCGTGATTTTTGGTCCCCACGCTTCCCGCCTTTTCCCTTCTCCCTGCTTGACACCAAGACTCCCACACTCTGGCGCAGCTGGAAAGTATTCAGGGAGGGAGGGTAAAGAAAAGACAGGGCTCCGGCCTGGACCCTAAGAGCCAATGGGCATTAAGACATCCTTTTTTACCATGTGCCTGAAAGGAGCTGAAGAGATGATGCAAAGTCTCTTCTTCTCCAGTGACCTTGCAGCGTGCACCTAAGTGATAGAATGAGCAAATGCCTTGGCCATTACCCTTCTAACACCCACGATGCCCAACTTCCTATGGGGCCATCAAAGAAAAAGTTAGAGTCAAAATTTGACTTTGCATATATTGAAGGGCAAAGGGGATTCAGTTCCACATGGGTGGGACAAGGATTTTGCTGGGAAAGAATTAATGCCTGAGTTTTATTAATTGTTGATCCCAAGTAGTCACCAGGATTCAACGAGATGTATTAATTTAAAAAAAATAGGGAGAAGAGCATTCAGAGTTGTGTCTCCTTTGAGATTTGACATTCTCCTCCTTTTTAAGAGTCTTCTGAGATAGTAAAGGGAATGGTAGTTAATAGTTGCATCCTGCTGTTTTAGAAAAGTAGAAGGGTCTCTCTCTGGGAAAGTTTCATTCTGATTTTTCTATCAAAATTAGATTTGCTCAGTCTAATGAGGCCTAAGGTACGTAGTTTACATAATAAAGTATCTCCCCTTTATGCACAACAGAAGCAAGTCAGAGACATGTCTTTGTTCATACACCATATACACAGAGAATTTCTGCCTTACATTCATGCATATTTCCTCCATGTTTTTTGCCTTTTCATATTGGAAACCAAATCAACACTTGGACAAAATGAAACTACTGTTCCAGAATGAGAGGCCTTTTATTCTGAGAGTTTGAATTATGGCAAGGGGCTCCCTTTGCTTATTTCAGTAGCAAAGAAAATGCAGTCTTACTCCTTTGGAGTAAATCAAACGCACTTTCCTACTGGAGCATATGGCAAGTGAGTGCAAATGTTAAAACCTATATATCCTTCAAATAGCATTCCTCTTGACTGACAGTTCATTTTAGCAACAATTCTTTTATTTCCAAGTAGTTTAGTTTGGCTTCATCCCAGGTAAAAAATAGCATATTGATGCTAACTTTCATAGCCTGCTATCACAGAGTCTAGAATTTGGGTTTTGCTGTATCATACTGAAGATAGAGAGGATTTTTAATCTAATAACAATTATTCCATGCAGGTAACCTATATAAGTAAATCACTATATGAATATCTAGATTAGAAAGATTACATTCTTGAGTATGTGACTTATTTGCATTAAAAGCAGTGTTTAAAAAATGCTGAGCCAGACTGGTATACTTAAAATAGGATTCAGTTTTTAAAAATTGATTTTTGCAGCTTTCTAGTAACACATCCATTTTTCTAGAAAATGAGGTATACACACATGTCATGTTATTAAGTCCTAGGGCATTATTCTTACTATTGTAGGAAAAACTCATTTTGTTCCTGGTTTGCAAGTTCATCTTGGAGTAAATTACCCATTATTCTATAGCTTCGTGGGTAATTAATGTGTCATAATCACTTTCTCAACATTAGTTATTCTTCTGATTTATCATACCTTCTTTAATCTAATTCTTTGATGCTTTCATCAAATTTCATCTTAGTAGTTTTCTTAGATGTACGTTATTATGCATATCTGTTAACGAATCTGCTGTTGATCTTCTGAGATTTGAAAATCTATTAAGATGTTTGATTAAAGATATAATAAAACCTTATTAGATAATCAGCCTCCTTAAACTCAACCATGTTTAAGATCTCTTATATGGAATATTTAGCTCTGTATATCCTATTGAGTAAGTGTATCTAGATGAGTAGTTATCTGGCTTTAACTCACCTACAGTCTTTTGGAAGGAGGAGAGATTGGGGGAAAATCTCTGCCTGTGATGTGGATTATATTCAGCCTTTTTGGAATCGATCTTCCTATTATTCGATTTTTGAAAACTTGCCTCCTGTCTCCCAAAGAGGTGTTACTAGTTTTAAACTTACTTTAGAGCAATGGTATTGTTTGATGAGTTTAAAAACATCCCTCAAGGTCAATGGAGATATTTTTTGGAAAAATCTAAATTTGAGTGTCTGTCTTGCTTTCACAACAAGGATTTGGTAAGCACTTATATTCCAGGCACTGCATTTAGCTCTGGAGCTATAAGGACCAAAAAGGATCTCTGCTTTCAAGAAGCTCACGTTATCAAAGAAGAAAACAATATTCAAGTAACTATGTACAAAATACATACAATAAATGGTAGGCAAACTGGGAGTGGGGGTAGGAATGGGGATCAAGATAGATATCTATTAGAAGATGGAATTAGTCTCCAGTCTTGAAGGAAAACCAGAAGATTCAGATAAAGAGGGAGAGCATTCCAGGCTTCGGGGGCCATCTAGGATTTGGAGTTGTTTAACAGGATTTGCTGACCATCACTGAACAGGGTGGTGGATTTCCACAGAGGTTAACTGGCAAAAGTTTTCAATGGTGACAGACTGTATCTCCTTTCTCTAGATTATCCTGGAGATCTTTAGCTAAATATGCAAGTGCTTTTTGGGGTTGCCCAACCCTAGAGAGATGTATGTGTATATCCTAATAAAGTTTATTTAAAAATGGAAGAGAGAGGGATGGAAAAGAGCAATTTTAGAGATGGGGAATCCAAAAAGATATACCCAGAAAATTTAAATTCCTTGAAAACTACTTTCATTTTTTTATCTCCATCTCTAGCAGCAAATATAGGGTTTACTAAATATTTATTGAATTGAATATCAGATTCAATAAGACAGATGACAGGGATCATTTTAACCCTTCTTTGTATCTCCAGCACTTAGTGCAATGCCTGGCACATAGTGAGTGCTTGATCAATCTTATTTGATAGTGGACTGGTAGCCAACTTGTCTAAAGGTGATTTCCATGTGACCCGTCAAAGGTGGATAAGACACTGTTGACTGGAATGTTACAAAGATAGAGACTATATGAAGGGATTTGATCTTTTCTTGCCTCTGTCCCTTTTTCTTTTCTGATCCTCTGAGTCCTCCCTTTCTACCTCTCTCTTTCTTATGCCCTTATACCTGTCCCATCCTTGTGGTGCTGGCTTTTTGGCCACATTTCCAGGAACTTATTAATCCTCTAGAACCCATGACACTTATCTTGTGCATATAGCTGGTAATAATAAAGATTTAATAAGGACTTTAAAAACAGGCAGCTTTTCTGCTGATACATATGTACAGAACCTAATTTTGAAGCCCGGTCAGGAGTCTTTTTGCCTAATCTGTTAAGAAGAAAAGTAAATTCTCTGTTAATGCCAGTCATTTCAAGAATGTCTCTTACTAAATATGGAATCTCTCAGAGTACAGTATCAATGTATTATTACAGATAGTGATTTTGTGCTATTTCAGACCAACCTCTGTTTAATAAACCAAAGTAGATGAATAGCATATGTGATTGTAGACACAAAGTCTAAAATGCTTAGGAAAAATGAAAGAATCATCAAATACTTTAGAAACCTTCATTTAGAGGTAAATGTAGTTTATTAGTTTAATTCAATAGTGGTAATATGATGAAATGAGGCAAGTACTGGATTTGGAGAATTCTTTGGAATCCCAGCTCCCATTACTTCTTATTTCCTATAGGAACTTGGGCAAGTTACTTTATATCTACATATCCTTTAAAATCCGGTAGTTGGACTGGATCTAAGTCACAATCCTTTAGAATGTGCATGTATTTAGCGCCTTGTATGCAAAATATTAGGTACTAAATAGGTACTAAAGAAAATGCATAGATAAATAAGATATAGTCGTCCTGATTTTCAGGGAATATACATATTGAGGTTGAGGCATAAAACCAGGAACAAATAAATCATATATAAGGCAACAATGTGACAAATGTATAAGAGTTGTATGGGTTCAGCAGATAAATGGCTTCTAGTTGGGAAAATCTAAAAAGATTCAGAAACATGGAATGTAAGAGTGGGAAGGGAATTCAAAAGCCATCTAGTCTAGTTGTCATTTGAAGCATGAATCTCTTCTTCAAGATCTTGAATCATTGGTTATGAAGCCACTCATGAAAAATCTCCAGGAAAGGAAGTTCAGAACCTTACATGACAGAATATTTCATTTTGTTTAGCTCTAATAATGGTTGTGAAATTGTAATTTCTTCTACCTCCCTGTAACTTCGCCCCATTAGCCCTTTTGCTGTTCTCTGAGTCCAAGCTGTTCAACTGTATTCTCAGTTCCAAGTGGTGACACTTCAACTATTCGACATTAATAAAGTCACTTCTTAGTCTTTTCCAGATAAGCATTTCCTGTTCCTTTGATCTATCTTGGTAATGACATGATTTTAAGCCCTTTTACCATCCTGATTATCCAGCTCTGGATAAACTCCAATTCATCACTGTGCCTTCTAAAGTATGACATACAGGACTGGACAGAATAGTTTAAATGTGGTCTAGTCAGGGCAAATTGCCTCTCTTGTTCTGGATATTATGCTTGTATTAATATGGCTTAAGTGCATGTTAAGCTTTTCTATCTGTCTCATCACATTGACTCCCAGAGCTTGCAAATATAATAAAACCCCTAGGTATTTTTAAAAATACTAGTTGGTTTCTAGTATGTCTTTAATATTTTCTATTTGTCTAGTTCTTTTTTAACCCAAATATATTAAGTTTTATCTTTTTTAGATTTAACCTGACTTTTTGGGTATCAGTTTCACCATTGAATGTATCGACTATCTCTCCAAACTGTGTTGTTTACAAATTTGAAATGCTAATCACCTATGTCCTTATACAAGTCATTGATTAAAAAATGCTGATCCACACAAGTTGAAGGACATAGCCCTGTAGCATTCTCCCAGAAACTTCCATCTAAATTAGCATTTGATCCATTTATATTCTTTAGGTATTTCAACTAGTTACTATCAAGTCCACATCTTTCTTAGAATATTAGAATTAGAAGAGATCCAAGACAGTTTAGGCTGATTCAAATAAGAACCAAAAAGGCCAATGATTTTGCCTAAGGTAATAGAGCTAATAAATAGAGCCGTTGAATTAAAGACTTTTAACACCAAGTCCACTGGTATTTGGGCAGCTAGGTGGCACGGTGGATAGAGCGCCAGCCTGAAGTCAAGAAGACTCATCTTCTTGAGTTCAAATCTGGCCTCAGATTTACTTACTAGCCATGTGACCCTAAACAAGTCAGTTAACCCTATTTGCCTCAGTTCCTCATATGTAAAGTGATCTGGTGAAGGAAATGGCCAAGAAGTTTAGTAGCTTTGCCAAGAAATCCCCAAATGGGGCCACAAAGAGTTGGACACCATTGAATAATAACAACACATCTTATCCACAAGATTGTAAACAGATTTAAACCTAGATAGGGATGTCAGAGTCCACCTAGTTTATGCTCATTTTACTGATGTGGCAACTGAGGCCCAGAAAAGTTGTGACTTGCCTAAAGTCACGCAGGTAGTATGTTTAGTTGGGGGAAGAGATCAGGGAAGATCTTAATCAGACAAACCTCCTTCAACCCTGAATTGACATAATCACAGAAGACACGGGGCAGATAACAGAAATAAGCTAAGTTAAGAGAATTCTTTAATCAAAATTAACAGAATTAAGCACAGCTAACTTCATATCTGCGAGTACAGCCAAGATCAAACATGCCCCTGGTGATCATTTAAAAAATAGAGACACCCTCTCTAAAGGGGTAGATGAGGTACAAGATGGCTCTGAGGCATGCAAACTCTGGGAGTGAAGAGAGCCAGCTCTGGCCAGCTGTATGGGAGAGGAAGAGGCCAGCATGCCCAGGTGAGTCATTTACCCAGTAGAGGGTCCAAAGGAGAGTGACTTAAGGAGGAAAAGAGCACCCCATCTTGGAATGCTAGAGAGAAATGTGAGTTGTCTTGACTACTTTTGTTTCCCATATGTGTTCCTCTCTAATAGTGTACTCTTACATGTTCACCAGCTGTTCTCAGTGACTTGGTGTGGATTTGTGATCAAGTATGCACCAGGTGCATGTGCGTGTGTGTGTATGTGTGTGTGTGTGCGTGTGTGTGTGTGCGTGTATTCTCTTAAGATACTATCTCCATAAATACTTTTTTTTGTGCTAAATGTATTCTCTGGCTAACTATTGGAGATAAGTGCTCTGGTGGAGGATCATGAGCTGTAGTTGTAAAAGTTTATACCCACAGAATGCCTTGAACTTGGGGTCACTGGTATCCAGGGGACATCGCATGTAAGTATACATGAAGGGGGCAGTTAAGAAGCGGAGATACATAAACATCAGAGGTGGGATGATGAAAGGCTTTGTTAAATGCTTTGCTGAAACCCAAGCCTACTATGTTAGTGGTGTGCCAATCTATTACCTCTTTCACAAAAGGAAATGAGGTTAGTTTTTCATGACTTGTTTTCAAAGAACCCATCCTAGTTCAGAATAATTAACATTTTCCATTCTAAGTACATACAAACTAGTTCCTGAACAATCTTTTCTAGTGTTTTTGTTTCCCTTCAGAATAAATACCAAACCTACTGACCTGTGTATAATTTGAAGAATCTGCCTTCTTTTCCTTTTTTAAAAACAGGTCTATGTTTACCCATCTTTGGGTCTATTTTACGTGCTGCACTCCCTCAAAGATGACAGATTGTGGTCAATAATGAAAGGGAATTTTCAGTTGTCCCGAATATGTAGTTTTTCCAGGTGAGGTGATTTAATTGCATGGAGAGAAACTAAGCTGCTATTTCTGAGCTCTCAATTATGCCCTTAGAATGATGGGGCAGAGGCTCACAAAGATAGGTTCAGAGTCGAAGCTTTGGATGGATCTGATAGTCTTTTCACTGACTCTTGTAGAAAAACTAACTCTGGTCATCAGGGGTGTTACCAAGCTTTGCCAAACAATCTCAAGGTGCCTGAGGAAGGAATATGCAGGCATACTATTCTCCCTTGGCAACCTCTGCCACTTGGTACATCAGGGAAGAGATATAGACAAGTACATTGACAATCAATTCTGGGGGCTTTTGCTATATCTGAATCATTCTGTGTTCAATCCAAACTGCCTTAAGGCTCCATTGACAGCCAGTAACTGTCTTTCCTCCTTAAATATACTTATTAACATCACCCCTGGTGGAAGCCTTCTATGGCAGTCGTTGGTGCTTTTCATAGCTATAAGTGCTGATTAAGGTAGCTGCATCAGTTTCACCGTATTCGGGAGGCATGATGAGGCTAGCTTCTCTAGTGATGGAACTAAACATAGGTGTTAACTTACCAACTTGTTAATTATATTAGGTTTCAGGACACTGTTACCTATTTTGGTTCTAGACTTCCTGGTTCTTTCCTGGTAGAGAAAGCAGTGAGGGAAGACTTCATGGAGAAGGTTGACTTTCAAAAAAGTAAAAAAAGAATAGTGGGAGAAACATTCCCAACTCCCAGAAGTTGAAAGTGGCATGAAGAAGCCAGGAGATGAAATGCCTGAGATGTGTGAGAAACAGGAGTGACCCAGTTTAGTGGAACTTTATCATGTTGAGTGCTATAAAGTGATATGAAGCAAGGCTAGCCAGGCAGGAGAATAATATCCTGGAGAGCCTTTTATATGAGTGTTTAATATGAGGTTGAGGTTTTGCATTTGTTCAGTAGTGGGGAATGATAGCAAGTTTTTGAACATTTGAAGTAAAGGGTCAAAAGTAAACGTTAGGAAGATAAATTTGGACATTTGTGAAGGATGACTTGGAAAGGTGATAGAGATTAAAGGCAGAAACATTTATTAAGGTTGTAATAATTCAGGAAAGAGACTCATGAAGATCTGCATTAGGGTGATGAGAGTGGAAACAGACAGGAGGGAAGTAATATGAAAGTTGGTTTAATAGGGTTTAGTGATTTATTATATGGGGAAAAACAGGAACTGATGATGACTCTTTCCAGTCTGGGTCCCAGAATGGTACTACCATTAATGGAGATAAGAAGTTAGGAAGAAAATCACATTTAGGGGAAAATATCATAGGCTTAGTATTGGCCATGCTGGGGTTTTGACTTGCTGATGGGAAATTCAGGTAGAGATATTCATTGGGCAATTAAAGTTGTGGATCTGCAACTCTAAAGGGCTCTAGTTACAAGGTATTCTTATTTATGAATTAAAATTTCTTCTTTTGGGCAATAGCTCAGCTCGGTTTGAGCTACTATCTATAGCTGGAAGTATATATAGCTGAGGTTCTTTACTGAAAATTAGATTATTCTTTCTCCCTACAAGCAAAGCTTTTATGATGCTAAATAAATGTATACCTTCATTTACAATGTATTGGACACCATACTTGCTTTTCATATTTTTTTAAATTTAAAAATTGCTCCCCTCATTTTAATGGAAACTGCTCTCTTCTATGACTTTGAAAAGAAGTGAAATTTTAATGGTTTCAGGGGTCTGTTCTACAATAATAATAATGTTTTCATGCAGTTTCTAATGTTTCTTTCATAAATACATAGTATTTATGCTCCTGTCTAGTCAGTTAGATTATTTGTAGCATATGGGATAGAATGAACAGGTGCAAATACATTCAAAAATGAGATATTATACAGGAAGAATTCTATAAAGCATGTCAAAAGAGAAATGTTTTGCGGAAAATATGAGCTGGTCATGTAGCAAAAATGAGTTATAATCAATGGATGGTATGCCCCCTTGATTTCCCTCCTATGTCAAGGGAATGAGAAGAAAGCCCCCATTGCATAGGTTGGATTATTCCCTCACTCCTGTGACAGATTTACAGGAGGAAAAAATAGAAGCTGGAAAGGATGGGCAACCATGGATTGCAACTTGCATCATCTCATACTGTTATGACATCGGAGACATATAGCAGTACTGAAAGACGGAATGATGTGAAGAAAGACAAAATAGGTTAATGGGATTTCCCTTTTCCCTTGGAGGTAATAAACTTTTGATGATTATTGTGAGTAATGCTTATTTCATACAATTATATTATGACTAGAACACTGTAAATGGATGTTAAGACATCTACCTAGTAAAGTAATTCCAATATGAGGCACTTATCTCTGTTATTATCTTATGCTTACTGTATTAAAAATTCCTTTCCTCTCTGCTGCTTTTGGCACTGTTACTCACTCTCTCCTTGGCTACTCTTTTCCCCCTAGGTTTTCAGGACACCACTTTCTCTCGGTTTTCCTTTTACCTATCTGGCTGCTCCATTTCTATGTGCTTTGCTGGATCCTCCTCCAGATCATGCCCTCTAACCATAAATATCTCTCAGGGTTTTGTCTTGTGCTCTTTTTCTCTTGCCCTCTATATTACCCACTTCATTTGGGGATCTTGTTAACTTCCATGGATTTCATAACCATCTCTGTGCTGAAGATTCTCAAATTTTTCTCTGCTGACCTCCAAGCTCACATCTCCAAGTGCTTCTCAGACATCTCAAACTGGATGTCCAGTAGACATCTTAAATCCAATATGTCCAAAAACAGAACTCATAGTCTTTTCCCTTAAACCTTCCTTCCCACCTTGCTTGCTACTGCAGAGGGCATCAGCATCTTCCTGGTCTCTCAGGCTCCCAACCTAGGAGTCCTCCTGGATTCCTCTTTATCTCATGATCTCCATATCCAAACTGTTGTGTAGGACTACAGATTTCATCTTTGCAATATCTTCAGCAGCACTCAGATGTGCTCCACTTTCTCCTTGGACACTGCCCCAACTTGGTGCAAGCTCCAGTCACCTCATGCCTTGACATAGTAACCCTCTGGTGGGTCTGTCTGCCTTTAATCTTTCCCCGTTCTGCCACTAAAATGATTTTCCTAAAATGCAACTCTGATCATGTCACCTCCATACTTAATAAACTCCAGTGGCTCTCTGTTGCTTCCAGGAGCAAATACAAAATGCTCTTATTTGGCATTCAAAGTCCTTCATAACCTAGTCGCCTTCTATCTTTCCCATTTTACTCCTCAACATATACTCTTCAAGTGTCTTCTGACACTTAATAGCTGTGTGACCAAGAGCAAGATGCTTAATTTCTTTTCACCCCAATTTCCTCATGTTTAAAATGGTTCTGATGATGCATGCAATTTTGTTGCCCTTTCGTTTCATTTATATCCAACTCTTTGTGATCCTATTTGGGTTTTCTTGGGAATGATACTGGGATAGTTTTCCATTTCCTTCTCCATATCACTTTACAGATAAGGAAACTGAGGCAAACAGGATTAAGTGACTTGCCCAGAGTCACATAGCTAGTAAATGTCTTTGGCTGGATTTGAACTCAGGTTTTCTTGATTCCAGGCCTAGTTCTGTATCCACTGTGTCACCTGGCACATGAGTATTATAAAATAATTAGACCCCTTCTAGCTATTTTGCTTGTTATAACACCCAAGTCAGCTTGATTTTATTCTGATTTCATTATTATTCCACAGTAGTCCATTATTGTAGTCAGAAAACTCTGAAATGAATAAATGAATGAAAAATCATTTGTTACAAAAATTAGTTTGGGTCTGGCACTGAGCCACATGTGGAAGAAACATACCAAAGAAGAAAAAAACCCAAAATTTCCATCCTCAAGGGGCTTATATGCTAATGAGGGAAATGAAGCACTTGGGGGAGCCAGGGAGGATATGGTAAGTGGGACAGTATTGTTTGTCTGGATTATGTAAATGGTAGAGTTCAATTGATGGGACTAGAGATGTAGGACTGGGGAGTAGAAGACAGGAAGGGGAAGGGTACACCCATGGCTGGAAAAAAATTCTGGAGAGTGAGGAGTGAAGTAAAAGCTTGGTATCTGGAGCTTTCTTGAAATGTTCATCATGGAGGGACAGTTACTAATCAGGAGAAGAAGGCCTTAGGGCAGAAATTACTCTAGAGTGCCAACATGGTAGTTGAGTGAAAGAAATTGTGTGTTTCCTAAACTTTATTATCTTCCCCCAGTGCCTAACATAGCACTTTGCACAGTGTGGGTGTTTAATAGATGTTTGGATGGCTGAATAAGGCTAAGTCCATTTTTATATAGTGTAGAAGCATGGTGGGTAGCATATTTATCTTGCCCTCTATAGATAGCCCTAATTACATTGCGGGGCTCGGTTTAAATTGTGTTATAATGGGGACTCTTTTTTTTTTTTTGAGTATGGGTTGGACAAGATAGGTTGGAATGAGATATCCTCCAACTTTGAGCTTCTGTGATTTTGGCTAGGATGCTCTTTTTCCCCCTCCTCTTTATGCATAACTGCTTTACATATTCCCTCAAAATTTGAAAGAGCTTTATAAATAAATCCATATCTAACTCTTTTTAAAGGAACATTTGAAATAAAACTGTTTCCAGTCCAGTAACTTTGCCTGAGGAAAAACAGTGTTATAGTTTTGACTTCTTTTGTGTTGGAGGCGGAAAGAGAGCCATACACTCCCAGTTTCTGAGGCTCCCCTCCCACAGAGTCATGCTGCAGTTGATGACTTGGCACCAGCTGTCCACTCTTCTTCCTTAACATGTTGATCAGACGCCCAGTGGAGGCAGGGCACCCTTGTGGGTTCTCTCCAAAGACAGATGATGTCACTTCTGCAAAGGATGATTGAGATTGTGCCAGAGAGGTATAGAGAGCATCCTCCTGTGCTACCCCTCTGGCGTGTTTTTATTTTTCCCTCAGTAATTTCTGGATATAATCCCTTCCACCTCTCCTCTATAACATAGAAAAACAATTGATCAAAAACAACCCAAATGATGACCATGACTAAGTGTGTACTCATACTTTCTCACCTGTCAGGTCAGAGGAGGAAGGCTATATTTCATTTTATGTTCTCTGGGAACAAATTTGGCCCTTATGATTGTAGAGTTTAACTTCCTTCTGTGTTTGTTTGCATTCTTGTACATGTTGTGGATATTTTCCTGGTTTTTGTGCATCCTTCTTGAAATTTAAAAGCAGAATTCAGGTGATCAATCTTCTTTTCTGGTCTCTGGTTTTGAAGACAGGAAATGGAGATATACAACAAACATTTGCAGGTATAGCTGCATAGAAAGGACTTGGATATTATATATATATATATATATATATATGTATGTATGTATGTATGTATGTGTGTATGTGTGTATGTATGTATGTATATCTCTCAAAACTACTTTTTAAAAAAATGCAGGATACATAAGCTAGAGTACAGAGAGCTTATAAAAGGAAAACCAGATCACATCTCCAATTGTTAGATGGGTTGCTTATTGTCAGCTTTGGTGGGGTGGATGGGAAGGATAAATCTAGAAGATTCAATTCAGCAAACACTTAAAAACACATTCAGGTGTTTGTATCCTGGATCTCTTTGGCAGTCTGGTGAAGCCTATGAACCCCGACTCAAATTATTATTCTTAAACGCGCAAAATGAAATACATTGGATTACAAAGGAAACAAATCATAGTGAAATATAATTATGAAAATATTAATTCGTGGACTCTGTGAAATCTATCGATGGACGTAATCACTGCTGCTCTAAATTTTGTGAAGCCCTTTACAAACATGATGTTAATTGATTCTTACAATAATCCTGTGAAGGAAGTACTATTTTTCTCCTCATTTTATCAGTGAGGATGCTGCCAATACTGTGCTAGACACTGAGGATTCAGAGAGGAAAAAACAATGCAAGTATCTCTTCTTGGGAGCTTAAGATGTAATTGGAGGAATGTGACATGGACTGAGATAAGGAAGGTACAAGGTGAAATGGGCTAAGAACAGAGAATAGAAGGTGCGGTCTTTGAAGACGAGGACATTTTTGGTTTTGTGTTTGTATGCCTAATGCTGAGCACAATGTCTTGCACGCAATAAGAGCTTAATAAATGTTTATTGAATTGCATTGAGAAATCCATGAGTATTTGAAAAGGGAGCTCATTCAACTTGTAGTAGGTAGGAAGAGACAAGACTGAGCGCAGAAAGAACTTCATGAGTGGGGCAATATCTGAACTGAACCTTGAAGGAAAAGAAAGATTTCAACAGGTACAGATGAGGAAAGATGAACTAAAAACCCACGGAAGTGGTCAGTCATGTGTGAATGAGCCTTTCTGCAAGGCTGAGATTTCTCTAGAGAAATCTCACTTCATTAACATTTGATAAAAAATGCTGAAGCATTCCACATAAATAGACTGTATATGCTACTAGATGGAAGTCAGTTTTATAGATCTGGGCATTTTGGCAGAACCAGATTTCTGTAAAGGATACCGGTTTGCATTTTTTGAAGACAAAGTTGAAGAACCTTTGCATTTGTCTCCAGACCTTACAAAAATTCAGTCTTATGTAGAGATTAAATGGAGGCAGGATGATGAATCTTTCATCAATATTATCCATTTGGTCTGAGTGTGTAGAAAGTGACATCTCAATGAAAATATTTACTTAATATTATAATTTTTTAAAATTATAGCCATGTCAAATCATAGCAATTTTGAATTTTGTTTTCTCCTTGGGAATGGGAGGTAGAGTAGTATGCTTTCATCCTTTTGAATTCTACTCATCTTTTTAAGTACCACTCAGTTATTATCTCCTTTACAAAACCTTCTCTTACTCCATTTCTCCAGTTTCTAGCAACCTTTCCTCTCCTCAGACCTCACATAGTATTTTGTTAGCTGATCCCTTGTGCACTTAGGTGATGCTCCCTATTATAGGGTTTTGTGTGATATATCTTCCTCCTAGACTAAAAGAGCTTGTTAGAACAAGGATTGTGTCTTACCTAGACCTTATACCTCTGTCTGTGTTCTTCCCAAGGTTTGGTACTCAATGGATTCTTAATGTTGGATGAATTGAATCATGACCTCCACAGAAGGAAATCAGATCCTCTCCAAGCATCTGAGTTCTCAGTTGCTTATCTAGAAAGGAGCAGTCCATGGCATTCTCTTTTGGATTGCCAGATCATGGACTTAGAACTAGAAGAAACCTTAGAGTCTAATCTCATTTTATAGATGAAACTAAGGCCCCAAGTGAGGAAGACTCTTGCCTAGGGTCACACAAGTGCTAAGTGAAAGAGCTGGGATTTATCTTTCTCTGACTCCAGATTCAGAGCTCTTTCTACTTCATAGTTCTTCTCTAATTTCTTCTTTCTGCCATCTCGGATGACTATAGAGAGGCAGTGAGGCCCTTTTACATAGGAATTAGCAATAGAAATACCTCACCCTTCATCAGCAAGACTAATAACCTCCTGACGAAGAAGGTTTGCTGAGCACTGTAAAATCAGCTTCTGTGGCCACTCTACTTTGACTTCTGACTGGTTCTTGATGAATGCTCCTGGATGCTGAGTTTGATCTTAATGATGCTCTAATTGTGCCAAGGACCTTTTTGGACTCTTTGCAAGTAGAAGAATTTGTTTAACATCATGGTGCTATCTTAGTTGGCCTACAAAGGGACTTAATATCTTTATCATGATTATCAAAAAGCACTAAGTGTTGACTCTTATGTGGCACAATACTATTCACAGCAAGGGAACAGATACTTTCCCTGTGCCCAGATGTAATTTTTCACTTAACTTATCATAAGCACAACTATTTAACTTGGGCAAAACCTGATAAAAATCATCAAATAGATTATTGCTGTTTGTTTGCTTTTGTAATTTTGATTTTAGATGGCAATTTTTCTGTAATCTTTAGGCTCCCAAAGATAGTAAATTAACAGCATTGCAAATAGCCATCTTCGAGGTGGTGTCATCAGGCAAGCAGTTATTAACACCTACTCTGATGAAGTATTTATGTATAATTCATCAGTTTGGAAACTAGGGATATCAGCACAAAAAAAAGCCCATTTTGCATTTTCACTGACATGTGATCCTATCTTGATTTTTGAAAGCGATATTGATGGAAAAGACTGGCTCTGGCATCTTAGGACCTGATTCCAAATGCTACATCTAATAGTAACTGTATGGTCTTAGAAAGGTAATTTAATCTCCTTACACCACAGTTCCCTCATTCATAAAATGTAAGGATTGTACTAAATGGCATTTTGAGGTTCCTTCTAATTTTGTATGGTCAAGAGAGGTTAAATGACTTGTCCATGGTCACACCACCAGAAAGGTAGCCAGAGGAGCACAATGGAAGAAGCAGCTAGATTTGGAGTCAAAACACCCAAGTTCCCATTCTTGCCCCTGTGTCACCATGAGAGATTCATTTCACTTCTTAGAGGCTCAGTTTCTTATTTACCAAATGGAGTTGGACTGTACAAACTCTTCCAGCTTCAGTATTCTGTGATCTTATTGTAGAGTACCTAATGTTTAGATGAAAAGTAGAACCATAAAAGCAAACCTGAATTTTTGTGTTTATGATTTATATTGTTTGGGGAGTGGAGGAGGTTTGCAAGTCCTTTTAGTTATTGTTCTTTGATCATAATTAGGGTAGTTGGCCATGAGGTGACGATGGCATCTCAGTTATAGTCTTTGCTTTAGATAGGAGCCTAACTTTATGCCATGTTGTGGTGTGGAGTCAGAATGTTTGAGCTGAGAGGAGTTGTAGAGTTGATCGTTTCCCAAACTCCATTTGTGTTTGTCCTTTATTCTTGAAGGAGACCAACGACATCAGGAAGGGGAAGTCTTGAATTGCAAGTGAGTTGGATTTAAGGGAGGCAAGGCTGTGCAAAGTCAGCAACTTCACTCTCTCCTTGGGTCCAGTGGCAAGATGTAGATCAGGATAAGGAGATTGCCCAAGGCAGTGGGTGACCTTGACTTTTCTCAGGTCTCTCTCTGTTTGTCTGAGGGAACACCCATTCAGTGATTAAGGATAGAGAAGAAATAAGGCAGAAAAATGACCTCTTTTATGTACTCAAAAAAAAAATAATCTGGGAAGGAAGCCTCTCAGGGTATCTGACCAGAATAAATAACAATTGTTATTTATACTCACTCTGAGCCATCAAAACCCAAACAGTGATCAAGTGAGGCTTGGGCTGGGACCTATTCTTGGCCTATCAGTGAGAACTAGAGTGGTTTGGGTTAAAGGCATAGTCTAGTAGCTCCATCTGAATCCTAATGGGCTTTATCAAAGTCTGATTTTCCAGTTCTATATTTCAGGAATTTGGCCTCAGACACTTACTAACTGTGTGATCCTGGGCCCCAACTCTACTAGTGAAAAAAGGGGAGCCCACAGAGGTCAAATGATTTATGCCACATTGACAGAGTTAAGACCCACCCCACACTAACTGCAACTTGAGGTGGAGATGAATATACTTTAAGTACACCCATGCGTGTGCACATACACATATGAACTTTCTCTTTAACCTGCTAACTTGTCCATGTTGTTCAGTTCAGTTTGATGTTTTGTGACCCCATTTTTAGTTTTCTTGACAAAGATAGTGGAGTGATTTGCCATTTCTTTCTCTAGCTCATTTTACAGATGAGGAAACTGAGGCAAACAGGGTTAAGTGACTTGAGAGGCACACAGCTAGTAAGTATTTGAGGCTGGATTTGAACTCAAGGCATCCTGATTCTAGGCCCAGCACTCTATGCACTGTGCTACCTATTGTGACAATCAGCTGAATAATTTATCTTAAAGAACATGATTTTATTAAAACCAGTCACATATAACAATTAGCCACCTGACTCAGTTATCCTTAAGTATTAACAGTTTTTGCTTAATGTAATCCTGATGTTATTATGAAACTTAATTAGCATCTTTTAAGAAATGTATCCTAGAGAATCTTACTTCTCCCAATACCATCAGGCCAAATCAGCGTAATGGGAGTGGTCATCAAGGCTGCCCAAGGAAGTTACAACGTGACTGTCTCTCATAACCAATAAATGTGTTCTCAGTTCATCTCTGTGTTGCTCCTAGAACTTTCTCCTGCTCACCTTGGGACTGATCTTGACCTATTTCTCAAGTGGGTCTTTTGCATGGATCTGTTCTTTAACCTGGTGAAATTCAGAGCTTGTCTTTGCGCCTTGACTTCCCTAGACCTTGGGAAAGGCTTGTCATTGATGAGCACATATGCCACTTTGCTCAGTACTGGTAAGTGGTCCTTCCTTCTGCGTGTTACTAAGAAACAATGCAGCTCTGAGATTCTGCCCACTGCTCGAAGTCCCTTTTCTTAAAACTCTCTACTCCCCATTTAGTGGGCCCCACTAAATGATCTGGTTTTAACAATAAAGACAAGTATTTACTGTGATAGTGGCAAACATTGATATAACACTTTACGTTTATTGTCTCATTTAATTCTGACAACAGCACTGTAAGGTGAGTGCTGTTATGATCCTTATTTTACATATGTAGAAGCTGAGGCCAAGAGAGGTTAAGTGACTTGCCCACAGTCATGCAGTAAGTGTCTGAGACAAGACTGAATTCAGATTTTCCTGACTTCAAGTCCAGCAGCCTCTGTGTTGTGTGACGTAGTTGCCCCATACTTATTGAGTACTATGTGAAAGGCACAGTGCTAGGCACTGAGGATACAAAGACAAAAAGCAAAACAAAATAAAAAAAATAAGTTCTTTCCTCAAGGACATTATATTCTACTGGGAAAGTGTATTGGAGCCTCAGTTAGCCCCTCACATCTCAGGCTCCCTTAGGCAGTTCCAAGAGTATTTCTATGATTTATTTTAATTTGAATAGTCCTTATTAAGAAAGAAAAGGCATTTTTTTCCTTTTTGTATTTCTATCTCCTTTGTTTTTCCCATATCTACATCCCATGGCATCCGCCAGATGCCAAAAGGGGAAACTTGTCACATCTAACCTGTCCCCAGGCTGCTAGCATATATTTCTGTGATTGGCATTTTCGGAATAAAAAGTTAGTAACTTTTTGTTTTCCTCTTAAGATAGAGAGAGTGTGTCCTTCTTCTGACAGATATAATCAGCTTTCAGGTGTTGAAAGTATGCTTATAACACTATTCTTGTGGAGCTAAGCTTGCCATCCCAAACAATTATCCTGCCAGCCTGAATAGTGTATATTGTTGTGGAAAGGTAACCTATTTAATTAAGCAGGCAGAGAAATAATCAGACCCGTGTGCACTCAATGAAAACCATGTCCACCACAAGGTCATGGTCAGAGCCAGATGTGAAACTTGCTCTGACGGTGTCTTGGGATGAAAAGAGATCATTAAGATGAGTATCTACTTAAGGTAGTACAGCTGGTAGGCATGCCCAACAGCTAATGCCCTTTGTGAAAGGTAAAGAGCTTGGTCAGTTTCAGGGATGCTACTAATCATAGAAACTGATATTTATGTATGGTTGGAATCTTGCATAGTCTTAAGAGGTGGGTAGTTCAAGTATTATCATTCACATTTACCAGACAAAGAAACTGAGGCACTGAGGGTTAAGTGGCTCACTTAGAATCATATAGCAACTAAACAAATGGAGTAGGACTCAAATCTAGGTCCCCTGATTCCAAGCCTAGAACTTCCGCACTAATGGAGCACTATCTTCCCATGGCTCTGATACTGGAGATAGGATTGAGACTAGGGGATCCCTCGAGATTTGGCTTATTCCTGAGTAAAGGCAAGTTATTGGGGATCTGGGCTAACCTGGTTATATTGCTTAGAGGTGATGACCACAGATTAGAACCAGGTCCACTTTAAGTGAACTTAGCTCTTGCTTCAGCATGTGGCTCTTAGCCTCCCCTACTTCGTATCCATCAAATTGGCAAAAATAATTAAAAGCAGTAAAACTCTGTATTAATGAGGTTGGGCAGGAAGACCCACCCACAATTATGCACAATCAAATTCCATACTAGTAAACTCTTTTTTTGGTAATCTTGGAGGATACAATAAAAGTTACAGACATAATCATACCCTTTTATTCAATAATTCTGTTGTTGAAAATATACCCTGAAAGTGGTCTAAAAAAAAAGCCATTTGTCCAAATATTTTTGTAGCATCATATATAAGCATAAAAAACTGGAAACAAATGTCCAACAATGGGGGAATGGTTAAGTAACTGAAGTACATTAATGTAATGAAATATCATAATGCAATCAAGACTGATGAGACAGAGGGGTAGAGAGAGGGAATAGAGAGCTGTTTTGTGCACTGCCCAATTCTTCTGTTAATAGGTGGTTCTTAGGGAGTGGCGGTCTCTGTTTGTTGGGACACAGGGTTCAAGTGAGGGAGTTCCCAGGGTGGGGGATTCCAGATCTGTTTAACAACTCATGGTCTAAGGAAGGAGGAGTTCCCTGATGCTGAGACAGGCTTGAGATCTCCCTGATGCTGAGACAGGCTTGAGATCCGCAGGCTTTGCATTCAGGTCCTACTCGTCAGGACAGTGGTGTGGTTGCTGAGGGTCTTAGTCATGGTCCTGGACAAGACTTCTTATACTAGGAGAATTACTCACCATAATTTACCAGAGGGAAGCAATGGACTCCTAAGTCACTCAAGGGCACATTTATTGGCCCATTGGTACCACACCTGGCACAGGGCAATGGGGAGAGCAAATGATCCGGATCAGTGAGGGGAAGAGGGTGATGAACCAGGAGAGCAATATTGCAAAACTGTAGGTAATGCTTATAGGGAGGGGGTAGAATTTTCCCTGGCCTATACCAAATGTGGAAAGCATGCTTATGGCCATGGGGTGAGAGGTATGTGCCCTTGATTGAAGGGAAATTGCAGAGGTTTTTTAAGGCTTTACTACTGGTGGAAGTCATGTCCTATCAGGGGCAACTGGCTAGGTTGTGGAGTCCCAGTGGCTGGTTTCTGGGTTGATTGGACCTGGCATTTATTTCCTAAGGGGGTCTGTGGGCAGGGGTGCTCTTTTGGGCCCCTTTTTGGACCATTTTCAGATGGATGGAGTGCCTTTGTCTGCTGGCCTTCAAGGAGGCTCATCACAGGAGAGTGAAGTAGGGAGCAGGGCATGTTTCACTAGCCACAGGAATACGTAGACTGAATAAAAAGAGAAGTGCAAGGAGTCCTGGGGGCCTAGCATGTATTTGGGGGGGTACATGCAATTCGCAACACACTAGCATCAACAAATCACACAAGTATTACATACTGTACAAAAATGAATTGGCTTTGGGAGTCAGGAAAACCTGGATCCAAATCCCACCTTTGACACATATGGGTAAATCATTTAACTTCTCTGCCTTCAGGCAATTGTTTACGGCTAAATGTGGCAGAAGAGTTGCTGATTTTGGCCGATGGAAGGACGGATCTGGACCAAAAAACCCCCATAAGGAATACTAAGAAATCTGGAAAGAAATTTATGAAATAAATTATAGTGTAAAAAAGACTGAACCAGGAGAATGGAGTATGTACTCACTGTGATCAGAAAGGAAAAGTAAGTGAGAATGAATGGACGAAGATTTGGAATGTGGACATAGAAGAAGCTGCTGAAATTGTTTGGTATTCTATATGTTGAAATTTATTAATTTAAATATAAATAGTTGCTGTAAAAGTTTGGATATTTACATTGATGTTCAGTTTTTCAACAAAATATTTAATTAAAACTCCTTGACAAAGGCATTTCATTTGTATGTCTGACTATATACATCCTTAAGATGACTTGTCTCCTCACTTGAACAAAGCAAAAATTCAGCATGAAGCTCCAAATGCTTGTAAATAATAATTTAAGGTAATTTTTAAATCATAAATAATAATCACATAGGTATTTGGTTAATATCAAGGAATTTAAAGAATCATTAGCATTCGGTAATTGTTCAGATCTGCAGAAACACTTGGCATCCGTGCTCCCACACATAGAACACACTTCTGAAATTTGTCCAAGAAAACTAACTTGTGTATTTGTATCTATAATTAGAGGAGTTAGAAGAGTGCTGGCTTTGAAGTTAGGAAGACCTGAGTTTGGATGCTGTCTCAGACACTTACTGTGTGACCTTAGCCAAGTCACCCTCTCTTGGCCTTGGTTTCCTCATATGTAAAGTGAGAGGATTGAACTTGATGACCTTTAAGGTCCTTTCCAGTTCCACATCTATGAGGCAGAGCTCTCCTTGATGGCAACTTCCCTGAAGGAGTAAAACTGAGAAGAAACAACTTGTTTTAGGCTTATTTGGAAAAACCCTCAGAATAGAACAGTCCCGTGGCATCTTTTGAATCCTAGTGACTTTTCATTAATAAGGCTGCACTAAAATCTGTGAAATGCTTCTAATGAGTAAAATGTTCTGATCAGATTAGTTGGATAGCATCTTTGGTATGTTGCAAAGAGTTGGATTTGAGATCAAGAAATCTGGCTCCCTGTAGCCTGAGCACATCAGCAGGCCCTGAATACAGGCTTTCTGGGTTCTGAGACTGGATTCTCTTAACACTACACCAGGCAGCCTCTCTAAAATAGCAATACTATTACTTATACAAGGTACAGTGTGGTGGGTAGAGTGCCAGACTCCAAGTCAAGAAGACCTCTTTGACAGAGGCAGAGTCACTTCACTTTTTTCTCAGTGCTCGAGGAAACTTTCTGTGATTGTAAGTGCAGATCTGCATTGCTTGAGAAAATTTTCTCATTGAATATTCCCTATTCCATATCTAGGCAGCAAAAAGCCTCTAAACCCCTATTTATGTTGCCATCTTAAAAGGATAACTATGAGGAAAACTCTTGTAGATCTATAGACTTTGTAACACTATAGAAATTGGAGTTATTTTCCTTGTTGTAGTATTGGAAACATGATCCTAGTTTATCAACGAAAGCTTTGAAGTACTCTTCAGATTTGTGGGCACGAGTTTGTTTCTTCTGTGGCCATCATGGTAAACCTCATTAGAATGAGTTCAGACATTAATTTAAAAATGATAATTTTTATTTTTCTCATTTCAGATTTATGGACTATAATGGTATTAATAAAAGTAAAGCATTAAGCTTCATTAAACTTCTGTTTTAAATATTTTTCCCTATGGCAGAAGAATCAGTGTGGTTATTCTCTTTGATGATACAAAGAATAGCACATTGATGCATAGTTTCATACCCCACTCCACCCAGTCAGAAGAAAAAAATGGATGATTAATTCCTGGTGCAGATCCAAAAGCTGGCACTAAGATCTGGTGTACTAGTTATGAAGTAGGGGGCGGGGAGAGGGGAGACTTCAACTGTTTAGGCATTTGTTAAAGATCTCTTCCTGTTAAAAATACAGCTCTGATAACTTTGTGACTTGCCTTACTGGAAATCCCCTCTTCCAGGAAGGAAGTAATGAGGGAAACTTCTATTATGGACTTTATTTGGACTAGTAAAGATGAAGTAGTTGGTGAGACACAATGGGAAGCATGGGAGTCAGGGACTGTTTCATTCTATAATTCACATTCAGTAAGAGGTTATCTGGTATAGTCTGATATGTTTAATAGAAGATCAAATTTCCTAACAACTATAGCTGTTTAAAAAACGAATGAGCTGCCTTAAGATGAAGGGAATGGGGTGAAGGAGAATATATTAAAATGGAAAGAGGGCTGTGAATTTTTCTCTTAGAACTTTTCTGATAGAGGTTGGTCAAGGAGTGTCTTCCATTTCTGAGAATCTGTGGTTTTTAGATTTAGTAATTTATTTCTGTTTATATTTGAAAAATTTATCTAATATATTATGTATTAATTCTACATCATTAGTGATCACTAATAATAAACCTTTAACACAAGTGTGCTTTAAATGTCATAAACCTTATATTTTATGAGATCAAAAATCAATCAACATGTTGCTCTGATAAAAGCATACGTCATTTTAACGCTTAGCCTTTAGAATTATAGTATAAATACTTTAATACAGAAATAGTTACACAAATGTTATTTATAATAGAACTAAGAATAGGACATTAATTCGGATTGCTTACAGTATAAAAAAAACCGAGAGAGCTGGAATGCACTTTATAGATTATCTAGTCCAAATCTCTCATATTACCCATGAGGAAATTCAGCCCCAAGAGGGAAGGACACTTATCCAGTCATACTGTAGTCAAATCTACAAGCATTTAAGTGCTTACAAAGTGCCAAGCCTGGGCTTAGTGTTGGAAATACAAACCAATGGAAAGAAAATCCCTACCCTCAGGAAATGGGGAAGAGGGCACATAGGGAACTAAAAAATGGCCCTGGGGAAAGTGACTATGTAGGGTCATGGTGGAGAAGTTTGGAGTTTCAGAATCAGAGTCCAGAAAAGAAGGCAAGATTAAGCCTAGCTGACTACGATTCTTACTCCTGGAGGAGTTCACTACTCAGGAGGAAGGGGCCCCAGGAGCAGAGGCATCGTCCAGGGTGAGAAGTCTGGGAAATGGTAGACAAGTCTGGAGAGTCAGGAGTGCCAGGAGCAGGTAGCTGAGCTGTGATTCCAATCTAATAATTTGATTCTTAATCCTGGACTCTTTCCTCTCTGTCACTGATCAAAAATGTACTTCCTGGAGACCTCTGCTTATCCAAGGACAACCTTGGGATACCTTTACTCCTGTCAGAAGAGCTGGGAGCTATTTATGTTTCTTCCTAAAGTAAAAGTGCTTGAGTATGCATTTCTTCTACCCTATTTTAAGGTGAACACAAAAGCTGTACTATATTCCTTTTGTCCTAAAATTGTTCCTTCCTACACTTCCCCAACCTGGATTTGTCTAACTTCCATTTTTATGAAAACCAAATAAAATGAGGGTATCATAACAAATATATTTGGGGGTATAGAACAGACTAATGTGTTGTTGAATATTTATAGGCAAGACAAAAGATCATAGCACCTGACACAGTGGCTTCAGTAGGGGACAGGATTAGGAAGGGTAAGGCCAATAATTTAAGGGTGATCAGGGGGAAAAAGCACCAAAATTCTTCCAGTGACATCATATTGTTTGGAATATTGGAAGAATCAACACTGTAGATGACTCCAAGGCTATAGAAGAGGTTTGTGGTGGCCAGATAAGCAGACTGAAGTTTGTTGACACACAAATGATGAATACAAGTAGTAGCATAAAGGATGTCACAATGGACACATATGACTGAAAAGGGAGGTGGGCAGAGGCATGATCATGGTATCTCATATTTATAAAGGTTTATAGAGCGCTTTCCTTACAACAACCATGTGGAGTGGGTAATATTTATTATCCCCCATTTTTTCCGGATAAAGAAATGGAGGTTCTGAGAGGTTGTGACTTTCCAAAGATATAAAAGTTATAGCTATTAAGTATCTGGGGATAAAATTTGAACCCAGATGCTTTTGCTCCATATGTAACACAGTGTCTACTATGCCACGTGGGTGATATTCCACAATCATTCACAAGAATTTATTAGCACTCACTATGTGCCAGGCTTGTGCTAAGTGCTGGGGAGATAAAGAAAAAGCAAAACAAATCCTGTCTTCAAAGAGCTTATATTCCAACGGAAAGACAATATGTATACACAAACATATACATACATACACACATATATATGTATAGGCATATACACACAGAGGTATACACACATGTATATAGTATATATATGTACACACATATATATGCAGATATACATACACACATAAATCCACATGCACTAGTATGTGGAGTAGGTGGAAAGTAAGCTCAGAGGGTAGAGAACTCAGATCATCAGTTGGCGGTACTTGGAAAGACCTTGCATGGAAGTTGGTATTTGAGCTGCATCTTGAAGGAAGTTACTTATCCTAATGAGAAGCAACAGATGATTAGACCAAGAGTTAAGGAATTTTTCCCCCCCTTTTATTCCAAGTCAGTAATTTCGTCTCTGTCTCTCCTATTAAGAAAATCCAGACCAGCAATTTGTTATGCAGTCCTAAAAGGCTATCTTGCGGCTTGGAGTGCTTAAGTGAATTGCCCACGGTCACATAACCAATGAGAATCAGAGACAAGCATTGAGCTCCTAGGTCTTCCTAACTCCAAGACCTGCTGTCTATAAACTACTGCTCTGACTCTCTGAGTGGTTACATTGGCACCTGTAAAATAATAATAAAGATACAGAAGAAAGCTTCCAGCTTATTGGGTCGATGTTCGTTAGCACATTTACTGATCTGTCAAAATCAATTTAAGTACCTACTATGTGTCATAGGACAGGTGATAGAGTTACAAAGAATGAAAGTCTTCACACTCAAGAAACTTACTGGGTAAGATTTACATACTAAGAAGAGTTGTGGAAAGGCTGTGACTTGAACAGGTGGAAGAAATTGTTGCCCTAATACCATAATGGATCCATTGAGATCACAATTTTTCTATTGTTACTAGTTAGCCTTTTCTTTTTTTCCTCTTTTCTTTTCATGCAGGGCAAGTGCCATGGGAATAATTAAATCTTTTGTTTCACATTCTGAAGAAGAATTATAATCAAGATACCGTGCTTGCCTCTGTAACACAGATATGACTTTAAGGCTACTTTGTTACTTAATAACTTTGTGCTACACAATTGCTGTGATGGCTGTCTTCACAGGGAGTGTTTTATATTCTGTGTATACTCATTGTGCCTTGAGCACAATGGTCTCATCAGTCACCAAAAATTTATTAAGCCTGCTATGTGCTAGGCACTGTTCTAACCTCAGAATAGTAGATTACAATATGACTTCCATGAATTCAGGGACTTTTCATTATTTAAACTTTGTATCTTCTCAGTATATGACAAAGGTCTGTATATAATGATGCCTGATAAATGTTTGGTGAATTGAATTGAATTAAGCAATGGTTCCATGTTAGGAATAATCTCAAATATAGGATGGGTTAATTTAGTATCTGCCTCATACTCACCTGTTGCTTATATTAAATTTTTTTCATAAGGTCGTAATGATCTTGAAGGGATTTGGGGGAGTATCAGGTTCAACATCCTAATTTTACATTTGGTAAAACTGAGGACCAGAGAGGTCACAAAACTGAATCAAGCTAGTTAGTGATAGAACTAGCTTCTGAATCCTACTTTGGTGCTCTTTTAAACATATGTTGGAATTTCTTGTTTAAAGGTATCCATTTGGTGACACCCATCATTATCTGATTTATTGTTTTTAAAGTTTACATCATAATTTTTTTGAGTTGGAATAATTATGTAGATAATAGGTCTTTTGACATTTCTGTAAATGTTAAAATTAGACATCAGTTTCTAAAAGTTTTTGCATAGATTATTTTAAGCAAATCGTCAAGCTTTTATGCTATTGTGATTTGCCTTTCCAGAGACACATTGCTAAATATTTACTTTAAAACATTCATCTCAAATAGGTAGAGCTTAGTAGAATTTGGATGAGAAGATCCAGTTGGAGTCCTGCCTTGAACACATACTACAAGAATAATACTTTGTGAACTCTGAAGTAGATAGTATGTGAGAAAAGTGCTTTCTAATCCTTAGATCACTATAGAAATGTGAGCCACCATACTAAGATGTGAATAAAAGATTTGCGTGAAGTGTTTACTAGACTTGCTTTGCTCTATCTTGGGGCTTAGGTGATCTGATCGTCATACTTAGTTTTTAATTTGTTTAATTTGTTTTTAATTTGTTTATATGTCATCTTGTTGGTACTGGGTCTACTAGGTATGATGTTAATATACTATTTTATTTGGGTATCTAAGATACTTATCCAAGGTTACATAGTCATCAGTGATGGAGACACAGATGTGAACTCAGGTATTCAAGGGGATAGGCCAGTGTACTTTCCACTAGAGGTCAGCAGCTTCTTTGGCCCTGAGTTTGATACACATGACTATCTGAGAAAAACACAGGCATGATATAAAAGTAGAGGAAAAGAGGAAGAACTTTTCTGTTAGAACCATGGGACCTTCCAGCAGAAAGGTAATTTTAGTGTGTGTGATAGAAGACACGCTAGATCAGGAATCAGAAGACCTGTGTTCTAGTCTTGGCCCTGCTATAATAAGTACCTTGGTCTTTGACCTTGGACAAGTCATTAGATGTCTTTAACTTTGTTTCTTAGATTATAAAATAGAACATGTCGTTTCTAAGATCCCTTTAAGCTCTCTCATTCCAGTACTATAAAATTTTGAGTGTACATGGTAGGAAGTGGTAGGAAGACCTTAACAACTTCCTCAGGTAATTGTCAAAATAGTATTAGGTTATCCTGACACATTGGTGTGCAGGAACTTCATTGTCTACCCAAATTAAAGTCTTTTTCTTACTGGTAATAGTTGCTTTTCAAGGATATTGGGAGAGCCAGGGAATCATTATAAGAGGCTATTTTCACATTCCCATGGGAAAGAAACTTTTAAAAAATTATTGATTTTTTGTTTGTTACTGTACCAGAATTCCTCCCAGTACCTCTCTCCCTCCCCTTTCCCAGAGAGTCATTCTGTAAAACTAGTTTTTTAAAAAAAGGAAATAGAGGAAAAATATCAGCAAAGCTGATCAACATAGTTAAAAAAAAATTAAATGCAGTGCTTCACCTTTGTGGATTTCCCTCTTTTGCAAAGAAGGGCGTAGGGATGTCTTTTTCATATCTCTTCTTTGTAATTTTGCAACATTCAGTTTTGGTTTATTTTTTCATGATAGTGGTTGTTCTGGGAAAGTAACTTTTAATGTATATATTACGATACAATATTTGTCAAGAAATAAACCTTGGTGACATGAATGATTAATAAATAGATTTCTCTTTCTCTTGATTGTACATAAATTCAGTCTTCTTGGAAGTAAATATATTCAGTGAAAAGACTGTACTACCATATATCTCTTTAAAGGTGATACAAATGTCCATAGTAGCAGTAGGGATATTTAGTGGTATGATTGCTCTATGGCAAATAACTTTTGCTCATGACATGTGGCATCAATGAACTCTTGATTATTCTTTGTTTAAAAACATACCAAAAAACCTGAAAGAGTTCACCCTCAATAATTTTTTAAAGATTGAGGTCTACTGGTTGGCAAATTAATAATAATATTGAATAGCTGACATTTAGATAGCATTTACTAGTACAAGGCACTGTGCTTATTAGCGCTTTAAAATTACTTTCTCATTTGATTTTCACAACTCAAAAGTTTTACAAATGAAGAAACTGAGTCACACAGAGATTAAGTAATTTGCCCAGGGTCACACAACTAGCAACATCTACTGATCTCCATTTGAATTTTTCAGTAGATTACCTTAGTCTTAAATTTATAACAATAATTATAACATTATCACAGACATTATTGTTGTAACTTAAAGAGACAAAATTAAGAATATAAGTTTCTGCTCTGCTACTGACTTTCCTTGCTATAGGAAGTTTCCTCACTGAGAGTTCCCTACATCAGTGAAATCCCAGGTCTGGGCAAAACTGACAAATACACAGTACGTTACAAATGCCTACTGATTGTATTCTCATAACGGCTCTTGAAGTAGTTTGGATAGATGCTAGTATTCCCATTTTACAGATGAGGAAACCAGGGCTCTGTGACATAAGGTGACATCCCTGTGGTCATACAACTGGGAAATATCTAAGGCAAGATTTGGAAACAGTCCTTTTCGAACTCAAACTCATTATTATTTACTTAACATTTATCTCATACTGCTGCTCATTTGACATAACTCAGATAATTGCTACAACTATACTTTTGCTTTAGGACCACTTTTTATAAGCATAATATCCACCCACTGTACATCCTAGCAAGGTATCCAAGTGTTCTGTGCTGTCTGTTGATAAGAGAACATGGAATTTCACCATCCCTGCCAAAGCTAGTATCTAACTCCTGCCACTGAAGCCAGGTATGAATTAATTTATTTGTGAATTTATAGAATATTAGAAAGCCAATGACCCTAGAGTTTACCTCCTCTCACCAACTCATTTTATAAGTGAAAAAGGGGAAAAAAAACCACTTTAGACATGAGATTAAGTGATTTGCCTGAGGTCATAGAGATAATTCATCTGGTATGGTCTTTGCTGTTGCATTTAAAGTATTAATAATAATTATTTAATATTTAATTTTATTTAAATATTTAATTAATTTAAATATTTAATTTAATAATAATATTTAACAATATTTAATAAGAGAAGGATTAGATCAGTCATATCTATTATTTCACAGTAGTTCTCTGATATCTAGTTGACATTTAAAAATATCAAAGCGTGTGTGCATTTGCTATTTTATAAATATTTATACATTTATAAATTTTACATATATTTCATAAATATATATTCAGATCTTGTCATTTTTGACTTGGTTTATATTTGCCTGTGTGTTTGAGATTTCAAATTATTTCTTTGTAAAATTCCAAATTCTCTACCCTTTTAGTACCTCCTATCAAGCGTTCTGTGCATTTGGGCTTCCCATTCCTTGAATTACAGTTCTCTGAATATATTCAGGGTACAGAATAACGGCTAGAACAAATTGACTAGGGAATAGTGTTCTGACGCATACGCATTAAAATTGCATGAATGCTGGCATGAGTACTGAGGGCACAGAGCCCTGGTAGATGGAAATAGATCAAATTTTCATAGAAACATGACGTTTTAGGAATTGCCATCCTTAGGGGGCATGCTATTTAGAATGAACCAGGATGTGCACTTGGAAGGTAGGGGTTTAAGTCTTAGCTTTGCCACTTTCCAGCTGTGTGACTTTTATCAAATCATAGATAGAATTCTAGATTAAGTAAAGTGAGGGATCTTAGAAACCATCTAAACCTTTATTTTACAGATGAGAAAGCCAAAACTTTAGAGGTTAATTGGCTTGTCCAAAGTCACAAAGGTAGGAAGTAGTCTAGGTAGATGTCCAATCCAGTTCCTCTGATAATGAAACCAATATTTTTTAAAAATTGTTATATTCCATTCTCCTCTTTTGTAAAATGTTGATAATAGTTGCACCATCTCCTCCCCTATCAAATCATCAAAATGAGATCATCTGTTTTTAGCTCTTTGCAGCTATAAATATTATTTGAATTTAAGGTATTGTTTTCAAGTAAATGCAATAGCTTAAATATCTTGTATAAGAACAGATAACTACTGAAAATGCTTAAGGGGGAAAATCAAAGCCTCATCAAAAACTGGAGCAGTCCTGAAGATAACATTTAAAACAGCCCACCCAGGCACAAGTAAACCAGAGAACATACAAAAACAGTGGAGCTGCTCAGAATTCTCCTTTCTGCATTTGAATTTTTAGAGATCCATTTTATCAAGAATTAATCACCTAGCATTCGTATTCACTGCCAGCAGAGAAAACATAACTGTGTAATCAATCTAATGAAGTATATACATCAGGAGTATGGGTAGTATATACACACTGCCCTCATTCTCCCAGGTGCTTCTGTGTATTTTATTTCTTTCCATTCTAGGACTCATGCTGAAATTCAGAGCTTGTACGCTGGAATCATAAGGCTAAGTTCATACGAGCTCGTAAACGTCGAAGGCAAAATTTGAACGCTTGTCTCTTTGAATTCAGAATCCATTACTCTCGTTGTTCTATCATGCTACTGCTCATTGGACATTGATCCCAGCTTTCTGTTTTTATCGGAGAATACTGGAAGGCTTTTCTCTCTCTGTCAGGGAATGACTTTCAAAGACTTCCTGTGCCTCTGATAATTGATCGCCAGGTATCCTGTTTCCATCTAAGTGTAGGAAAGAGGTCATCATGGTTGGTGTAACATTAAAAAGTCAAATATTTCCCTCTCTTTGCTTTTGTTCCAGGTGAGGTGCAGAGATAAGAGTTGAGGAAGAAAAGCAAAAACTTATGAAAGGCACCATAGTGGAAGGCCCATTGGAGGCCTAGGCACAAGTTCTAACTCATCGTACGACCATGGCCAAGTCAATTCTCCCTCAGCTTTATTTTGTTGATTTGTATTCTTGGCCTGTTTTAAACTTTAGTTGCCTAAAACTGCAACAAGACCTTTAGGACACCACATATAATGAGGGTATAGGATTAGATGGGCTCTAACCTAAGATCCATTTCAGCTTCTAATCATCTGTAAGTCTATGATTATCTTTGCTTATTTAGGCAAAACTTGTCAACGGAATCTATAATTTTGAGTATCTTAGGGTATAATGAGTGTCAAGGGAGAGAGTGGGTGGTATCTTTTTTGTACATGCAGTCTACTTTTAAAGTTTGTTTCTCTTTTCATCAGATTTGTAATGACCTAGAACTCTGATACCGTGTCTTGCTATGAAGTTAATTAGCTAGCGACATTCTTAAACTGTGTTGTGTGTGTATTGTCATTATCATTAAGACTTCCCATCATCCTTTATTTGTCATTTTCCAACTGTATATTGCATTATAGGCTTATTATAATTGTGTGTGTGTGTGTGTGTGTGTGTGTGTGTGTGTGTGTGGTGAGGGGTGGAGAGGAAGTGGGAAGAGCAGGAGGGGGAGAGTAGGAGATTTTTAAAAAGCATAATGCTTCTGAAAATCAAAGACCTTAATTTGTTTTTTCTTGTATGCCCAAGCGATGCTTGTTCTTTTGTTTAAAATCAGTCAGATAGCAATGGATGTGCAGGCATATGGGTAAAACAGGGTTAGGGAGAATCAGTGCAAGGCTTAACAATTGATGTTCAGAGGATATTTTTAGACTGAGAAGCAGCTTTCTGCCTTCCATGGAGTCATCGTGCGTAATTAACAGCCCACATTTCCTTCTCTGGCCATTCTTACTCTAAAAGCTGAGTTGCCCTTTGCTGGTTTGAAATATACCCTTATTTTTCATACTGGGTATAGTGTGTGTGTGTGTGTGTGTGTGTGTGTGTGTGTGTGTGTATGCGCATGCATTCACTCGTGCATGTATAATGTCTGTTAAGTACTATTTTCTCATACCTTTCAAGTAGCTATCTAGTGCTATCATGACTGATTTCCTCCCCCTTTCTCCAAATGTGATAAGCAAGGTATTGAACTTTTTATTCACATCACTGATTAAAAATGTGGAACAGAAAAGGAATGAGAAGGCAGATCTGCCTTCCCCCATTAGACATATCTTTTCAGATCATAAGATTTTAGAGTTGGAAGATAGCTGGAGATCTTCTGATTCAACTCTCTCATTTTACAGATTTAGAAACAGCAGTGCAAGGAGGCCAGCCTTGCAAACAGGTTTTGCTCTTTTATGTTTCTGTCTGCGGTCTGAAGTCATCTCCATAGTGGGAGAAACTATAGGACCTTCTCTAAGGTCTTGGCTAAAGATACTACTTCTCCTCCTCTCACCTCCCTGCTTTCACCCCTCCAGCCACATTTTTTATCTAATATCCCCTTGAAAAATTGGCACACAGAACTCACTGACTAGTTTAGTGACCTTGGTCATAGCTTCTCTGCCTCAGTTTCCTCTTTTGCAAAAGTAGGTGATAATAGAACTTTTCTATTGCCTTCCTAGAAGTCATTAGGTAGCTCAGTGAATGAACTCCTGTACTTGGGGCTAGGAAGACCCTAGTTCAAATTCAACTTTTGGTATTTCCTGGCTATATGATCTTGAATAAGCCATTCGTGTAGCTTCAGCCTCCTTATCTGCAAAATTAGGATAATAATAGTGCCTACCTTATAAAGTTAGAATGAAGGTGAAATGAGATAATATATGTAAAGTGTCTTCCAAACTTTAAAATGCCATATAAATGCTAGTTACTAGTATGACTTCGTAGGCTTACTGACCAGAGGAGAAACTGTTTGTAAAGACTTTGTGGTTGTTAAAGTTCTATAGGCGTTCCAGGAATTATTACTAATCAGCACATTGTTATGAAACACTTGAGGGAAAAGTGTTTACCAGGTACTCAGTGGTGAACAACTGGTCTTACAAGTCACTGATGCCTCATTTCTTTTATTAATGGAGTTTCAAAATTTGTAAAGCCACACAATGCTGTAACTGGACTTCGCCAAAGTATTTGCCAGAATCTCTCATGATATCCTTGGGGATAAGATGGAGGAAGGTGGCACAGATGACATTATAATTGGGGGAATTACAAGTGTCCTCAAAGGGCATTGCTTAATGGATTCATGTCAAGTGATGGGATGTGCTCAGAAAGGAATCTTTCATTTAGGCTACTTAATGGAGGTGTTTTTCTCCATTTAAATTATGACCTATTCACCTCCAGTGCTTAATGTGGACAAATAACATTAAGGTGGTCTATTTATATAAAAAAAACTGAATCAATGAAAGTTTACGATAATGGAGGAAGCACAGTAAAAATGAAACACTGGATTTAGAGTCAGAGGAAACTTAATTCAAGTCTTACCTGTGGCACTTACTAACTTAGTGATATTGCCTTTTGGGGAGTTTTTTTAGTGAATAAAGAGGTTGAACTAAGCTAGCATTGTCACAATTGATGTTAGACCTGGAAGAGTCATACATAGGCTCATAGATTTAGAGCAGGAAGGAACTTTAAGGAGGAGAGATGAGGGAGACAAGGTCTAGGGAAAAAAAGTGACTTGCCTAAAATCTTGCACCTAAGGGGGCCCAAATCAAGGTGCAATGAGACTCTTTTTCATGGGGTTGGGGGGGGGTGTTCATAAACTATAGAAAACCTAAGCAGTTCCTGAAGGTGAGTTCCAATGATATTTTACACAGTGACTACAGTGTGGACATAAATGTTCTCAAGGTGATTCCTTTGGAAGCAGCAGGGTGCAGAGGAAAGGGGGCTAGATTTGGAGTCAGATGAATTCAGTTCAAATGCTGACTCTATTACTATCTGCATCAATCAATCATTTATTAAGTGCCCACTATGAGCCAGGTGCAGTGGTAACCTACGAGATATTGGGTTTCTCTTCCATTTATTATCTGGATGACTATGGACAAATCACTTAACTTCTTTTAACCTCAGTTTCCCCATCTGTAAAATGATGAGGTTGGATTAGATGATCTCTAAAGTTTCTTTCAGATCTAAATCTTTTCTCCTAAGAGGAAAGCACTGATTTAGATGCTAGCATACTGTTCTCCTTGAAAAAGGAACAATACAGTTACTTTAGCAAGACCTCTATTGAGATAGACCAGTGGATTTTGAAGACTTGTATAGTCAACCCCACCTGGCCAGTCAGCTATCTGTCGCTGCTCTTCCTGTCTAAATTCTTGGGGAGGGAAGAATGTCTGGCTCTGGTTCTTCCTCCCTATTCTTTTGGGTGACCATTTTCACTTTCCCGAAATTCAGAAGGCTTTGGGAAAAGCAAATGATAGGAATGTCTTGATAAATGGTTAAGGATCATTTATGTCAGGAGGCAGCATTTTCTCTTATATTGCACAATGGAAAGAAGCTTACTCTGGAGTCAGAGCCTACCTGTAACTTTATTCAAATCTCTTTGCTGCCCTGGGCCTCCATTTCCTCAGAATTAGGGGTAGGGCTAGAGCCCCAAGAAATCATTTCAGGCACAGAAGAATAAGGAGGAAGAAATACATCAGCCACAGTGGTGCTTCTGCTAGTATTTGAACTGAAGTTGTTTGGTCTCTCTCTTCCCATGTTATTGTGTTTGATGGATCCAAGTGGTGCTGGCCCGTAAGTGTTCATTGGATCTAGGAGGTTGTGACCCTACAGATAAGTCCTGCCCAAGACTGAAGCACAGAGAAGTGCTAGTATTGCCTCACATTGCCATCTGACCAATTCAATCAGACAGTTATTAAGATCCTCCTCTGTTGAGAAGAGTGCATAACAAAATCTCTGGTCTGACAGAACAGAATTTAAGAGGAGGAAAAGATCCTATGCAATAAATGCATTGGAGAAGGGGGAAAAGGTTATTGCTGATGACAGAATGTTGATGTTGTTTGGTCATGTCTGAAACTTCTTGATCCTGTTCAGGGCTTTCTTTGTCATTTCCTTCTTCAGCTCATCTGACAGATGAGGAAACTGAGGTAAACAGATGAGTCCTCATGATTCCAAGCCTAGTGCTATACCCATTGTACTAACTAGGTGCCTGAGCATATGTATATGCATACAGTCAAAGAATTGATGGGCGCACACATAAAGTAATTGTCATCAGGCGCCTCACCTCCCAGAACCGGGAACAGTAGCACACTGCATTGAATTTAACTAGTTTAAGCTTCACCTGCCCTTTTTGGCAAATGTGCTAGGGAGAAGGGCAGCAGTTCCAAGGAAATCACCTAAAACAGCTGGTCATGATGACTGCCTGAATCTCCTCCAACAAAAATCTAAAAAAAGCATTATTTCATTTTTTAAAAATGAGGTTAAAAATTGATCAACAAATTCAATGAGAACTACAGTAACTGACTGCTTCTTCCACCCAGAATGGCACAAAAAAGTCTATGGGCAATAGGAAAGGGCACTGCCAGTAAAACCAGCAGCACCAGCATAGGCAGTGTGGAAGCCTGCCCTATGTTAATCAGCACACATATGTCTTAGAAGGCTTTGTGTCCAGAGAGAGCAAGAGCAGAGGGTCCTACGAGAGAACCCTGGGGTGCTCAAAAACTCACAGCTTGGATCTTGGAAGCTGCCAAACACTGGCAGAAATCGTTGTGGACCCTGGTGCCCTCCAAGACGCCATATTTCCTAACACAGTGTCCTAGGTCTTATGACTTAGGATCAGTGATCTTTCTACTCTAATACTTTGCATCTGATTAATGCGTGAGACATCCAGAAAAGATCACTGGTAGCTCTTTAACCACATTAACCATCACAATCAGCAAATAAGTGGATTATACCTTTGTCCATACCTCTCTGTTCACTACTTAATAATTTATTTATCTGATCTCATTATGGGCTCTTAGGTGAGAAGAGCTGGATTTTTGTTTTCTGTTTTGTGTGTGTGTGTGTGTATGTTTCTAGACATTTAATGTTTAGAAAAATAATAGAGCAAGCTGACTTTGGACACCTGCCTGGCTTCAAGGTACCACCTCACTTTGCTAACAGTTCCTACTGACAGCAAAAATTAGCAGTTAAATCAGAGAGTCATGGGAGTGTAGGTGTGAGCTAGATGGGACCTTGGAGATCTTTTGGTCCTCTCTCTTTATTTTGCAGAGCAGGAGACTGAGATTTCAAGGAGAGAAGAAATTTCCCTGAAATCTCAAAGCCAATTGCAAGTGGAGCTCAGGAATCCAGAATTTTAACTGTAGTGCTCAAGCTAATATTTTGACTCTGTTTCAGTGTCACTTAGCCTCTCTTTCATAATGGTGTTCAGAGAGACGCTTTAGTGTGCAACTGGTTCCTAGCATCAGAGTATCCCTGAGGGGAGGAAAGAAAAGTGGGTAGAGGTCGTGATTGTGAAGACTCCAGTGTAGTCACTCTTGGAAAAAAAGAGTCATCCTAGGTGTGTTCCTCTGGAGAGCTATGGAACCATAGTGACTCGCAGGGGTTATTCCACAGGGGACCCGGCTACAGCTAGCTGTCAGTCATCTCCCCCTCTGGGCCATCCAATCGATTTACGCAGAAGCCAGCTGTCACAACTTATTTATAAACACCCAAGTAGATACTTGTTCATAACTTTTTCTTCTCTCCTCCTTTTTTTCTTTCTCTTTTACTCCTGTTCCTCTTTTCTTTCCACTTCTTTTCCCTGGCTATATCCTATGGCCTTTTCTTACATTCCTGTCCCCCTGGTATGTAGGGAGTCTTGAGGACTGACTCAAGAAATGAAAGATTTTAGGAAATATACATAGGTTCAAAGCAGAAATGTTGCATCGTGGGTAATGAAAATATAGTTCTAAGTCTACATATCTTTTTTTGGCTGCTTCTCCTTTAGTCTTCTGGTGACTTCCTTATATATATTTTTTAAAAATTTATTCCGAACTTAAACACCAGCATTTTATTTTACAAAAACATCTATATATTTATAGCAGAACACAAAAAAAGAGAATTGTATATGAAAGCATGAGTTTGCATTTCATACTACTTACTTTTTAAAAAAGGACAAAATGAACTTCACATAATGTTTTCACAACTATCCTGCTTGTCTGTGCTTCCTTCTAAACTTGCCACTGTTCTCGTCTGTGCATTTAAGAATGTTTTAATGGTTCCCTCTCTTTGAGGAAGGAGAGCATCATTTTTACTCACTTTTGTCTAGCCTTAGTTCCCCTGGGTTCCAGCACTGATTTCCTCTTCCTGGGGTGAGGTTCCTCTGTGATTTCAGATCTTTATGTAACAGTAGGAAATCATGTTAGGAAATTTGTTGCCTTGGGGTACACCAGGATCCACAATGATGTCTGCCAGTGTTTTGCGGCTTCCAAGCTGTGAGTTTTTGAGCACTCCGGGGTTCTCTCATAGGAGCCCTCTGCTCTTGCTCTCTCTGGACACAAAGCCTTCTAAGCTACACATGTGCTGACGAGCACAGGGCAGGCTTCCACATTGCCTATGCTGGTGCTGCCGGTTTTACTGACAGTGCCCTTTCCTATTGCCCATAGACTTGTGGCTGACTTTTGTGCCCTTCTGGGTGGAAGAAGCAGTCAGTTACTGTAGTACTCATTGAATTTGTTGATCGTTATTTAGGTTTTTGTTGGAGTAGGTTCAGGCAGCCATCTTGACCAGCTGTTTTAGGTGATTTCCTTGGAACTGCTGCCCTTCTCTCTAGCTCATTGCCAAAAAGTGCAAGTGAAGCTTAAACTAGTTAAATTCAATGCAGTGTGCTACTGTTCTCTGTTTTGGAAAGTGAGGCTCTTGATGACAATTACTTTATGTGTGTGCCCAACAATTCGTTAACTGCATGCATGTACATATGTTCAGGCACCTAGTTAGTACAATGAGAATAGCCCTAGGAAAAGACAAACCACTCCAGTATCTGCCAAGAAAACCCCAAAATGGGGTCATAAAGAGTCAGACATGACTAAACAACAACTTATGTATACTCGCATACCACTTTCCTTGTTTTTTTGACAGTGCTGACATTTGTAGACTCTTCTACTGCTTAAGAGTATTTTTAATATTCATAGTGTCATAACTTTGTTGGAAAGGAGTCTTTCTTTTCTGATTTCTGTGAAGCCAGGCTAATATCTGTCCTTGTTGCCTTCTCAGAGTTCACAGATATGCTAGTCGGTTGATTACTTGTTAATAATTCTGATGTGTATTTAGAAAAATAAAATAAAATGTTTGGGTAGGGAAGGTAGCAGTAATTTTTGGAAGCCACTCTGGGGATTTGTTTAAAAACAAGTAATATCAGCCTGGCTTCATTTCATTTTTTTTTGATAGACTTACTAAGTTCGGGCATAAGAATGCAGTAGACAAAATATACTTCTCTTTCAGTGAGGCATTATATTCAGTCTTTTGTGCTATCCTTGTTGACAAAATGGAGAAATAAGGGACTAAAAATACAATTAGGAAGGTATACACCTGTGCTAAAGAGTAAAAGAACAAATCTATTGGCAGCTAAAATTTAAAACCTGTATATAGTATTCAGAAGATTAATAAGGTACTTTGTGTGTCTTTTGAACTTTTAATTTGAACTTGTAACCAATGACTGTACAGTGTTGGATCAATCCGTGTTGGGCTCAATGCCATCCCTCAAGGCTGTGTCCTTTGTCCTGTCTTCTTTAATATTTTCATTAAAAAAGTGACATTAAAGACAGGTTTTAAGAAGCTGGATAGCTGATATATTGGATGATGAAATTAACATTAAAAGATCTTGTATTGACTGAAACCCACAAGAGGAAATTAACAAGAGACAAATTATTAGTAACAAGGCCATGGTCAAGTATCCTAAGTGCTCTAGGGTTCAGTTTCCTTATCTGTAAAATGGGGTTAATACAAGGGGGACCTACCTTACTTGGTTGTTGTGATTTCCAGGTCTAACAGTATGTAATTCTGTATCTGTCTTTGGTGGCTCTATTTCTGAATATTTTAGCACTAAACAGTTAAGAACCTTGGCAGTATGAAACAAAGCCTCACTGTGACTTTCTAAACAGATCATTATATGATGGCTGTAAATCCCACAAGTGGAGCAGTATATTCACCATGTTTGACCTTTAACCCTCATCTCTCAGAAGGAATGATGCTAGGAAAAAGAGGAAGCACAGGTATGTGCCCAGAGAAGACGCTTTTGTTTGGAGATTTAATATGAGCATTTTTCCAGTTAAAGTTATGACCTGTTTACTTCCTATGGTCAGACTGTGAGTGGCATATAGCGTAATACAAAGGTCCTAGTCTTGGAATGACAGAGACAGAAGTTTGAGTTTGGGAGACCTGACTTCAATTTCTGATTTTACAACTTTTCTAGCTGTGTGACATTATGCAATCATCTGCTCACTGAGTCTCAGTTCTCCCATCTGTAGTACGAGAGTGTTGGACTGAAAGGTCTCTGAGATCCCTTTCTAGCTCTGAAGTCTGTGATAAATAGTGTTTATTTTACCTTTGTTTTTAAAGTTGCAGACCTGCAATAGCCTTCATAATAGGGTTTGTTTACTTGTAGATAGAGGAATATCTAGGAACTATAATTGTATTTTCTGATTTGTTTCTGTATTTTGAATTTGAAGTATGCAACCAGAAATCTTAACAGGGTCAGCAAGATTCCCCCCCACCCCTTATTTCTTTTGTATGTAATCTGTCTGGTTTCAACCCACAGTAGAATTACTTGGGTTGTGACTATAGGGAAATAATTGTGTAATACTTGCACATCCACCAATGAAATGCAAGCCACTATTTCTTAGCTGTTAAAAATGGGAATATGTGTATGTTTTGGGAAGCTTTGACTTAAATGTAGAGGAGGTACAGGTGCCCCAGCACCAGATGGCTCAATGGATAGAACTCTGGCCCAAGGATCAGAAAGATCTGAGTTCAAATGCAACCTCAGACATTTACTAGTTGTGTTACCCTGGGAAGGTTACTTAACCTTTGTTTTCCTTAATCCACTGGAGAAGAAGATGGCAAGCCACTTCAGTATTTTTGCCAAGAAAACCCAATGGACCATATTTGTATGCTATGGTCCATAGGGTCTTGAAGAGTCGGACATGACTGAATGGCTGAACAACAAAAAAGCAGGTGCCCCATAACAAAATAAAGCTGGTATTTGTAAATGTCTGCCTTGGTTCGAGGTGGCTAGGTGGCTCAGTGGATAGAGTGCCTGACCTCAAATCAGAAAGATTCATCTCTAATTCAAATCTGGCCTCAGACATTTACTGGCTGTGTTACCCTGGACGAGTCATTTAACCCTATTTGCCTCATTTTCCTCATCTATAAAATGAGCTGGAGAAGGAAATGGCAAACCACTCCAGTTTCTTTGCCAAGGAAACCTCACATAGGGTCGTTAAGAGTTGAACATGACTGAAAAATGACTGAACAACATCTTTGTTCTAATTATATACCTCATAAAACTGGGTATTTGTTTGTTCCACTGTATAAGCTTATTTTCTAAGCATTTGAAGATCCCACAAGCAGCAGGATTTTTCAGTTTGGCTATTTTCTGTTCCAGCTAAGTGACAATTTGTTGAGGGATGAATGAGAACAAAGAGATATTTTAAACAACTGTGATTTAAGCTGCTGGTTTTGTCAGGCATCAGAATATGAAGTTTGAAAAACTTCTAAATATTTCCTTAACTGTTCCCCTTATGCATGCGCACACACACACACACATACACACACACATACACACACACACACGCACACACATACACACACGCACACACACACACGCACACACACACATACACACACGCACATACACACACACACACGCACACACACACACACACACACATACACACACACACATACACACACAGGAGTGCACATGCGCATGGCTCTAGGCAGAACAGTTGCAGGGTAAATTTGGAGCTGAAATTACCTAATATTAACAGTGGCAACATGGTAGAGTGGAGTCCAAAAGACCTTCATTCAAGTGTGACCTCTGACACATACTGACCTTGTTACCATGGGCAAGTCACTTAACTTGTCAGTGCAACAGGCAGATCTCTAAGACTAAGTTATAGAGTGGTCAAACTGTGTTCATTAGGGGGAGTTTCAATGATGGCATTCCCTCTATTGATGAAATCATATGTCTATAATAAAAAAACAAAACTACTAACATTGTGGATGTAATGTCACCTCCTTGACTATGGAGCAAATGGAGAAGAGTACTGAACATCCGAAGATTATTTTTATCTGGATTTGGTATGCAGGCAGAAAGGCTAAGCAAGCACACCATTGTATTTCCCATAGTACTTTGCCAATACTAGGTTCTCAATTAATGATTGCTGAATATTGCAACCTAAGCCCATGTCCGATTCCTTATTATTTTTGCCCTGTTGCTTGTGCCCTGGACTCAGCAGAATGTGTTATGGGATGTGCTGGTTTTGGTTGATTCAGGTAATTTTACGAATATTTGAATTGTCCATCTTAAGTGGTTGAGACATGTAGGTTGATGGGTTTCCAGAAAAGTTATAGAACTGTAATTGAGTTTTTGGACTCTTGTTTAATCAGTTTTCAGAATAATCTCTTGAACTTTTAATGTTCCTAGATTTCATGTATGTGAATGTATATATCCAGACAGAGAAAAGGTGCCTGGTCAGTACTCATGGGCATTTCTAGTTATTTAGATTGGAGATTTAGATATTGTAACAGCAAGGACCCCAACATACACAGGAGGACTGTTCTTCAGGTTCTTATCTGCTTTTTTAAAAGGAAAGCAACTTTTGAAGGATCAACAATCTATTTTAATCAAGCACATATACCACTTAGTTCAGGGGAAAAAGTCAGCACCCTGAACTTCAGAGAAAATACAAACAGAGAAGTAAAGACCAACAGAAAGAGCTTCCAGTTGTCTGATCATAAGTAAACCTACATCCCAGATCAACAGACAGACCCAGCATATATAGTTACCAGAGGGGGAAGCACCAACATCTGGATTTTCAAAGTCAGAGGGCTCCTTAGCAGCTGCCCAGAGTCTTGTCTGGCACACAAACCTTCTTCTAAAAACTAAACCACGAAGTAAAATCTCTCCTCAGAGTATTTATACACTTCTCAGAGCTGGAGGGCAGGACTGTCTGACCCAGTGCCTCAATAAAATTTAACAAAAGATAATTGAGGCCTATTAATGGGTGGGGAAGATCTTTAATTCTTCCCCCCACCCACCATTAACCTTAAATTATCATTACAGTTATCAATGTGCCAGTTACAGAGAAAAATATTTTTCTTTTCTAGTGACCTTAAAATCAGTAGAAAGGAAAGCTTACTCTATAGCTGCATATATTTGACTTCTGCTGCTTCTGGCCATTACTTTGTTGTGTGGCCTGACTTTTCTAGTCTGTGTGGTAGGTGGTCCATTTGGGAAGCATGAGAACTAAGTACCAAACATCACATGACTTGAATATCCAGGCATCACAGCCCATACTCTTTATGGATGTTCTTATGACCTCATGTCTTTCCCTTCAGTCTCATTCATTTTGAGCTCTCTTTCTGGTTGTGGCCAATTTCCATTCTGCTCCCTTCTGCCCTCTCAAGTCCCACTCAGTACCATTTCATGATCATTCCCAAGTAAATTCTCAGGCTCATATTAGCCCCCAGGGGATGTTTGGAGAGCTTTGTCTAAGTTACTGACGCTTATCCTAGTAACCGGCACTAACTTACATGACCTTTTTTGGGAGATGACTCCTAATGATTCTGACAATGGAGGGTGATAAACACCTCTGTTTCTAGTGCCAGTAAAAGATGGTCTCTTATGACAGTGGTATCTAGTTCCCTTCTTGGTTCCTGTTAGAACCAAGTGATTTATCTTGAATCTTGCTTAGAAGTGACCTTAGAGGAGTCCTCAAATGGTTTCTCAATAGTTACTGGGTAGCTGCACTTGCTGTTAAGAAATAGGGTGAGGATAGGAAAGAGGGAAAAAAGACTTAAATGAGCGATGTAACTGAGAAAGACATCTTGTTCCTCTTTCAGAATGCAAGCTCCTTGAGGACAGGGACTTTTTTTTGGTCTTTTCATTAGAAGATTTGGTACATGGTACATGCCTAATAAACGCTTGTTGATTTCATGATCCCCTATTTTTATAATATTTTAAGGCTTATAAAGTGATATCTTCAATAACTACTTAAAACCTTTTATCATAAGATTTAGAACTGGGGGAGAATTTTAGATATCATCTAATGTGATCCCCTCACTTTCCTTGTAAGGAAATTAATCCTAAGAGATGAAGGACCTTGCCTATAGTCACATAGTCAGTAAGTATTTGAACTAGGATTGGAACTCAGGTCCTCTGACGGCAGGGTCAGTTGGTCCCATCTTTTTTTCTAATATACTGAACTTCTCGTAATTCCTCTGATGATGTTCATTCTGCCTGGTGTCAATCGTATGACTGATGCTATCTCCTTAATGGAACTACTTGCCTGTCCTACTAATGCAGATCCCACTTTATAGATTTTGAAATGGTGGTTTAGAATGGTTCCTTGATTTCCCCAGGATCACACTCAACTAGAAGGAGAGCCAAAGTTTGAGGCGAGGGTTCCTAACTCCAGAGACAGCCCTCTTTTCACTCCATGCTTCTTATTATTAGAACAAGAGCACGATGCAGTGAGTACATAGAAATCTAATGCGTCTTAAGTAAGTTCTGCCCTCTCAGTAAGAAAATGGACCTCTGAAGTTAGTCCTGTCTACAGCATGCATTTAATACCCTCAAAGAACCCACTTCTAGAAAGGTGGCTCAAATGAGTTAATGATTAAGTGCTTTTCTACCAGTATGCATATTTCTCACCAACTTTGCATCTGAGTATAAGTTCCTATATATAGTTTTTGCTTAACAGCAAACAGCAGGATTCTCACTTTGACTGACACCCCATTAAAATGTTTGATGAAAGAGTGTGAAGGAGAGAGGTTCTTTTTACTTTTGTGACAAATTTTGTTTTGAGGGCTGGAAGGAGACATGGACTTTATTTTTCAGACTTGATAAGGGTGAAACAGTCCTTTATTTTCTTATGATGACCAGTTTTTCTGTAATGTGAATACAAATAATCTGATCTCTTGAATCAGTTGGCCAAATAGTGAAAATATTGTATATTTCTAGGTAGTTACAGTGGTTACATACCAAAATCTGTTAAATATTTTAAAAAATTCCTATTAAAATGTTCTTTCCTTTTATTCTGTCTCTATCACTGTTTATTATTTTTAAATTCTACTGATGTTGCCCCCTTCCCTTTTTTATGCCATAATCATTTTCTAGTATAGGCCACCTCTATCCCTCAAACAATCTACTTTCAATTGTAGAAATTATAATCAATCAAGAAAAAAGCAATGGATACAACCATGCATATTGGTATATGCAATATTTTTGGTACTTCTTTTCGCCGTCTTCCAAGAAGGCAGAGGTATATTTCAGCATTGGTTCTCTGAACTCAGCATCAATAATTCCATTTAATCTCAGTTCAGCTGCTTTTCAGGGCTGTGCTTCTACTTTCTGTCACTCTACATAAATTCAAATTTTTCTAAATTTCTTATGTTTATTGTTTTTTTATGGTACTATTCAATTGATCCCCATTTCCTTTCCAATTTTTTATATCATAAAGACACAAAAGCAAAAATCTACTGCTATGAATCTTTTTTTTTAAACGTATGGAATTTTTTTTCTATCTTTGATCTTCCCTGTTACTTTCCAGGGGAAGTTTAACTGCTTAATTTTTTTTCCTTTTTTCTTTTGGAAATCAATTATTTTTTTTGCTAATAGTGGATTATTATTTATGCCTTTAAACCAAAAATATTAACCTTCGAAACTATATGCAATAAACAGAATTAACATGATGAAAATACATAGAAATAAATTTGAGTGATATTGTCTGTAGTTTACTTTTTTGACACAATATTATTTTATTTTTTCTAATTGTACGTAAAGATAGTTTTTACCATTCACTTTCATAAGATTTTGAATTCCAAATTTTCCTCTCCCTTTCTTCCTCCCCGCTCCCTAAGACTACAAGCAATCTGATAGAGGTTAAACACGCACAATCATGTTAAACATTTCCATATAAGCCATGTTGTGAAAGAAGAATCAGAACAAAAAGGGAAAACTACAAGAAAGAACAAAAGAGAAAATAGTGTGCTTTGATCTGCATTCAGACTCCATAGTTATTTCTCTACATGTGTGAATGGCATTTTCTATTATGGGTCTTTTAGAATTGTTTTAAATAATTGTATTGCTGAGAAGTGCTAGGTCTGTCAAAGTTGATCGTCACAGAATGTTGCTGTTCCTACGTACAATGTTTTCCTGATTTGGCTTGCTTCACTTAGCACCAGTTCATTTGTTTTTCCAGGTTTTTCTTAAATCCACCTGCTCATTATTTCTTATAGCACAGTAGGATTCTATTACATTCATATACCATAACTTTTTCAGCCATTCCCCAATTGGTGGGCATCCCCACAACTTTCAATTCTTGGGCACCACAAAAAGAGCTGCCATAAATATTTTTTGTGCCTGTGTGTTCTTTTCCCTTTTTATGATCTTTTGGGGATACAGACCTAGTAGTATTGCTGGATCAAAGGGTATGTACAGTTTTATAGCCCTTTGTGCATAGTTCCAAATTACTCTACAGAATGGTTGGATCGGTCCACAGTTCCATGAACATGCGTTAGACTTCCACTTTTCACACACCTCCATCATTTGTGGTTTTCCCTTTTTTGTCATATTAACCAATCGGATAGGTGTGAGGTGGTACCTCAGAATTGCTTTAATTTTCATTGCTCTAATCAGTAGTGACTTAGAGCATTTTTTCATATGACAAAGATAGCTTTAATTTCTTCATCTAAAAACAGTCTTTTTTTATCCTTTGACCGTTTATCAATTAATTTCTTTCAATCAACCATTCTGTCCTGAAAAAAGTGATTATGGCCAACCTCCCAGTAGCATTTACTTTACCTTGCCCAGAATGGAAAAATTGTGCCTGTTTTCATAAAACATCTAGCTGATATTGCTGAAAATTAAAATGACAAAATATTTTGTTTTGGTAAATAACAACAATAGCTTTATTTTTGAAAAGAGAGCATATGGCTCCCCTACCCCCCACCCCCCCCAGCAGTATGTTCCCTGAAGGTTTGAGTATTCAGTAATTTTAGATCCTAGGAGTATGGGCTTTTTATTTCTTCTGTATGTTTTTTCCAAATCTGTATTTTTTCATGTGCTAAAAAAGCAGCAAAGAGCCCTTTGTGAAACTTCAAAATGGAAACACCTCCCCAGTAGATCACTGACTGAGAAGGATCTTCATTTGATTCTGTGGCTTATTAAAGGGGGAAAAAATTAGTAGTAAATGTGTGTCCTAATACAGATGTTAGCATTAGTGTTTACAGTCATTGTTATTAATGACACTTGAATTTCTTATGTTGAGCTTAGCAGCTAGAAAAAAAAACAAAAACTATTATATTCCTGGTGAAATTAATACTAAATTTCTGCCTTTAGTGAGATCAAGTTATCATGTGAATACCAGAATTGGAGTCTGAATCATAAGATCTCAAAGTTGGACAGGATTTTAGAGGTTATCTAATTCAGCTACAGTCTAAGCAGGAATCCCATTTTCAGCATTGCTGAAAAATGCTCTTGCAGTGTTTGCTTGATAATCTCTGGTGAGGAGGAATCCATGACCTCCAGAGGTAGCCAATTCTATTCTGGGACAGCTGAAATTGGTAAGAAGTTTTTCTTTTTCCCTTGACAGCGTGTAGTTCTTGCTTTTGGTTTTGTTTTCTGGGAATAAGAAGGATAAATCTAATCTCCTGTTTTTTCCCATGACAAGTATATTCTTCAAGATAGATACAGTGCACTCTCCTGAAACTTAAGATCATAGATCTAGAACTGAAAGTGACTTCAATGGACATCTAATCTTCTCATTTAAAGGAAGCAGATGATAGATAGCACAGTGGATCAAATGTTGGGCTTAGAATCAGGAAGACCTGAGTTCAAATCCAGCTTCAGACACTTACTAGCTATGTGACCCTAAGTAAGATACTTAAATTCTATCTGCCTCAATTTCCTCAATTGTAAAATGGCAATAACAATAGCACCTACTTACTTCTCATGGTTATTGTGAATCTAAAATGGGATGATATTTGTATAGCACTTAGCACAGGTTATGGCACATAGTAGAATATAAATGGTTATTCCCTTCTCCCTTCCCAACCACCTACTTCCCTTCTACCTATCAGGGGTTTGATAATCTGTGTTCAAGACTTTATTTTTGCTCCTGTTGAACCATGCACCCAGGGGCCAGGCACTTCCCTTTTGAACCTCACATGACACATTTATTCAAGAGCAAGTTTGATGTAGATGATTTCTAAGGACTCTTTCAACTCGTACATGTTAGACTCAGAACCTTTAGGGTAAACATCCCTGTTTCCTTCATCTGATTCTTATAAGATATGGTCTTCCATTTCTTTGCCATTTTGGCTGTATTGTTTTGAATATATGTGCTCCGAGTGAATAAGGTCTTTTATCAAACATAGCCCTCACAATATATTCCAAAACCTGAATTTAATTTGGTCAGGGCAGAGCAGAGTGGGACTATTGGCCATCTTAATGCAGTATTCCTAAATTATTTTGCATTGAAATTTTGCTATTTTAACTCTCCTTTTCATGGCAGAAACTAACCTCAGTTGTATTGCCCTGATGAAGGGAGTGCCTGGTGAAATGACGTTTATCTTTTTCTACTTTAGGGACCTGGTTTCTCAACAGATTTTTCTAGGACTCCTTGGATATTGTTCATCTGGATGCAGTAAGACTTCTTATAGGATCCTAGATTTAGAACTGAGAGGGAACATGGAGGCTATTATGTTCAACTCCCTCACTTTACAGATGAGGAAACTGAGAGAGAGGTTAAAGAATTTTCTAGAAGGTACTGGAGGCCTGAAATCTTCCTGATTCTATCCACTACACTGTGCCATCTCTTAATAAATCAGAAATATTCTGCCTCCCCCCACTCCCCTTGAAAGATTTAAATGTCATGCTGTAAATACATTAACTATCCTGGTCTCTAAAAAATGAAGCAAAATCTGAGCTTTGAGAGCAGCAGGGCTTTAATAACCGTGTGTTGTTAGCCAACCTCTCTCCCCTCCCTCTCAAACTTCCCCTCCCCACCGTAGAGGAAATACAAAATCAGATAAAGCCTTTATGCCAGGAAATTGTCTTGGTTGTTTCATGTTGTGCCAGTTTAAACTGCCTGACTGGGAAGTGGAAATCTGTGTCAGAGCCCTCCAGTTCTGGGCAGAATTGGAACACAATGAAAACATTATTATTTGTGTGAGCAAAATAATTTTCTGTGAAGAGTGCCCTGACCTTCTGCAGAACTGTGACACTTGTCTAGTGATTTCTGCTACCCTCTTTTGACCAACCTTTTCCGCCATTTTATCTCCGCATGCTGACCTCTAGGTTCTTAGACCTAGCAACTCTGCCCCCCAACCCAACCCAAAGCTCTTCCTGCTTTATCCTGGTGACATTTTAATTCAGGAGAATGGTGGTTCACAGAATTTTAGGGTTGAAAAGGGTCTCAGTGGTCATGTAATCCAAACTGAAACCTAAAAAAGAATTCCCATGGCGATATTAAGTGACAAAGGATCATCCCTTGTTTACTTAAAAACCTGGTATGAAATGGAGGACCTACTCTCTCCTGAGCCAGTAGCACATTCCATTTTTGGGTGACTAATCACTGTGAAACTTTTCCTGACATCTAGTCTACCAGGACATTGCTAGAGACAGAATTCACCTTACTTTCTTGAAGCCCATGTAGCATAGCTATCCTTTTATCTGGCTTACTGTAAAATCACAGGGCTGCTAGATGAGAACAGTGTGGATCAGCGCAACTAGGAGGAGGACCACACCCAACTCTGTCCCCTAGTACTCTGTGGAACCATGAGCAAAAGATTTCCCTTCTTTGGACCTCAGTTTCCCTATGTGTAAAAAGAATATATTGGATTAGATAATTTCTAAGGTCCTTTCTGAGACCTATGAGAACATCAAACTTATTATTATTGTTTGTCTATAAAACATCATATGAATTCCTTTTTTGACTGTGTCTGTAAAAAAATGATGAAAATCTTTGAAAGCTTCGTCACTGAATGCAACTCAGGCAGAGGAGCATGATGATTTCATGGTGTGAGATACGCACTATGAATTAGTGACCCATTTTTCCTGAAAGATGACAGCTGCATCTCACTCCAGTGGGGAGGAGAGTTCAAGTCACTGGTACCACTTCTGCTAATTGCTTCTTGGAGTTATTTTTTTAAACCTTGCCAGCGAAAGATCCTGCCCAACTTGATTTCCATCTACCTCATACCAAAATCAGGTTCTGTTTGTGGTAGGTTTTTATTTTGAAGAATGCTGGATTGCCAAAGGATAGAGTATCTCTGTCACATAATATTAAATGACTTCAAGAAATGAAGCACTATCATTTCTTAAGAGAAAAAGGAACAGTGCCTTTTTTGGTGAAGCAAAGGCAGGTGTTATTCTAGTTATTAGTAGTATAGTCAAAGTGGCACTGAATTTGGAGTAAAAATCCCAAGTTCTTGTCCTGTCCAGACTACTGTGTCACCTGGGCCTCAATGCCCTCCTTCATAAAATAAGTTTAAAATGCATGATCCCTTCTGTCTCTGAGTCCCATGAATTTCTTAATTATTATTTTTTGTGGTTTATTATGAATTATCCAGATAAATATCCCATTTCTCCTTTTTTTATAACTGCAGCACAGTTTTAGTCATTTACCAACTCATCAGCTACTCTTACAGAAAGTGGAAAAAAATTGCTTTTAACTGAAAACATCTAAGTCTGCTATTTATTAGGATCTTTGGTATAAGAAGTGTTGGTGGAGGGCAGGGGTAGAGGGGAAGAGTTTCAAAATAGTGAATATTTTGGAATTGGGTCTGTTTTCTATACTGTTTTTTCCTGTCTTCTGTTGGCACAGACAATGGATAGATGCCTGAATTCATTACAATTAGTCTAAAAATCTTAGGCATCAGTGAAGAGAATTTTCCTTTTCCCTTTAAAATTTTAGTCCAATAATTCTTATTTATATAGTGTTTTAAGGACTAAAAAAGCACATTCTTTCTTGGGCAAAACAAGTTAGGTTTATCCCCTTCTATGAAGGAACCACGTAATACATTACGTAATACATTAATCTGTATAAAAGCTCTGTAATATCTAACCACATTTTACATGGATTATTGTATTGAGCTATTAACTCAAACCTCAGTCCAAGAATATCATGTCATCTGGGATCCATGGTAGGTAATTAGAGGAAAGGAGGCACAGAATATAATATGCTCTTTTGTTCCAACATGCTTTTTAGACTTTCCATCATCAGACCCTTAGTGAGGGTCTTGTATTAGGACCTCTTGAGTTCTAAGGATTTAAAAATCAAGAGGTTTGCTCATTTTCTCCTATTTCATTTTTACCTTTATTTGATGGCGAGCACTTTTCCACATGAAGGATTATTTCGTAACCCAAGTGTTCACCGAGGGAGAGAAAAGGGAACCTGTGGATAAGACTTTCATGTCCAAAAGAGATTGATAGAAGACAGGTTTTTTGTTTTTATCCCAAGCTGGGTGAAACCAGGAGTGGGATGCTGCAGACTTCTCTAAATTTGTATTCAGATTGGATGATGGTGTAGCAGTTCCAAAAATAGTTTCCCCACTTTTCTTTTTTTCCCCTCTTCTCTTTTGTATACCTAAACTTCCACCTCTGGTGTGTGTTAGAGATGTTCCTTCCTTTTTAGGGATTCCAGGATAGTGACAGGTTGAGGTCAAGGGCCTATCTACTACCTGTAATTCTAGATTTATTCCTTAAGTTATCTGAGTGAAGTAATTGGTTGGGAGAAATGAGAATATAGGACTGGAATGTTTCCTAACTACTCAAGGAGAGCTAAAAAGGGAAATAGGTTTGGTCTTAATCTGTGATTTGAGATGTAAGGGGACCATCAGGGCCCAAATGGACATGTAGCTGTAGAAATATGAGGGAGGGACAGAGGGAGGGAAAGAGAGAGAGAGAGAGAGAGAGAGAGAGAGAGAGGAGAGAGAGAGAGAAAAAGAGAGAGAGGATATAAATATGAATCTTCTTGACTGGTTTTATAGATAAAAACCAAAAGTCAGGGATAATTAACACGTATGGGATATGTACCAATTATCTTCCAAGAGTTAGGAGAATGACCTGGGTTTGCTTTCTCAAGTGAGGAATCAAAGAATTCATAGATATGCTTGTAGGTTGTTTCCTCCCCCACCTTGGGATTCTATACAATGAAAGCAAACTTAGATTATATAGGAAAGGTGGAGTAAACTTTCAATACACCAAAATACTAACGAGGGAGAAAGATCTTGCTTAATAATATAGTTATACACAAATAAAATATGTATGTGCATATATAATAAACACAATTGATTCATTTATCTTCCTCAGAGTGAAGGATAGAATTTAGTTACAAAATTATAAGAAGCAAATATTTGTTCTTATAGACATAATAGGGAAAGTTCATAGAACTATAGAGACCAGACACTGTACAAAGTCTAGCAGAGTAAAAGTTTTGTTGATTTTCCCATAAACACTCTATGTTTGGTTCCCTTAACCAGTAAGAGCAGAATATTAGCCACAAAATACTTGGAGAACAAAGGAAAAGGAAAGAAGAAACTAGAAAGAAGAGATGAGAGGTTTTGGGATAGTTTAGAGGACTGAGATGAACCGTGGTGACACTGCACACGTTCTTTACAAATTAGGGAACCCGTACTATTTTAAGGGCAAACAGTTCTATCAATAATTTATTAAATGTTTATATGCCAGATACTGTGCTAAGTGCTAAGGATACAATGATAGAAATGAACTAGCCTTCCCCTTTAAGGAATTTACACTGTATCTGGGGAGAAAAAATGTATACATGTGAGTATATACAAAATTAATACAATATAATTTTTTTTCAGGGAATGTGGAGGCTATCAGGAAAGATTTCTTGTAGGAGGAAACTAGGTATTTTTGGAATCCTAGGTGAGGAGGCAACACATGAAACCCTTCCAGGGAACTAGACTGTATGGGAGTCTTTGAGAGTCTTCGATGCCTTTGGTAGGGGATGGTAATAGTACCACTGATATTTATGTCACTCAGTTTTGCAAGATACTTTTCGCACTTTGTTTTCTTTGAAAATCCAACCAGACAAATAATGCTTTGAGGGAATTCCTGCGGGTATTATTCCTTCTGTTTTTACTGAGATGGGTTGCAGGGAGCTGCAGTCACCTGCTGATGGATACTTTCGCTCAACTAGGAAGTGTTAGAGGCAGTTTTTGAAGTCAAAAAGGCTTTCCGGACTCCAAGTCCAGCATTCCTTCCACTTCACCATGTCATTTTTGGATCTTAAACTTAGAGCTAGGAAGAGACCCTGGAGATGAAACTGAGAGAAGGTGAAATCAAATGATTTGTGCAAGGCCACACAGATATTAAGTAGCAGAAGTGAGATTTAAATCCAGTTCTCTGGCTCCTAGTCCAGACTCTTTGTCTGACGCATCCTGTCCCAAGGGTAGCTGGATAGAACACCAGACCTGGAATCAAAAAGACCCGAGTTCAAATGTGGCCTCAAACACTTACTGGCTGTGTGATCCTGGGCATATCTCTTTAACCTTGTTTCAGTATCCTTATCTGTACAATGAGTTGGAGAAGGAAATCACAAACCACTCCAATATCTTTGCCAAGAAAACCCCAAATGGGGTCATAAAGAATTGGACATGATTGAAAATGACTGATCAGCAACATCCTGTCTCAGACCAACTGGTGTAGGTCACCCGATTGCCTTTCTCATGTTAATTGCTAGTTTGTAACAGTTACATTGTCTTTTGGCGTTTTTTTAGTTAAGTAGGGTCATCGATTTCCATGCCATATCCTAAACTCCAAGGCAATCCAGAAGTATGGGTAGCTGACTTTGGCATTCAATTTGGGTCTGGAGCAATTTCACTGATTCCGTCTTTTCCTTAGAAAATCCTCAGCTGATTCCAGAAAGAACTAGAAAAATGTAGATTTTTGAGATGTGGTGAAAAGATGGCTAGACAAAATTGGAATCTTTTGAGTACTATGTTACTACATATTTCTAGGGCATATTAGAGCCCCTGTTCCATTTGCTTTAGTAAATCCTCCGGGTCAGGGACACTCCTGAATCTTAAAGAGAACTTTTGCTGTATGAGACATCTGAAGATTTTCCAAGCCTCCCTTTGTGATTCAGGAGTTCTTGGGGCTTGTGCTATTTGGCATCCTAAATTGTACAACACCAAGGACACTGAATACTCCTGACTCAATGACTCATGGCTACTCCTTCCTTAATCTCTGTTGTGCATAAGGTGAAAAGATAGGCTGTTTGATTCACAAGGTTGCCTTGCTGATAATACTTGGGCATCTTTACGTCAGGTATAAGAATCATCGGGTTTATCACTGGTAGTCAAATAGGAACTTTGTTATCTGTGTGATCTTGATCAAATCATGTAGGCTATCTGTGCCTTAGTTTCCACAACTGTAAAATGGGGATAAAAATATCTGCACTGCTTCATAGTACTATTGTTAGGCAAATTTCATAAACAGTAAATGATTTATAAATGTCAGCTATCATCATTATAATCATCCTATTAACTGCTTTAACTCTGTTTACTGTCCTTTAAATGGCTAAGAAGTGGGTTTACATTCTGATGTAATATTTTGGTTATCTTGGCTGAGGCAACTAGGGCAGATGGCTGGGCATTCAGCATGATTTTATAAGCTTGGCAGGAAACCAGAATAAAAAAAAAGACCTTAAAAACTCACCCAGAAAAAAAAAACACCCAAATTGAGTAGTTTCTTCACTCTCCTTTAACAAAGATTCTGAAGAAATTAAAGCAATATGTTTCATAGGTTGACTTGACCCTGCATGAAGAATAATTTGTCTCTGAGTGACCCCTAAAATCCAATCATTGGCTCCAGCCGATGTCCTCTAACAACCCAACCACTGATACTGTCCTAGCTATCTGGGTCAGAGAATTGCATTAAAATACAAATAACAAATCACATTGAAAATTTCTTCTAACTGCCTAGAACCCTAGTCTACCAAGCATTTGCAGGGTGCAATCTTTAAAACAAAATGACATGGCACCAATAAAACACCAATATGCTTAAGTGAGCTTTTGATTCTACTTGCTAGAAGAGCTTCCAGTATAATCCTAGCAGCAGATGGTGTGTCTGCTGCTGCAGGACCCAGCTAGCTAAATTTGCAGAGGCTTACCACTGGTGGGTTGGCCCCTAGGTGATTGATTTTCGGGCTTTGGCAAGAATTGAAGTGAATGAGACAACATGGATTGAAGGAGAGAGTGAGTATATTAATGATATCATGGGCACAGCATCAATAAGTTGTGTGAGGCTTTAAGCAGTTTGTGTCAGGTAACTGACATTGTATGAGATGCCCAGTCCAAAGTCCTATTAGTTCTTAACCAAGCGAATGAGTAAAGTCCTGTGGCATACTACTGAGATTGTCTTTCTAGACTCTCCATGTCATTTGGGTTGATGAACTGACTCCCTTAAGCAAGAGATGTCTTCCAGTATGTCTGACTTGAATGTCTGTTAATAAACTGCAATTCCTTGAAGAAAGAACTAGAGTGGGCCTCTATTACCTTTTGAATTATTTTTTAGATTCCTTTGCCTGGCATTCAAGGGTACCAGTTAACACCTTCTAGTTAGTTCCATGTCATTGCTATCCACACACCCTGCATTTCAGTTCAGCTGCTCCACCCTTTACCCCAGAATACACCTTGCCTTCTTCAGTCTTTGTCTTGCTACCTTCTCTCTTGTTCATTGAATTTCTCCTGGGCTTTTAAAATATAATTCAAATGCTAGTTTTTCTTTGAAGTCATCTTTCCTGATCCATTCTTGCTAACCGTGACCTTTCCCTCAGGTATCTTAACATTTTCATTTTGTGCCTCCATGTGCACTTGGATGTTACTTTCAGTGATCCCAGGTTGCTCCCTGGCACAAACCTCATATTTTAAACTATAATATGTCACTACTTATATAATATAGCTATGAATTCATTGGACATCCTCATATCTGAATAATCAAAATTATAGTTGACCCAAAAGGCAATGAAGAAATGATCTAAGTTTGACCCATGCATGAAGTGGGTTAAAACATTTAATCAGCAAATTTATAATTGGAGGTAAATGTTGTCACCTGAGTACTGAGAACAAATGATAACAGCTGAGCAGCCTGAGGGCAGTGCTGGGATGCATGGAAAGACCTTCTGTACATTGGATAGGTCATATATAGAAGATTTACGGAAAGACTTGACCAAGAATCTAATAGGAAGAGAAATTATGCCTGGGTTTAGGGACTGCACCACGGTGGTCATACTCATCTAATTCATCCACATGTTGAGGTATCAATATCTATATGTGTCTTACCTGCTTGTAGTTTATAAACTCTGTGAGAGTATTGACTTTTATTTAAGCTTTGTGGTTCCCTCATAGTTTGACTGTAGCCCCTTGTACACAGTAGGTGCATTATGAATTTTAGTTATGAACAAGGAAATTATGGTTCTGGAAAGAGCTAAGCTAAAGTATTAGAGTAATCAAAAAGGGGGGTGCCTTTCATTTCAGTTTTCCTTTCTCCCCTAAATATATTTACCAAGGAATAAATTCTTAAACCTCAGTTACTCACTCTATAATACTCCTTTCATTGGAGATAGTGATTTTATGACAAAAAGAAACCTCAGTCACCTAGTCCAGTTTCTTCATTTTACAGATAAGGAAACTGGAACCTAAAGAGATTAAGCGAAACCTAAAGTCACAGTAGCAGTAGTAAATAAGATCCAGGAGACATGAACCCGGTCCCGGGAGTCAAATTCAGCAATCTTTCCTTGGTACCACACAAAATGTTGGTGGCTTTAATGATTGCTTCTTTGTAGGACATGGGCGTCCAAATTTACCTTTCAAGTCCAGACCTCTCTCCATAACTTCAGGCTCGCATTTTCAATAGATTGATAAACTTGTCTATGTGGATGCCTCATTTCCATTTATTTAAAACAAGACTCCATATTCCATTTTCTCTCAAAAAGAAAAGAAGCCCTATTCCCAAACAGCAAGGCTGGACCAGGAAAGCAAAGATTTCTACTAATACAACAATGCCAGAAAAATAAACTTTCTGGTTCATTTCCATGTATATTTTCCTTGGTTTTGCACTGTTCTGTCAGCAGCTCTTTTATGTACTACCTCAAGGACGTTGGCTTGATTTGATACAGCTACTCAGACATGACTTGAACATTCATCTTCTGTGCAATCATTTTCTCTAGCTGTGTTCACTGGACCTTGATCATTGTGGTGGGGGCCCTATTACTCCCTGGGTAGTGTGGGAGGTAGTGGAGGAATTACATATCTAACCTGAAAATCTTGCCAGGTCTTTGTTTTGAATATCTTTTTCATTCATAGACTCCCAGACTCAGATTTTTGGAGCTGGAAGTCACCTTAGAGATAATCTAATTTGGTTTCTTTATTGAGTAATTGACGGAATGCTGGATTTGGCAATAATAGGAAGACCTGTATTCAAATCTTGCTTGCAACATTTACTAGCTATTGGCATAAATCAATATCGAATGAATTTGAGACTTAGCCAAGACTGAGTAATAATGGGGGAAACATCTGGAGGTCACATGCTTAAAAATTGCAAGTTATAAAACACATATTTTGGCTGTATCTTCACATTTTAAGTGAAGTAGAGAATTGAAATCATTATTTGGAAAGCTCAGGGCCAAAATATTTTGAACTTGAATTATTAAGTTGCTTGAATGCTTTTATGATCTGTGACTTCATAAATGTAGGCCCTCTCTCCATTTATGCAGATCAGTCTCTTTTCTATTTAGATGGTCTTCAAACGTTTCTTTGGCCAAAAAATGGCCACCCTGAAGCCAATTCAATTCAACACTTATTAAGTCCCCACTGTTAAGGCCAACCTGGTGATGAGCAAAGCTTTCCAAGTTTCACTAGGTTGGTCCTTGGATGACAGGTGTGCAATCTGTTACTTAGAACTTTCCCAGTTTTGTAAGGACTTGTCAGAAAGCTGGGGCAAAGAAACAACAGATATTAAGGGCTATGCTATACATAAAAGGCAAAAAAACAGCAAAGCCCCTGCCCTCAAGTTGCTTACTGTCTACTGGAGGTACTTTGCAAGAAAATAGAAAGTAATTATGTGAGGTTGGCAGTGCTAATTGGGGATATTAAGATGGCCTCATTTTAGGAGGTGGCACTTGAGTGTTTGGAAGGGGGCTGAGGACTATATGAAAAAGGTTTGAATATATATTTTGGACATGAGTAACCATTTATACAAATGCAAAAACAAAAGCTATGATGCTATGTATATGGAGCAGCTTACAGGCTGTTTTCACTGGAAGAGAGAATGCGTGAAGGGAATTCAAATGAAATAAAACCCAACAAATTGGCAAGGGATGACACTAACACACTGTGGTCATATAAATTGTTCCAACCATTCTCAAAATTAATTTAGAATTAAGCTAAGAAAGTTACTACAGTGTCCATAGAATTTGATGCCCACAGATCATACAGCTAAGTGTATACCCCAAGGAGGTTAAAAAGAACAAAATGTCCCAGATACACCAAGAAATTCATAGAAATAGTTTTGCCGTAGCAAAGAACTGGAAATAAAGTAGATATTCTTCATTGGAAGAGGCTAAACAAAAAGTTCTGGCTCATGAATGTAACCGAATGTGACTACAGTATAAGAAATGATGAATATGGAGAATTCGGGTAAATGTAGGAAGACTTACATGAGCTGAAACAGAGTAAGCCATATCTGTTGACAGGCATTTATTAAATTACCTGCTCTGTGACAAGGGAAGCTAGCTGGTGCAATGGATAGAATACCTGGTCTGAAGCTGGGAAGACTCATCATTCTGAGTTCAAGTCTGACCTGACAAACTAGCAATGTGACCCCAGGCAAGTCACTTAACCCTGTTTGCCCCCCTCCTCATTTGTAAAATGAACTGAAGAAGGACATGAAAAACCACTCCAGAATCTTTGCCAAGAAAACCCCAAATAGGGTCACAGACAGTGAGACATGACTGAAATGAGTTATCAGCAACAATAACACGTGCCAAATGTTGGGACGAGAAAGCCAAAAGGTAGAATTGGTAAGATTTAGAAACTGATTGGGAGTGCATGCATGTGTGTGTGGGGGGAGATGGTGGTGAAAGGCTAGGACAGAGTACAGGAGGGCTTCAAGGCTGGAGGATATAGTGGTAGAAGTATAGAAGGATGACATCAGAAATGGTAAGCTTGAAGATGGAATGGATTTGGGGAAAATTTGGATTTCATTTTTGACCTGTAGAGTTTAAAAATTGATGATGGTGGGGAGAAGATCGGGGCATGGTTGAAGGTAACAGAGATTGAGGCAATAAATAAGGAGAGATAGAGCATGAAGAAAGATAAAGAAATATTCGACAGTGCAAGCTCCTGGAGGGGATGAAAGGCAAAGGAATCCAGAGTTCAAATTCGGAACAACAGGTGGCCCATCTTTGTCAGAGATGGAAGCTATGATGGACAGAATGAGGCTTATGATGAGGGGATTCTGAAGACTGGCTTGGGGACGAGGAGGGTGCCTACCATATTGTTGATCCCTTTTCCTGTAAAATAGGATGTGAGGTTCTCTATTGAGAGAAACTGGGTAGAGGAAGTACCAGAGTTCTGAGGAGATTCGAGATCTACAATAACCAACAAGGAGAGGGTGTAAGAGACTGTTGTTGTTGACTTGTGTCCAGCTCTTCATGAGCCCATTTGAGGTTTTCTTGGCAAAGATACTGGAGTGGTTTGTCATTTCCTTCTCCAGCTGATTTTAAAGATGAGGAAACTGAGGCAAGCAGGGCTAAGTTCTTGCTTATGATCATATTAGCTACTAAATGTCTGAGGCCAGATTTGAACTTGGGAGGTTAAATCTTCCTGACTCCATGCCTGGCACTCTATCCACTGTACCACCCACCTGCCTAGAAGAGAGAAAGTATCAGAGAGCTTCTTAAGGAAGATTAAAGGATTTCCTTTCCAGGCAGCAGTGAGGGCTGGGTTGAGATAAAATAACGTAAATTTGTAATGAATTTAGCTCACTTGTGCGTCAAGAGCATGGGATTAGGAGTGGAGAATGTATAGCCTGGTGCTGGCATAGACTTTGAGTGCCTAATGTCATTTCTGCTCCATGACTTAAAGTATTGAAGGTAGATTTTAGTGGAGGAAATTGTCTAGATATTTAAGGCAAAGGGGGATATTTTGGGCTTGAGTTATCCAAATGGTTGCCTCAGTTTTCTGTTTTACTTGGTTGATACATTCTCTTCAACCTTTGATTTACATAATTTTCCTACTTCAGTTATGCATAGCTATTATATCTGCTCTGTGGTTCAAACAAATTCTTGAATTCAGATGACGTTAATTACAGTTTTTAAAATGAAGTTTGACTCCTTTTGAAGCTTGTCCCTAAGCTTTGGGAAAACTGGAAGTAGGGTTTCTCTATTATGCCCCTAATTTGGAAATTTTCTTTATTCATACTTTCATAGGCTAATTCATTTTGTCTCCTTGGTCTTTTCATATTTGGATTTAAAAGTGCCACAGAATATTTCTTATTCATGATTGATTTCATTAGCCTGGTTTACTGCCAGAGTGAAATATTAAAAATAACAATAAGAGGTTTGTATATCCATCTATTTCTTCCTGTCTTCCCTAAAACTAATAGAATTGAAAAATGCAAATAAACTCTCTCTAATGTTACTAGGGCCTAGAACAGGGTAAAGTAATCTTATGATTGCAAGAATCGTAAAGAAGTGATTGAAGATCTTCAGGAGGTAAACTGTTGTAAAACAATGCTCATAATAATAGATGTACATAAAACTGAGAAAGTTTATAGTGAGTGAGTGAAAAACTCTTGTTTGCTGTCCACAAACTGTCTTCTTTACTCTACCCTAAATAACTTTATACTGAATTTACTCTGGTATGCTGCCCCCACAAAGTAAAAGATCAGAATTGGCTATTTTACTAATAAAACACACAAATACATAATTTACCTACAAGAGTGTTTATAGCTGATAGTATTTTGTGACATTCTTATACTATTTCTGTCTTATCTAGTAGCTACATGAGTTGGTGAAAAGTGAGAGTGAATTTGGTAAACTATTTTGAATTTTGTTAAGAGGAAGGTGAGAGGGTATGTCAGACTAAGGAGTTTGAATTTTACCCTATGTATAATGAAGAGTCACTGAAGGTTTTTGATGATAGGGAGTGCCTCAGTTTCCTCATCTGTAAAATGAGCTGAAGAAGGAAATCTAAAACCACTCCAGTATCCCAACTGAAACAACTCCACCAACTGAAACAAGTCCGCAACAATGACGATGATGACAATGATAAGAAGTGAGATGGTCAACCTTGTGCACTGGAAGATTAATTCAGCGACAGAATGAGAATAGGATGGCAGGAAACAAAGAGGCCAGTTGCAAAGCTATTATGGCAGTTCAGAGGAGAGATAAAAACTTGGAATAGAGCAAAGGCAATGTAAGTGAAAAGGAGGGGCTCGAAATAAATATTATGGAGGTAGAAGTGACAGGTTTTGGTAAACAGTTGGCACGAGAGGGATGGAAGTTTCAAAGATGATAAGAAATGAATCTTGATGCCTGAGAAGATGGTGGAACCATCCATAGAGATGAGATTGAGAGGAGAGATAGATTTTGAAGGGAAGATTCACCTTGAACATGTTGAATTTGAGGTGAAATAATAGACACATGAGGGCTTCTGTCTTTGGAGTTGTTTTGTCAGTGGTTCCCAGTACAGAGCTCCAGGGAGTAGCTAGGTGGTTAAATGGATGGAGTATCAACTTGTAATCAGGAAAACTTGGAATTCAGATTCTCTCTGAGATGCTTGGTTGTTGCGTAATCATAGGTAAGTCACTTACCTTCCAAATCTCAGCTTCTCATTTGTAAAGGAAGGGCAGGGGGAAGGGAATAAACATTTATACGGGACCTACCAAATGCTAGGTGTTGTGCTTGAGTGCTTTATAAATATTTCCTTATTTTTGTCTCACAATAACCCTGTAAGGTGGGTATTGTTATTTTCCCCATGTTATAGTTGAGGAAACTGAGGCAAACAGAAATTAAGTGACTTCCCCAGAGACACACAGCTAGTAAGTGTCTGAGGCTGGATTTGAACCTGAATGTCTAGGACCAGCACTATATAATAACATCTACCTCACTGGGTGGGTGTGAGTCTCTAATGAGATAAAATGCTTTGTAAATCTTAAAGCACTATGTAAATGCTAGCTAATGTTGTTATTATTATCCAAAAGCTATATGGAGAATTAAAAAGGTTCTTCACATCTATACTTATTTCCTCTCTTTGTCAACTTTAGCTTGATTTGGCCTGCAAGACTTAGTGCCACCCCCTTTCCTTCTGGCCATACTTCCGTTTCAGGCAGCTTGTCTGCATAAATATAGCCAGTCTGTATCCTTCGCTCTACTTTTCTACTTATACTTTTGGCTGGATGGCTGTTGTCTCATACCCTCAATATGTAGTAGGTACTCAAAAAAATCATCCCATGATGGGGATAAAATCATCCCATGATGGGTTTGCTCTCAAAGCACCTGGGCTTGAGTTATACTTTTGCTACCATTTCTCTAATCTCATTGTGACCTTGGGAGAGGCACTTTCCATGTTTGGACCTCAGATTTCTCATCTGTAAGATGCTGGACAGGTCAGACCAGACAGATGATCTCAAGGTTCCTATCTAGCTCTTTTGCTTTATGATCCCAAACATATAGCTTATATTTATACAGTCCTCTACATTTTACCAAGTACTTTCCTCACAACTGGTAGGAGTATGAGGCATACTTCACATGAGACCACCCTCATTATTATAATTTTGCAATATTATCTCCTTAAATTGTGAAATGACACTGTTGTATTGTCATATCGCCTATTCATAGTATCATTCTATGGAAATACTAGTCTTCTGAAAAGTTACTTATATATGTTAAATAGAGAGCATAGATGGTGTGCAGATAATGCCCCCATTTTACAGATTAGGAAAGTAAGCACATAGCTAGCACTGGAATCCGCTATCATCAATCTCTCAATTTTAAATCATTCTTAAGTAAAATTTAAAAAAAATTCTTCTAACATTTCTTGCTATCTCATAGAGTTAATTTCTATTTGGTATTCTAGTTTTAAGAGATTACTTTTCTTGGGTAAAGTTTTCTACTTTCTCTTTTAATCCACTTTTCTCTCAATTCGTTCCTCAAGAGTTTTTAGTTTTTTTATCTCTCACTTTATTTCTTCTAAGTACTCATATATTTTTATGAAAAATTCACATTTTTCTTTGAATCTGCAGTTGTTATGGGATCAGATTTACAGTACTTTTAATGCTGGATCATGTTTTCGTTGATTTGCTCATCTCTCCAGATTTATTTCCTGAATTGTGGCTTTGTTTCAGTACCAAGCTCCTCTCCCTTTCCCTGATGAGTTTTTGGGTAGGATGGTTGCTTGTGCACAGTCTCTTCCTAGGTCCCTGGGGTTCCTATGGCAGTCTCTGCCTTCTGGGATTTGCCTCCCACATCTAGCTCTCAGATCTTTGAGATTCAGGACCCTGGATCTTCAGGGTATTCTCTGATATCTTGGGATAGGGTGTTAGGAACCTCACAGCTCCTGGGTCTGGGCTGTCCTAGTCCAAGCACTGATGCATTGTGTTGATTGCCATCCATTGTGGTTTTCTGACCACCCTCAGGATTTCTCAGGGGAGTGCTCTTACTCCTGCTTTCTCTGGTCACAGAGCCTTGTCAGTTACTCCTGTCCTTGGCCATTTCTGGTACTAATGGGAATCTGCCTTGCATTGGCTCTGGCTTTGCTGGTTCCCCATTCCCCCACTCCCTGAGCTGACTTTTTGGAATTGAAGAAGTCATTTATTATATTTTCTTATTGGATTTCCGATTTTTCTGGAGCAGGTAAATATAGGAGTTGGGCAACCTGCTTCTCCTTCAGGAGGTCATGTTAGAAGGAAATCTCCCATGGTCTTTGAAAGATCACTGATCATGGCTCAGCAGTCATATCTGCTAACTTTTATGTACCCCAGATGCAGGTAATCGAAACAGGCACCTTGAGCTCATCAAGGACATTTAGGCCAGTTTCCTTGGTAATTAAAACCAAAACCAAAATAAAGAATTCAACAGTACTGTCCCTTCTTCAACATTCGTTGTCATTGTTCAATCTACCCTGAACGGTGGTCCTATCCTTTCTTGGATTATTTTCTTTTCTGCAATTTACCAAAAATAATCACTTACCCTACCCCCAAAAACCCAACTCCAGTGGACTTTCTGTTATCCTTGGCTTTCCTCACTAGCATTAACTCATTCTAATATTTAGCACATTTTCAGCATTTTTTCAGGACTGTTCAATGCTTTACCTTTGTTTCCCTCCTCTGAACTTATTTCACTCAACATTGATCTCTTTTGACAGACCTCTCATTCCTTCTTATCAGCATTGTTTCTCTTGATGTCTTCAGAATTCATTGCCAAGAGCTTCCCATCTCCCAGATTGGCTTCTCCCATTGAAAGTTAGCCCTTCTTTAATTCTAGTGTGCACGTCTGGATGCTCTGAGCTTTGCTATTTTCTGTCATGAATTCTAAGATAGAGTCAAGAAATTACTGCTTCTCTCTTGGAAGAGAAAGAGCATGAACCCCAGCAGTCATCAATTATCTAGCAGGTGTCTGGAGAATAGAATCCTCTGGAGTACTGCCCTAAGGTAATCACTTAAATTACTTGTATATTTGGTTCAGTTCTAACCAAGTCTAGAATTATTGTAAGCCTGTGTACAAGGAACAGACTCACTGCACAAAGTCTCTCTTTCACTCATTATTGTAGATGTAGTCTAGATGTTTTTCCATTCTTGATATCCACGGTGCAGTGGAAAGAATGCCATCCTTATAGAATGTTCATTTTAAGGTTATAATATAGAAAAAGGAAACCCAAAGAGTTCTGAACTAGGAGTCAGGAGGCCAACTTCGAGCCTTGGCTGTCTCACTTCTCTCTTTGCATCCATGCTCTTATTTGTCCAAAAATAATGGGATTGAAGCTGTTATGTCTTTTGGTTCCAGATATTCCAGATCCTCCCATTTTCAATGTGACCTTGGGCATCCATAGAGTGAAGGCAAAAAAGGACCTCTTATATAACATAACTTTGTATTTATACACAGATTTGGACAGATCATGAGTTAAATTGTATCCGTATGCTTATTTTTTTTTCAGTCTCAGTCTCTGTCTCTGTCTCCCTCTCATTTTTATAGAAAGAGATGAAGGAAAGAAGCATTTTTAAGTGCCTACTATAGGCCAGGCACTTTGCTAAGTGCCTTGTGAATATTATCTTATTTGATTCTCACAACAGCCTTATGTGATGGGTGCTATTATTATCTTCATTTTACAGTTGAAGAAACTGAGGCAAAGAGCCATAAGGGATTTGCCCAGGGTCATTTAGTTAGTGCCTGTGGTCAGATTTGAACTCAGGTCTTTTTGGTCCATGCCAAGCATTCTGCCCAGCTTTGGTTTTTTAAAAACACCTGCATTTAAATAAATAAATTATATATTAAAAAAAATGTATGACCTACATCAAATTGCTTGCTTTTTTCTCAGTAAGGGTGGATGGGGAGGGAGGAAAGGAGAGAATGTGGAACTCAGAGCTTTAAAAATGAATGTTAAAAATTGTTTTTGCTTGCAACTGGAAAATAAGATGTACAGGCAATGGGATATAGAAATCTATCTTGTCCTGCAGGAAAATAGAGGGAAAGGGGATACAAGAAGTGGGGTAACAGAAGGGAGGACAGATTGGGGGAAGCATGCATCGGACGGGGTGCATGCTGTCCTAGGGTAGGACATAGGGAGAGATAGGGAGAAAATCTGAAATTCAAAATCTTGTGGAAGTGAAGGTTATAAGCTGAAAATAAATAGATGATATATTAAAAACATGTATTTTAAAAAATAATTAATACTCTTTGGGTAAAAATGAGGAATGGTGATAGTAAGAGAATTTAGTCAAAAATATTCTTTGCTTTCTTTACTTTTTGAAATATTAGAATGGAAAAAAGTCCTGGACTCTGAAAGAGAAGAGCTATGTTTTGATTTGTGTTCCAATATCTCAAATGAGGGGGTGGGATTAAATTTTCTTAAAGATTTCAACTCTCAATTCAACGATCTTTTAAGTCACTATGGAGAAATCATTTCTCTTCATCTGTAAAATGGGAAACAATAATATTTGTATCTCTACCTCAAAGTGAAGAAAGTGTTTTACAAACCTGCAGGTGCTAAAAAAAAGTGCACCATTAGTAACCATTCCCTCCCGTTGGTTGCCTGCTATTTCTGTGTCACCTTAGAGAAGCCACTTAAATCTTTCTCAATCTCAGTATCTAATCTGTAAAATGAAGGGATTGGCATAGACGACCTCATTTGTCCCTCCCAGCCCTAGACCTGTGATCCTATAAGCTTTCTTGTGTCCACCAAGACCTGCTATCATTGTGATCTTTTGTCAGTCTTTCCAAATTGCTTTAGAGTATTTTTAAGTCTCTCACTTCTCTTTAGCCAGGGTGTGTCTTACTTAAACAGTAGCTACAGCTCACATTTTATTTTGGGCAAAGTTTAATTTTGGGTCTGTGAGGATAGAAGGGACTCTCTGTGTAGACTTTACTTCTGGAAGAACCCTTAGAGATCACCTAATCCATTTTATTGATTTTTTACATTTGAGGATACATTTGAGGGTTACAGGTAATATAACTTACTCATAGCCAGGGGGCTAGTTAGTTGTCAAGTCAGAAGTAGAACCCAGGTTTCCTTGTTCCCAGGACAGTGTTTTATCAACAATTCATTTCTCACCCTCCTCAACAATCATCTTTCTTTTTCAGGCCTCATCATACAGTGTGTGACTGAATATAATTCACTAAGGGGAGAGGCTGGAGGTCAGCATGCTCCTCTATGGAGAAACGGGCTCAGAAATTACTGTCCCCTGTACCCTCAGGTTCCCTTAGGGCAAGGTATAAAATCTACAGTAAAGGCTGTCCATTCTAATGACTTTATGCTTGATCAAGCTGAGCAGTAAAGCTCTTCTGCTCCCTTGTGTACTTTATTTTCTACCCTGTTTTTTGATCCTGTCTTCTAGAGCTAATAGAACTTGCTCTGGTCCCTCTGGAGCTCTGGGTTGTGACTCATGCCAGAAATCTGCTTTAGGAGGGGAGATCGAATGGACCATGGAGGCCTTGAGGGCCTCTGTGTGTCTCCAAGGACAAGAGGGCTGAGAGCTCTTTCTTTCGTGTCAATAGAATTGGCAGTGCATAAATATTTTTCAGATGTATGGCTGGATATGAAAAGGGATGATGTGAAACACAGAGGAGGAAGAAGGAAAGAAAGCGTGTGTGTGTGTGTGTGTGTGTGTGTGTGTGGTTGGAAAGGAGTCTGAAAAGAGTAACGGTGAAGTTTAAGAAGGCTTACTAATGTCTCCACAGGTTACAGATTTTGACCTGGCTTCAGACATCTATTTGCAAAGCACTCTGCCCCACTCTGAGGATGGGGAAAAAAAGACCCCACAGAAACTTTGCCCTCAAGAAGTTTATAATTACTGAAGAATGTCAGAAGATCCCATATACGTAAAGGAGAGATAGAGACAAGTCTCCTGGGAAAATAAGAGTCCTGAAAGAGCACTTGTAGCTACAGGCCATCACAGAAGGCAAAATACTAAGTTAGACTTTTACTCCTATCTCATCCTAGCTTTGGCTTATCAAGGTACATGCGGTTCTCACTTCTGCCCTCCCTTGCAAGTAGACTATAAGGTCCTTGAGGGCAGGTACCTCACATTCTCATCTTTGCTATGGCCACATAGTAGGTGCTTATTAAATGCTAGTTGAGTTGAGTTGAAAACAGGCAGAAATGAGGAGTAGTGTATTTAGAACACAGGGGATGAGAGATTATCAAAACTCCAGGTCCAAATGAGATTAAGCTCTAATTGGGAAGTGTTTAATAAAATAAATTAAAATGCAGTATGACACAGATAATGTTAATTTCTGGTTTTCTAAATCAATCTTCATTGACAGAGAGATTGGGTTCTATTGGAGTTTGACTCTACTGGTCTGTATCATTGCATGAAGATGATGGAGGGTAAGAAGACTTAGGAAAATGACAGCAGTCTAGTTGAACTAGAATGTGTGTGAAAGATGTTCTGCTTTTGGCTAATATTTAATATTTTTAAATTTAATTTAATTTTAAATTTTAATATTCATTTGGTTTACTATAGCACTGTGATTGTCTTTTTTTCTTTAGAAGTAAAATACAAAGCTGCTTATCATGAGTCTGACACTGTGCTAAACACAGAGAATACAAAAAGAAGCTGAAGGGAGTCCTTGCCCTTGAGGAGATTACACGTTTTGTTAGAGTCCTTCAGAATTTACAAAATGTTTTTGTCATAAACCCAGTAGGTCAATGGTTCTGTTTATTATTCTCATTTTACAGATGAAGTTGAGGCCCTTGGAGATAAGTTAAAATACCCCTAGTGACCCCAGTAGCAAATGTCAGAGCCAACACTTGATCCTACCTCCTCTTAGACCAAGCCTAGTGCCATCTGTTTGTTGACGATCAATGATAAAGATAGCAACAATAATGATGATGGAAATTACTATTTCTGGTATATCACAATTAAAACATAAGCCTCAGTCTTTCCAACTTAATATTGAAAACATGTTCCTAATTTTAATTTTAGAATTGACACACAAAGCTAGAAGTGACCATTTAAAAACTTTGACTGTTGTTGCTAAACTTAATTGGCATTTTGATGGGTGTTCATTAGCCTTCCATCTCTTTGTACCCTTCTTTTCAGGGATTGCCATATCAATGAGCTAGGTGTTCAGATAAATGGAGTTTCCTCTGCAGGGGAGCAGAGCGCCAGCAGAAGGCAGGCAGATGGTGTTTGCTGAGGTGCCACCTGGCACCTAACAATGCCCTCATGGTTGTTTGTAAATGAAGACTGAGTTATTTTCTTTTACCGCTTCTCTGATTTGGACAGAACTGAAGAGTCAAGGGACTTGGGTTCTAGTTTTTCTCTGCTCTTAAATAAAGCAGATTATTTTGTCCCTCTGGACCTTGAGTTCCACATATCTTCCAACCTAGCTCTCCTTAGCCAGTCAACAAACATTTATTAAGCCAAGTGTACCAGGTGCTATCCCTAGGGGTGATGGGGGGTGATTGAAAAATAATAGCAAGTATCACCAAAGATAACAAAAAACTGACATTTACATGGAAAGAATGCTTTATATACGTTATTCATTTGGATTTTCATGCAAACCCTTTGGTACAATTATCATTACCCTTATTTTCCAAATATGGAAACTGAGGACCAGAGAGAGGTGAAGCGACATGCGGAATATGACATGCCTAACAAATAGCACAGCTGAGTTTGAGACTTGGATCTTTTTGACTCAACCAAAGCTCTTTCTACAGCATGTATCTTTAAGTTTCTTTAGGACAAAGGAGCTATAATTCTTAGGAATTCTCTTATTGTAGTGGAAACTTAATCAATGAAACGCTGGAGGTGCTGGAGAAATGAAGATAAAAAATGACAACCCCTTCCCCTAAGGATCTGTGAATGCAGGATGTACTGAGAAATTGCCACAGTGCACGTTGTAGAAGGATCCAATCCACAGAAGAGAAGACCTGAGGATGAAGAGATAACATTTTGGGAGGGCAATCACACAGTTAATAAGTGGAGGACGCCAGATTCGAACTCATGAAAGATGAGTCTTCCTGGCTCCAGGCTTAACTGAGCCACCTAACTGCTTACGAGTCCCAGTTTATCCATTTAAAAATGGGGGCAGTGTAATAAAACTTGTACAATTTACCACATAGCATTACTGTGAAGAAAATGCTTTTAAAATATAAAGCACTACATGAAGATGAGCTTATCATTATAATTATTAAGCTTATCTGCTCTTAAGTGATTGTAGTAGGCATTTATATTTCTGGTAAAAGCTGAGTAATGGGGTCTCTGGGGTCCCTTCCAGATCTAAAGTGCTGTGATTCTGAGAGAAACTAGGTCTCTGGGATTCTTCTTTCCTCTTCACTTTAAATAACTTCATTAAATTATTTTTTAATGATCACTCTCTATGGCTATTGCTTCATCTTCATTTAATGGTATCAGGCATAGCCCCCAAACTTAGTTCAAATATACAACGTCAGTAGTGGCCAGGTATGATACTCCATTCCCCAGTCCTCTCTGGGATGGAGGTTGAATAAGGATGGATGGCAGGTAGGGTTTGGAGAAAGAAGTCCAGGCTCTGTAGAACTGAAGGGAGATGTGCCCTCTGGCTTCTAGGCTTGAGTTTTTGGTCCTTACTATGAGTCATATGATAGGAAAGAATGAAATTATAACACAGGAGCAGAGAAGTAGTGTTCCATAGTGACTTTAAAGCTTTTTAATTTAAAGGGAATCTTTGATGTTTTTTAGCAGAAGGTATAGAATCTGGGTGTAGAGTTTGAAGCTAAGTATTGACTAGGGGACCTGTTTCTTCAATGGGATGGTACTTGTTACTGACTGGACATACCATCAGCTGCTCTTTTTGTAGCTTTTCATTATTACAGCTTGGCCTAGATATGAATTCCTGTTGTGATTAGCTTGCTACCTGAGAAGAAGGAGGCAAAATCCAATGCCATTCCATAGCTTAAGTGTTTATGGAACTACTAACTCAGCAGGCAGGGATATCTTTTTTGTCATGCCATGGTCTAATCAATTTTTAGAGGTCAAACTTACTCCTTTTCTTTCCTCTCTCCTGCTTTCTCTGCTTTTGTATCTATCAGCCTATAGGAAGCACATGGTCTTACAGTCAAATTAAAGAAAATATTTTAAAAGGAAGCATGAGTCTGGAGGCTTTGTGTCTATTTCTGGCTCTAACCATTAAGGAAATGTGTGACCTTGAGTTAGTAATTTCCTCTCATAAAAATCACAGATCTTTAGAATTGAAAGGGACCTTAGAGGTCATGCGTTACAGCCCTAGAATAATATATATGGGGAAATGGAGGTTGAGAGCCATGAAGTAACTCGTTCAGTTTCCACATGGTGATTAAGTGAGAGAGCAATGAACCCAGAATCGCCATTTGTAAAAGAAGAGTGTCTCAGTTAAATGACCTTCAGCTTGAAATTTAATAAACAATAAATAAAAATAATTGTATTTACTGTGGTTTTATAGTAGATATCAGACTAGAAGATGAAGGAAACAAAAGTTATATTTACAGGAGGCTTTTACTTTGATCACCTTTTGCTACTATATCTTTTATAAGCAAGCAGCGTATTAGAAATGACAGGGTTCCAAGACTACCTACTCCTAAGGTCCCAAGGTCTCAAATATCTACTCCCAAGAGAATGGAGCAAGGTTCCGAAGGTGTTGTCAAGGCTTTCAAGCTATCACTGTTCTTGTAAGAAAAAGACGTTACTAACTAGCTCCTTGATGTATTCTTGTTCTTATACCTCAAATGCACAAGGATTTCCTAGGGGAACATACAGCACAGGGGAACCCAAAGCACAAATACAAAGTGGAAGACACCTAGGTAACCAGACTGCATAAAGAGCCTTTTTGTTCTAGTACAGAGATCTCATCTGACTTTCTTGACTTTCTTTTTTTGGGAGGGGGGATAATTTATTTTTTCCCAATCATGTGTAAAAACAATTTTTAATTTTTTAAAATTTTGTGTTTTAAATTTTCTCATTTCCTTACTTCCCTCTGCCCTGTGATGGTAAGCAATTTGACAAAGGTTATACATGTGCAATCATGAAAAGCATATTTCCATATTAGCCATGTTGCAAAAGAAAATAAAGATTAAAAAAACATGTAAAAAAGAAATTGAAAAATGCTATGCTTCAATCAGCACTCAGACTTCATTGTTTCATTCTCTGGAGATGGAAAGCATTTTTCATTATGAGTCCTTTGAGATTAGAACATTGTATTGCTGAGAATAACTAAGTCATTCTCAATTGATCATTGTATAATATTGCTGCTGTTGTATACAATGTTCTCCTGGTTCTACTCAATTCATTCTGCATCAGTTCGTATAAGTCTTTCCAGGTTCTTCTAAAATCATCCCCTCAATTTCTACTTTCTTTACCTTCAAATTACTAACAGTATGAGGACCCAGTTTAAGGAACTCTAGCTTAAAGGCAGGTTAATGGTCTGGGCTCTTCTTGTTTTTATATGCTATCTATAAGAATGAGAGAGGTGGGTGTCTTCACGAATGTCATTGGGAAGCAGCACTGGGAACAGCTAAGTTTAACTAATTCCTTGATAGATCCAAAGCTTAGTTTTGGCAAGCTGAGGCAGAAGAAAACCAATAAACTGGTTCAACTAATGAAGCATCAGATTGGAATGATATTCTGCTCTTTAAGCATCAACTATATTTTTGTGGTGTTGGTTTTTCCACCTATTAAGGGGGGGGTGTTAAATCCAATAATTCAGTGCTCCAGGCAACTCTCCAAAATTATAAATCACAGGTAACATACCAATCTCCATTGTCCAAGGGATATTCCTTATTTGGAAGTTTCCAATCTTTTTTTAAATTTATTTTTATATTACAACATATATTTCCACAAAATTATGAGTTTCAGTTTTTCTCCCCATCTCTTCCCTCTCCCAACCCCATAATGCCTTGCATTCTGGTTACCCCTTCCCTCAATGTGCCCTCCCTTCTATCACACCCCATGCTTCTCTTATCCTCATCTCTCTTGTAAGGCAAGATAGATTTCTATAACCCATTACATGTATTTTTTATTTCCCTGTTATAAGCAATAACAATTCTCAACAGTTGTTTCTAATACTTTGAATTCCAACTTCTCTCCCTTCCTCCCTCCCCACCCATCCTCACTGAGAAGGCAATCAATTTAATACAGGCTATATATGCATTGTTTTGCAAAAGACTTCCATAATAGTTACATTGTGTCCTCCATCCTACCCTGTCCCACCTTTATTCTATTCTCTCATTTGACCTTGTCCCTTCCCAAAAATGTTTACTTCTAGTTGCTCCCTTCTCCCATTTACCCTCACTTCTATCATCCCCCTCACCCCATTTGTCCCCTTCTTCCCTACTTTCCTGTAGTGTAAGATAGATTTTCATACCAAATTTAGTGAGCATGTTATCCCCTCCTTAAGCCATATGTGAAAAGACTAAGCTTCACTTTTCCCTTCTCGCCTCCTCCCTTTTCTCCTCCATTGAAAAAGATTTTTCTTGCCTCTTTTATGAGTAATAATTTGCCCCATTCCATTTCTCCCTTTCTTCTCCTAATATATTCCTCTCTCACCCTTTAATTTTTTTTTATTATTTTATTATTTATCATCCCTTCTGATTGAACTTTACCTGTACTCTGTGTGTCTGTGTGTGTGTATGTGTGTGTGTGTGTGTGTGTGTGTGTGTGTGTGTAATCTCTCCACCTACCCAAATACTGAGAAGTCTCAAGAGTTACAAATATTATATTATCTTTCCATGTAGGAATGTAAACAGTCCAGCATTAGAAAGTCCTTTATGATTTCTCTTTCCTGTTTACCTTTTCATGCTTTTCTTGATTCTTGTGTTTGAAAATTAAATCTTCTCTTCAGTTCTGGTCTTTGCATCAAGAATGCTTGAAAGTCCTCCATATCATTGAATAACCATTTTTTCCCTTGAAGTATTATACTTAGTTTTGCTGGGTAGGTGATTCTTAGTTTTAATCACAATTCCTTTGACTTCTGGAATATCCTATTTCAAGCCCTTCGATCCTTTAATGCAAAAGCTGCCAGATCCTGTGTTATTCTGATTGTATTTCCACAATGCTTGAATTGTTTCTAGCTGCTTGCAATATTTTCTCCTTGACCTGGGAACTCTGAAATTTGGCCATAATATTCCTAGGAGTTTGTCTTTTTGGATCTCTTTCAGGAGGTGATCAGTGAATTCTTTCCATATTTATTTTGCCCTCTGGTTCTAGAATGTCAGGGCAGTTTTTCTTGATTATTTCATGAAAGATATTGTCTAAGCTCTTTTTTTGATCATGGCTTTCAGGTAGTTCCACAATTTTTAAATTGTCTCTCCTGGATCTGTTTTCCAGGTCAGTTGTTTTTCCAATGAGATATTTCACATTATCTTTTATTTTTTCATTTTTTTGGTTTTGTTTTATAATTTCTTGATTTATCATAAAGTCATTAGCTTCCCTCATTTCCACTGTCATTTTTAAAAAACTATTTTGTTCAGTGAGCTTTTGAACCTCCTTTTCTATTTGACTAATTCTGCTTTTTAAATCATTCTTCTCCTTATTGGCTTTTTGGACCTCTTTTTCCAATAGAGTTAACCTATTTTTAAAGGTGTTATTTTCTTCAGCCATCTTTTTGGGTCTCCTTTACCAAGCTGTTGCCTCACTTTTCAAGCTCTTCCATGACCTGAGCCCATTGTATATTCATTTTGAGTTACTAGTTGCAGAAGCCTTGACTTCTTCTGACAGTATGCATTGCTCTTCCACATGCCAAAGGATGGAAGGAAATACCTGTTCTCCAAGAAAGTAACCTTCTATGATCTTATTTTTTTTCCCTTTTTTGGACATTTTCCTAGACAGTCACTTGACTTCTGAATCATCTTTCCTCCTCCCCAGGGCAGTGCTCAGGGCTGAGGTTCAGATCAGCTGCTCAATTCCCCAGGGGATTTATGCAGAGTGCTTCACAGATGGATGCTGCAGCTGCTGCCACTAGTGCTTGTACCAATACTGCTGCTGCCACCTGGGGCCAGTACTGGGGGAGGGGGGGATACTGCTCCCTTCTCACCTAGTTGGGAAAGCCCTCTCGCTGATCTTTGAAGCTTTTTTTGGTGTGTGAGTTGAGGGATCTGAGACCCTCCCTGCTGGGAATCCAGCCCAGAAGGTCTATTCTGGTCCTGTTCCGTTTGGTGTCATGCAGCCAGGGCTGGGCTCTGTTCTTCTCAGTGTGGGATAGACATTTCCTGACAGCCTTCCAGGTTACTTTGGGCTGGAAATCTCTTTCACTCTGTTGTTCTGTGGCTTCTGCTGCTCTAGAATTTGTTGAGAGTCATTTTGTACAGGTATTTTATGGGCTGTGGGGGAAGAGCTAGAGTGTGTGCATTTTTCTACTCTGCCATCTTTGCTCTGTCCTGGAAGTTTCCAATCTTTATGAAAATATCGGTCCCCTCCTTATCTCTATCCCCATATGCAAAGGACATTGTACAGCATAGTTTTTCTCCTCGAAGCTCAACTTTTCTTTGAAATTCCCCTCTGTTCCCATTCTCTACCCACCTGCCCTTTGTGGACCTCCTGTGATTTATATTACTGTTATTACCTCTTTGGCACTTTGATAATGCACTCTTGTATGACTTTTCATCTCTTCTTGTGGGTATCCTGTTTTCTCCTGTAACTCCAAGAACAGAAGAACTGTGTCTCATCCCTTTTTGAAGTCTCCTTAAATTCATTTCATCTTAAAAAGCTGAAGTCAAACAGTTTATTTTTCTAGGAAAGGGGGGGGTGTACAACTTGTACCCATTTAATAAATATCACATTATAGAAAGAAACTTCTAGAAGGCAAAGACACTAACAACTGTGATCCTCAGGAAAGGCCTCTATTATTGGAAGTACTGCTTGAGCTGCACCTTGAAGAAAGGTGAGAATTTTCAGAGATAGAGTTGGGAAAGAAGTGTGTTCCATTACTGGTCACATTTGCTTCCATACAAGAGGTCAACTCAACAAATGTTTATTAAGAGCTTGCTGTTTAAGGTGTTTTGTCTTGGGAGCACTTTGTTCCTGGCTTGCATAAACACAGTTTGCTTCTGATGATTTATGAATAAATGATTTATTAATAAGTCATATTCATGAACCAGCTAAATACTCTCTAGCACAAGGATGCAGGAGATGCTGTATTCTTACTTTGAGAAGGTGGTGGGGTAAATATCTATATCTACTTAGATACAGTCTGATTTTCAGTGTTAGACGTGTGATCTGAGGACAGAGATAGCAACATGTTCGGGATAAATAGGGACAGGGACTGAATTTGTGATTTTCTTCAAAACTTCCTCTACCAATTCGAAATTGGCACCTTCTTTTCAACTTTTAAGGACAGCTAAGTGGCTCAATGGACAGAGTGCCAGGTCTGGCATCTGGAAGACTCATCTTCCTGAGTTCCTATCTGGCCTCAGATACTCACTAGCAATGTGACCCTTGGACAAGTCACTTAACTTAGCTTCAGTTTCCTTATTTGTAAAATGAGCTGGAGAAGGAAGTGGCAAACCTCTCTAGCATTAAGTGACTTGACCAGGATCATGCAGTCAGTATGCCAGTGGAACTCAGGCTTTTATAGGTAATACCAAGCTAGAAAGGTTTTCACTGTATGTCTGGCTAAAGGTTTGTGAGTTGATCATCAAGGTAGTCTAATGAAATGTGCAGAAGGTTGACTAGATGTTAAAATCTTTGTGACTAAGACAACTAGTGAAATGGATCTCTCTTATTATTTGCATATTCTTTTCCTGTTTACTTTAGAATCTAAATTCCTTAAGAAGAGAGACCATCTTTCTTGAATTGAAGTCTTCTGGTTTCAAGGACAGTTCTCCATCCACTATGCTATATGCCCTTTCATGGTGAGGAGAAGAAAGGAATGAAGGGGCATTGCCTATCTTGCCTTTTTTTTTAAACTCTTTTAAAAACATTCTCTTGACTGCATAACTGTCTCCTTGGAGACATAAGAAGTTTGAAGATTTACTAATTAAAGAAACTGCTGCTTCTTAGTGACAAATCTGGAACAGTTCTTACCCCTCTGATTTTGTTGTCTGTGGGTGACATTGCATTGTGCACTGAGCTCCGCTGTGTGCCTCATCCAGAGCCTGATAAATAGTTCTTGCCTCCACAAACATTGGACTGAAGCCCACTTCTTTTCCCAGTTATGGCCTACACTTATTATCCTGTCACTGACTTAGAGTGACTCATGATTCCCTAATTACTTAGAAATTGGAGGATTGGAGGTCCATTACCAGTCAGAGTGATGGCAAAGAAGAGGAAAGAAGGAAGACAGACTTTATGGGATGACCTTAGATTGCGATGAAAGAACCCAGTGACTTAAACATCATTAGTATGGTGGATGTTGAGTGGTGCATGGTGGCTGATCATGCAGGTGTTTGACCTTCTTGAGTGGAGCATGGTGGCTGGTGCATGGTGCATCATGCAGGTGTTTGACCTTCTTGAGTGGTGCATGGTGGATGGTGCATGGTGCATCATGCAGGTGTTTGACCTTCTTGAGTGGTGCATGGTGGATGGTGCATGGTGCATCATGCAGGTGTTTGACCTTCTTGAGTGGAGCATGGTGGATGGTGCATGGCGCATCATGCAGGTGTTTGACCTTCTTGAGTGGAGCATGGTGGATGGTGCATGGTGCATCATGCAGGTGTTTGACCTTCTTAGCCTGAGTTATAACCTTGGGACTATCATAGGCTAGAGGAGAGGAAAGTGGAGACCAGGGTGGTTGAGGGGCAAACGGGGTGGGGAGCATCTTCCACTCATTCTGTTCCCTTAATTCTTGGAAATTTTTATTAATAAAAATGATTACGGGGCCTGAAAGCTCAATTGGAAGTGATGCGTATGTAGGGTAATGTTGAGTGTTCTCAGATTTCCTTCAGTCTTATTTTTCTGGCAGAACATTTTGTGTTTGGGAAAAAAAATTAAAAGACAATATTCAGGACTTTTTTATTAAAAAAATGAAAGGAATACCCTTCAGTTAATTTTCTCTAGAATTCACAATAGTCCCCTCCACTCTTTATTATGTCTTATTTCTGTGCTTTTGCACAGGCTAAGCACCAAGCCAGGAATGCTCTCAAGTCACCTCTGTCTCTTTGGGTTCTAAGTTTCCGTCAAAGGTTAACTTAAATGTCACCTCTTACATGATGTTTTCTCTGATCATCTCCAACATGGAGTGCCTCCTCACCCTCACCCCCATTCAATTTGCCTTGAATATATAGTACATATTTATATCTGTTGTATATATTCTCTCCCTCAATAGAATATGAGGACTTTGAAGTCAGGGACTGCTTAATTTTTATTTATATATCTGGCAAAGTGCCTAAATGTTTGCTGGCACATTGATTTTTGAAGTACGTTATTTCTTCATATTGGTTTGAAAATGACTATTTCTTTACCTTTATATATCTAACATGACCACTAGTCCATCACAATTGTGGTTCTTTCTAATCCTCCCAGTATTTAATAATAAGTTAAGTGACCTTAGACAATTAATTTAATCTCTCTACACTTGTTCTCTTACCTGCAAAATGAGAGGGTTGGCAGCACTAGATGATTTCTAAGGTCTGTTCCACTTTGACTGTGTGATTCTTTATAATTGGATAGATTTTCCAAGAGGGATAAAATAAGGGGTATCTCTTTCCATTGTGAGCAATTCTTACTTATTTTATTCTTCTTTTTCCAGAAAATAGATCCAACCTGTTTGGTTGGGTTGTGAAATGCAAGTGATCCTAGGTTGTGAGTCAAATTATAGGGTTTCAAGATGATTGGTCCAATAACAGGTTTCTGCAAGCTACACGAAAAAGATTGTAATAAAGTCTCATGCATTTGACATTCTATCAGCACAACTTCCTATTCACTGATTTTCCTACAACCTTTAATAAAACAGTAACACTGATTTTTATAATGAGGAAATATTTAGTGGAAAAAGCACTCACTGGACCTGGGAGTGAGAAGACTATTTCAGTAGTGCTATTTAATTTTTTGTGTGACCTTCTGCAAGTCACTTAAATCCTCTGGACCTCATTTTCCTGTCTTGTTAGGAGCTTAGACTGATTGATCCCTAATGCTTCTTTCATCTTTCAAATCTTATAACTATGATTGAAAGCAGCACTGACTGATGGAAGACAGAATGATGCTTCGTGCATAATAAATACTAATATTTACTATTAACTAACCCTCCACTGGTCAAAAAGCAACTGAGAGAGCAGCCATCTTTACCCTCATTGAGTCAAAGATAACCATCATGACCCAAAATCATCATCACCATCATCATCATCATCATCAAGATTGATATAGTGCTTTATGTACTTTTTGCTATTTGATGTTCTTTAACAGTCCTGGGAATGGGGTGCTATATTCCCAGTTTACAGAGGAGGAGGCCTGGATATAGAGATGTTAAGTAACTTGCCCAGGATTATGCAGTGCACCTTACAGATGGCATTTGAATCCAGTTCTCTTCTGATTCTTGGTCTCGTGCTCTTTCCCATGTGCTGTGTGGCCTCTCTAAGTTGTCATCTTCTCACTCCAGGTCCAGTGATCTTTCCCTCATAATATATTTACTGGAAGATTTTGGTTAGCTCTCGATAGGAAGTAAATAAGTAAAAAAATAAATAAAATAAGTAAATTATATATGGATATTAATATATCCTATCAATTAATATCTTAATATTTGTATAATATTAATATCTTTTAAAATTGTTATTTTATTTGTTTTCAGTGTTCTACAATCACTTCCATTTAATTTAGATTTTTCTCCCCTCATTCTCCCTCCTTCACTCCCTCCCCGAGTCAGCATACAATTTTATATAGGTTCTACATATACATTCCTATTAAATACATTTTCACCTTAGTCATGTTGCACAGAAGATTAAAATGAATGGGAAAAATCATAAAACAAACCAAAATGTAATACAAGAGAAAATGATCTGCTACATTCTGCAGTTGAATTCCATATGGATGTAGAAGGGGTTTTGCCTTAAGAGATCATTGGGAATATTTTAAGTCTTTACATTGCAATGAAATTCTAAGTCTCCCAGAAAAAATCTTCACATACTGAAGTTGTTGCTGTATATAAAGTTCTCCTGGTTCTGCTCCTTTCACTCAGCATCAGTTCATATAAGTCTTTCCAGGCCTCTCTGAATTCTTACAGCACAGTATACCACAATTTTTTCAATGATTCCCCAATTGATGGGCATCCACTTGATTTCCAGGTTTTGGCCCCCGCAAAGAGTGCTGCTGTAAATATTTTTGTACAATGGGATCCTTTTGCGTTTTTATGATCTCTTAGGGATACAGTCCTAGAAGCGATATTGCTGGGTCAAAGGGTATGCACATTTTTGTAGCCCTTTGGGCGTAGTTCCAGAATGGCTAGAAAAGCTCACAGCTCCACCAACAATGAATTAGTGTTCCAATTCTCCCACATCTTCTCCAACATTTATCATTTTCCTGTTTTGTCATGTTAACCAATCTGATAGATGTGATGTACTACCTCAGAGTTGTTTTGATTTGCATCTCTCTAAACAATCGTGATTTAGAGCATTTTTTCATATGGGTATAGATAGTTTTGATTTCTTCCTCTGAAAACTGCCTGTTCATTTCCTTTGACCATTTATCAATTGTGGGATGACTTGTATTCTTGTACGTTTGACTCAGTTCTCTATATATTTAAGAAATGAGACCTTTATCACAGACACTAGTTGCAAAAACTTCCAGTTTTCTGCTTCCCTCCTTATCTTGGTTGCCATGGGTTTGTTTGTGCAAAACTTTTCAATTTAATGTAATCAATATTATCTATTTTGCACTTCATAATGTTTTCTATCTCTTGTTTAGTCAAAAATTCTTCCCTTCTCCATAAATCTGATAAATACATTATTCTTTGCTCCACTAATTTGTTTATAATATCAGACTTTATACCTAGATCATGTACCCATTTGTACTTTATTCTTACGTATAGTGTCAGGCAATGAAGGTCTATGCCTAGTTTCCACTACACAGTTATCCAGTTTTCCCAGCAATTTTTGTTGAACAATGACTTCTTATCCCAGAAGCTGGGGTCCTTGGGTTTATCAAATAGTAGATTACTATATTCATTGACTACTGTGTCTTGGGTACCTAACCTATTCCACTGGTCTACCCTTCTGTTTCTTGGCCAGTACCAAGTGGTTTTGATAATTGCTGCTTTATAATGCAATTTGAGATCTGGTAGAGCTAGGCCACATTCCCTAGCATTTCTTTTCATTAGTTTCCTTGATGATCTGGACCTTTTGTTCTTCCAGATGAATGTTTATACTATTTTTTTCTAGCTCTAGAAAATAATTATCTCATAGTTTGATTGGTATGGCACTGAATAAGTAAATTAATTTAGGTAGAATTGTTATTTTTATTATATTGGCTCAGCCCACCCACAAGCAACTGATGTTTTTCCACTTACCTAGATCTGACTTTATTTGTGTGAAAAGTGTTTTGTAATTGTGTTCATATAGTCCCTGGGTTTGTTTTGGCAGGTAGACTCCCAAATATTTTATAATGTCTACCCTAGTTTTAAATAGGGTTTCTCTTTCTATCTCTTGCTTTTGGGCTTTGTTAGTAATATATAGAATTGCAGAAAATTTGTGTGGGTTTATTTTGTAACCTGCAAATTTGCCAAAGTTGTTTATCATTTCAAGTAGTTTTTTACTTGATTCTCTAAGTATATCATCTGCAAAGAATGATAACTTAGTTTCTTCTTTGCCTATTCTAATTCCTTCAATTTCTTTTTCTTCTCTTATTGTTACAGCTAACATTTCTAGTACTATGTTAAATAATAGTGGTGATAATGAACATCCCTGTTTCATCCCTGATCTTATTGAAAATGCATCTAGCTTATCCCCATTGCATATAATGCTTGCTGAAGGTTTTAGATAGATTCTGCTTATTATTTTATGGGAATTTCCATTTATTCCCATGTTCTCCAGTATTTTCAATTAGAATGGGTGTTGTATTTTGTCAAAAGCTTTTTCTGCATCTACTGAGATAATCATGTGATTTCTATTTGTTTTGTTGTTGATATGATCAATAATGTTAATAGTTTTCCTAATACTGAACCATCCCTGCATTCCTGGTATAAATCCTACCTGATCATAATATATTATTCTCATAATTAGTTGCTGTATTCTTTTTGCTAAAATCTTATTTAAAATTTTTGCATCTATATTCGTTAGAGAAATTGTTCTATAATTTTCTTTCCCTGTTTTGGCTCTTCATGGTTTAGGTATCAAACCATACTTGTTCATAAAAAGAATTTGGGAAGATCCCTTCTTTCCCAATTTTCCCAAATGGTCTACATAGTATTGGAATTGACTATTCTTTAAATGTTTGATAGAATTCACTTGTGAATCCATCTGACCCTGGAGATTTTTTTCTAGGGAGTTCATTGATGGCTTGTTCAATTTCTTTTTCTGCGATGGGGTTATTTAAGTATTCAGCTTCCCCTTCTGTTGGTCTGGGCAATTTTTATCTTTTAAAATAATCATCCATCTCATTTAGATTGTTGAATTTATGGACATACAGTTGGGCAAAGTAATTTCTTATTATTGTTTAATTTCTTCCTCATTGGAGATGAGTTCACCCTTTTCATTTTTGATGTTGGTAATTTAGTTTTCTTTCTTTTTTTAATCAAATTGACCAAAGGTTAATCAATTTTATTGGTTTTTTTTATAAAACCAATTCCTAGTTTTATTTATTAGTTCAATAGTTTTCTTAATTTCAATTTTATTAGTCTCTCCTTTGGTTTTCAGTATTTCTTACTTGGTATTTACTTGAGGATTTTCAGTTTGTTCTTTTTAGAGGTTTTCAGCTGCATGCCCAATTTATTATTCTCTTCTTTCTCTATTTTATTCATGTAAACACTCAAAGATATAAATTTTCCCCTAAGAACTGCTTTTACAGTGTCCCATAAAATTTGGTAAGTTGTCTCATTATTGTCATTCTCTTGAATGAAGTTGTTGATTGTTTCTATAATTTGTTACTTAACCCACTCATTCTTTAGGATTAGATTGTTTAGTTTCCAATTAGTTTTTGGTTTATCTTTCCATGACCTTTGATTACATATAAGTTTTATTGCATTATGATCTGAGAAGGATGCTTTGACTATCTCTGCTGTTCTACACTGGATTGCTAGGTTTTTGTGGCCTACTATATGGTCAATTTTTGTATATGTGTCATATACCACTGAGAAAACAGTGTATTCCTTTCTATCCCCTTCAATTTTCTCCAGAGATCTATCATATTTACCTTATCTAGAGTTCTACTCATCTCCTTGACTTCTTTTTGTTTATTTTGGGGCTAGATTTATCAAGTTCAGAGAGGGGGAGGTTGAGGTCCCCCACTAGTAAAGTTTTGCTGTCTATTTCTTCCTTTAACTCCCTTAACTTCTCCTCTAAGAATCTGGATGCTATACCACTTGGAGCATATATGTTTAGTACTTAAATTGTTTAGTTGTCTATGGTGCCTTTTAGCAGGATATAGTTTCCTTCTTTATCTCTTTTGATTAGATCTATTTCTGCTTTTGCTTTGTCTGAAATTAGGATTGCTACTCCTGCTTTTTTACATCAACTGAAGCACAATAAATTCTGCTCCAACCTTTTACCTTTACCCTAGGTGTATCTCCCCTTTTCAGATGTGTTTCTTGTAAACAACATATTGTTGGATTATGATTTTTAATCCATTCTGCTATCAGTCTCCTTTTTATGGGAGAATTCATCCCATTCACAATCACAGTTATGATTACTATTTTTGTATTTCCTTCCATCCCCTTTCCCCTTGTTTATGCTTTTAGTTTTTCCTTCTCCCTTCCCCTCCCCAATAGAATTTTTATTTTTGACCACCACCTCTCTCAATCTTCTCTCCCTTCTTTCAACCCTCCTCCCTTTTAATCCCCTTTTCCCTTAGTACTTCTTCCCTTCCTTTTAGCCTCTCCTCCCTATTCTTTGCCCCTTTCTTTCCTAATGCCTTTGGAGCTGGTTGTATTTCTATACTTAACTGAGTTTGTGGTACACTCCTTGAATCCGATTGGATGAGAGTACCTCTCAAACAATTCTTATCTCCCTCCCCTCTTTCCCTCTACTGTAATATATTTTTGTGCCTCTTCCTGTGATGGAATTAATTTTTTTTCTGCCTCCTCCTTTTCACATCTCCCATTACAATCCCTTTGCACCCTTAAATCACATTTGTTATCATCACATCATTTAATTTATACCCACTCCCTCTCTCTATGTATATCCCTTTTACATTTCATAATAAATATACAATTCTCAAGATTGACAAGTATTATCTTCCCTTACAGATATGTAAACAATTTGTCCATATTGTGTAACAGTTTTTTCCCCCGTTTACCTTTTTATGTCTCTCTTGAGACCTATGTTTGAAGATCAAACTTTCTGTTGAGTTCTGGTCTTTTCATCAGGAGGGTCTGGAAATCCCTTATTTCACTGAATGTCCATCTCCTTGCCTGAAATATTATACTCTACCTTGCTAGGTAATTAATCCTTGGTTGCAGTCCCAGCTCCTTTGCCTTATGGAATATCATATTCCAATTTCTTCGATCTTTTAATGTAGAAGCTGCAAAGTCTTGTTTGACCCTGACTGTAGCTCCTTGATATTTGAATTGTTTCTTTCTGGCTGCCTACAATATTTTCCACTTCACTTGATAGTTCTGGAATTTGGCAATGCTATTCCTTGGTGTTTTTAGTTTGGGGTCTCTTTCAGGAGATGAATGGGGGATTCTTTCAATGACTATTTTGCCCTCTGGATCTAGGACCTTTGGGGAATTTTCCTTGATGATTTCTTGGATGATATTGTCCAGGATCTTTTTACATCATGACTTTCTGGTAGCCCAATAATCCTTAGATTTTCTCTCCTGGATCTATTTTACAGGTCAGTTGTTTTTCCAATTAGATACTTTACATTTTCTTCTATCTTTTCATTCTTTAGATTCTGTTTGACTGATTCTTGATGTCTCATGGATTCATTAGGTTCTACTTGCCTGATTCTATTTTTTATCAAATTGTTTTCTTTAGTAAACTTATGTATCTCCTTTTTCATCTGTCCAATTGTTCCTTTTTAGGAGCTATTTTCACCAATTAGGTTTTGTATTTCCTTTCCCATTTGTTTCAATTTTCCTTTTTAAGGAGCTGTTCTCTTCAGTGAATTCTTTTTTCATATTTTTAAAATCATTGGTCAGTTTTTCTTCTGTTTCTCTGATTTGGGTTTTAAAATCCTTCCTGAGCTCTTTCAAGAAGACTCTTTGTGTTTCCGACCAGTTCATATTCCCTTCTGAAGTTTCAGATGCAGTGTCAATGCTGACCTCTTTGGTATTTGTGTTTTGGTCCTTGTCCCTGTAGAAAGATTTTATGATCTTTTCTTTTCTGCTTTGCTTTTTACTCATGAAAATAATCTTTTTCCTGATTTTTAAGGTAGATCTCTGTGTCTATGGCACAAGGAACTCTGTCCCACAGTTCTTGTGCCTAAAACTTGAGGCTTTGTGTCTTGTGAGCTCTGGTTCTTTCAGGTAGAAATTAAATGCTGCAGCTTACCTGGTGCTGAGCTGGCTGGTGTTTGATAGCAGTGGCTGGATAGGTCTTTTTGGATTTCCCTGCAATTACCCTGGAGGTGGCTCCTTAAATGTGGGGGAGTGGTGGTCTGAATGCCAGAGGCTCCTCTGCTGAGCTTAAGTATAGGAAAGCCCAGCTTTCTGCACTAGTGTCTTCCTAATTTCACTGGGCTGCTGAGGCACGCTGGCAGTCCTGGTGTTGGCAGTTGCTTGCTTCACCCCTCTGGGGTTCAGGATCTTTACCTGGTTTGTTGAGGAGGGGCTGTCTGGGACAGCTTTGATCCTGCACTGGTCATCTTTGGCCACATCAAAAGGAACCCTCCTTAGCAATCTTTCTAGCATTACAGACTGAGAGTCTTTTTACCCCTTCTTTGCTCCCACTGTTTCAGTTTTTTCTGGGGAAATAATCTCTGGGCTGGTCAAGGTCAAGAAGGGGAGGGAGATAGCAATTACAGATCACTCTGCCATCTTGGCTCCTAGAACTGGAAATCCCCATAATATTAATATCTTGATATTTTGATAATAGTATTTTGATAATTCTGTGTTGTAATCTATGACTCTTAGAGCTAGTCCATTAACTGGAAGATTGCTGTCAGCACAAGGAATTCTCTAAAATAGATTCTAATGTCTTGGCCTTTTCATACAATTACTGTCTAATGACTTATATGGTATAGACTTCAGAAAAGACTACGTAAGAATCCAAGCTACATCAATGTAGAATGGGCTACCTCAGTGTAGATTTCTAAGGAGAAACTCATGATCACTTGTGAGAATATTATAGAAAAAATTCTTGTTCTGATACTGGTTGGACTAGATGGATACTTAGCTGCCTTCTAGCTCATAGATGTTATGATTTGGTGTCCGGAAATGGCTGTCATTTCTTCATATTCTAAGTTGGTGAGCTTGATGTTTGACTTCTAGAAAGATTCAAGACATTCTATTAAAGGTATGGTTAATGATTTGTGAGTATTTAGAATAAAAGGAAATGATCACTAAGCTAACATGAACTCTTCTTTACTAGGTCAAGTTACAAGTTATTCATTTCATTTTGTTGTTATATTCACTAGATTGGTTGATCAGTGTGCTTGAATTTCTAGGACATATTTGGCAAAAGTCTGTAATAATATCCTTGTTTGCAAGGTAGAAATGTACAAACTCAATGATTGCTGAATTTGAAGCTGTTTGTACCACTTCCCACCCCTTCCCTCCCCTTCTTTCCAAGTAGTGATTAAAGCATTGAAGTCTTCCTGAAGGGAAGCTTTGCTTCTATCAGTGATATATATGAAGTCACAGATTTTACATTTATCGGATTTGTGCTCAACACATAGCTGGGTGGAATACTTTACACGTTGGATGACTGAAATTAAAACTCTTCTAAAACACTAAAATAATGGACTGAATCTACTTAGATTAAAAAATGAAAAGGAGTAAATGTAAATTTCTGTGCTTGCATTGAAAAAGTCAACTGCATGAGTACAAGGTGAAAAGTTTTAGAAAACCTGAAGTGTTTAATGGAGTGCATACTCAGTATGACATGATCGTTAAAATAATGTCATCATAGGCTACGTAAATGGAATTGGAATGTCCAATGAAGAGGGTAGTCCCACTATATCCTATGTGGGTCAGATGACACTTGGAACTTGTTTTTCCCGAATTTTGAGCTCTATATTTTATGAAAGACATTGACAAAAGAGTGTAGTAGAATGGGAAGGGGATCTTGAAATTATGCTGTACACAGGAGGATTATAGAGGTCAAGAACTTGATCATTTAAAAGAAAATACTTGAGAAGAAATCAATAGTTATCTTGAAATGTTGGAGGGGCCCTCATGTAGAAGAAGGATTATATTTGTTTTGATCTGTGCCAAGGATCATGAGGAGGGTGATATTCAGAGGTTACACAGAGACAGATTTTAACTAAATATAAAAGGAAAATACAACTTTCTAACAATGAGAGACATCCAAAGAAGAATAGATTGCCTCCAATTTGAAGGAAGTTCCTTATCACTGGATGTCTTTAAGTAGAGGCTCAATAAACACTATTTATGGATGTTGTAAAGGGGATTTCTGCTCAGATAAAGGTTGGACTAGGTGACTTATGATGTCTCTGGGGTGTTCCCCCTCTTAAGTTTCTATGACTCACTGCCACATGTAGCATGGTTGAATAAGCCATCAATTGATTTAGTTTAATTTTGCAGCAAGGTACATACAGTGTCTCATTCTTGAATCATTTTCATGTAAGATAGTAGCTACTGGGAACATATTATAGTCAGCTGTTAGAACAAGGATAGCTGAGAAGTATGAAGAGGAGAATAATGAACCAACCAGCCAGTAATAATTAACATTACTTCAACTGTGCCAACTTCACAATGGCTTTCTTGCTCTCATGGGTATTTTCCAGGTTCTCTTATTTTATAAAGTTATTCTCAATTGTGAGCTATATACACCAGGAAACATTTACTTCCTTTATTTTCTAACATTCCATAGTGATTTAAATTTAAGCTTCTTTGGTAGGGACCAGTAAACCCCAATGTATGATATTGCTTCCTCATCTTGTCTAGACACTGATCTGTTTGTGATGTGTTGTGCGCATGGCCTATAATAAGAGTTGGAACTAGATCTATGATTTCCTCAGTGGAAGAAATTAATGCTTTAGTACTCTCTCCCTTTCTTTCTCAATGTGGATCTGCATTTTTCCCCCTTAGATTCATTTTAAATTTAATTTATTTTCATTTTTCAACATTCATTTCCACAAAATTTTGAATTTCAAATTTTCTCATCTCTCTCCTCACCCCACCCCAGGAAAACATGTATTCTCATTATCCTTTCCTCCAATCTGCCCTCCCTTCTATCACCACCACCCCCCATCCTCTCCCTGTAGGGTAAGATAGATTTCTATATCCCATTGCCTATATATCTTATTTCCTAGCAGCATGTAAAAACAATTTTAAACATTGATTTTTAAAACTTTGAGTTTCACATTCTCTCGCTTAGACCCTCCCCATTCACCCTCATTGAGAAGGCAAGCAATTTGATACAGGTTATACATGTGTAGTCATGCAAAACATTTCCATAACAGTCATGTTGTGAAAGACTATATTTCCCTCTATCCTGTCCCACCCTCCATTTATTCTATTCTCTCCTCTGACCTGTCCCTCTACAGAAGTGTTTGCTTCTGATTACCCCTTCCTCCAATCTGCTGTCCCTTCTATTATCCCCCCCCTCTTTTATCCCTTTCACCACTATTTTCCTGCAGGGTAAGATAAACTTCCATACCGTATTGAGTATGTATGTTATTCCCTTCTGAAGTCAAATCCATTAAAGGAAGGCTCACTATTTGCTTTCATCTTTCCTTTCTTCACCTCCATTGTAAAAGTTCTTTCTTGTCTCTTTTATGTGAGATAATTTACTATATTCTACCTCTCCCTTTCTATTTCTCCTAGTACATTCCTTTCAACACTTAATTTTCTTTTTTAGATATCATCCCTTCGTATTCAACTCATCCTGTGCCCTATGCCCCCCCATGTGTATGTGTATACACACACACACATGTATATACACACACACATACAAATACATATCTATACATACATACACACGCACACACATATTCCCTTCAACTATCCTAATACTAAGAAAGGTCTCATGAGTTACAAATATCATCTTTCCATGTAGTAATGCAAATAGTTCAACTTTAATAAACATCTTATGGCTTCTCTTTCCAGTTTACCTTTTCATGCTTCTCTTGATTATTGTATTTGAAGGTCAAATTTTCTATTCAACTCTGGTCTTTTCAACAAGTATGCTTGGAAAGCCTCTGTTTCATTGAAGTTCCATTTTTCTCCCTGAAGTATTATATTCAGTTTTGCTGGGTACATGATTCTTGGTTTTAATCCTATCTCCTTTGACCTCTGGAATATCATAGTCGAAGTCCTCTGATCCTTCCTTGTAGAAGCTGCTAAATATTGTGTTATCCTGATTGTGTTTTCATATACTTGAATGGTTTCTTTCTGACTGAACCTGTTTTGCATTGGGGTTAGTCTAATTTTAAAGGTATTATTTTCTTCAGCATTTTTTGGGTTTCCTTTAGCAAGTTGTTGACTTGTTTTCCATTATTTTCTTGTATCACTCTTATTTCTCTTCCCAATTTTTCCTCTGCTTCTCTTTTCAAAATCCTTTTTGAGCTCCTCCAGGGCCTGAGACCAATTCATATTTTTCTTGGAGGCTTTGGATGTAGCAGTTTTGACTTTGTGGTCTTCTTCTGGTTGTATGTTTTGATTTTCCTCATCACCAATAATGAAAGAAAATACCTCTTCAATAAGAAAATAAGAATCTATAGTTTCTTTTTCCTGTTTGCTCTGTTTCCCAGTCAATGACTTGGTTTTTGAGCTCTTTGTTATGTGGAAGACTTTAGAAGTTGGGGTTGCTGCCACCCTGGGACTGGGGCTGGACCATGCACCACTCTTAGCCAGCTACCACCCTTTTCACTGACTTCTGAAACTGTCTTTAACATTTGTAGGCTGACAAGTCTTGAAACTGCAACTGCTGCTAGTGATTCAGTACGCTAAGGCCTGCTCCAGGTTCATCCATACTGAGGTGGCCCATGCTGAACTCTGCTGTGCTCCCAGCCCAGTGTGATAGACACTTCCAATCAAACTTTCAGATTGCCTTGGGCTGGAAATTTGCTTTAGTCTATCATTTTGTGGCTTCTGCTGCTTTGCAATTTGTTTAAAGTCATTTTAATAGGCTTTTTGAGCGGTTTGGGGTATGAGCTCTAACAGGTCCCTGTTTCTACTCTGCCATTTTGGCTATACACCCCCATCCCCAGTCTGCATCTTTTCTGCAACACACAATCTTAGCAAGGTGTCTAGAGCACAGTGAAGGTTAGTGAATTGACCAAGGTCACAAGAGTAGTATGTGTCATTGCAGAACTTGAACTCAAGTCTCCCTGGTTCTGAGGCATGCTCTCTGTCCACTATGTCACTCTTGTCATGATATCATAAAATCATCCTGTGTCAAGTTCAAATGCAGTATCTTAAAGTTTGAAGAGAGATGTTGACCACTAAGCACTTGGGAAATAGCAACCTTTTGTTCGTTTGCATTTTTAGAAGATTAATGTTGAAGTAAATAATAATAATGATAGCAAACGCATATAATCTGGTCAGTTTTGTAAAGCACTTTACGTATACTATCTCATTTGGTTTGCTTCTCACAAAAAGCCTGGGAGGCAGGTGATATTATTAGCCTCATTTTTCAGATGTGAAAATTGAGCTTGGGCAAAGAGAAGCAATTTGCCCAAGGTTATGCACTTAGGTAGGACTCATACTTGTGTTTTTCTGACTCCAAATCTGGTACTAGAATCCACTGGCCATCCCAAAAATAGAGCTTCCCAGGGTGACAGAGTGTCTTATCTTCCATCTTTAGGCTCTTTTCCTTATTTTTCTTCTTATCTACTGTAGTCTCTTCTGCTTTTGTTCATGCTGTTCATTACTTCTGAAATACCCTCTTTCCTTCTATTTATTTACATTGTGCTCCTGTTTCAGCAGAAAATTCCAGCCCATGTTAATGCTCTTTTGGACAATTAGCATGCAGCTGTATAACTGTAAGATACCTTGGAGTTCAGCTTTCTCTCATTCTACAGATGAGGAAACTTGACCAATATCACACATGTTAACAAGTGGTTGAAACTGCACCCTCTGACCCCTCCTTTCCTTGTACAATGTCACTTTTCTTATAGCATTTTTTGTTGTCTGAACCAAACAACTACCCTATTGTATTAGATTGGCATCAAGAATCTGTGGTTTACCCTGTGTCACAGATTGCAACTTGGCTTCAGTTTCATTGATTCATCTTCCATCGCTGTCTGAAGTTGAGAGAAGTTAACTTATTCATTGTCACACAGGAATATTACAGTGTAGATCTGTTCCCTGAAGACCAGTCCAGCAGAGTTCTCAGGTTCTCAGCATAATGGCACCCTAAGGTGTTACATTTTTCTACTCATGCCAACTCTCAAAGACCATCTACTAAATTGTAGAGAAGATTTAAATCTGTACTCATGAAGAGACCATTCACATCAGCAGAATCATGAGATCCTTAAAGAAAGCATATCTTATCTTTTCAAGTTGATTATAAAAGCAGTATCTTCAGAATTGACTATATGCCATTTCAGCCAAATTTGCCTTCAAGCCCCCCTAACCTCCTTTTTCTGTCCCTTTTTCTCTTCTACATGGTGCTTCCTTACCCTGCAGGGTACACAATGACATCTTGTTTCACATATTCTCATGAAATGCCTTAGGAAGTCATTTATACATAAAGATAAGTTTAAATCAGTGTGTTTTCTCCCAGGGGAATTTGCATTTTAATTCATTTTCTAATTTTGTAAGGAAAAATTTTGTCCTCCTTAAAGTAGTTAGAGATATCTGCCAGAAGGTATGAGAAATTTTATCCAGAACCCTTGAAATCATGCCCTGTAGTCAAATCAGTTGGTCTTTTCAATAGATAAGGTCAACTCTTATATGTCTTCTCTTTTTACAGAGGTATTTTGGTGAAGTAATAGATAGAGTGCTGTACCTAGCTTTGGGAAGATCTGGGTTCAAATCCTTCCATGGACACAGTAGATTTGTGACTTTGAGGAAGTGACTTACTCTCTGTCAGGTCAATTTTCTCTTATGGAAAATGAAAGAGTTGACTTCTATAGATTTTTTTTCACTTCTGCAACTATGATCCTGTGACTTCTTTCTTAGTACTTAGAAAAATGCTGGCACATTGTAGGTGCTTGGTAAATGTTTTTGGTTGATTTTATTGATCTCATTTCTTGTCTTATAAAGCACTTAGCACATAGTGCCTGGCACATAGTAGGTCCTTAATAAATCTTGTTTGCTCATTCTCTCTCTGAGGTCACACAGATAGGCCCACAGGGCCTCTGAATGCACATTCCTCCCTCTTTCTCCTGTACCATGCTGCAGGATTATGTCCTTGGTTAGTCATATAGTATGGTATGGTGACAAGAGGAAGAGAATACGAACGTTTTCATTCACTGCCTGTGTGACGTTGAGTAATTCTCTTTATCACTATAAATTGAAGAAGTTGGACTACGTGTTCTACAAGGTTCTTTCCATTTCTAAAATCCTATGATGCTTCCGAGCCCTGTTTTCTGTCAAGTGGGCCTGCCTTAGAGGTCATGTCCCTCATAAAGACATTCACTTTCCACATAACCATGTAACCAGATAGCAGGTGAGGGGAGATATTTGAGGCTGGAGGTGAGGAGAAGGTGAGATGAGCCAGAAGATCTACCTGGGTTTGCTTAGGCCTAGGTCTATAGTTGCCAAGCAAAGTTGTCCAAGTCCAGCTTTAAGTAACACTGAGACTAACGATGCCCTCCTCCTGCAATCCAGATTAATTGCGGGAATGGGGGTTCTGCATGCTTTGATTTTTACAGAACCTTTCATGAAGTTGTAACTTACTTATGGTATGTGATTTTTATTAACAGGCATTGAATGATTGTTATAGGTGGAAGCCCACACCTAACTTTAAGTTTTATTGCTTTATGTCTGTTTTCTTCTTTGAATAATCCACACTGCTGAGCCTGCGTATAGCTCTAGTGTTTTCTGATTTCCATTCTTGATCTCTCTTTCCCTTTATCTCTATCTATCTCTCTCCCTCGGTCACTCACTCACACACACACACACACACACACACACACACACAGAGTACTATAGCATGTCTCCTTTTTTTGACCATATGTATGTTCTCATAAAATCAAAACATTAGGCTTTCGTACCCTGAATTTGTAGCTTTTCAGCCCCTCTATTATCCATTTATCAGCTTCTGGATAGAGAGTATTCATTTAAAGTTTGAGTCAAACACACATAAATATACACATTGATATATACATACCCGTATGTGTGTGTATGTGTGTGTGTGTGTGTGTATTTATCTCTTTGTAGCTAGTCCCAACATTGTATGACTCTTAGCATCCTCCATCAGCTTACCACCTTCGGTCTGAAAAATAGAAAGGGGAAGACAGGATGGTTATATTGGTGTTTGTTTCATGGTTTGTTGTGGTCAAATAACAGTGATAATAGTCCTGGTTATTATAACGATAATAGCTAACACTTATGTAGTCCTTCCTTTGTGCCAGGCACTGTGCCAAGCGCCTTAATATTATTTCATTTTATTCTCACAGTAACTCTGGGAGACAGGTGGTATTACTGTTATTCGCATTTTACAGGGAAGGAACCTGAGGCAAACAAATGTGAAATAACATGTCCAGGGTCACACAGCCAATAGGTGTCTATGGTTGAATTTGAACTCGGATCTCCTTGACAAACAAGATCAGCACTTTGTCCACTGTGTAACCCAGCTGCCCAAAATATTTATTACTAGTGATGAAGCCCTTTGCTTCACAAGGCTCTGTGCTTAACGGGAGGCCCACAACCAAAGCCTTGCCAGCTTGGAAAGATGTGCCAGAAGTACAGCCTCCAAGAACCCGCAGTCACCTCTACATCACAATAAGGCATTAAAGGAAGACTTTTATGGAGGCACGCTGATTATAGACTCACAAAATTACATGCTTAAGAAACCACTTTCTTCTCTGTGGGCATCATGCCAAGAACCCAACTCATGTCAATGCTTTTCAAATTTGGGAGAAAAGAGGAAATTGGAGTTTTCTGTTGGTCCCGGAAATAGTCATTTCACCATATAGGCAAGTCTAGTAAATTTGCACCAAGTTAATAACCCTTGCATTGAGTCAAATATTTAACACATACCGGAAAACAATTTAAAGTGGTCATTTAGTTCAAATAATGTTTCTCTTGTGTCCACTGAACTGGCACTAGTTACCTTTTTCTTGGCATAGCCCTTAAAGCCAAAACCAAAATTAAGGCCAGCTGTCTCTGTTTATTGTTGAAACAACTGCTGGTATTGCTATTTCTGGTCTTGGATAGGTTCTTGTTCATGTTCTTTGTGTTTCTGTCTGCATTAATGTGTGATAAGTATTCACATAGGTTGAATGCTAGGACACGAAGGTGTTCAGTCATTCTATATGTGTGATTTAATCTGTTCAATTTTAATGGATGTTATTTCTGTGCACTTAAGATAGGGATCCCAAATCCTTAATCATGTGACTATTGATTGCTTTGATAAATCGACAAACATTTATTAACCTCCTTTGTGTTAAGCACTCTGCTGGTTGGTGGGAAGAAGAAAAAAATTAAGCACCACCTGGCCTCAAGAAGCTTATCTTCTATCAGAGTAGTCAGTATCAACAGGTATATGCAAAATAAATAGCTATAGGAAATAGCTTCAAGGTTCACTTAACCCTGTTTGCCACAGTTTCTCATGTGTAAAATGAGCTGGGGAAGGAAATGGCAAACCAGTCCTGTGTCTCTGCCAGGAAAACCCCAAATGGGGCCATGAAGAGTCGGACATGACTGAAATGACTGAACAGGAACACAAGGGGCCGCTAACAACTGGGAGTGTGTGTCAGGAATGGAAAGGAATGGAGAAGATTGGCATAGCGTAGGTGTTTTTGGTGAGATGGTTCTTTTTTTGTGGTGGGGGCATATCTCTTGAGGATGACTGAAACTTTCTAATGCAGCTGCCAGGATACTTGGACTGAGTTTTGTGCAGACTTCTTTCTCTCCTTATATACTGTTTACTATGTACAAAGGACTATGTTAGAAAGTGATAGTTACATAAAAATAAAGAGGACTTTTAAGCTGTTTGTTCTTAAAGAGCTTAAAATCTAGTGGAAATAGATTCAGCTTTGAATGTAGTTGATACCTGATTGCTATTAGGATGGAAGTCAATACTTAGGAATTATGGTTATCAATTTTACAATTAAGAGACTGTCACGACTTGGATACATTCACTTTAGTAAAGATGCAGCAGAGATGGTATGAGTCACCAGTAAGAGGCTAGCAATTCAAAATTGGATTTCCAGAACACTAAATCCTTGGCTCAGATCATCCTGAAGCTCTTAGTCTCTGAGGATCTTGGTAAAATTTACTAGGGTATGCCTTCTGAGATCCTTTCTAGTTCTCACTCTATGGTTCTCTAATTCTATTTGTTTCCATACATTTCATTCTTTTTTCTCATATTTTATTTTTTCAGTTAATTTTTTTTACTGAGCAAAAAGCCACTCTTTCAACTTTTCCCTCATTGAAAAAGAAAAACAAAATGCTTATATTAATGAGTATGGTCAATTTAACCAGACTCCTTCATTGGCCATGTTTTCTAGAAATGTCTCACTATGAGTCCATTACCTTTGTATTAAGAAAGGGATGGCTTGCTTTATCATGGGTCCTCTGGAATTAGGTTTGGTCATTGTATTGATCAGAGTTCTTAATAACTACTCCTGCTCACTTTATCCTGCATCAGTTCTTAGAAGTCTTTTTAGGTTTCTCTGAAGGCATCCCCATTATTTTTTCAGCACACTAGCTTTCCATTATATATGTATAATTTGTTCAACCAGTTCCTACTTGAAGGGCATCCTCAACTGGTTTCCAGTTCTTTGTTACCATAAAAAGAGTTGCTACAAATATTTTGTCTATATAGGTCCATTTTCTTTGGGGCATATACTTTTCATTTCTAAAGCCTTAGAGCAAACATTCAATCAGATACTTTGGTTTGATCAGAAAGCCCTAGTTACATTAAGTGTGGTATTTCTCCAGCCTTATACACAAGTATTCCAAAATAAAGTTTCATTATTGCAGTGATAGCAAACAATTTTTATGCGTTAATGAAGCTCTGGTAGCTTCTTCTCTCATCTTTCTAAGCTATCATCTTGTCTGAGTTCCACAGGCTGCTAGAGATGTTATTTCTCTGTAACTTTTATGTAATCTCCATAGCTATACTGACTACCTCATAACTGTTACTAATTGGTTTGTTATGAGTTGTGAATAATCCCTCTAGCCAAGTGCTTCAGAATAATACTTTGATGCTTCAAGAATTTGTAATTTTCTTGGTTTGGGGATATGGAGATTTCAGCCTGACTAAATTTTAATAGGTTCAACTCAACAAACTTATCATACACCCAATTTGTGCAAATTACTATGCTAGATGGTAGAGCTACAAAGACAAAAGTGTAATGTAACAGCTCCTGATCTCAAGATGCTGATGGTCTAATGAAAGGGTCCTCAAGATAGTCACTGAATTGCTATGACTAAAAATTCTTCATCGTCTTAAACCCACCTTCTAATTAGCTTTGAATTTCATTAAAATTATCTTAAGTGATGATAACAAGGTCCTTTATGGTAGGCCTTGAAAATTTGTACAGAAATGTTTTCCCTTCCCTTTGTCAGAAAACTATTTGGCCATATTGAGGACCAGAAGCAGGATAAGAAATATATATCAATATCTCAATAGCAACTTTGAGAAAATGATTAAGAAGATCCATGTATTGTGGAGGGTTGAGCTAACTCACCTCTAAAATTCCTTTCAATCCTTAAGACTTTATGTTGGAATTTTTTAGATTAATTAGTCCTGGTCATCCAAAGCAAGAATCTCAGTTATAGCTCGAAGACATTGGCTGAGTGTCTGATGTTTTAGGATTAAACTGATTAGATCTAATTAATCAATAAATTAAGCATCATCTATGTGCCAAGCTCTGTGCTGGATGTTGGACTTTCAAAGTACATGAATGACTATCAGTTTTTACATGAGGGTTGCCCTGATTTCTGTGATTGCTCTCTCAATGAAATTGCCTTCCCTCCCCAGTGCAGTGTTCATTTTGTATATATGTACATATTCTCTCCCTCAGTAGAATGGAAATGCCTTGAGGGCCAGACCAGTTTATACCCAGCACATAACAGATGCTTAATAAATACTTATTGACTGACTGGACTTCATTGGTCTAGAATATTACGCATATAAATCAGTCATTAGAGCTGTACTTCAAAACAACTCATTTTAAATTGTGTTGTTATTGCAGAGGTCACAGAGTTGATCTAAGAAAAGCTTGGTGAAATCCTTAATTTAGATCTTTGTTGTGATTCACAGTGTAAAGAGGTACATCAGTGAAATAGCTCAAGGTTATAAATGGAAAAGTGCAATGCTATTTCCACCCTCTTTGTTCCTTTTATTAGCCTTTTTCCTTTCAGAAGGTCCCTTGTGACTTTTGGGTTTGATTCATTGGTCACCTGCATGAAGGTATAGAAATGCTGTCTGGATTCGACATCAGAATTCATCTTAGTTTTGTGAGATTGTGACACAGTTGTCCCATACCCAGAACCTCATGATGGACGTTGATAACAGGATAATTCGTTGGTCCTTCAGCAAGCTTTGGTTACAATAGATGAAATGAAAAGGAAAGGGAAAGAGGTGGGAGGGTCATTTCATATTTTGCTGACAACAAGGCCAATCTGTTGAATTCAACCTTATTTATTATACCCTAAATGAATTTCCTAGAACTTTGAGCAGACACTTCCTTTCTGCTTAACCCAATTTATACTTTCATTTATGCCCCCTCAAATCCTCAGCCACAGCTGCAAGTGATTTCCCCATGCACCCCCCTTTTGACTCCTCTAGCATTTACTGTCTAGTTCATTCATGTAATGCTGCTGCTTCTGTTGTATGTATATAAGTGGCACCTCTATGTATTTATAGAAGCAGATACAACCCCCTTATATGGAAAGAATGTAGGACTAGAAACCCAAAGATCTTCTCCTCTGTGGAATCTTTGTTGCATGTCATCGGATTGTAAGCTTCTTGAGGACAGGAACTGTCTTCTGCCTTTTTCTGTATCTCCAGACCTTAGCACAGTGCCTGGGGGTCAATAAAAGCTTCTTGTTTCATTGCTTGGCCATGACATTCTAAGCTGCAGTAGTGATACCCCCTTCCTCCCCAGTGTTATCACTGCTTCTTGGTCCTGAATATCAGGTCACAAATAGGATTCCAGTCCCCACCCTATCCCCCAAACATTCCTCTCCTCTTCTACTTAAATATTACTCCTCTCCACATCCTCTGCTGTCCATGTCCAAGTTGCCTTTTCTCACATGTGATACTCTTTCATCTCTCTGCTTTGCATCATGCCCTATTTTTCTTTAAGATTCAACTTAAATCTCATCTACAGGGAGAGATCTTTCTTGAGGAAGTCCCTAACTGCTAGTGCCATCACCTCTATGTTGCCTTGTAGCTGATTCTGATTTGCATATCCCTTTTTGTATATCTCTTGTATGTTAGAATATAAGCTACTTGAATGTAAGGGGTTATTTTGTTTCTACCTTTGTATCTCTTTCTTAGCGCAGTGACAGACATAAACAGTAGGTACTAAATAAATGCTTTGATTAGTACAAACCAAAGAATTATCAACTGATTCTTTTTTGACAGAGCTAGAAACTCTAGTACAGACCTATACAACTTGAAGTTGTGTTTATAGCCCTCCAGCCACTTGTGACATGCCAAAGGATTTCTGGTGGCCCTTGAAAAATGTGGTGGAAAACATCTTTTGTATGTAGAGGAAATCCTTGCATGCTGCAAGCGGCTGGAGGGCCTTAAGCAACCATGGCCCCAAGTTATGCAGGCCTGTTCTAGTAGATACCTAGGTCACTGAATCACTGTTCCATCCCGCCAGCATGCCAGTGTTTTGATCTCTTTGCTGTAGTCTGGCTTTTCCTGTCCAGGGGGTGTGCTAGATACTCCAGTGGAATCTTTACTTCTGTATGTACATCTCTTGACCTTCGCTAAAATGCTCTTTCCCCCACTCTGGCTTCTGGATTTCCTCATATAAATATGATGAAAGATTTGTGATTTCTTCAGTGTAGGGAATTTAAGATATAGGAGCCCTCTTCATTAGTATAGATGTAAACCTGTGTGTGTGCATGCATGTGTGTATGTGTGTCTGTGTCTGTGTGTGTCTGTGTATCCCCCTGAAGAAATTACTATGGCATGTAAGGGTTATGTGATTTCCTAATGGTTGCACATCTAATAAATGTCTGGGACAGAATATGAACCCAGGTTTTCCTGTTCCAAGACTTAAAAGCCATTTTCTACACAATGCTGACATGTGTGTGCATACCTAGAGAGAGATATTTTAATATGTCTTCTTAATATGCAATATTATTCTACCCACTGTATTTGAAAAAAAAAAAGAAAAACATCTCTCCCCTTTCTCCTCAGCTAATGTCACAAATCTAGGAAAGATTGCTGAAATATTGGATAGCAATCAGGATCACCAGAGACCATGAGACCCCCTTCAGGTCTGTTCATGATGTTGTCTATGACTACATTACAGACTGTTATAAAGAAACACCTAATTACTCCTCTTATTTCAAGGTTTACTTAGGAGAATAAGATTAAGGGTCTAAGGCTAGAAGGGATTTCAAAGGTCATTTAGTTTAACCCCCCTATTTTACATTTGAGGAAACTGAGGCTCAGTGAGGTTAAGTGACTTGCCTATTGTCATGCAGTAAGTGTCAGGTTAGATCTGAACCCAGATCCTATGCTCTATTTGCCTTCTATATCCTCTGCTTTCTTCATCACCACATCTCATGGCCTTACCCAGTCATCATCCTTCTTGCCTTTTATGCAGTATTTGAGAAGATTGGGCAAATACTTTCTGGCCATTTCCTTTCCTTTGCTGGGTTTTATGAACCTCAAGTATTCTTCCTCTTTTCCTTTGACTGAGTTCTCTTACTTTTCCTATCCCTTTTCACTCCATACTCCATCCCCTGGTAGTCTTATCCATTTCTGTCTTGAACTATCATCTTTTGTACAGATGAATTTCAAATGGGGAGATTTGGCACCTGCATTTCTCTTGGGCTCAAGTCTCACATTTCCACCTGTCTGATGATCATTTTACCTGGATGAACCTCAAACTTAACATGCCTATCACAGAAATGGGAGGATAAAAAGGGAATTTGCAATCAGTCCTGTGTTACTATTCTTTCCGTCATTCAGAGTTGACTTGCTTTTTATACGTACATTTGCTTTTTCCCATTCCAGCTGCTGTTATTCTAGTATGGTCCTTCTCAATTTATGCCTAGTTTATTTGTTCTAGTCTTCCAACAGTCCTTACTGCCTACATATTCTTCCTATGCCAGTCTATTTTATAAAACAGTACAAGGTTAATCTTTCTATGTTAATACCAACAGAATGTAAGCTCTTTAAAGCAGAGACTTTCTCAGTTTTTTAAATTTTTTTTTAATTCACAATGCATGGCACATAGTCGTCAGTACTGATCGATAAGGTTGCCTCCATTCTCAAAAACACCCAGTGACTCCTCATTGCTAGACAACGAAGCTGGCATTCATGACCCTTGATAATCTCAGCTCAACTCATCTTTGCAGTTTTATCTTACACTATAAGCCTTGACATTCGCTCTGCAAAACTCCAGTGAGTCTCCTTGCCACGTCACCTCAGCGATTCTGCTAATGTTCTCCTCTCCTTATTTCCTGCGTGCCTCTACCTCCTATTTTCATTTGAGAAAATCCTGCCCATCCCGTAAGGCCCTCTGCAGATGAAACTTTCATTGATCCCCTCCGCTGAATTGGTTCCTTCACTTCTCTTCTTCCCCTTTCACACCATTTTGTTTTGACTATTTGCGTGGTACCTGTCTTACACAACCTTGCATTGTCATGTGTGAAGGTGTCTTTTCCTGTTCACGAGTATAAGCTACTTACATCCGGGCTATGTTTGTATATTATTCACAGGACTTGGAGCATAGACAATCAGTTAACATTTATAAAATGACTGTCATGTATACATAATACTGTATTACAAATAACACATAATGACATTGTAACCAAGCCTTTGGGGAAAATTCTTATAGAGTATAAGCTCTTTGAAGGCAGGACTATTTCATTTTTGTCTTTGTACTTCCATTTCCTAGCTTGGGATAAATGCTTATTAAATCGATTGCAGTATAAGAGCCTATTTCCTTGCTTTCATGGAATTCTGCCTCCAGTAGTGCTTCTAATCTAGTTGTAGGTTCCCTGTTGACAGCATGAAGGGACTTTGAGCTTAGAAGTGAAAATGAAATTGCTGCCAACTTTGATAATTTGCCTCTATGAAACTGGAACTCTTCAATTAAATGTGGTAATAAATGATGATTTCTCTAAGGACTCTGGTAATTTGCCTTTTGTGTTCTAGTGTTTTCTTATTTGTAGGTGGAAAATTTGGAAAAAGGGATTTGAATTAAAAAAAAAACTCAAATACAATTTTCATAGCTTTGTATTTCCCTGTCCCCAAACAATTTTGTTTCCGATTGTCAAAGAATATGGAAGCTATGTCTCATGCAACATTTCCTTTGCTGAAACATGGTATACATATTTTGATTCAAAAATAATCAGTCTCATATAGTTTTTTTAAACAACAAAATTAGGTTCTCATTTGAAAAGGATCATCCACCTAGCCTGCAATAAACGCTGTTGTAATTTTCTTAAGTCAAATACACTGGGACGTGTCTTTAAAAAATATCTTGGAAGTCAAGAATTTTGTTCTATATTGAAATTAGTCTCAAAACCTCACTCAGGCTTTTCTGTATTGCTGGCATATCAGAGTAATAACATTACACTTAATATTCTCTAATTTAGCTTCGCTTAATAAAAAGGGAGGATGGAGAATGGAAAAATAAGCACAGTTACAGCTAAATATTATTTGCAGTACATGATATATATATATAAATAACTTTTGAGGTATGATTTAAATGTAAGATTCACATAATTTTAGTCAAGATATCAGAAAGTCTTTTTTACTTGAACAATTTCCTTTCGATTATTATGAAAATTATATTGATTTTGTAGCATTTTATCACTAGAAGTTTAAAAATATGTTTCTAAAGTCCAAGATCAAGTGTGATTGGATATTAAATTTCGCTTTACTGTCTTCATGTATAGTGTTTCTAGGCAGATGTCTTTTGCAGTTAGTCTGACATTAAACATATCAACTATCATTTAGCTCTCCATAGGATTCATCTGTTCATGGTAAGAAGGGAGATGTGGTTACTGGCCAAATGAGGCAGTAAACTTTCCTAACCTGATTTTTTTTTTTTGATATGCTGAAGTGATGTCTAAACACTCAAAGAGGGGAATATGACAGAAATATTGCTTAATAAGTCCAGCTGGCTCCAAGCCACCTCACTACATTGATTTTTAGGATGATTGCTTTTAAAAAACTACAGATGTTTAGACATTTTATTCATTCTATACATATTGACGCACTGTACGGAGTGCTGGGCATGATTCCTTGAAGGATACAGAGAAATTGAAATCTATCGGAGGAGATAAAGCATAAACAGATTTATATTATTAAGTAGTATATGATAAATAACCTAAGAAAGATCTAGCCAAAGGATTTGGGGAGTTCAAGGGAAGGAGTTCATGGAAGGTTTTGGAGATCAGGGCAGGCTTTGTGGAGAAGATAACATTTGAGCTTCATTTTGACAGATGGATAGAATTTCAGAAAGGGGATGGGGAAGAGAAACCGGAATAAGAGGGACAAATGAGCAGAAGGAAAAATGGTGGGAGAGCAACATAGAACTAAAAACATTAACATTGGAAGCAAGCTTAGAAGTCATTTAGTTGACATGCCTTATTATAGAGAGAAGGAAAATGAAGCCCAGAGAATGAAAGTAATTTACCCATGGGTTGAAATTCATTTGTTCCGACTCTACTTCTGATTTTCTTCTCACCCTCTAATAGTGCCAATAACATGCTACAACATGTTATTGCCTATAGGAACATAAATAACAATAGTTTATATCTGTTTAGTGATTTAAGATTTGTGAAAGAGTTTTACTTCCCTATCTTTTCTCATGTTCTCAACAACCCTGTAAGGTAAGTGCTATTTTACACCCATTTATAGGAGGGAAAACTGATGCTCAGAAAAGTTAAGTGAATTAATTGCCCATAGTCACAAAGCTATTAAATATTGGGGGCAGGAGTTACTCACAGGCCTCTATTTAATCCTAGCATAATGTTTTTTTAATTTTCCTTTAAAAATATTTCTCTTTGAATATTCCAGATTCAGTAGAACATAGGGTGAGGTAAAGGAGTAAAGGGACATATACCAAGAAAGAAAGATTGGAACTAGGTGGCAGACTTTGAATGCCAGGAAAAGGAATTTAGGCTATTTTTCTTATTTCTTAAAAATTATATTATAATATGGTCTTATTTAAAAGTAGATTGTAGGCTCATTTTCTAGGTTTTCTTTTTAATTTTTTATTCCCCTGAACATGGTTAGATATCTACATATAAATATAGAGACCTATATATCATACATATAATCTATGTTATAGATAATATATCTAAGTAGATATTTCAATTATTTTTAGTCATATTTGACTCTTCATGACCTCAATTAGAGTTTTCTTGGCAAAGATACTGGAGAGGTTTGCTATTTCCTTCTCTAGCTCATTTTGCAGATGAGGAAACTGAGGTGAACAGGATTAAACGACTTGCTCAGGGTCACATAACTAGTAAGTATCTGAGGCCAGATTTGAACCCAGGAAGATGAGGCTTCCTGACTCCAGGCCCAGTGTGCTGTATCCACTGCACCACTTAGCTGCATGATTATCTATAAATATATACAACTATCGATGATGTAGTGATTCAGTTAATGTATTATATAAAATACAATAGATGTTGTGTTAACATTCAAAAACATTTAAATCCGTCTAGGAAATGAAACTGTGACTTCTTTCTGATGGTTACTTGAGGAGCTGTTGTCTGTCAACTTAAAACTGAATAATCTATTGTAATGTTGCCTTATTTCAAAGTACGTTTTTCTCTATACATGTGGAATGAAATTCTCCATAGGCCACCACCATGTGATTATTTTGGGGAAACAAAAATGAATCATTTAGATTCCACTGGCTGATTCCCAGGGTAAAACACACCATTCTTCATATGGCTATTGATGTTTTTCTCCCATCTTCTGCCTCTCAAAAGAAAGATCACCTCAGAATTAGGATGAGTTGGATTCTAGTCCTGAATGTGTGATACTGGGCAAATCATTGAGCCTTTGAGTACAGACTATAAGTAGTAGAACAATTGCAGGCAAGTCTTCATTGTTAGGAAACATTCTGGTTCAATGATGAAGTCCCAGCTCTGACTTCTCTTCCCATTTCTGCTGGGAAGGTCCTTAGAAATGACCTAGTCTAGCCTCTTTTTTTTAAACTGATGGAAAAACCAAGTCCCAGAGGCATAAAATGACTTGCCTATGATGAAAGAGAAAATATTTAGAAGAGATGGGATATGAAAAACCTAGTTCTACCAAGGAATTGATTTATATTCTGGATGAAATCATGTTCCCTTGGGTGATGTCCTTGTATATGGCACTCATTTCTTACTCAAAGCCCATATTATATCAGTACTGCAGTTTTAGACATTGTAATCAAGTCTATTTTATTTTATTTAGCAGGGGTGGAGGGAGAGGAGAATATAATCTATCATTCTATCAGACAAATCTCAGTTTTGTACTGTTTTAATTTACTTTAAAGACAACATTTTTTATCCCAATAATAATTGAAAAGGTAATTAGCTACTGTATAACAAAGATGATTTTGTTTTTCTAATTCTGAAGTAAAAGTATGAGAAGGAAAAGGATATTGATAATAAAAATGAGAGATTCAAGTGAAGAAACTCAAATGTGATTATTCAGATGTCTTGGTTCAAAAGAAAAGTGAGGTGACATTTGGTGTGTTGGAGAAAAAAAATGACTTTTAGTTGTGTGGAGGAAAAGTCTTGTTTTTTTCTTAAATGAATCCAAGAGCCTTTTCTGCTATGCTTGAATTTAGTGCAAATAAGCTATTCAAATCAATTTTCTAAACATCTGCTATAGCTGTATCGGAAAGAAATCACTTGTTAATAGATTTGACAGGTTTTTACCAAAATCACATTTACTATATCCAGATGTCACTACCCAGAAAAATTCTGATGTGCTCATCTCATGAACTCATCCAAAAGTAAAAGCTTCAAGTTATGTGCCCAACCCACCAGTTTTCATATAGCCCTCAATTTTTTTGTGATCATTTTATCGTCTTTGGATGATTTCGGCTGCATGCTATGTTCCAGCTAGATAGAATCCCACCTCACCATGACATTTGAAATTAACATCTTTGCAACCAGAGAGACTTTCAATCCATCTTTGGCATGGAATATTGCTCATAGTGTATATTACAAAAATATGTGGAGGATGATTGTTGCTAAGGAGTTTGCTCTAGAGAGCTGTAATTAAAGTCAATTTTAAGTGTCCCATCTTGTCAATGACAACACAGCCTGACAGCAAAAATACAAAATGGTGAATTCAATAGAATGGAATCTCCAACAATGACCCTTTTAAAATATCTTTGCCATTTGTTTTGGTGGAGAAGAAAATGCTTTAATACTCTCAATTATTCTTGCTGATGACTTATGAAATCTTTCAACTCCCCAACTGTTTACCATTCCTCCCTACATTGTTATGTAACACTTCATGCAACTGAAGGGCATTGAGTATTAGTTGTAGAATTAAGAATTTGATTTGTATAATATTCTGCGTTGTTTGGCACCTGCTATGTCATAGGCATGGTCTAATTCTTTTTAGACATATGGGCCCTTTGGGCTTATAAAATTTGGGGAGCAATACCAGTCTAACATGATATGCCACCAGCCAAATACCTGGAATTCACTGAAAAAATCAGATCCCCATAAAACTTAGCTAAGTGCCATTAAAAATAGTGAGCCAAGCCTGATTGAATTTTTCATAGTCCTCCTTGCCCAATTTCCTCAATTTCTGGTCACATTGGCATGTATTAATTCACATAGTTGCTCATCTGGCTGTTGTCTCAGAAAAACATGATTTTAACCTCTGGTGGACTTACATATTTCTGCACTGACATTCTCACTGGTTGTTTGTCCTTCATTTTTGAAAAGGACTGGTGACATCATGGGGTAATGTCTTGACTTGTGTATGAATTGGACTTATGTGAGAAAGTTGTCAACTTTGCTTTCTCTTCAAGACTCATTGAGGTACAATGTCAAGAAAGAAGTCAAAACATCCAGTGATGATTAAGCACTTCACAGCTCCTGTTCCTGTGGAACAAATTGTTCTCATCCACCCATTCCAAGGGGGAAAACCTTCACGTGCTTGGGATAGCATCCCACTAACTCACTTATGGGTTTGTGGCCTGTTGGTTACCCTCAATCTGGTTTAGCCCATCTGCCAAGATGGTTTTACCAGGGTGTGGTTACTGTACATGCTACAGCTTCTTGGAGCCATGGGTGAGAGTTGGGGAAAGGTAGACCCCAAAGGTAGATGAGCAGCCCTGAAAAAGGCTCAGCACACCCTCTCACCAGAGGTGCCAGTCCTCTCTGAACATCTCATATGCTCCAAGGTGGCAGATATTAGATTTCTAGAATAGTTGTGTTCCTACACAGTTGACTACAGAATCATTTTCTGTATAGCATCTCCTATTTTCATATTGACTTTATAAAACTGTAAGTTTACTTAAGGAAAAAAATTCCTTATAGAGTTCAACTTGTTGTTGTTGCTGTAGATATAGTTAAAATGGCAGTAGCTGTCTATCTCAATGAGTGTTGCAGGCCAACATGGGAGCTTTATTGGTAGTAGTAGGAATTGGCAGCAACATGGTATAATGGAAAGGATACTATCTTGGAGTTAGGAGACTCAGGTTTGAATCCTGACTTTGACCTGTTAGCTGTGACCTCAAGCAATTCACTTAATTTTTCTTGGTCTATTTCCTTGACTATATATCATAATAATTATATTGTATATCTTATAAAGTTGCTTTGAACAATCAAAATTATAAGTAGAATTGCTTTTGAAAGAATGAAAGAAAAAACTTATTAATTCATATTATGTTCTAAACACAGGAGATACAATTTAAGCCAGCAAGGCAAGTTCTTTACTTTCTAATGGGAGAAGAGGGGGGGCCATAATGAGGGCAGAGTACATAGCAGAGTGAATATTTGGAAGATCTAGTTCTAGATAAGATGGGGCATAAGCTTAGAATGTCAAAGGCAGTAGTTCAGATAATGGTGGGAGGTAGGATTGAGAATGATGGATGGGAATGATGGCTAGGGTTCTGGCAATGTGATATGAAGTTGTCTGGCAAGTGGTATGGTGTAGAGGTGTCAAACACATAGCCATCAAGGTCCCCCTGAGTGCAGCCTGAACCAGAGGAAAATACAATTGGGAAATATTTAGCAAAATAAACACAAGTACAATAAAACATAGATAACACTGTATTTTAAAACTGAGTCAATGTGGACAGATAGGAGTCCTTATGCATGATGCAGTGACCTCCATTTTTGTTGGAGACTGACACCATTGATGTGGAAATCTGTTTCCAGGTAACATAAAAGGTCAGAGCTCACCAATCAGAGATTGGGGCTGCAGGGACAAGAATTGAGGTTCTTGTGAGGGGAGGCCTGATTTCTCTTATATACCCTGACTGTGTCCTTACTGCTCCCAGACTTCCTTTCCTCTTCTGTGTGTCTGGTTGTGCTAGATTTCAGTATTACTCTTTATCAGGTTTTATTTGGCTTCTTGTTGTTGAATCATTTCAGTCTTGTCTGACTCTCTGTGACCCTGGTTGGGGTTTTCTTGGCAAAGATATTGGAGCGGTTTGCCATTTCCTTCTCGAACTCTTCATCAGGAGGTGCCATCATTTAACGCATAAACTATTTGAAACAAAAAGTCTGAGGCTTTCATTACTTTATTTTTATGAGACTAATAAGTTCCAGCTCATAGGCAGACTCTGAGCTTCCTTGATGGACTGGGTGCCCTGTCCCTTCTCTGGATCTCTTCTCCCATGAGGGTGGGGACTGACTTGATTGCTTGCTTACGTTGTATCTCCTGTGTTTTAATAGTGTTTAGCACATATGAAGTGCTTAAGAAATGGTGTTTCTTTTGCTTCTTCTAAAGGAATGCTTATAATCTTGGTGGATCATTGGATCTCATGATTTAGGTACCTTAGAGATCATTCTCCTAACACCCTTGAAAGGAAGGCAGAATAGGTATTCACAGAACAGAATTATGAAATCTGGGCATTTAAGGGGGTCAGCATGAGGACCTGGGTACCTGGATTATTATCAATTATTATATTAATAGCTAGCATTTGTATAACATTTTATAATTTGCAAAGCTCCTTGCATGTTATTCAATAACAACTCCATGAGGTAGGTGCTATTACTATCTCCAGTATCTACCAACTGAACAAACTGAGGCAGAGATTTAAGTGATTCGTCCAGTGTCACACAGCTAATAAGTTTTTGAGGCAAGATTTGAACACAGATCTTCCTGACTCTAAGTCCGATACAGTATCTACTGGGCTGTCTACTGGACTACTAGTAGGGAAAGAAGAGTATTGAAAGTAGAGGTCAGAATTTTCCTAAAGAAAACAGTTTCATCTGTTTTGCTATGGATTGGTGCTCTACTCAACTCTTGGCTATTTACATACATGTGACCTGGAGCTGTCTCTCAGGGTGCCTCCCTAATCAGGCACTGATTTTTCCTGTTGACTGCAGCAGCTAAAATCATGGCTGAGCAGCTCCCAGAAGAAAGATAGTAAGGTCACTTGCCTTCGGGAGTGTCAGCTCATGGAACGAGAGCTGTGGAGCTATGTAACCACGTGAATGGTGCTCTGTATGCTTCCTGCTTTATGACAGCTGCCACATTACATTGCCTGCTTGGCCAGGAACCCATTCTCTAAGCACAAAGAAATGGGGAAGATTTATTATGACTGTACTCCAGGATGAAGAAGACCTTACCTCAGGCCACATGCAGGTATACCTGGAGACCATTTATGTGCGCGCACGCACACACACACACACACACACACACACACACACACACACTATCAGTGCTCCTGGTGATCTCTCTGAGGTCAGCAGCCAGGTCGACAGAGAAGGAGCACCAAATAATGAAAATCAAGCTGCTGGTTCAGACCCTTGTTTGGCTGTTTGTCCACAATTCTACTCAGGCTCTTTTGCCAAAGATGAGTTTGTTTAATGTTTTCAATATGGTATTGTTTTTAGTAGGGACCCACTTCAAGATATTCTCTTTTACTCACTTGCTCTAACTGTAGGTAATGTCTGGAACACAGTTCCAGCTTTGCTCCTTTATCCCCATACTCATTTGTAATGCTGATACTGCAAATAGAAATGATCCTTTTTGATTGCTAAACTCTACTGTGTCTGTATGCTATGTATGTGCTATGTTAGCTTCATATAGGTGAGGTTGTATACATGTCAACACAACATAGATACATTTATGTTCAAAATGTCTTCTGGATTACCGAGAGGATTAAAAAGTTTCAGTTTCAGAGTGTCTTAAAAGGGTGTGTGAGCTTGGTTGGTTACTTGCCTTTCATTCTTGAAGAGGGCCAATATGGCAGCCCTATGTTGGAGTCAAGGTATAGTGTATCCAACTGTAGCTGATCAGACCAGTACAAGCTCAGAAGGCTCTACCACAGGTTGGGTACTCATAGTCCATATGGACATTTGGAGTGGAGATGCCTCTAAATTTGAACATCTTACATTTATTTTGAGCTACTGCAATTATGCTTTGCTCATAGAGCACAGTACTTTCTTTGATGTGGGCCTGCCATGCTGGTGGTGCTGTGTCAGTGTCTCCTATATCTTATAATTAATTCCAGAATTTTTCAGAGAGACCTTGAGAGTGTTCTTGTATCACTTCTTCTGACTTCCATGTGAGTGCTTGCCTTGTTTGAGTTATCCATAAAATAATGTTTTAGGCAAATATACATTTAGCATTCAAACAATGTGGCTAGCCTGTTGGAGTCCCGCTCTCTGCAATAGAGTTTGAATGCTTGGAAGGGATCTTATCTTCCCAGGTGATCTGCAGAATCTCCCTATGATAATTCCAATGGAAGTGAGCTAATGGATAAATTAAAGAAAGGGTCAATGTGGAAATGGCCAGCTCACTATCAGTTCTCACTATGTGCTCATGCTGCTTCACTTTCTGGCACTGCCTGGTCCCCCTTATGTGCAGTGTTAGAAATTAAAAGACCTTGGATCTTGCTTGTTCAATTCTGAAAGTCTGTAAGTGCTAGAGGAGAGGTAGAGAAAACTAGGCAAAAAGCAACCTAGAAGAAGCATGGAAAGACAGCCGGGAGTGTGCAGGGGCTGGAGTACTCTGATTACTCACCCTCCCTAGGGGCCCCTATGTTCTAGACCCAGGTGTGTGATCAGAATAACTTTATATTTGGGCAAACCTGGCTGCTGATGACTGTGGGGGTCACTCTTCACACATTCTTTAGCTCATTTAACACCTTCCCAGAAACTCAGGAGAAAACTGGCTTATAGTTTTGGTTATGGTTCATTTCTCAGTTTTGCCAAAAGGGAGGAGTAGAAAGGTATTGAATGTACAATGTGGTAGAGAGAGGTAGAGGCCAGATCCTCATTTCCTTTAGACAATTTGCTGTTATTCAGTTATGTCTGACTCTTCATGACCCCATGGAAAATAGCATGCCAGGCCCTTCTATCCTCCATTATCTCTCGATATCTTTGTTCTACAAACAAAGAGAGAAGCTAAAATGATCCTTACAGCACTCATAGACAAAATAGTGTGTAGGACTGCTGATTAGGTTTAAACGTTTTTTCCTTGATTCTTGACTATCCTGACAAGTCTCAGCCAGAATTACGCTAAAACAGATTCAGCTTGGACTTGATCCTCTTGTTAGCATGTCTTCTCAAAGTTTGTTAGAGCAGTTGTCATGAACTTCTCCCACTGCCAACAGTCAGCTCCAACCTGATGAGTCCTCCGGACCTCTCAAAGCCACGGAGTCTGCTTGGAGCCTGGACACATGTCTCTCATGATAGGTATTTGTTTGCTAAGATTAAGAAAGAACAGTCAAAAAAGAGAGAACCTAAAGCCAGGTTCAGGCTTGCTTAGCCAAGACATATGCTTTCGACACCATGTTTCCATGTCTACAAGCTGCCCCTTTCTTCTCAAAATAGACCTGATATGATTCACAGCTGAAAAGGAAAAGTGAGGGTGGGAGGGTCAGTGGCATTGGCTCTTCTGGCTCTGTAGCCAGTAAGGAGACATGTACTATCACAGTGTGCATGCCCTTTAGCTTTCTGTCCTTTGTGGCTGGAAGTTGGGCTCAAAATTCCCACATAGTTGAGTAAGACTAGAAAGAGTATCTCTGAGTTTGCCCCCTAGGATGATCTTCGCCATATTGTTGACCACTGTGCTTTGGTGGTAAGAGTGTAGGATTTGGAATTTGGGGGATGTGGGTTCAAGTCTTATTTTTCTTATTATTTGTGTTACCTTGAGTAAGTCATTTCAGATGGTTCCTGTTGCCTCATCTGAAAATTCAGGGATTTGGACTAAATGATGAATAAAGTCCCTTCCAGCTGCAAATTTTATGAGAAAGGAAAGTCACCAATCAGTCAACTAGCATTTATTAAATGCCTACTATGTGCTAGACACTGCACATTAAATCATCATCTTTATCAGGCTGATTTGAGAAGTGGTAGCACTTGATTTAGTAGTGTGCTATTTCCTTTGAGAAAGAGGACTAACCAGTGATTTTTTTCCTTTATTTAGTCTTTTCTCCCCACCTTGGTTGCTAAGCAACCTTAACAGTGCCTCTGCCCTGTGTATTAAATATCAACTGCTATTATGCTTTCAATTTTTAATTAGTTAGGGTTTTTCCTTACATTTTTTCATGTCTCCAATCCTCTTCAGATTACTTGTCAGATGTAATTTTTGAAAGCAAGGTAGTTGATCATTTCTATAAAATATCCTAATAGAGATCATATATATATCATGTTTTCTTTAATACTTAATATTATTTTTATTTAACTCTTTTATAAATGTTATAAGGTAGACATAAATGTTAAAAGGTAGATAACAAAATGCTATATGTACCTCAGAAATTCATACCTGCATCCTAAATGTTACATATAGGAATGGTGGTAGGAAAGTACTTGTAAATTTATAGAATATAAATAGATCATGAAGGAATACAATATATAGGATATGAATACTAATTTAATAGGGGAAGAATGTTCAAGCACTTTTCACAGTGGATGATAATTTCAACTCCACAGAGGAGTTCATATATAATTTTTTGCTCTCTTCTAGAATAGATATCTACCTATTTTTATTAAAATTTCTTAGATGTGTAATTCCCTAAATAATAAATGCATTTTAACATATTAAATACCTCATAATTTTATAACCTAAATTCACATGATTATAATTATGATTCTAATGGCAGAAATTAGATTTAGACAACAGTTTATACAATATACCTTAAAAAGCTCAAAGAGGATGTGAGATCTGAATATTAAAGTTCATACCATAAAAAATTTAGAGGAGAAGAAGATCAGGTTTTTTTTTACAGTTATACATAGAGGAAGAATTCCTTTTTTTATAAAAAATAATATGTAGTTTTCAACATTCACTTTTATAAGATTTAGAGTTCTAAATTTTTCTCCCACCCCTCTCTCCTCCCCAAGATGTCATAGAGTCTGATATAGTTCATACATATATAATCATGTTAAACATCTTTCCACATTAGTCATGTTATGAAAGAAGAATCAGAACAAAAGGGAAAAACCACAAGAAAGAAAAAACCCAAGAAAACAAAAGAGAAAATATGTGCTTTGATCTGCATTCAGACTCCATAGTTCTTTCTCTGGATGTGGATAGCATTTTCCATCATGAGTCTTTTGGAACTGTCTTATTAGATCATTGTATTGCTGAGAAGATCTAAATCTATCAAAATTGATCATCACACAGTGTTGCTGTTACTGTGTGCAATGTTCTCCTGGTTCTTCACTCAGCATCAGTTCATGTAAGTCTGGTTTTTCATGTAAGTCTTTCCAGGTTTTTCTTAAATTTCTGAAATCCACCTGCTCATCATTTCTTATGGAACAATAGTATTCCATTTTATTTATATACTACAACTATTTCAACCATTCCTCAGTTAATAGGCATCCCCATTTACAGTTCTTGGCTACCACAAAAGTGCTGCTGTAAATATTTTTGTACGTATGAGTCCTTTCCCTTTTTTATGACCTCTTGGGGATACAGAGCTATTTGTGGTATTATTTGGTTGCCCTTTGGACCTAGTTCCAAATTGCTCCCCAATTGCTCCCCAAATTGCTGGTTGTATCAGTTCCTAACTCCACTAACAATGCATTAGTGTTCCAATTTTCCCACTTCTCTAACATTTAACATTTTTCTGTTTTGTCATGTTAGCCAATCTGAGAGTTGTGATATGGTGCTGGAAGGAGAATTCTTAATCAAGGAAAGGATAGAGATGATCACAAAGATAAAATAGATAATTTTGGTCCCATGAATTTGAAAAACTCTTACACCACTAAAATAAATGTATATAGGACAAGAACAGCAGCTGTTTACTGGGGTAAAAATCTTCACATCAAACATCCCCAAAAAGAGTCTATCTAAGATATATCTTAAAATGACAAAAATATTTAAGACAAAAAGCCATTTCCCACTGGAAAAAATGCTCAAAGGATAGCAACATAGAATTCCCTGAGGAAGAATTACAGATTATATATTGCTGTTTGTCCTTTGTTTTTAAAAATGACCCATCATGGTGGTGATGTTTTGACTTGTGGGTGAATTGGATTTAAGTGAGGCAGAGCTGTATAAAGTCCTCAGCCTCACTCTCTCTTCCAGAGTCAGCAAAGTCCAGGACCAAGACAGAAGTCAGAACAATTGATGATGGGCGGGGATGCAATGGATGACCTTGGGGTCTTTGATGTCAGACCAAGTTCTAAGCACTCCACAGAGCCTGCTTTATCTACTGTCATGGCCATTGGAACAAATTGTTCTCATCTATTCGCTCTGTGTTGGGGGAAGAGGAGGAAGTTTTCACCTGTTTGGGATAGACAGCCCCTAACTTATGGGCAGATTTGAGACCTGATTACCCTCATTCCTGATTACCTGGTCTAGCCCATCTGCCAAGATAGTTTACCAGAGGGGGACCACTGCACATGCTATAGCTTCTTGGAGCCAAAGGTGAGAATGGAGTGAAGGTGGATACCAAAGATGGATGAAAGGACTTGGAAAGCCCTCACACCCGAGATGTTAGTCTTCCCTAAACACTTCACACTCCCCAAGTACAAATTCTGTGTTAGTAACCATATGATAGTTTCTCTGAATCACTATTCATATGAAATACAAATCAAAACAACTTGAAGGTTTTGTTGGACAAAGATGGCAAAATATGGAGATGGTCAGTTTTTGAAGGGTTACAGAAAGATAGTCATCTTAATACCACACTGGTAGGAACATAATTGTGATGACCATATTGGAATAAAAGTTTCCATACCCTTTGACACAGAGGTTGACAATGTTGACTGCTACGCATATGTCGTGGATGTGTGTAGGGAGGATGAATGGGCACAGTAAAAGTACACAAATCAAAAACAAAATTATCCTTTTCTTAGGGGAGAGTCTAGAATTAATACCTTGGGGGATCAGGAAAGGTTTCATGGGGATCACACTTGAGCTGAGCCTTTAAAGAGCTGGGATTCTAAGACATGGAGGGTGAGTATTTATGGGCAAGGGAATGGGCAAAGTACAGGAGGATGGAATAAATGTTTTTCTCTTGTAGAGAAAACAACCTACTTAATATCTGTGGGTTTTAGTATCTTCATTTATGAAGTCATGGAGATGGACTAGAGAGTTTCTACACTTTTCACTCCTTTCAAATATGCCCTTCTACTAATCTGCCCATTTTTGATGATGGCGCCACCATCCTCCTGGTCACTTAGACTTAGTTCTAAGAGTCAGAGTGGACTCTTCCTTCTTGCTTTGATCCTAGCTAGCTGTTTTAAGGTCACCTGCCTGTTGTGGTGGAGGGGCTTGCATAATTCAGTGAAACTATGAGCTGTGCCATGCAGGGTGACCCAAGATGGATAAGTCATAACGAAGAGTTCTGACAAAAGGTGATCCACTGGAGAAGGAAATGACAAACCACTCCAGTATCTGCCAAGAAAACTCTGTGGATAGTATTAAAATTCATGACATTGGAAAATGAGTCCCTCAGGTTGAGGACCTGGCATGCTATGTGTGATCCTTGGGGTCATGAGGAGTCAGACATAATTGAAAAACTGAATAGCAGCAGCAATCTGGCTCCAACTGTTTTCATTTTCTCTATTTTGCATTCAAACTTGACAACTACTGATTATGCAGTATCTCCTACCTTCTTGGTTTGTATAATTTGTCTATGCTATCTGGAATACATTCTCACCACTTTCTTTTTTTTTTCCAGAATACTTTTTCTTTTGGATTCTGCACAGGTGCTACCTCTTCTGTGAAGACTTCCTTAATTTCCCCCAGAGCGTTTTTTTCTTTTTCCTACATTAAGCTTTAGCTCTTAAAATGCCAGTGTTTTGCACATCACTTGGCACAGTTATTCAGCTACATCTGACTCTTTTTGACCCCATTTGGAGTTCTCTTGGCACTGGTACTGAAGTGGTTTGCTATTTCCATCCCCAACTCATTTTACAGATGAGTAAACTGAGGTAAATAAGGTCAAGTGACTTGCCCAGAGTTACACAGCTAGTAAGTGCCTGAGGCTAGATTTAAATTCATGTCTTCCTTATTCCAGACTCAGCATTGTATATACCCTGCTCCCCTTAGCTGCCCCCACCCCCCGCACCTAGTAGGTATTTAATAACTGTTTACTGACTGACTACCTTGCCCATAGGGGATGCTTAATAAATGTTTGTTGAATATAATTTCATTATTCTATGATGCCTCTTTCTTGTATTTCGACTTTAATCTTATCCATAAAAATATAAACTAGAGGTGCAGAATGAGACATCCTTTTCATACATAGCTAATACATTACTGACTTGTTACAAGAGAGGGCTTTTTCCTTTTATTGTAGAGGTGGGTTGGAAATGAGGGTAGTGATAGGGATGCTATAAAAAAGGAATAAAATGCAGAAAAAGAGGAACCAGTGAATATTTAAACAAGAGAGAGCAGAAGGAAGTTCAGATGGGGACACAGACAAGTAGACTAGAAATGAAAGTACCCTGTTAAATTTGAATTACGGAAAACAAAACAATTAGCCAAGCTGTATATATAGTGGAAGAAAAAGATAAACAGTATATAATAAAAGTTCGCAATTTCATATACAATCATCTTTTTTTTTTGTTTTTGGTACATATTGAAATATTTATTTTTGATGTTTATTAAAAAAAGAAAAATTATTAAAGTAAAAATATGACCACAAGTATTCTGAATTGTGAGTTATATTTACATAGCATCTCTGGCTCTCTCATGACTTCATAGTGGCTAGTTAATTTTATTTTTATTTTTAGCTTTGGAGCATTATGCAATATAGCTAGATGTCAGCACTGGTATAAATCTGCCATTTAAATGATTCAATCCATGCTTAAAGAAGGCAGATTCATTGCTCAAGGCTTGAATTAAAGGAAGGGTGCTACCACTGACTTGTGAAGGAAAAGGGGAAAAAGAGACTTTCCCTTGAAATTGAGGGAAAAGGCTTGTTGCTGTGACATGTGACTGGGAGTTGCAAGTCTGTCACTTTCCATCAGCTTACAGAGTGCAGAGCATTCATTTTAATGTGCTTCAAGTGAATGCTTCTGGGCTTGCTCTCTAGAGGCCATGGGGAGCTCCAGTTTGATTGTAGGGATAGCAACCTTCAAATGGGACCTTAAAAATGAAAAATCTGGGAATACTTTGGGATGAATGCCCAAAGTTTGAAGTACCCTTTACTCTTGGCTTTTACTGCGTGTATAGCTAATTCTTATGTAGTAAAGTAGAATAGTTTAAGATGCTGCTACGAACAGCTGGTGGGAGTGGCACGAGGCTTCTGTTTCTGATTTAAATCTTGAATTGTTGCTTTAATCCTCTTAGGGTAAAAATGAATTCTAGCAACTGTGTTGGAAAGTGGATCCCCAAGCAGATCAAAGCAGCTGTGTTCTGAAAACAATGTGAGGTTTTCAGAATTCTAAATTCTTCTCTTTCTTTAGGCTATTGGACCATTCTATAATTTTCAGCATCCCTGTGTGCCTTTGCTCCTCTGTCACTGGAAATAAAGAGCTCAGTGCTAACCTTGGATGGATATTAAAGATGGTTTGATTCCTTTACAGTGATCCAGCCGCTACTCATTTCACATTCATTTTATGTTGATTTGCTATCCAATAAAATATTTATGCATATATAGAAGTTGTCAAGGTTTTTAAATATTTAATTTTGGAGGAGGCAGAGAATGTTATTTCCACACCCAACCATGCAACCCTGGTTCCTCTCTACTCCTCCCTCCTCTCCACAACTTCCTTGGTGAGACCTTTCAAGTTATCTCCTCAAAATGTAACAAAACTTCAGATTATGAAGGGATATCCCAAAAGAGTTTGCAAGCATAACTATGTTCAAGTTGGAAATAAATTGTTGCATTTTCAGGCTCCCAGAGTTAGATCTGAAAGGGACCTTAGAGGTGATCTGACTTACCCAAGGCCACACAGATAATGACAAAGGCAGTATTTCAACCCAGGTCCTTTCACTCCAAATTCATGGGTTTTTTGTTTGTTTTGTTTTTGTTTCATTGCAGCACACTGTTGCATTCATTCAAGAAAAATAGGCATAGTCATCCTTGTTGTTAAGGCATTTCAGTTGTGTCTGACTCTTTGTGACCCCATCTGAGGTTTTCTTGGCAAAGATGCTGAAGTGGCTTGGCATTTTCTTCTCCAGCTTGTTTTATAGATGAGGAAACTGAGGCAAACAGGGTTATGTGACTTGCCAGGGTCACACAGCTATCAAGGTTGAATTTTAACTCAGATCTTCCTGATTCCAGGGCCAGTGCTCTGTCCATTGTACCACCTAGTTGCCAGACATAGTCATCATATATGTTTAATTGTTTAATTATGCTATGGGATTTATATATCTTTCTCCATGTTTATAGAATTGAAGGTGAAGTATCCACTGTTACTTCTATGATTAATTCTATTTTATTTAGATAATTGACCTTTAGATATTTTATACACATTTGAAAATTTTACTGTTTTCTTGAATGCCCTTTTAAGTTGGTGTGTTATGGAGTTAATTCCTTTCTTCTCCTCACATCCTATATATTGTCTTATGGGAGCTCTTTCTACAATGATGGTTTACAGAGAGTAATAGTGGAGATAAATTATAATAACCTTCCATTGGCCCCCTTTCCTTAAGTATCTGTTTTTCTCAATTCATCTCTCACATAGCTCCCAAAGTAATTTCCTTAAAGCCTAGGTATGACCATGCCATGCACCTACTCGATAAAATCCAGTGACTTGCCATTTCTTCTTAGGGTCAAATATTAGCTCCTGTCTTTGGCATTTAAGGCTCTTTAAAATTTTGACTCTTCTCACCTTTCCAGTCTTCTATTTGACTCCCCTTTATGCATTCTACTGATGAATGTCCATTGAATCTCCCATCCCCATGCCTTTGCTGTTCTCATTGCTGTAATGCTCTCTCTCCTCAACTATACATCCTAGTTTCCCTGGCTTCCTCAAAGAATCAGATTTTACCTTCTGCTGCAGAGCTTTCCTAGGGATATCCCCTTCCACCTACCTCCCACCTACTCTGTGTGTATTTTATGTGTATCATTAATGTAGGTGTTGTCTCTTTCATTAGAATGTAAGCTCCTTGAGATTGGGACTGTGTTTTGCTATTTTGTTTGTTTGTCTTTGGTTGTCTTGTGCCTTTCTAAATTACTTTGCATTGCCTTGATTTAGACATGATATCAACTTATATCTCAAATACTTGCCAAGCAATAAGTGCTTGATGTGATTGATGGCTAGAGAATTGCCCTAGTTACTGAGAGATTTAGTGACTTGCCTATATGGGGCCAGCTGGACTTGAATCCAGGCTTCATGGTTCTAAGGCCAACTCCTTACTTCCCAAGAAACCAACATCAATCATTAAACCACCTTTGTGTTTGTTTTGTTTTGCTTGTGTGTGTGAAATGTGACACTTTAAAATGATTCATTAATAGTCTAGAATATGTATTGGGGATTAGGACTGGAAGTTTCAGAAACGTACAGTCTTTCTTGCTAAAAATAATACCTTGATTGTCGTGTGATGGAAGGGTCTTATAATAATATCTCATATGATGGATAACTTGTTCCTAGAAAATTCATAATACAAATTTTTACCATCATATTTTGAGAACCCTGGTTTTGAGCAGATGCTAGAGTGAAAGGTCTGATGGTGATACATTAATTGTGTGTAAGCACAAATGTGTTGCCAGCGTTATTACTAGAATCTGGGATGCTGTGACTAGAGCAAGCTTCCTTGTACGAGTCCTGGTAGTGAGAGAAACCCCCACTGGCTAGAATTTCTAAAATTGAATCTTTGTGGAGATGTAGCTTGCCAATTATTTCAGTAGATCCTGTAACCTCAGCTACTGAAGACACAGAAAAGAAAGTCCTTGGTCACCCAAGTCTCTGTCACTGTCAGATGGTTCAACATCGTAAGTGATGTAACTTTATCAATGGAAATAATACTACAGAAGAGGTGTTAATATCTGCTTTGCCACAAATACCCTAAGGACTATGGGACTTTTTTATTTGACTTGAAGCTGAAACCTTTTATAATATTGCTGTTTGCCCCTATAAGAATGTGCGCTCCTTGAGAGCAGGGTCTGTCTTACTTTTCTATTTGTGTCACCAGTGTGTTGTACATGGTGGTTGCTGTTCATTTGTTTCAGTCATGTCTGATTCTTCATGACCCCATTTGGAGTTTTCTTGGCAAAGATACTGGAGTGGTTGGCCATTTCCTTCTCCAGCTCATATTACAGATGAGGAAACTGAGTCAAGCCAGGTAAAGTGATGTGCCCAGGGTCACACAGCTAGTGTCTGAGACCAGATTTGAACTGAAGAAGATGCATCTTCCTGATTCCAAGTTCGGTGCTCTGTTCACTGTGATAAAGGCTTTATTCATTCATCCAGATGTAGCATTTTCCAAATAATCTAAGCTGTCTCCCCTCCATCCCTTTTCTTCCCCATTTTGTCTTTATTACAGCACTCTTCCTTATCTTTGTAGTAGGTCTCTTAATGATTCATGCCAGTCTACCAGGTCTTGGCCAAATCTAGACCATATTTAGCTGAAGGTAATATAGTCATCATGGAAGAATTACCCTTCCCCTAAAGCATCCTAGAACCTAGGGTAACAAAATAACAGAATAACGTGGTACAGTGGTAAAGGGCACTAGTTCTGGAGTCAGAGGACCCAGGTTTGAATATCACCTCTGGCATTTACTTCCTGTGTAACTTTGAACATGTCACAACCTCTTTGAATTGTCATCATATGTAAAAGGAGGAAGTTCAATTAGATGTCCTTTGATCATCTTTCTAGCTGTATAATCCAATGAATCAAAGGCTTTCCCAACAGAAATGGTACTGTAGCAATATATTACTCCCACTGACATCAGGATAGGACTGACTAGATTCTTCTGTTGATAAATTTCAGAGTATAAATATGTGTCAAACAGAAACCTAATGAAGGATTGGCCCATACCACCCACGTTTTATTTCAAACTAAATTTACTGTGATATATGAGCTATTTAAGGATACTAAAGTACAATTCTAGTGCTATCATTGCTCATTTTGTAGCTAAAGTAATAATTACTCATGAATATTCAGATTGGTGCTTGAATGATGGGTAGACTTGGGAGTTAGAAAGCAAAACTTTTAGAAATTTTGGTTTCTAAGCAACTAAGTATGAATAAATTTAAACCTCAACCTTAAATTTTGTTAGATTTAATATCATAAGAATTTTATGGATGTGACCTTAAAAATCAAGCCCAACTCATTCATTTTATGATTTAGGAAACTGATGTCCAAAGAAAAGTACTCAACCATAATGACATAAATAATAAGAACCTTAATATTAAAAGGTGGCATTAATACAGTGTTTTAACATTTGCGAAGCACTTTACAAATATTATCTCATTTACTCCTCACTACCCTGTAGTTGCTATTATTATCTCCATTTTTATAGATTAGACAACTGAGGCAAACAGTAGTTAAATGACTTTTGAGGGATCACAGAACTAGTATCTCAGGTTGGATTTGAACACAAGTCTTTCTCACTCCAGGTCCAACAAATTACGCATGGTAACACATAGCTGCCCAGAGCTTTGGGCTAGAATTTTTTTTTTAAATGTATGTCTTCTGATTCCAAATTCCAGGATATCTAGGATATCTGATAGACTTAAAAAATTTGATAATTGTATTTCAATATAATTGGTTTCCTTTATGTCTTTGAAAATGGTAGTCTGAGAAAGGGTTCATCAACTTCATGTATTGTACTGTCATGAGACAGGAAAATGGTTAAAAATTCTTGCATTATATCTTTCTGCTTCAGGTCTAAAGAAATATTTCTTCTCCTAAGGAAAGGCATTATGGGATAAAAGAAAGGGGACCTTGATGATACACATGAGTCTACTGCTCTTTGCTGTTGACCTTGGACAGAATATTTCCTCTTTCCTAGGCCCCAGTTCCCCTCATCTGAAAAATGAGGGGCTTAGGCTAGATGATGGATCCATTCACCCTACGGTATTTATTATGGACTTCTTTTGTGCAAAGCACAAGACAAAAAGAAAATGGCCCCTACTTTTTAGGAGTTTTCATATATGCACAAGTAGTGAATTTAATATAAATTTACTTTCATATTATAAAATAATATAAATAGAGTTGTTTAGAAATTCTTAGGTGGACAATAACAACTCATCTCTAAGATTTCTTCCCAATTTGAAAAAGTTGGGTTCAATCAGAGAAATAAATATTGTCATAAAAAGCCATATTGAATAGATAGCTTCAAGATGACAGTGTCTATTTCAGGTAGCCTACTTTAGTTGGCTTTTTTACTAGGTAAAGAGGGAGCAGGTAGGTGGTGCAGTGGATAGAGCACCAGTGCAGGAATCAGGAGGACCTGAGTTCAAATCTCACTTCAAACACTTGACACCCACTACTGTGTAACCTTGGGCAATTCACTTACCCCCAGTTGCCTCATACTGAGTCATCTCCCGTCATCCTGATGAATATCTGGTCACTGGATTCAGAGGACTCTGGAGGAGAAGTGAGACTAGGGAACTGCACAGCCCTCCCTCACTCAAAACAAAGTCAAGTGCAAGTCATGTTATCATTTCTCTGATGGCGTGGTCTGTTTTAGCAACGAAGGATGAACGCACTAGGTAAAGAAGCACATTGTCTTCTGTTGGCCACCAGAAACCTAACTTTGATCTGTTTTGATTAGAGAGATGCAAATCAAAACAACTCCAAGGTACCACTTCACACCTATCAGATTGCAAACATGCTAGAACAGGAAGATGATAAACATTGGAGGGGATGTGGGAGAGTTGGAACACTAACGCATTGTTGGTGGAGCTGTGAGCTGATCCAGTCATTCTGGAGAGCAGTTTGGAATTATGCCCAAAGGGCTACAAAAATATACATAGCCTTTGACCCAGTAATATCGCTCCTAGGGCTGTATCCCCCAAGAGATCATAAAAATGGGAAAGGGTCCCACATGTACAAAAATATTTATCGCAGCACTCTTTATGGTGACAAAAAACTGGAAATCAAGGGGATGCCCATCAATTGGGTAATGGCTGAATAAATTATGGTATATGAATATAATGGAATACTATTGTGCTATAAGAAATGAACAGGAAGACTTCAGAGAGGGCTGGAAAGACTTATATAATCTGATGGTGAGTGAAAGGAGCAGAACCAGGAGAACATCGTGCACAGCAAAGACCACAGTGTGTGAGAGTTTTTTCTGTTAGACTTGGAACTTTGTAGCAAAGCAAGGACTTAAAAAAAAATTCCCATTCGTCTTCTAAGGCAAAATGCCTTCCATATCCAGAGAAAGAACTATGGAATTCGATCGCAGAATGCAGCAGATCATTTTTTCTGCGTGTGTATTATGTTTCAGTTTTATATGATTTCTTCCGTTCAGTTTAATTTTTCTACACAGCATGACTATAGTGAAAAATGTATTTAATAAGAATGAGTAGAACCTATATAAAAATGTATGCCATCTTGGGGAGGGAATGAGAGGTAAAGGGGAGGGAGGGGAAAATAATAATCTACGTTATATGGTAGTGATTGTAGAACACTGAAAATAAATAAAATTAATTTAAAAAAGGAGCATACTCTGAAACTTTCTCAAAAAAAAAAAAGGTCAAAACCCACACATGATTTCTTGACCACTTTAATTTCATTGCTGATATTTTACCTTTTTCTTTCTATCAAAGTGAGACGTTGTGCTCCCACCTATACCGGCAAGATGTTCAAAGTAGAGCCTACGTTTTCTGTGTTTGCTTGGGTTTTCAGATTTTCTTATTGACTGGCCCAATATTGATCTAATGAATTATAATAATGTCATTATCATTCATGTAGCATCTTTACTATTTACTTTCACTTTCATTTTCAAACATTGCTTAATTTTTCTTTTAAGCAATTAAAAAAAGGAAATCTTTTGTTTTTATATCAATTTTAATGCTAAATATATCCCCTCTCTTTTTCCTACCCAGAGAACCATTCCTTATAACAAAAAAAGCAGTTAACAGAAAGTAACCCAAAACCTTAGTCTGATGGTATAAATAATATTTGTCTCCTGTAACACCCCACCCCCGCCCCAACTCTGCTACGAAAGTAGAGGAATTCATTTTCTCAATTTTTCTTAATGGTTAAATTTGGTCATTATGATGGTAACATTTGATAGTTTTTTTTTTCATTTATATTGCTCTCATTGTGTATCTTGTTTTTCTGGTTCTGCCTATTTCATTTTACATCAGTTCATGCTTCTTCATAATTCTTTTTAATAATTACTAACATTTATGTAGCACTTACTATGTTCCAGGAACTATGTTAAGCACTTTACAATTATTATCTCACAACAACCCTGAGAGGTAGGTGCTATTATTGCCCCCGTTTTACAGTTGAGGAAACTGAGGCAAACCATGGTCAAGTGACTTGCCCAGGGTCACATAGATATTAAGTGTCTGAGCCAAGATTTGAATTCAGGTCTTCCTGATTCTTAGCCCAATGCTCTGTCCACTTCATGATCTTGCTGCCAATTCACCATTTCCTATGGCACAGTAAATATTCAGTTATGATCTTTTTGATTTGGTAACATCCATTTGGGATGATTTGTTTAACTATTCTTTAACCAATAGGCATCTATTTACACATACACTTTCAAATCTGATTCTAACAATAACCCTGCAAGATAGATGAAGACAAGTTAAATGGAACCTCTTGATCTCCATTTTACAAATGAGTAAACTTGGAGGTATTATTTAGTAACCCAGATTGATTCTCAAACCAGTTCCTGGTTATTCTACCTCTGTCATATCTCTTGTAAATATATCATTTGTATTTACAGGGACATCACTGCAGCTCAGGCCCTTATCACTTCTTACCTGGACTGTTGCAATAGCCTCTTTTTGAAGAATAAATTCTTAATGCTATCTTTTGTTTTCTTATCACCTACATTTCCAATTATATCTCTCCTCCCACCCTAACAGTCTGTCATCTTTTATAATAAAGAAGAAAATAAAAGAAGAAAAAAAAGCAGCAAAATTAAGAAAATTCTGCCATTATCTGTAGTATTCCACACCCACAGTCCTAGTTCAATTTATTTCATTTGACATCAGACCGTGTGAGTCTTTTTATTCCCTTCCTTGGTCTTCATATTCTTGGTTTCTTATAGCACAGTAATATTCCATTACATTCATGTACCATAATTTATTTAGCTGTTCCCTAATGAATAGACAGCTACTCTGCTCCTAGTTCCTTGGTACCATTAAGAATGTTGCTATAAATATGTTTATGCGTATATGAGGCTAAGTTTTTTGTCACTGACTTTCTTGAGGTTCATGCCCTCCCTTGATGTAAGAAAGCTGCCTGAAGGATATGAGTATTTTAGTCACTTCTTAGCCTAATTCCAAATTGTATTACAGAATGGTTAGGTCATCTCACAGTTTGATGAACAGTGCATTAGGGTGTTCGTCTTTCTACAACTCCTCCAACATTGATCATTGCCATCTTTTGTCATCTTTCAATTGCCTTGTAACTGATCTTCTTGCTTCCAACATGTCCTGTCTCCAATCCATGCTCCCCACAGTTGCTAAAGTGATATTCCTAAAGTGATCTGATGTCACTCACTTATCAACAAACTCTAGTTACTCCCTGTTACCTTTAGAACTGAATTCAAACTACTCTCTTTGGTATTTAAAACCTTTTGCATTCTGACTAAAGTATATCTTTCCAGCCTTATTATATATTACTCACATTCACTCACTATACAGTCTAGACAAACCAGTCACTGTTGTCTCTCAGGGGCAATGTTCCATACCCCACTCCTGTGTCTTTAACACAGTTTATCCTCCATTACTGGAATTTGATCTCTCTTTCCCTTCTTCTAGTTTTCTTCTCAGAATCTCTAGTTTTCTTCAAAACTCAACTCAAGTGATGCCTCTTCCATAGAGACTTTCCTGGTCCCTGTGTCCCACTCCGGTGTTGTAGTGCCTCTAAAACCAAGTAAGCTTTTTCTTTCCTGAGAGATAAGTTCCTTGAGGTTATTTCATCTTTGTGTTTACATGCCTATTTTCTAGCAAAATCCATGCCATATAATGAGTACTTAATAAATGCTAACTGATTAAGTGATTTGCTTATAGGGATATCACTCAAACACCACATAACACCTTCTTTATATTTTTCTGCTATTATACCATTTTTGCATTAAAATTGTTTGAATATGTCATACCAAACTACTCAGTTTTAAGTTTCATGTGGTCAGGGACTACATCTTACTCATACTTAGCAAATGTTCCAGGAGCTAGCTTAGCACAGTGCTTCTAAATACTTAAGTGGTATGTAGTAAGCGAAATTAAATGATTTTTTCCTTTTTTTTCTCTCTCCACAAACATGACAAGTTATGATACTATGAATGATAATGAATGTGTAGTGCTAGATACGTAAGTGGTATATGGGAAACAGAATTAAATGGAGTTTTTTCTTTTTTTTTCTCTCCATAAACATGACAAATTTTGATGCTATGGATGATAATGTGTAGTACGTGTAAGCTAGATTTTTGGATGGTAAAATTGCTGCTAAAATCTAAAACCAATTACCCAAATTTCAGTAAGTCATTTGACAGAGCCTTTGACAAAGTCCCTGTAGGAAACATGAAAAGCTGTGAGCTGGATGATGGCACTGTTAGGTGAATTTGTAACTTGTTGAATGAACTGAGGCATATAATGTTCAACACTACTGAGGTGGTATTCATCTCTTCCTCCTGATGTGGATGTAATAACTCAATAGTAATTGTTTTTCTTTTACCCAGGAACCCTAAGGGTCTTCCCTTCCCAGTTTTATTTTTTTTGATTCAAGGGGCCATACCTTGAGTAACTTAAAAAGTCCAATTCATTGAATGAGTGTGTCTCACTCAAAGTAAGATTGTAATAAGACCTAAGCCTGAAAGGGCAAGGTCTCACATTGCCTCCTGGGCCATTTCCAGTTATCCTGATGAATATCCGGCCACTGGACCCAGATGGCTCAGGAGAAGAAAGTGAGGCTGGTGACCTTGCACAGCCCTCCCTCACTCAAATCAAAGTCAACTGCAAGTCAGGTCATCATCCTGATGCCATGGTCCTCTTCGAGAATGAAGGAGAAAACAAACACATTTTGAATATGTCAGTTCTGCATGTATTTGCAAGGGGGCATCCATGATGGCAATAGTTAGCTTGGAAATAAGAAGAATGAGGGGGTGTGGGGTAGAACAGCTTTTTAAAAAAATATATGATGGCCTATTTAAGGGAAGAGGTATTATACTCTTTTCTGCTTGGCAACTCAGAGCCATAGGTAGAAGTTGCAAAGAGGAAGGCTTAGGTTTGAAGTAATGAAAGAGTTCCTAACAATTAGAACTATTGTACTTTGGAAAAATTTTTCTCAGTAGATAAAGACTAGAAATCTTCAAGTAAAGGCAGGCATGTCCACTTGCTACCCTTTTAAAAAAAGGCATTTTTGCTCTGGTATGGGTTAGGATAGATGGTTTCTGGGGTTTCTTCCAACTTAGAGATCCTAAGAGTTTTTTTTTTCTCTCTACAGCACTCTGACTAATAACACAATGTCAAATTGAAAAGAGGAAAAACTTTGTAAAGATGATAGCTGTCCCAAAATGGAATGGGTCATCCAAGTGGGGAGGAGTTTCTTTACTGGCAGTGGTTTAAGTAGAATATATTAAATAGAATATATTAAATAGAATATATGACTGTTGATCTAGGTTGCTGTAGAGAGGTTTACTATTCTGATATAGGAGGTTTTTTTTTCTCTCTACAGCACTCTGACTAATAACACAATGTCAAATTGAAAAGAGGAAAAACTTTGTAAAGATGATAGCTGTCCCAAAATGGAATGGGTCATCCAAGTGGGGAGGAGTTTCTTTACTGGCAGTGGTTTAAGTAGAATATATGACTGTTGATCTAGGTTGCTGTAGAGAGGTTTACTATTCTGATATAGGAGGGACTAGATGACATCTGACTTCCCTTTCAACTCTGATATTTGGGATTCTGTGACGTGACCAGACACCATCCAACTGGGAATATGGGTCATGTTTATTATGGAAGAAAGTGAGTAGCGAGGTTATCACTGCCTAGGAATGAATTACATGGAATGAATACCATGCTACGTGCTAATAGCGTCCCTTTGAGCATCCTTAGAGCAACAGCCTGACCTCAGACCAGAACATGAAGAAACACAGGAACCCAAGGAACTGAAGACGTGGAGTAAATGAAGTGCTTTTAATATTATTTTTCTTGGTGACTTAAAGCTTGCATGTACTATCTAGCATGCCATGATTATGTGGCTAATGCTTTTCTTGGGCTCATCTCCCATTCCCAGAACTCCTTAATTACATCTCCAGAGGCAGCTTCCCCATCTATTTTCCCTTTTCACACTTCTGCCCTCACTGAATGTCATCTGCTTAATTAAGTAAGTAAATGTATTTGAAACTCACCCCCACAGAGACAGTGACTAACAGTCTGTAAATGAACAGATAGCATCATTTTGACAGATAGATGGGAATTTGAACAACTGAGAAAGTTCTACAGGAGAATATGATTCCTTAGTTCCATTCTCTGCACTGATACTGTGACTGTTATATGTGTTTCCATTAAAATTGCCATCACCTGGTATATTTTACAGAATTATAGAATTTCAGCACAGGATGTGGATACAGAGGTCATCTGTAACATTTTTTTACAGATGTCAAAACTGAAGTCCAGAGTGTTGTAATGGAAACAACATTGGATATATACCTCAAATTTACAACAATGCTTTTTGTGGTAGCTAAGAAATGAGAATGAAACTGGCATCCATTTATTGGGAAATGGCTGAATAAACTGGTATATGATTATAGTGGAATATTATTGTGCTGTAAAAAATGACAAATGTGAAGAATTCAGAGAAACAAAGGAATTTTTTTCTGAACTTAGGCAATATGAAATACAGGCATACCTTGGAAATATTGTGGGTTTGGTTCCAGACAACCATTAAAGAAAATATCACAATAAAGCGAGTCACAAGAATATTTTTGGTTTCCCAATGCGTACAAAATTTATGTTTACGCTATACTGTAGTCTATTAGGTATATAATAGTATTGTCTAAAACTCCAGTGTATTTTCCTTAATTAAAAATACTTTGTTGCTCAAAAAATACTAACCATAATATGAGCCTTTAGCAAGTTGTAATCTTTTTGCTGATGGAGGGTATTGCCATGATGTTGATGGCTACCGACTCATCAGGATGGAGTTGCAGAAGGTTGGGATTCATTTTGGCAATCTGGCAACAATGAAGTTTGACCACTGATTGGCCCTTCCTTTCACTTGAACACTTAGAGGGCTTTGAAGGGTTATTAATTGACCTACTTTCAGGGAATAGGGAAGCCTGAGGAGAGTAAGAGAGATATTGATGGGGAACAGGGTCAGTGGGGCAGTTACATCACATACAACACTTATCAATTACGTTTTCTGTCTTATATGGGTGCAGCTCATGGTGCCCCAAAATAATTACAACAGTAGCCTCAAAGACCACTGATCCCCGATCACCATAACTGACATAATAATAATGAAAATGTAGAAGCACCAAAATGTGACACAGAGACATGACATGAGCAATGCTGTTGGAAAAATGTTGGATAGATTTGTTTTTCTCAGGTTGCCACAAACCTTCAATTGGTGAAAAATGCAGCATCTGCAAAGCACAATAAAATGAGGCATGCCTGCAAACTTAATCAGAAACAATGACAGCTGACATTTTTACGTACTCCTCTGATCTTCAGAACAGCCCTATGAGGTAGGTTTGGACTAGCTGCCTGGTTGTACTCCCAGTCTCAAGTCTCTCCCCACCACAATCTGTCCTCCACTCAGCCATCAAATCGATCTTTCTAAAGATCAAATCTGGTCATTTTGCTCCTACTCAAGAAACTCCAGTTGCTCCCTGTTATCTCCTGAATCAGGTACACCAATGGCAAAGTGATGTCATTTCAATCATACAGAAGATGTCTCATCCTTGCCTTTTCCTTAGTGACTACTCTTTCCATTCCCTGCGAAATGTTCTACAGAGGACCAGCCAGTATACTAGGGGCTTACCTTTAGATTTTATGAGGTTGTATGGGTGCCAGTAGAACACACTGACTATCCATTGGTTCTCCATTATTTTCACCATATTTTTACTAGCCACCTTTTTTCAGATAGTATTATATATGCCACTATTCCTACAGCTCTTTAGTAGTAGCAGGGTATAACCCAAAATGCATCTTTCCATATTCATTGGAGAAGGGAAAGGGACAAGCATTTATGTAGTGCCTACTGGATGCCAACCACTGTGATAAGCAGTTTACAAATATTAATCTCATTTGATTCTTGGTTACCTACAATGTAAATGCTTTGAAGATGGGGATATTTCATGACTTCTAAACATTATCAGAGGAATGTTGATGTTTAAAAAAATGGGCTTTACTCTTTGTGGTAGCCAAAAACTGGAAGTCAAGGGGATGCCCATCAATTGGGGAATGGCTGAATAAATTATGGTATATGAATGTAATGGAGTACTATTGTGCCATAAGAAATGATGAACAAGAAGACTTCAGGGAGGCCTGGAAGGACTTATATGATCTGATGCTGAGCGAAAGGAGCAGAACCAGGAGAACTCTGTGCACAGCAACGACCACAGTGTGCGAGAGTTTTTTCTGGTAGACTTGGAACTTTGTAATAACACAAGAACTTACTGAGAAAAAAAAAAAATCCTAATGTCGGTCTTCTAAGGCAAAATGCCTTCCACACTCAGAGAAAGAAATATGGAAGTCATTCGCAGAATGTAGCAGATCATGTTTGTGTGTGGGTGGGTTGCAGTGTATTATGTTTTGATTTGTTATATGATTTCTTCCATTTATTTTAGTTCGACTACACAGCATGACTATAGTGAAAATGTGCTCAATAGGAAAGTATATTTAGAACCTATACAGAATTGTATGCTGTCACGGGGAGGGAGGGGGGTATTGGGGGAAGGGTGGGGGGGATAAAATCTTAACTTTAAGGAAATGATTGTAAAACATTAAAAAAAAATTAAAATTAAAATAAAAAAAACTAAAAAAAAATGGGCTTTAGTATTCAGCAGAAAATTGAGGTTTCCTAAAAACGCTGCATACTTTCCAAAGGTAAATCTTTTATTACATTCTATATCTAATGATTGTTGATTAGTAATGTATATGCAGCATACACACACACACACACACACAAATACACACACACATATATTAGTGAATAGATTCACTGGTCTGGAAATGACTTTTGTTTTCACCTCCCTCTGTCCTCAGAAGCCGCATGATATAGGGGAAAGAGTTTCAGATTTGTACTCAGATGATCTTGGTTCAAGTTTTGCTCCACTATTTCACCTTTGTGATCTTGGACAAATCCTTAATCTCCCTTCCCCTCTCAGTCTCCTTATCAGAGGAAGCCAGGTAATCACTAGAATAGAGTGCTACCTTTGGAGTAAGGAAGACCTGAGTTCAAATCTTGCCTCGGATATTTGGTTGCTGTGTGACTCTAGATAAATCACTTGACTTCTCATCCTCATTTTCCTCATCTGTAAAATGGGGATAACAATAGTACCCTCCTCACAAGGTTATCACAAGGATTAAATGGGATAATTTTTAAAAGTATTTTAACTATTGTATTTTAAAGCAATATGTAAGTGTTAACTGCTACTACTTGCTATACTGCTACCACCACCACCATCACCACTACCACTACCACCACCACCACCACCACCACTACTACTATCACCACTACCACCTCTCCTACTATAACTACTACCACCACTACGACTACTACTACTACTACTGTGATCAATACTACTACTATCACTACTCCCACTACAACTAGTATTTGTGATGTGCATCTTTTGAGCTATGTGGCCTCTAAAGTCCCATCCTTCTCTATATCTATAGTCTTTTGATCCTTTAGAGTAGGTTTGGGGGAGGCATGGAGGAAAAGGCTGAATGCTTCACTGAAAAAGCACTACCCTTTCTGGTGCTCAGTTTTCTCATATGCAAAATGATCTGTGGGAGACTGAAGACTAGATGTCCTTTAAGGCTCCTTCTAATTCCGAATCTATAACTCTATGATCTCATAATTCACTCAAAAATGCAATGAATACAAGATACTACTGTGCTTAATTTTTTGTTGATTTTAAATTAATTAAGCAGAGCAAAAACACTGCCTTAAAGGCGTTCCAAAAAGTTGAATCTCATGCGTATATTAAAATTACGTAGGATTCCTTGAAGAATGAAGAAAATCTTGTTTGACCCTGTGATCATTAATTTTTACTATTTAAAAACATCCTTTTGCGAGATACTATTGTATGTGCTGGAATATAAATAAAAAGAAAGACAATCCTTGATCTCAAGAATGTGAGTTCTAAGAGGGAGAAATAACACCTATAGGAGGCTTTAGCTTTAGGATGGATGGAAATGTCTGGAAGTCCTTAGAGAACAATGGAAGAGGAGTTGGCAAGACCTGTTATAATTTTCATGTTACATAAACAAAAATATATATATTATATATAATTCAAGATTCTTTTAAAGGTACTATATATGTATGTTATATAATAATATTATAACACTGTAATATATTACATTATATACAACACATAATATGTGTAGTACGTTATAACATAATATATGTACATGGATTATGATATATACATATATTTATATTCTGTTATTATTATATTAATATATAATTATAAATTTATATATAATTATATAGTATCCAAAACTATATCATAGTATATATACTATACATAGTATATATACAATTATATAATATTATATTAATATGTAATATTATAATATAACATATTTTATTATAATTCATATAATGTAATATATAATAAACTTTCAAGGAATCTTAAATAACTTTGAAATATACTCAGAAGACCACTTGTTGGAAATCTGTTAAAGCAGTGTTTTTTTTCTACTGAGTCAAATATTTAAACACACACACACACACACACACTGACAAGCAAGTCAAATAACTGGGAGACCTGTTTACCAAAGACATTTACTATGATCATGTAGGCGGTCCAGTGTAGATTCCAAGTTGGAGTGGGATTGCCTATAAATGCTGAGGTCTTCTAAGTTCTCCCAAGTACATAGTAACACTTAATATGTGCTTGATGACTTATTGCACTGATTCCAGGCTCTGGGTAATTAAAGAATCTCCTAAGCGGGATTCATAATCATTCAAAAAAAATTGTTCTAACTCTCCTCATGTGAAAGTTAAGCGAAGGAAGAATGTTTATTGTTCAAACTGTGATAAAACACCTATGGAATTCATCGTTGTGCATCTGTGTGTGAATAACACCTTGGACAGACATTGCAGATGGACAATGATCTGAGCCTACAAGAGAAGAGGCACAGGGCAAACATTTCAGTTTTCTTTGGGAAGTTGCACCATTTGTGTGTGTGTGTTTAATGATTTGAACTTTCTTCCTGAAACCAAACTCATTTCTAAAATTCCAGCATTCTCCCAGTGATGCTGTATGGCTGCAAGTGTTAGCATTTGACAGAATTAAAATTAATAATTAGCCAAAGGACAATAGAGAGATGTATGTCAGGCTTAAGCAGAATACAACACAACTAGCAAGGAATTATGCAAGAGAAGTGATGTGGAAGATGTCAGCAAAAAATGTATGCTTGAAAAAGATTGGGGTGGTCCCATACCAAGAATGATAGACAACTTATGTGCTCCATTGGTAACTTGTGAATGTCAACAGAATCCAAGGAAGACCTTTAGGATATCAAGGTTCTACCCTGTGATGAACTTATGGAAGACCCTGGACAAAAGTCACTCAGGATGTGGTCAGGCAAGGATGGGTTTCAATATTTATTATGGGCAGGAATACTCATATTGATAAGATCAGCAAAGGCATGGAGAATGAGTCACTTGACTAAGTTGATATCAATGTTATCCAGCCACAGGATTTGGAATACTTTGTTTAATGAGGACAGGATACAGCCCAAGTAGTGTTGTATAATTAATCCATTCTCCTTACTGATAATAGTAAAATTGTAGATGAAGTGGAAAAATAGCTCTTAGGAAGTTGAGGGCAGAGTGCTTCATGATATTGAGACAGAAGTGGATAGACTCTTGAAAAAGAGAAAATTTCCACAATTATCTCTACCAGAGAAGAGAGAAGCTAAAAGAGAAAATAGATTTATTAAAGAGATGTAGGTAATCAGCACCATATTTGAAGTAGAAAAAAGTTAATTAGGGAAAAAACCACAGACCTATTAATAGGCAGGAGTGGTGGTGATATGACCTAGAAGGTGTTGAGGGTAGAGATGATGAGGCAAAATAGGACAAGAGCTTTATTTATAGAACAAAGCTTGGACAAAAAGTCAAGTGGGAGAGAAATATGCTAACAAGCAATTGTCTTTAAAATAATTGGTAATCTTACATATAGACCATTTAATTTAAATTAGAAAGTCTTGACTTCAAAGAATAAGTAAGCCTATGTCTTTAATTTTACGAGATTGCAATGAACAATGCCAAGAATCCCCACACGTGATGAGTAATTTTATAATAAAGGTTGAGTCATGTAACCATTCAATCTCCAGCCTTATGGTTGATATCCTGGGATAATAGGGAAACCATAAAGGTGAAGAAATCTGCTTGAGTTATTTCCTGTAGGCCAGAAAATGGTAATATTAAGAGTTGACATTTTCACAATGTTCTACTCTTTAAAGCCCTTTAATGCTAATTTCAAGTGAGTTTCTCAACTCTCAGAGAAGTATAAATCTCCATGATGTGGCACACCCAAAGTTACAGAGCTTGCAAATGTAAGAATCTTGACTTGAACCCAATCCTTCAGACTCACAGTTTTATCTTTCCATTATAGTCTATATTTTCTGAGTTGGATCTTGAATTCCCAGACTTTTGTTGGCCTTTAAAGTTAGAATGCAATACCTCATCACCAAGAGAGGCTTTAAACAGGCAACAGCTGAGATTCCTGGTCATGTATTTAGTAATAAAAGTTTAAAGTCATATGGTTACAACCCCTTATCACATAATCACTCATAGATTACAGTGATTTGTTCTTCTGATATGTATTAATTAATTTCAACAGATATTCATTAAGCATTCCTGAAAAGGACTAGGCTGGGTGCTAAGAATGTAAAACAGTCTCTACCCTCAAGGAACTTACATTTCACTATGTTATAGTTAATTACTGTGTAACATAAAATAAGGACAACGATTGCAGTTACTTCCCAGGGTTGTCTTTGAGGACCAAATATGGTAACAGGAATGCACTTAGCCTAGTGCCGGACATGTGGGAAGGGTCATAGAAATGTTAGTTACTATTACCATTATTGTTTTTATATAGGGTATCTTGCTGTACAGGATTAAAGGCGTGATAAATGATCAGATTCAAAGGGATAGAGGTCAACTTAAAGAGACACCAGTAGTTGGACTTCCCAAGGGATCTGTTCTTGACCCAGGGCTGTTCTGCACCATCAGTGATTTTCATGAAAGCATGCTTATCAAATCTGCAGATGACACAAAATTTGGAGAGGTAACTAGCATCCTTAATTATATAGAGCACAAAATAAGACACCAACAGCCCAGAATTTATACTAGAACAATGGTTCAGATTTAATAAGGTAATTGGGATAAATACAAAGTCTTACATAGATTAAAAAATAATGTCATTAATACAGAATGGGAAAAGAATGACTGGAAAATAGTTCATATAAAAAAGGCATGAGGCTTTTGGTGAATAAAGGTTTAAAATAAGTATATTGTGTGACATAGAATCCAAAGCAGTTCAATTTAGGCAGACTTAATATAGGCATATTATATAAAATGAGGGACAAAATATAAATCTCACTGCTTTCTGACCTAGTCAGATGACATCTGGAATATTTTCTTGAGCTCTGAGTGCCGTATTTTAGTAAGGATGTTGGTAATCTGGAGCATGTCCTAAAGGTAAAATGGATGGTGAGCAAACTAGAGAGGGTGACTTATGAGAATTGGGTGAAGAAATTACAGAGATATTTACCCTGAAAAAAATTAATACCATAGGAGACCTGATAGCTGTCTTCAGTTATGTCGGATAGTCTTCAGATTTACTTTGCTTGTCTTTAGATCAAGGGTCTTAGGGGATACCTTAGGTAGTTTGAAGCCTATAAATCACTTCTCAGAATAATGTTTTTAAATATATAACATAAAATATGTCAGATTACAAAGTAGTTACTAAGATATTAAAACAAACAAAAATTCTGGAAATATATGGAACCCTGGCTGGGTTGAAGTTTCAAGAGGCAGATTTTGGCCCTCTGTACAAAACACAAAAGGGTTAGAATTAGAGGATCATTGTTTTAGAGCAAGAAGGGAATGAAAAAGCCATTTGGTCTGACTTCCTCATTTTACAGATCAGGAAACTGAGACTAAGGGAAGTTATATGACTTGTCCATGGTCACAAGTAGCAGTTACCACTGGTGGCACCTCTGACTCCATAGCCAGTGTGCTTTCTATTGTGCTATAAAAATTAAAACTCTTTAAAAAGTTAAATTGCCAACTTAGGAGTTAGATCTTTAGTGTGGAGGTCTTCCTTCAAGTGGAGCTGAATGAACACATTTCAATAATTGTTAAATGGAATTGCCTTGAGAGAGGAATATATTGAGAGAAAGAGAAAGGAAGAGATAGAAATGGGGTAAATTATCTCACATAAAAGAAGCAAGAAAAAAGTTTTACAATGGAGGGGAGGAGGGAGTAGGTGAGAAGGAGTGAGTGAACCTCACTCTCATCAGATTTAGCTTTAGGAAGGAATAACATATACACTCATTTGGGTATTTTAGCCTACAGGAAAGTAGGGAGGAAGGGGATAAAGAGGGGGATGATAGAAGGGGAGGGCAGATTGGGAGAGGGGCCAGGCAGTCAGAAGCAAACACTCTAGAAAAAGGTTAAAGGAGAAAATAGAATAATTGGGAGCAGGATGGGATGCAGGGAAATCTAGTCTTTCGCAACATGACCATTATGGAGGTGCTTTGCATAACTACACATGCATAACCTGTATCGAATTGCTTGCCTTCTCGATGAGTGTGGTTGGGGAGGGAAGAAGGGAGAGAACTTAGAACTCAAACGTTTTAAAAACAAATGTCAAAAAAATTGTTTTTACATGCAACTGGGAAATAAGATATAGTGGCAGTAGGGTATAGAAATCTACCTTGCCCTTCAAGAAAGTAAAGAAGGGAATGCGAGGGGGGATGATAAAAGGGAGAGCAAACTAAGGGAAGGAGTAACCAGAATGCCTGCCATCTTGGGATGGGGGAGAAGAAAGATGAGGAGAAAATTTGGAACTCAAAATCTTGTAGAAATGAATGTTGAAAACTAAAAATAAATAAATTTAAAACTTAAAAAAGAGTTGCTTGGCTAGCCATGCTGCAAACACGAGTGAGTTTTGGGTACTAGTTTTCAGTATTTGTTTTAAATAGTTAATGGATATTTGTATGTGTCCAGCCTTGAGATGTCTTCGTATGTGCTTGCATGCAGATGGGGAGGGCGAGGGAGGATACGTAGTAACAAAAGAAGTGCTGATGCAGTGATAGTTTTTGCCCAAAAGGAGTCCACAGTGTTCAGATAAGACTAGTCATTTAATGTTTCTTTTTCTACTACATTTCTACTATATATAGATATACATTCTATATCTATTCTATATCTACATTAAAACTAAAGTGTTATCATATAGTAGGGTAGCTTGCTTGTTAGGGCAACTCTATTGCCCAGTTGTCATTTATCAGAAGACATAAGATATATTTGTAGAGAACAAGATTGAGAAGCTCAGAGATGCCAAGAAAGTGAGCAACAGAAGCAGAAGTTACATCCTAGACCTCTTGACTCCAACTAGTTGGTTACCTTCTAGGTCACAGTGATAATGAAGTGTGTATATAATTATCAAGTTGCTAGGTAGGAATGATGGGTTTTAGGATGCTGGGTCACCATGCTGGGATGCTGGGTCACCATGTGCAGGTTTGGATTTAAATCAATACTCAATATTGTCTATGAAATTGACCTAGTGACAGCGCTCATGATTTGGACCTAGATTTTCCCTTGCTCTTTTTCTTGATTAAACATGCCTTTTTCTTGTGAAATTTTAATTTTTTATGTACACTTTTTGATGACACTAATTTTTTTCCAGATAGATTTCCTAATAAGACACTGTTATAGTGAGTCTTGACACAGTAGACCTTGAATATACCACCTTCGAACAGTGTTTGCAAATAAAACTAGACTAATAACTAAAAATCACATCAGTGATTCAGGTTTCTATGCTTTATTTTTGATTTATAGATCCTCTTTAGTTTTATCAACTGATGGTACCTATATTTAGAAGGAATTCTAGTGAGATTAACACAGCTTTATTAATGCCCTTTCCCCCTTATTTCACAAAAGAATCGGAGGATATAGAATACCAAGCTACTGGATATGAAGTAGATATATAGAGATTTATTTGTTCATGATTTTTATTTAGTTTCCTTTTTTCCTGATCTGGTACATTTTCTTCCTTGTAAACATTTGTGTTTCTGATTGCCTCTTTTTCAGTTTTTATTATAAAAAATATGATTTAGGAATTAACTGAAAGCTCTAGATTATTTGAGAGCTTCTCGTTTTTGTAAATGTTAATTTAATTTAATTTTATTCTCATCTTTTTTGATGATGTTATTTATTATCTTTTTTGTTTTTGTCTTTTCCCTCCACTTCCCTCTTCTGAGAGAGAGAGAGAGAGAGAGAGAGAGAGAGAGAGAGAGAGAGAGAGAGAGAGAGAGAGAGAGAGAGAGAGAGGAATTTAAAAAAAAAAAGAAAAAAATTTCTTATGTAGAAGAGGCTTTCCTTATGGGCCTATAAAAATGACAGTATTTTCCATTGGTGAACTTGTGCTCCAGAGAATTTTATCTGTGGGACTGCTAAGAAGGAAGTGGATAGTCTAGGTAAATAATTTAATCTAGTGGTGAATTTCACTGAAGGAACAGTATGCAGCAGGAAGATTTTTCATTTTAGACAGTGAGCATTATTACAGCCTTATACATAACAGTCATAGATTATGACAAATGTCATTATTAGAATGATTATGAGCTGGAATGCTATACATAGCTCATTTGACAGAAAATATGTCATGCTAGTAAGTTATTTCAAAAGCCAGGCAGTTTTAGGTATGGAACTTTTTGGGGGAAATTTAACACTCTTATTAATATTATCCTATATCTCACCTACAGCTGTATGATCCCAGGGTAACTGATTTCAGAACTTTAGTTTATCTTCTGTAAAATAGAAATAAAAATACTTTCCAGAGTTGTTGTGAAGAAAGTGATTTATAAATCTTAAAGCACAATGGAAACATGAGTTGTAACAATTTTATTTTTACATCATATATCAGATAATAGTCAATATATAATTACCACAGAAGGCATATAGTATTTTTCTTTTCTGAAAATATCCATTCAGCCTTACAATATTAATGTATTTAAAATACCTACAATAGTAGTAACGTAAGTACCTGAAGGTTTACGGTCTTTCAAAATGCATTCTTAGTTGACCCTCACTTCAAATCCATGGAGAAAAAAGTGGTAAAGCATTTCAGTATCTTTGCCAAGAAAACTCCAAATGAGGTCATGGAGAGTTAGATATGACTGAAAAAAAAACTGATTGAACAATCCCATGAGGCAAAGGTACTCTCAGAGAAATTTGTCTTGAGCCTATAGAGTCAGATAACTAAGGCAAAATTCGAATCCATTATTCCTGATTCCAAGTCCAGAAGTCTTACCATTAGCCCATGGTGATTAAGTGTTATGTTTATGATGATTTCACTTGATTTGACCTTTAATTTTAATATTTTAGAATATGAGTAAATTGGTTGCTGAAAAGAGCAGAAAATGAATTTTTGCACAAAGAAAAAAGATAGAATCAACTTGTGAAGGTCATAAAGTAATATTCCCTTTGTATGTAAACAATTTAATTGCTAAAAGGGATGGACAAGGAACTTATTATTATTATTATATAGCTTATAATAATATATTATTATATAATAACTTATTATATCATTATTATTATCATGCACATGAACAGCTGATAATATATGTGAAGAAACATATCTTTTCTATAAAAAAGTGAGGACAAAAACCAGAGGACTGTATGGAAAACTGAGAGAGCCTTTCTGATGGTAGAGACTACAAGGAATTGTGTTTCCCCAGCTCATTTACATGTTACTGTATTTTAGAATTTGAGAGTTAGAATTTGTAAAGTGGTAAGTAAAGTGTTTAGAATTTATGGGAAAATTAAATAAGGATGTTTGGCTTCATAAGTGACAGATTTCATGAGTTTTACCTCAAAGGGGAAGTGAGTCCTCCTAGTCACTAACTAGGAGATTTGAGCTGCTAGGGGCAGGGAAAAAACAAGAGAGTTAATAAGATTACAGGAACAGTTCAGATGTCAGCAGTAAGTGAGAAGACATAAATAACAAGGCTTCACATGTTCTTCAAAGACTGGAAGAGAAACATCTTTTCGGATTGGCTTAGGAAAATTTGGAGAGCATGTTCGTTACAAGAAAGCTGAACCTTGCTGCTGTTTTAGCACCATCTATAGTTGGAGAGAGGTGAAGTTCCTCAGAGCTGTTGGATTGTTTTCATGCCCTCTACACCCATAGTGTGAGACTCAAAAGCAACGGGGAAAGATAGATTTTGCAGCTTTGAGAGCTGATTGGACAATTCAGCATTCTGTTGAGTGAAACAAGTTGAACTTTGCATTGCTCAGAACCAAACAGTAATTTTCCAGTAAGTTCCTTTCTGTAGTAACAAGATGCTGAGAGCTGACTGGATGACAAAGAATTCTACTAAGTAAAAAACTGACTGGGCTAGTCTGCATTGCCCTGAAAACCAATCTAAGTAGTTTTACAGTTCTCTGACTTAAGGGAATTGTTTGCCGCTATAATAAGGTTAGGACAGCTTGGTAGAGCAGTGGATAGAGCCCAGGCTCTAGAATCAGGAAGACCCGAGTTTAAATCTACTTTCAGACGGTAGCTGTGTGAACCTAAGTGAGTTACTTTAACCTTGTTTGCCTCTGTCTTCTCATCTATAAAGTGAGTTGGAGAAGGAGATGGCAAACCACTGTAGTATCTCTGTCAAGGAAACCCCATAAGGGCTCTTGAAGAATTGGACCCAAGTGAAAACTACTGAATAATAAAAGCCACAAAATAATGTTACATCATCTCAGAATCCTCTTATGGATGACTATGAGTCAAAAGCACGATTCAATTTCTTCAGTGTGACAGAAGAGTTGAAAATATGTGAGGAACAGTAGTCACCACTTGGAGAAATCACTTTTTTGGGTGTAATGAGAACCAGGACATCAAGGTCTGTAGTCTAGAGTTTTTATGATGACAAGGACCTCTCTATCTACCAAGGTAGCTCATTTGATGTTTAGAATTATTTATCATTAATTTAATCATTAGAATTATATATATTTTTTTCCATTTATCAGTTTGACATCTACCTCTCTGTAACTTCTACCATATTAGTCCTATTTTACTTTCTGGTCTTAGGCATAATAAATGTAGTTCTTCTTCCAAATAAAAGCCCTTCAAACATTTGTAATTGTCATTATATCCTGTATCTCTCCAGTCCCTTTAATAGTCTGTAATGGGTAGCGGTATTGTCCTAGATCTCCCCAGTAATCTGGAGCAAAAGACAAACAGGTGAACAATATAGTATTAAAGCGTGGACTCCAATCTTTTCACCATCCCATTTGTGCTTTCATGGATATGCTCCATTTTTCATTAGCTTTTCTAAAATGTGACAAAGAACTAAGTACATTACTCTTGGTTTGGTCGGATAAAGGTTGATTGACAGCAGCTTCTTTCTGAACATAATTCCTCTGTTAATTCAGCCTAAAACTACATTGTTTTTTAAGGCTGCCAATGTTTCTGAGATTGATGATTTACCTTCAGATTTTTTTTCATGTCAAGTTTTTTCACTGTCCTCTAATCTTCTCACTCCATTTTCATAGACTTGATTTTTTGAACCCAAGGGTAGGACTACACACACACACACATACACACATACACACACACACACACACTCCTATTAAATTTAAAATTAATCAGTTGGTCCTACTGATATATTTTGGGATTGAAATGCTGTGTCATTCTTCCCAACTTTGATATTTACAAATCTGAGAGACATGTAATCTATGCCTTCCTGTAAGTCACAGATAAAAATTCTGGAGAGAACAGAGCTAAAGATAATACTGGGGGTCACTCAAGACCTCCTTTCAAGGATCTGTTATTATTATCACCAGATATTTGTGTATACTCTGAAGTTTGCAAAGTAGATCCTTTATTTCATTAATCCCAACTCAGATTTCTTTCTTATTTGATTCAGAAAATTGTAATCTTCTCACTTAGAAAACTAATTTTAAGCATTTTGCCTTTGTCATAAAATCTTTCTCCTTCTTTTACTATTCCTACCCACACTACTACCAAGACCCCAAGAACTTAAAACTACCATAAAAAAAAAATAGATTCCTCTGATGCCTCATTATAGTGAGGATGCTCAGTGGATAACATGCTGGACCTGTAGTTATGAAGAGTTCATATCTGGTCTTAAGCATTTACTATTTGTGCAATTCTTGACAAGTCACGTAAGCTCTGTAGCCTCAGTTTCTTCAACTGTGAGAATAGTAATAGCACCTATCTCAACAAAATTGTTGTAAGAATCAAATGAGATAATATTTATAAAGATTTTAACACAGTCCTTGGCACGTAGGAAATATAATATAAATGCAAATTCCTTTCCCTGCCCTTCAGGCCAGTAGCACTAGAAAGCAGGAAAGTCTTTGGTATATGACCCTTGCAATGGAGAAAGCCCCCTGGCTAAGTTTGTCAGGGCTTATTGACAAGGTCAACAGCTAAATGGTGATATTAATAATCACTATTGATGTAGTGCTGTCTGCTTTACTTTATCTACCTTATTTTAATTGATAATATCTAAGATGTTTTATCTAAAATGCATTTTTGTTTGTTTTTTTGGTTATATCAATACACTGCTGTCTCCCCCTTTTAGCTTGGGAGCTAGGATGGTTTTGGGTTTGTTTTTTTGTCTTCGTATCCTTAGTGCTTAGCACAGTGTCTGACGCATAGTAGGTTCTTAATAAATGCTTGTGAATGATTGATGACAAAGAAAGTTTGTGGCACCAGTACCTGCACAGACAATATTGAAGTATAAAAGTAGTTATTATAAACATAATTACTTTTTTGAGAGGCAGCTTGGGATAGCGGATAGAGAATTGTCCTTGGTGTCATACCTGGGCTCAAGTCCCATCTCTGACACATTTTATAAGTCACTAAAGCTCTCAATGACTCAGGGAGCTTTCTGAGTTCATAAATTGTAGATCTGTACTAATAAAGGGAGTTTCTGCTTCTGTAGAGCTCCCTGTGACAGTGAATTCACAGTTCTGAACCAAAAGACATAAACACTGTACCAAGAGGCAGATAGGTAGTGGAGTATATAAAGTGCTTAGTCTAGAGTTAGGAAGACTTGAATTTAAATCTGACTTCAGATACATAAAGTTGTGTGACTGTGGGCAAGTCACTTAACATCTGTCTGCCACAGTATCCTCAACTATAAAATGGGGATAGTAACAGCACTTACCTTGCTGAATTTTAAAGCCTAGTACATAGTTGGTATTATGTAAATGCTTGTTTCCTTCCCTTTCCATTGTATTATATAAGTATTGAGGTATTTTGTTAATATAGTAGTTCCATTAGAATGACTGGACCTTTGATTTCAGTAGAGGGAACTGCTGGGTGAGAAAATTCCATTTACTAATGCAGGTTGGCACTTTTTCTCCAACTTTATAGTTTTGGAGACTTACCTAGAGCACTGAGAGGTTTAAATGATTTGCCTCAGGTCATGCAGTCAGCATGTATCAAAGGAAAGATAGGACTTGAACCAGGTCTTACAGGTGCCAAGACCATATCACTGTCTACTCTGCCAAGCTACATTATATGATATATTAAATATATAATTTCTGTGTTAGATAGATAGTATCCTCATTGGACATTCCAAGGTAAGCATAATTGTGGGGGTGATCGGATGAGTGTTTTTAAGATGTAAGAGCATGAAACAAAAGCCTGATACAGATTAAGACATTACATAGGTAGCAGGTCTTTGCTCTGACATCTGTTATTTAGGATTTTAGTCCCACATTAGCATTGTTAATTATGCAGATATGAAATGAAATAGGAAGGTTTCAAGTACTTGTAGAGTGATGGATTTGGAGCAGGAATTCAGAAAACTGAGGCTTTTCTCTGTGTTTCGCAATTTATGCTAATTTCGGTCCCCTAAGTGACATTGATATGGAATCCCCCACAGTCTAAGCTGCTCCAAAGGTGTAATTGGGTGCCTCTGGAAGTTGAATTAATTTCCTCAGCAAATTAGAATACTGCCTAGTGGATCATAAGAGTATCTGACTAAAAGTAGACCGAACAATACTTCAGTGTGGGACACTTGGCCCGGAAACTACTAACGCATTTTCTTTTTGAAAGATTTAAAAGTTGACACAGTTTTTCCTCATATGCCACTGTTTCACAGTTGACAACAGTAAGATGCCATGAGACCTACCCAATCAGGGCCAGTGAGTGATAGAATGTCATGAATGTCTAAGTTCTGATTCTATCTCATGGTTGAGAGCACGGAAGAATACAACGTGTCATGGAAAGAACACATGGGTAATTTATCCTTATAAGTGCCACATAAAAACTGTGTTGAATATTCTATATATAACTTTTTCAGTGACTCACAAACTGGAGTGCTACCAACCATGACTATAAGATGTAACATGAACATGGATAACATTGCTTAGAAATTTAGATCTGATACCTTACCTAAATTGTTAAAGCTGACTTGAACAAATGTGTAATTGAAATGGTAAGATACAGAACAAATTTGAATCTTATTTCAGGGAACAATATTTGCATGAAAGTCTATTAAAATGGCATATTTTATGATGATTATAACTTTAAGAAGAGAGAGAAATATGGTACAGAGATTTCTGCACAAAACTTCATATCCTTGCTTTTCTGAGGGCCGTTGCTCAGTTAATACTGTCTGGGACATTGCTGTCAATTGATGATGTCATTTGGTTATTCATTTTGCTAATCTGGGATTTTATTTTGACCTGAAAGAGATGAGTGCTTCCTCTTGCTTACCTAGTCTCTGAAAACTCCTCATGATGAACACAGGCAGAAATCTCAAAATAGACCATATGAAAATGCATTCAAATTAAAAAAAAATACCACAGTAGAATTTCAGTGTCACAGCCATAATCAATAAGAATATTTTAGGGATATGAACGGCTCATAGAAAAAAGGAGAAGAGTTGAAAATACTTCCTTTCTTCTCTTCCCCTCAATAAGTAACTTAAACTCAGTTATTCTATATTAGTTTCCCACTTCTAATGGTTCCTTTCTATGTCACCTTGAGAAAATAATTCAACTTCCTTGTGCCTCAGCATTTCCATTTGTAAAATAAGAGAACTGAGCTAGTTGACCTCTAAGGTCCCTTCCAGCTAGCAATCTATAATCCCACAACACATGCTGAAATCTGGCCTCACTCCCAAAATTATAAAGGATCAAATTATTGTTTCTTGTGAGACCACTAATTATGCATGATTAATGAAGGCTTAATTTTTGTGCTAATGATTAATCTTTTTAATCAGCATCTAAATATGCAGTTTTAGAGCAAATTTTTGTTTCAAATGAAATATGGCAGATTTATCCAGTTAATCTGGTAATTAGGAATCAATAACACTATAATTTTCTTAGTTAATACAATGAGATGACTTTAAAATATAACTACCCTTAGGTTAAGTTTACAATGAGACTTTTAGAACAATATGGGACTTGAGAGATCATTAGATATAGAGAAGGAAGGGAAGTGAGAAATCATCTCATTCAGCTTTCTTGTCACTATAGAAGAGAGGCAATATAGCAGTGAGCAGAGAATTGGCCTTAAAGCCAATGAACTTCCATTTATTTCCTCATCTACCACAAGCTATGTGACCCTGGATCCCTTTTTCCATGCTCTAGACAGCTCTCTAAGGCTAAAAGTTTCCCGGAAGGTGCATTCGTCAATTGATTATTTTTTCATACGAGGATCTGTAACAATGAAATAACAGTTCCAGTCTCATGCCTTTATTGCTTTTTAGGTGAAGGTGAGACTTAAAACAATGACTTGCCTTACTTAAGGACTATATGATGACAGAGACAAGGTTGGAATCTAGATCCCCTAATTCCGAGTCTAATTTTCCTCCTACTGTAACATACAATTATAAATTTAGTTGCACTCCTTGTGCCTTTAGAAGCTGTATTGACATCTGCTATGTGTGAATGTATTTTGTGTTTTCCATTTTGAACACCTGAGTCTCCTTATCCTAGGCTCTGACATCTCTCACCCTTTCCCACCTTCCTACCACCCAATCAAATGCATCAGCCATTTAGCTCTGCCAGATGTAATAGTTGCCCCTGTTTTGGAAAGCTGCCTGCTCCATTTCTGGTTTCCTTTCACCCTCATCCTCTAATAAAATCTTAGGGTCAGTTATCAAAAAGCTATAATATGATTCAACTTATGTTCAATCATTTAAACCATTATAAAATTAATTTTTTAAGTTACTAATCATTTTTAAAAGGATTTAAAGTCTCCCTCAAATCTCCAGGTTTTGCTTTCTTTCTCTACTGACTTCATTCAGCTGTTTCTTGCATGTTTTCGTTCTCTTTGTATTTGTCCTCTCTTCTGACATCTAAGTCCACTTAATTGGAGAGGATGGGTGTGAAGAAAACAATGAAAATAAAGGCCAATAATAGAACAAAAGTGTTAGATAGCAGTTCTCCCTAAAAGGAGGAGAATTTGTGGGATACTGAGGAGCAAGGAATCTCAGATGATGCAACAAGAGATAGGGTGTTGGAAACAAATTTAAACAATGCAGAAGAAATAGTATAGTGGAATTGCCTTTTTTACTGTACTTTCGGTTTTTGGTCCTGTTTGGAATTTTTGCAGCTGTATTTTTGTTTTTATTTATTCCTTGTTTAATTTCAGAAAATATCTAATGAGAATTATAAACTTACATTCTCTTTTTCTAGGACTGTCTTCTGTCATCTGGGCATTTATATCGTCTGTAGTTGATGGATAAAGAAAGATAAAAATATAATAAGCAGGATGGAGCATGTGACTTTTGACAGTATTATCTGCCATTGTATGTTGTATTTTGCTGAATTCTTCAGGGTTGTACCTCCAAGACCACGAAAGTTTAGAAAATTTAGAGATCTGAGTATTTGAAATTGGGAACTTAAGATAAAATGATTTTTTTTAAAAAAAGATGATTATGATACACATTGGTTTCCAGTAAGGGGGTTAGTGATGTTCATGTTAAGTATATGATGAATTATCATCGTTGACTGAACACTGTGGGGAAGGTACTACCCACACATTGGCCATCACACCTAACCTTTCTTATCCAATTCCTGCTTGAATTCCAAAAAGTGGAATTAGAAGGAATTTAGAGAAATGTGGAGGGCATGTGCCTTCTCATTCACCTTCATTCTCACCATATAATCACATAATTATAGCATATTCCTCAAATGCTTACCTACCAGAAGTAGTCTGGTTTAGTGTAAAGAGTTCTAGATCCAGGAATCTTAGGTTCAAATCCCAGCACTAATGTATTAATTATGTGAACCTGGGTAAGTCACAACATATCTGAGCCCCATTTTCCTTATTTGTGCAACGAGAATAATAGTATGTGTAGCACATAGTTTAATGGGTTGTTGAGAGGAAAGTACTTTGTAATCCTTTTAAATTCAATAGGGATGTAAGTTCTTACTGTTAATAAGATATACTTTAATATGCAAACGAAGGTTGACTTTTGTGTTAATTGCCAGCCAAAAAAAAAAATGTGCCTCTTTTTTTAAACTTTGGCAAAAAGACTATGCTATTTATTATTTTTGTCTTCGATTCTTCTTGACCCATTTTCACGGTGAATTCTCTCTTAAATAAAACTCTGGTTACCCATGTTTGCAGCTGTTTGGGGTGGTTCAGAGTGCTAGGCATTTGTGTGCCAAAGAAGTAGAGCATTTACAATATACTTTACTTTTGAAATTATTGAAAAATTTCTACAAAACTTGACTTCATTTTTTCTCTGAAATATTTTGACATAGAGCTGCACAACAAAGCATATCAGTATATATAATAGCTCATGATGTGAGTGCTCTTTAGTTTATTACAGTCATTACTACCTAGCAGTGAGAGATGTGCTTGAATTCGTAAGTATGAGTGAATTTTAAACCTTGAGCTTTTTTAGCAGGGGCCCTGGCAAAAATCAACATCTCAGTATAATTCTTATTTATGTGAACAACTGATTATTCTTCATAGTATGCTTTCAACACATGGATGGATTAGCATGGATACTCTGAGGATACTCCTTTCCCTCCCTACTCCTACCCTGCCAGTCTTGCCTTTTCAGTCTAGGTGATTCTTCTCCATAGAAAACCTACCTTATGTACTGGTGACTGAGTCTGAATCGGTGGTATCCTTACCTTTTTGATGGTACACCTCTATTAGTAATTTTTCCTGTGTTCAATATGATGGGTAAATGAGTACTGGGGGTCAGGGAAGAATTTTCCAGGTAGTACCTGCACAGCTGCTTGAGTGTGTGCCCAGGTTGAGTCAGGTTATAATGGCCCTTAGGATCCTATACATGACTCAGATTAGGTGCATGGGGGTGGGGGTGAAAGAGAGAGAGAGAGAGACAGAAAGAAACAGAGAGACAGAGAGAGAGACAGAGAGAGAGAGAGAAGAGTTTGTGTGTGTGTGTGTGCGTGCGTGTGTGCGTGTGTGTATGTAATGTTGACCTGTAATGTAATGCAATTAAATGGCTAGAATAGTGGTCTCCAAAGTAAACAGTTATGTGGTATGAAGGTAAAACTCCATGTTTGCCTATCAGAAGAAGGGTGGGTTCTGACCCATCTCCTGTTTTGATCACATACTTCTTGAGATCCTGCCACAATTCCTCAGGAGAGCTACATCCTTTACTTTGGAGATGACAATTCTAGACACTTAAACATTTTATAGATACTTGTGTAGCACTTAGCTGTTCACCTGTTATCCCTGGTTCTTATTATATAGGACTGATGTATCTCCTATTTTGATCACTGATCACCGTTGGGAATGTGCCTCCACTTGGATCAATCTCTCCATTGTCCTTTTCACCTGCTATGATTGTGATTCATTTGGTCTTTAGGTACTCCATGATATGTAGCTACAAAAGCACCACCAGGGGAACGTTAGTGTTAAAGAGATGGATTCTTTTTCCCCGCAATGCAGTGCTATTTTCTAAGTGTGACGCAGCCCTGCCCTGTATCTTTTTTTTCTCTTCAATTTGGGCTGAAGTCATTGGACTTCTCTTGTACCTAAAACATAAGTATTGATGAATGTTGTCAATGGGTTGATAATCTAACTAGTAGTCATAAACCAGGCACTGTGCATTTTTTATATACTTTGCTTTTCCATGATAGATGGCTGGGCTTATTTCTTTCAGGTGATTCTTCTTAAAGAATTATAAACAGGACTGTAATTCATAAATTTGCTAATAGCCATTCCCACTGAGAATATTATCTAGTTCTTCTCTAGCCTTAATCCACATACCTTTGTGCATAGGACATTTCTGCATTTCAAAAATGATTAGTGTTGGATATTTTTGCGCTACTGTGTACTTATTCCCTTTGGTCTAGTAGTTTATGATAACGTTAAAAGTTGACCAGGTGTTAAAAGGGCTTTTGTAATCGGTGAGCCAGTAATAGTAAAAATAACTGGCATTTTATATAGTGCTTTAAGGTTCGCAAAGTATTTTAAGTGTTGCCTCATTTGATTCTCGCAATAATCCTGGAAGGTCTGTGTTCATCCTTCATTTTCGAAGAAGACCATGACATCAGAGAAATGATGACATGACTTGCACGTGACTTTGTTTCGAGTGAGGTAGGTGCAATTATTAGTAGCCTCATTTTACAAATGAGGAAATTGAGGCAAACATAGGCTAAGTGATTTGCCCAAGGTCACAAAGCTAGTCTGAGGTAAGATTAGAATTTGGGTCTTCCTGACTCTACTGTGCCACCTCACTGACAGTCATTTGGTGAGAGTGATGGAATAAACTTATGGAGAATGTGTATATTTCCACTGGTATGTTTATGATGACAAGAGGATTTTTAAAAATTCCTCAGCTCATTGGGTGGGCCTCTTGTGGTGATCTTATGGGAGGGTATGGACAAGAGTTTCATTTAATGGAGAAGGCATGAGCTACATAGTTGGAGGGAGCATACACATGGATAAGATCACAGATCCATTGAAGTATTGGATCACCTGCCAGAGTGACCTTTTGTTCTCCATTCAAAGGTTGTAGTTCAAGGCTAATTATCCACTACCATCTCAGCACTGGCCTCTTCATTAAAATAAAAGAGCTTACAGCAATGTACTCCTTTTCAAAGAGCCTTCCTCAAAAAGACTCCAAGAAGTAGACTTGTATTTACAGATATTAACAGATATTTACAGATGTTAATATAGCTCTTTTGCAGGTGAGGAAGGAGGAATTCAGAAGTTTCACCTCACTCTAACGTCATATAGCTAAAAAACACCAGGAAACAAACTTCTAAATTCTAGTGTATTTTCCATTCCACCATACAGTCTGGCTGTAAGCCTAGTGCTCTTTACTAAGCATTCCCGATATAGGCCTTTCTTCTTGAAATACTTTAAATTTTGGATTCTTTGTAGGGTCCTATATTGTGTGTCATTGAAAATCCAATATTGTAATTGACCTAACTTAAAAATTAAACTCCAGGGAAATTTGAGGGGTTGTTTTACATTTACTTCTGTAAAGAGCAGTGATTTCATGTGTCTGACACAGAGTACCAACTATGTCCTTTCAATATCTTAAATAATGTCTCCTCCTCACCCTTGCTGATCTAATCACAAATAATGCTTCTAAAGTATGGTCCAGGTACCATGGGGGGGATCTGAAGACCCTTTCAGAGGGTCCATAGGGTCAAAACCATTTTCATAATAATACTAAGACATTTTAATTTCTATTAGTAGCAAATATCAATAGATATAACTCACATAAACAAAAGCTCTTGGGAGAGGCCTCAATCATTTTAAAAATTGTAAAGGAGTTCAGAGGGCAAAGCTACTTAGAGAACTTGCAAGCTAATGAGGATGATGGTAATGCTTATATGGAAAAGAGATTGGGAAAGGAATGCTAAGTATGCTTATACTTAGTCCAGATTAGGGAGTAGTTACTATATGCAACTGGTGCAGGTGCTGGGCGGCTGGATAATGTATGGGAAAACTTGGGGAGTCAACAGAGATGGCTTTGTTGAAAAGGCAAGATAGTTCTATTGCAGGTACCAGAGACAGACTCCTTGGGTCAGGCACTTCTGTTCCTGTACAGATAGCCTTTATATGAGAGGAATTACAGGGTCAGATCTGTATGTGCCTGTAACAAGGAGAGACTTTTCTCACAGGGGCCTACTCAGATTCTGGGTTGCTTCCAGAGACATGGGCTTTGCCTTTTGGGGTCCAGGTCCCACCACCCCACCAGCTCTCATCCCACTGTTCTATGTTGCCTCTGATATCAACTGACCCTAAGTAAGTTATGAAGCTGTTTTACATGACCTACTAATGAACATGAGTTACATTCATATTTGTAGAGTTACAAGGTTTAGCTTTAATTCATATTTATTTATCACATTATATTTTAATAATCATAATATAGTGAGCATAGTACCTACTAAGTCAGATGCTATGCTAAGTGCTTTACAAATAGTATCTACAAATATCTTACAATTGTCTATTTAAAAATTACTGATCTTCTGTACAGTCAATGGGGTATAGAAATCTATCTCAGCCCACAAGAAAACAGAGGGGCTGGGGATAAGAGAAGGAAGGAGTGTGATAGAAGGCAGGGCAGTTTGGGGGTAGTGGTAATCAGAACGCATGACATACGGGGTGGGGGAAGGGGAGACACGGGGAGAATATTTGGGACTCAAAATCTTATGGAAGTGAATGTTGAAAGCTAAAACTAAATAATTAAAAATTGTTGATCTTCAGGACAATTCTAAGAGGTAGGTTCTATTGTTATCCCTATTTTACAGTTTAGGAAACTGAGACAAAAAAAGACTCGCCCTGGGTCACGGAAGTAGGCCCAGAGCGCTACCCACTGCACCACCTAGCTGCTTCCTACAAATGGCTTCCCTTACACACAACTGCCAAAGAATCTAGAGGTTACATTGCTATAATTCAATCTTCCACTTCATTGTAATACAGAAATCAAAGAATTTAGTGCCCACAATTTATTAGTGAGAATATAAACCTTGGGCGTCAGGTCTTTTGTCTCAAGATTTAATTAATACCATGTCTTCTACAGATTTTCAGTTGTGTTTCCTGAGTCAGTGGTAGGATTCCAGCTTAAGTGTTACTTGCTTAAATGTTTTTGACAGCTATTCCTTGTTTCCTTCTTTGTCCACAAGTTAATTTTGTTCCTACGCATTTGGTTCCTTCCCAACTATTCCCGATTCTACCAGTGGCCTTGTTATCACCTGCCTGTTCTATTGCAGTTACTCTCTTCCCTAGTTCCCACTGTTCTTCCAGCTCTGAATTTTCAAGCTAATTATTAGATTACATTAGACTAGGCTGCGAGTTCCATGAGAGCAGGGATGATGTATTTTCGAAGTTTTTAATTTCCCTGGGCACTTAACATAAATCTTTGAATAGTGAATATACTTAGTAAATATTGTTATGTCTTCTGATGGTTGTGTGTGTGTGTGTGTGTGTGTGTGTCTATGTCTATGTACATGCCACACTTTTGAGGAGATTTCTGTTTGGTTTTCTGAATAAGTGAGGTTTCTATCTTGGGTCTCTGTTGACCCACATAATTTCTGAAACTGTTCAAAAAGATTCACTCTCTATGATATGCTCATGAAAACAAAACAAAACATCTGAAAAGATCCCAGAATCACAATATTCAGAACTGGCAGGAACCTTCAGGATATTTATAGATCATGTAGCACAGAGCAAGAGTATTGGTTTTGAACTTGAAGGATGTGGGGTCAAGTGCCACCTCTGCTAATTGCTACCTGTGTGACCTTTGGCAAGTGATATAATATCTCTGTACCTCAGTTTCCTTATGTTTAAAATAAGGGAAATGAACTACATGATGTATAAGGCCCCTTCTGTAGACAAATCTGTTATCCTATGAACCTTCATATTTGACAGACGAGGAAATTGGGGTCCAAGAGAGTGGAAATTACTTGCCCCAAGTGTGTATACATGCACACACACACACACACACACACACACACACACACACAGCCTCCACTGACTGCAGTGAACAGAGACTATGCTAATTTATACAGTGACACAGCTTGGAGTACTTTTAAGTCCCCTTGGCAAGACAGGTTGTTTCTGTTATTACGAAGACTGACCAGAGCTGGCATTTATGATGCATGTGCACAGTCAGAAATTATCATTTCCTCTGCTCTGAAAACTTGCTTCAGGAAAGCCATCACACACTGCTGTTCATCAGGCGACAGCTGCCTGCTGAGTTACTGTTGCAATATCTTCTTATTACACTGTCAAAAGCAAACTATTCTCAGTCTCGAGGCATGGATGTGAAGTGTAAGCTTGTTAAAAATCTCTAATCAGCTAGGTAGATTCCTGAGCACAGGTGTGCAGTTTGATTTCCTGGCAGGTGTGTCCACTCCATGGCATGCCTGCTCAGTCTCCTGGGTGCAGAGGTAGGAGCTTTGAGTGCTCAGGGCATTCTGCTGCTGCTTTGGGACGTAAAGTCATCCGGGCTTGTCTTGTTCATTTTCACAATCAAATCTTGGTTCTTTAGTTTGTTTGATTTGATTACCTCCGGATGGGTTTAGAACATACTAGGAGTTAGACACAGAAGATGAGAAAGAGGCAGAGAAATAGACAATTGTACGTGCTACATTCAAAAACCAAATATATATTTTGATTGTCTTAATACCTCTGAGACTGACCTATGCGCTCCCCTCTCCCCCTTAAGAATATTGTTTTTCTCGGTTCAGCTACGAATCATAACAGTATCTATTCAGTGGACAGAGACAGTGTGGTGTAGTAAATAGAGCTATCAAAATCAAAGGAAGCTCTGAGTTCAGGGTCCTAACTGACACAGACTAGTTGTGTGACATTCAGTGCCCCAAGCAACTCTCTAAAAAAGTAAATCACAGAGATTCTGATTTGCATTGGAGAAGAATTTTCCTCACTGTGGATCGTTCCCTTTATCAATGAAATTAATTAATCAAATCAATTAAATCAGGGGTCCAGTCCTTGTCTACTCTCCATAACTCCCCAAACCCAACCAACCAAAACAATAGAAGTGGTAACAATAACAAAAATTCAGTGAATTTTCAGAGTGCACTAGAGACCTTCCTTTGATTCTGTTAACTGATAACACATTAAAATAACAATGTATGTTTACATAATGGTTTTCATTTCTTAAAGCAGTTTCACACAGTGGAGTTTGATTAGCTCATCTCTAAGGTCCCATCAGTTCTAAAACATGCATAACAACTCTGAGAGGTAAGCAAGGAAGAAATTCCTTTCACCTTTTTTTCCAGCTAGGAAATGCAAGGATCAGAGTTTTGAAATGAGTTGCCCAAGGTCTTATTGCTAAGCGTTTGAGGAGCTGATTCTTTCAACTCCCAGTTCAATATTCTTTGTACCAAACTGTGTTGGGAGACTGCGAGTCTGTTTCTTTGGGGAAAAGATGGTGTAAATGACTAGCAAGTGAAGACATATTAAATTTTATGAAAGTGGGCTAATAGAAGTCTTGTTCATATCCAGTGTTTCATATCCAATGCTATGTCAGCATTCTTAGGAAGAGCTGTCTTATTAGAAATAATTAATTACTTAACTGGTAGCGTATCTATTCTGCAAAAACGTTTTAAATGCTGTTTCACTCAGTAGTTATATCTCGTTTTGTGCCATACCTAATTATATCTTCAACTGGCTTTTCATTTGGGTCAGTAAAAAGATGGCAAAAATTCTCTATATTTAATGACCATGAGATTCTCTGCATTTGAGTTTAAATCCAGAAGGGATATGTGTTTGCTTATAATTGCATTTCACATCCTGAAGTCCCTTAAACATCAGGAGACTTACTAATTAGAATAGAAATAGAGGGTACAGAATTATATTCTATCATTAGGTAGAAGGTCATGGTGGGGGGGGTGGTGGTGGTGGTGTGTGCATGTGTTGGCAAAATTTCTGACCAGAATTTCAGCTGCAGGATTCAGCAGTTACATAAGGGAAGACAGATTCGGAGAATCAGCCTCCAATAGCCAGCCTTCTCACCCTTGCTCAAGGGTTATCCTTTTATGATATAGGGCTGTGTTCATAAAAGGTGTTCTTGGAGGGAAGCCAAGTAGCTGCGTACTTCAAAGGAGGTTTTTTTGTTGAGTCAGGGTAATAAAATGAATTAGAGGTGTTACATGTGGGTGTGTATAGGTACACAGGGTGGGGGAGGACAGAGCAGATTGTTACAAGGAGATATTTAGATGAATGTGTCCCTTATGCCTAGAATGGAAACAACTCTTTTCCAGTCTCTTTTGAAATCTTAACATTCCTTAGAGAACCAAATAATGTTCAAATTCCTCCCTGAATTCTTTTCTGACACCACCCCCTCCCTGGCCCCATGCTCCCCTCCCCCAAAATGAAGATAAAATCTCTTCATCCTCACACTTGTTACAGCATTTTTCCGTAGATCTCTCCTTTGCAGTTATCTTCGTCTCCCTTTTATTATGTCAGAGGTAGAAAAGGTCATCCAGTCCAACTCCCTTATTTTATAGATGAAGTAGTTGAGGACTAGAGGTTTAAGAAGGTAGAAAGCAGCAAAGCCAGGATTTGGATCCAGGGACTCTAATTACAAATATATCATTCTTTCCATTACACCATGTTGTACATAAATAATAGAGATGTGTTCTCTTTTCCTCTCACTTCCACACTTCTGCCATTATTAGATGGTAAGCTCTCTGAGAGTGTACACCTTCTTTCCACTGTTTTTTGGATTGTCATTTCAATTGCACGGAACTTGTAAGAGGATACCACCAAGTCCCAGGAAGGTAAATAACCACGAGCTTTGATTCACTCAGGGTATTAACCCCGCCCCCCCTTCCTATCTTCAAGGTCTGGGACACTGAATATAGATGACATTCCACCCTTGAAGTCCCTGAGACCTTCCCCCTTCTAAGTAGATGGGAGATGACAAAGAATACTGAGGAATTCTTTCCAGGACTATGACGAAAAGCTTGGGATTAAATAAGAAATGCCACAGGGAGTCAGTCTTGACATCTTTCCTGCTTGGTTGCTGTGCCAAGTGAGAAAGAACACTGCACTTTCTGCAGAGCTCCTCAGTTCCTGTGCTGCCCCTCTGCTGTGACTATCTGTTTGCACAGCCTCCAGGGGTCATGCAATGACCCCCAAGAAACCCAACATAATTCCTCTGACATAATGGTGTTCTAGAATTTGTAGCCATATGGCACCACTCTCAGAAATATTGTTGGGGAAATGGGCTTTTTCCAGCAATGAGCTATTTAGGAGTATTCAAAGTGCTGTGCAATTTCCCCAATGCCATTTACTGAGTTCCTCTTAGGAATTTCGGGCTCAGATCACTTTCTATCTGGAGAAACTGTCTAGTTATGCTGACATGTAGGACAATACTTAAGGGATTGATGATTACATCTATGTGCACAATTTTACATTGGACATAGATTACAGTTCCTCTGTGACTTTGGAGATGTTGATTTAGTGTTACTGTGGCTGAAATAGTCATTGTCCTATGGCTGACCTAGTGATGACTCTTTCTGAACTTATCTAGACTGATCCTTGAGTTTCATACTTACAGTCTGTTGCCATGTCTAAACTTGAAATCTGCTGTCACTTTTAGTAATCCAAAATGGAAGAGAGAGACGGAGAGGGAGGGAGGGGGCGAGAGAGAATGAGTGAGTGACAGAGAGAGAGAGAGAGAGAGAGAGAGAGAGAGAGAGAGAGAGAGAGAGAGAGAGAAAATGTGTGTGTATGAGTAAATGAGAAACATTAAGGGCTTATTATTCTGTAGCCGCTGTGCTAAGCACTGTACATGTATATATAGATATGTGTATGTGTGTATATATATATATGTGTGTGTGTGTGTGTGTGTGTGTGTGTGTGTATGTGTGTGTATTGAAGTAGTTTTTGCCTTAAAAGAACTTCTAAAGGAATATTGTTTGGGATAAGGAAATCACAGGGACAGCGAGTGGGAGAAATAGAACGACTGACTGGCGTGTCCTTTGTAGGAATGGAAATGTTGATTTGATCATTGATTGCAGAGCTAGGGGCAGAACTGTGTTTTATACAGATACACAAGCACACCCACATCTATTCTGGAGTCCTTCAGAACAGAGTAATGGATAGTAATGACTCTTATTTATACAGCAATTCAAGGTTTAAAATCTACTTTTCTCACAAAAACTCATGTGAACAAGATAATAGAAGTATTGTTTTCTCTGAATGACTGATAGGAAGACTGAGACACAGAGAAGTAATATTATTTGTTCAGGATCGCAAAGTAAGTAAGTGTCAGAGCCAGGACTCAAGCTCAGGTCTTTTGACTCCAAGATTTCTAAGTGAGAACAGGGTGCCATGAGCTGAGCTGAGAGTCCTCCATGGTACAGAATGAGGACTGCTTGGATGGTGGGTGAGGAGGAAGGCCAGACTGGTTCTTCAGAGGTTTACTTAGTTGTTGTGTGGGTGTGGAAGGAAAGGAAGAGAAGTGAAAGATGATAGGTCACTACCAGGACCAAAAAGGACTTTGAGAAGTGAGCAGAGAGGTGAGTTTTAGAGGTCAGACTGAATGATTCAGTATGGGGTTGCCGAGAAGGCCTGACTTGACACCATTGACAGTCTTTAAGTTTTTTTGTCAGGGTCGATTACTTTTATCCTCATCTTTGAGGACCCCATTCTCACCTTGCACCTTCTTCCCAATTTCTGACACATGAAATGAGCCCCCAAAGCGGCCTGCGACCAGTGTATTGTTGTGCAGGCCTGTTTTACCTCCTCTGTATTTTTCACTGGCTCCCAGAGATCCTTAGGCTGGCTGCTTGAGCTGAGCTCAAGCCTTAAGTCATGTGGACTCTTATCCTCTGTGATTCTTTAGTTAGTCAAAAAAGGCTTATTGAGCAGTTCAGGTTCTGTGCGAAGTGCTAGGTATAAAAAGAAAGATGAAAATAGTCCCCGACCTCAAGGTACTCACGTTCTAATGGGGAAAGGAAAAAACATAAAGTATATACAAAGAAGATGTCCTTCTCTCAATACATGGATGAATATGTGTATGTGTATATATAGATATATCTGAGAGCAAGTTTATGTAAGAGAGAAAGAGGGAGAGAAAGAGAATATATCTCCAAAGAAATCCTGGAGACCTTACAGGGTTAGGTTTTGTTTTTTAATAGACTTCATGTGGGAACAAGCATAGCCCTCAGGCTGGCCATCTATCTGTCATCTCTCTAAGCTACTCTGGCCCACCTTCTTTTCTGATCATATATTTTAGGGTTGCCATAGGAATATGGATGCTGGAGATGAAAGACTGCTGGTCCGGATCAAAATCCCAGCATTCCTGTCTTCCATCTCTTAGGTCTTGTCACAAGCATGTCATAGTTGGATTTGACTGATGAAGAGGCTATCTTGAAAGGGGGAGGGGTGTTGGAGGTAGTACTGGGAATAAGTGAGGTCAAATGTCAAGGAATAGACAGGAGAGGATCCAACAGGAGGAGAAGTGTCAGTCTAGGAGTCATGAGAGATGTAAACTAAGAAAATGGGGCAAGGATTGCTACCAGACTATACGCAAGCCACCAAGGTAAACATTGAGTTGCTGGAACCAATTATGCCACGGAGAACAGAACTAGTGATGGCTTACTTCACCTCAGCCTTCTTCTTCCTCCATTCTCCCTCTCAGGATAGAGTTATACCTGTTTCCCAATCTATTATTTTCTTAAGCGCTTCTTTGCTTTGATTTTAAAGGTAGCTTCTACAAGAAAAATGTCATTAGCCATTGCATTGCTGATCTGCGTGACACCTAGAAGGAAAGCATAATAGTATTTATAAGTTACTCCTTTATATTTAAATTTGAGATCATCAACATGAGCCAAACTTAAACTCCCAGTTATTTTCTATATGGAGGAGAAGAAGGAAGGAGGACTCAACCTTCTTTTTAGGGGTCAGGTTCTGCTGGACTGAACCTAGTCTCTAAGTGTGATCTCAGAACTGAAGGTGGCCTCTTTAGAGAAACAGGACGAGTGTTCCTGCCCCATTGAACCCAGGACTTCAACCCTATGTTGTTATACCTGGATGACATTATACCTGCCTTACATTTTTCATGCTACATCTTACATATCATTGTTTATATGCTGGAGTCTACTTATATCCACTATGGCTTTCCCCATTGTACTTTTTAATAATCTTTTAGTTAGGTCTATATAATGTTTTGTTCTGGCTTCTGATTTCGTTGGTGCAAGGAATTCATGATGTGTAAACTTCCTCCACGGTTGTAGCTCAGCAAATTTTCTATAAGATATTATTAGGGAGCCCCATGGGACATGTCTTGCCCATGATCCCATAGCTGCTAGGCTCTATCAGAAGCAAACATTGAACTGGAATCTTCTGTTCTGCAAAGCCAACCCTCTTCACAATGGTTTTTCAGATTTCTTTGTGTATCCCATACCCCTTTGGCAGTCTGGTTGAAGACTATGAACCCCTTCTTATGATGATCTTTTAAAATATATAGGGTTAGAAAAGAAACCAATGATTAACAGTCCTTACATATCCACTCTGTCTCATAAGGGGTGTGTGTGTATGTGTGTGTGTGTGTGTGTGTGTGTGTGTAACAAAGTTTTGAGCACAATTTATTGGTGAAGTGTGAATCAACAAATAAACAGAATCTCCGCTTCCTCAGATGGCTAAGACCTCATATGAGGGACACAGTTTTCTTTCATAGGTTAGGGGGAGTATAGAAAAAAGTACAGAATAGGGTAGGTGGCCTTCTAGCATAACTGAGGCATGGGAAAACACATGAGCGGTTGGAAGTTTGGTAATGAGGGGCTAGCAATGAACCACCCCGCCTTAAGTAAGAAATGCTCATTGGTTGAGTCCAGGTGCAAGACAGTGGCCCAGACTTGTGGCCAGCAACCCAGATGTCCTTTAAGAATAGTTTGGTGGTGGTAAAATATTAAGCCTACTCCCCTGTGTTCACATGCATCCCCAAAGTTTGCTAATTCCTGGAAGCAACCATAGATCGGTAATTAGCAGGAGAGCTGGATTTAAAAAAAAAATCTAATTAAATTTATTTTGAGTTACACTGCATACACACACACCCACACACACCACACACACACCACACCACACATATGCACACACACACACCATTATAGACCAGCTGAATTCTGAACCAAGTTAAGAGACAGAGAACCATGACTTAAGCAGTTATAGGACAAAGTCAATTAACTTTAAACAGGATCCTTAGAAAATGATACAGAATCAACCTTGATCATTTTGTGTGTGTCCATGTGTGCAAGCACATATGAGATTTCTGTGATTGTTTCTGGTGAAGGAATCCTCTTTAAATGTCGCAAATTAAACCTCCCCTATTTCTCATTGACTTTGGGTGACCTTTGGAATTTCTAGCAGCCTTTAGCTGGAAGGATCTGTAATGAAATTCAGTTTGGTAAGGTGGAAACCACCCTGAGCTAGTGAAAGTCCAAATTTCCTGTTGTTTGACTTCGGGTAAGTTCCTTAAATGTCCTTGGGCCTTCACTTTGCCACCTAAAGGATGCCTGTCTCTCAAATATCACAGGGTTTTCCTGAGGTTCAGATGGGATGATTTAGGTGAGAATGTTTCAAAGCTGAAAAGCACTGCAGAGGTGGAGGCGGTGTGTATTGATTCTCACAGACTGGATCAGACAGTGACTGCTGATTACGCATTTGTTTTCTGTACTTCTCTTGTTGCAAGGCTAACTTCAGCTGTTTTAATGCTCTCTTTGGACACTGAGGCTTGCCATTTAACTGAGCTTTGATTTGGGATGATACATGTGGGAGAGCTGTTTGGGAGGCTGACTGTCCACAGCCCTATTTGACTTTGTAATCTTTGGAGAATTGTCTAGGGAAGAACAATAATGAGTGATGACAGTTAATATTTCTATAGCACTACTAGGTGCCAGGCCTTGTAATAAGAGCTTTACTGTGATTATCTCATTTCATCCTGCCAACAACGCCGACAGGTAGATGTTACTGTTATCCTCATTTGTAAAATTGAGGTTAGAAAAACAAGCAAAAGAAAAACCCCACAAAAACTCGTTCAATGAATTTAGAGAAAAAAGTAAGGAGAGGCAGTCTGGTTTAGTATTTTGTAAGCTGGCCCTGGAGCGAAAAAGACCTGGGTTTCAGTTTTGTCTGGAACCCAAGTAATGGCTGTTTGACTCTGGGAAGTCTCTAGCATCCTAGAGTTCTGTGAGACTGAATTACAGAAGAGTTGCTTTAATACTGGAAGTCTCTTTATCAGGCAGTCCCCACAGGTTCCAAAGTGGGCAATACTGCCCCCTGGGGGGACACTGGAATGATCCAGGGAAGGAGCACTGGTAGTCTTGGGTGCAATTGGGCAGTATTGAATAAACATGAGGGGCTGTGGAAGCATAAGAAAAGAAAAGAACGTAAGAAAATATTGAAAAACCATTCATAATTGTTTCATCTGTTGTGTAACAGAGTTAAAGTTCTAGTGATTACACTATTTTCCAAATAAACTCAGAAAATGCAGGTTATAACCAATCAGTGGTCAAATCCCCCCACAGGTCTTAACAAACAAGTGTTGGTAGGTGAGCCAGTTGTTCATTGTCAGGAAGTCCAGCATGCATCACAGGAATAGGTGCATATAATGACTTGTTTACAATACGATGCTATAGGGTTCCATGACACGATATTGTGTCATCAGGAAATTTATAATAAATTATTATATATATTATTATATATTACACGTAACATATATTATACAAATTTATAATACATTATTAAATTAAATTTAAATTAAATTAAATGCATCATTTTAAAAGATTATGTATTTTTTGAAATGATACAAATTTCAAAAACACCATTAAAAGGTTAAAGCAAATAAATGTCAAATAATTTATTTTTGGAAAGGGATGCAGTAGACCAAATTATCTTGGGAACCTCTGCTTAACACTAATGGCATCACATTTCTGGATCCCAAAAATAATGTAAATGGAAAGGTCTTAATGAGCTAATACTACTGTAAAGCATAAATGGGAAGGAAGAAAGAAATAAACATTTATATAGGACTTCCTATGTGCCAGGCATTGTGCTAATGTTTTGTTTTGTTCTGTTCTGTTTTTTGGGTTTTTTTGTTTTTTTTTTTACCACTATTATTTCACTTGGTCCACAAAACAACTCTTTGAGGTAGATGCTATTATCCTCATTTTACATTTGAACAAACTGAGACAAACAGAGGTTAAATGACTTGTCCAGCATCACTCAGCTAATATCAGAGACTGGATTTGACCTCAGCTCTTCTGCTCTCTGTTCACTGTGCCACCAAGTCTCCCTGGGCTCTTGTCATCTGACACTGCCATTCCAGGTGTGCTTTTTGTCAGGTTTCAGCTGATCTTCATAATATTGACCAGAAACAATTTAGTAGCTAGGGAAAGAGGCGGGTGTTCATTCAACTCATGATGCTCAGGATGAGGCAGTAGCAAAGTGAAAGTGCCCAGCTTCCTGAATCTGTTGGCTGGGATCTATTTGTTGACCCTTTTTGATCACATGAATGCATATCATGATTTTTAAAATGTCTATAACTTGGAATAACCAAGAGTGTAAAACATGAACCTCAAGGAAGTAATTCTGCATTAATGAAACAGATCTTTATTGATAACTCATCTATAGACAGCAAGATATTGTTGCCAAGTCTAGCCCGGGTGCCACCTCTTTCATGAAATTTTCCCATATCACTTCCCATCAAAAGTACTCTCTCACATTCCTTAAATTTCCCATAGCATAGTTCTCTCCTTTGTATTTCTCTCATTATTATTTATGTACATTTCTTATTCCCACTATTAGTAAGCTCCATGAGGGCTAGACCTCTTTCTTATTTCATTGGTGCTTAATAGAGATTTGTTGAATTAAACTGAATTTCAGCTAATTTTGTTCAGGATCATTTTGATGATGGTTTTTAAAGACAAAAGAGGGAGATAGTCTAGCTTAGGAGAGAAAGCTAGAGACAAGGGGATCAGGCACACCATAGTAATATTTGGACACACTAAAATTCAATTAAACATACATTCAGCATCAAATATATGCTATTGAGAGTAATGTTCATTTGTTTCATTAACCATCCATTCTATTAATAAGTTTTCTCACAATGGATGTTTCTGCCTGTTGGTCATCAGATCAACAAAATTATTTCATCTTAGAACTTTCCAAGACATAATATCATCTGATTTTCAGTGATGTTAAAATTGGGTTCAGTGCTTTTCCATCAACTGTTATCTATTTTTCTATTCATCTTTCATTAGTTCTTCCCTGTATTACAGGCTACTGTGTCCTTCCTTCCTTGTTTCATTGCCCTGGTAGCCACCATCTTAGTTACGGTGCAAAGAGTAGTGAATGTACTTAGAAAACCCAGGTTTAAAACCTATCCCTAATGCTTCTCTGCATGACATCAAGCGATGTGCTTAACCTTTCTGGGCTTTCAGCTCCTTGTCTGTAATACTTGCAGAGATTAAGGTCTCTTTTTACCTTTAAATCTATGGTCCTATGACCTGATAAAATGGAAAACCATACTCTTAATGCTTCAGTCAGCTTCCCAGGGAACGTATATTCACTGGAATTCAATCTTTGACCTTTGTTTGTAAAAGGAAACAGAAATACAGAGGATACTAGTAACCTGAGGTCTGGGAAGCATATATAGTTTGTCAGTGTGCTCCACCTCTGAGATCCAATTAACTGCTCTGGTACATGTGTGTGTGTGTGTGTGTGTGTGTGTGTGTGTGTGTGTGTGTGTGTGTGTGTAGCAGGTGAGGAGGTAGGAGGGAAGGATGTCTTCAAACCCTCCTTGCTACATGTAACTTAAGTCCAAAGAAGACAGAAATCAAAAAAAATTATATAGACCATGGGCAAATATGATTCATCTGACAAAAATTTGTCCTCCTCACTCTTATTTGGTAATCCACTTTGAGGGATCCCTAGTCACTGGGGATTAAGTAGTGGAGTTGCCTATGTCCTCCCTGCAAGGTGCCAAGGCATGTTGTCTACCTCCATGGGACTTTCACTTCAGACAAAAGTCTACATCACATATCGTCACTAAGTTGATTGGGAACTCATCAGGTGTATTAACCACTCCCCTCCCCTTATAGGGATATTTTTATATCTATTACAAAGCAAATAGGAAGAAAACTGCTAATGTATATAGAAATTTGTAATTTATCCTAATATGAAAGAATTTTTTAAATAAATCTATTTATCTTGTGATCTAATTGAGCTTTGCATAAACAGCATCATTCTTCCTATAATTTTCTACAGAGGCAAATTAATGTTAAATGTCGAGATAAAAGGAAGGTACAACATTAACCTGAAAGTCAATTAAATGCCACAACAGGGACTTCTTGACTTTTTGCCTTTTTATGACAAATCTTCTGCCTTTGGATGTTGTTTTTTTTAATTTTATCTCTGTTATTTTTTTATGTTACCTAACATGAATAAGAAAGATAAGTAAGAAAATAATGATATGATATTCAACCAAGATTACCAAGTGATTATTAAATACCTACTTCCATGGAAGGTACTATACACTGGGGATACAAAGAAACAAGTAATCATTGCCATCAAGAAGATTAAATTCTGCTGGGATAATACAAGATTCTACAGAAAAATAAATACAAAGTAATTAGAGGAGGCAGGCAGTGAGGAAGGAAAGGCTTCATTGAAGAGCTAATATCTGAGCCAAGCTTTGAAAGAAGTTAGAGATGCTTAGAGACAGAAGTGAGAGGGGAACGCATTGAGGGCAGGAGAGGCAAAAGCATGGGGAAAAGAGATGTCAATTTCAGAGGAATATAGTAGGGTAGTGTGACTGGAGTGGAGAATGCTTGAGGAGGTGTGATGTGAATTAAGTCTGAAAAGTGAGACGAGCCAGATTGTAGCAGGATTTAATTGCTAAACTGAGGATTCTGTTTTATTCAGAGGCAGACAAAAGAGAGCCACTGAACATTTTTGAGCATGAGACAGATATGGTCAAACCTGTATTTTAGGAATACTAATTTAGCAATAGTTTGGAGGATAGATAGTGGGAGAGAACTGGATGGAAGAAGACTAAGTAGGAAACCATTGTGCAGAAGAGAGGTGATATGGTACTGAAAATAGGTTAATGGCAGTGCGAATGGGGAGAAGGGAATACATTCAAAGGTTTTTTTTGAAGATTACACAAAATGCAGTGATTGGTTGGAGGGAGTACGTAAGAGGGAAGAGTTAAGGATGTTTTATAGATTATAAATATGTGTGATAAGGAGGATGGAAGGATGGTAGTATCCTCAATAACTATAGGGTAGTTTGGGAGGAAGGTAATGAGTTCCATTTTGGATGTACTGAATCCTATGGGACATGTTTCTGCCTGTAAGACATTCATGTGAAAATATCACGATTGACCCCTTGCCTTTAGGCCAGATTAAAACATTTCTGTTCCAATACTAACCCTCAGCATTGTATTTTTGTACTTAAAACCAATTCAATTGTGGGAGATGAGAGTAGTTGTATAAATGACATTTTAACTTCAACTTCAGTTGTGTCAAGACAGAGAGAGATCTGCCACCCAAGGCTGTCAGGCTGGAACCCCCACAGTAGGTGAGGGGGAAGGCAGGCCCCTGAAGAGAGGTGCTCCAGCAATAGCACCCTATGGGGTCACAGCATGCAGTAATAGAGGTCTGAAGATAATTGCAGTGGGGAGAATCACTTTGAGGGAAGAACCAGCCCAGTGTTTATGCTTGAAGGCAAAGCTTTTTTCACTCTGTGTTAGTTCCACCATACATAGTTCTCTCTTCGTTAAACCTCACCTTTCATTCATTTCTAACTTCATATAGTTTGAAAACATGACTTCTTTGAAAGTAAAAAATAGAAAATAAGGTTATATCTGAGTGGCATATGTGTAGACCTGCTTTGTAACAACAGATCATAGATAAGCTGAGAAATAACATTTTCTTTAAAAAAATAAGATTCTCTTTAACCTGCCAAATATATATTAGAGGATTTTAAACTACATTTAGGTCAGTAATCTTTCCAATACCCCATGCTATGTCAGGACAATGGCTTCTTTCTCTGGTCCAGAAAAGCTCATTTTCTACCATAGAGCTTGCCTTGTTTAGGGAAGGAGATCAAAAATCTCATCCTGGACAGCTCCCGGAAGGGAAATAGACAAAAAAAGGTGTCAAAGAGGTGGAAAATGTGTTCATTAAAAAAAAAAAATGGAGCTTTGGATCAAGATCCCCTAGATAAATTTAAGATGAAAGAAGAAATGAGAGACAGGGCTGTCCCTATAACCTTTGCCAGTCAAGCTAATCTATGACTTGAATTCAATATGGATCTGAAGCAATTATCTATGAAGTCATCAGTTTCTTTGCTTTCATTTTTGTCGTGATTGCTGTTCTCTTTGTTTCTAATAAATTCTTTATTAACTCTCCATGTCCAGAATCATATATCATAAAAATGGAAAGATGCAGAAATTAATAATTAGCCCAGGATAAGTTTAACAAAAAATTTCCACGGTATTTTTTGAGGGAGAGGGAGAACAATTCAGAGAACCCAGAAATATTAATACAATATAATTTGATACAATCCATGTGTGTATGCATATATATCACATAGGCATGCATACATCATATATATTTTTATGATTCATCATAGAAACATAGGTTGAGAATTACAAGCAATCATCTAGTCTAGGGGGTCATCTAGTCAAGGCCACATGACTCTCTAGGTCCTCAAGTGTGGCCCTTTGACTGAATCCGAACTTCACAGAACAAATCCCCCTAATAAAAGAATTTGTTCTGTAAAACTTGGACTCAGTCAAAAGGCCACACCTAAGGACCTAGAAGGCCATATGTGATCTTCAGGTCTCAGGTTCCCCATCCCTGATCTAATCCAGTATCCTCATTTTACAGATGAGGAGACTGAGGCCTAGAAACAAAGTTACTTATCCAGATATGAGCCTTAAATTCAGCATTTTTTCCCTTATGCAATGTTTACCTACAAAAAAAAATTGAAGAAAAGATTCATTATTTAACAAGATTTGTTGAGATAATTGGATTTCAGCATGATTAAAAACATCTAGATTTAAAAGGTTAAATATAAAAAATAAAAATGTTAGGAGAAAATAGAATGAAAAATTATCTCATTTAAGGCATGAAAAATTGTTTTTCATTGAATTACAACACGAAGTTATCCAGGGACAAGATAGATGATTAGGTTGCATGATATTTTGAAAACTGAATGGCATATCACTGGTATAAAAATAACAAACTGTTAAAAAATTGCAGCAAATTCTAGGAATATAGATGTAAAGACTAAACAATCAGCAGTCCTTACATTCAAGAAATGTAAAGACTACTTGGGAAAACTTGTATTTTACATTTTACAGATAAGGGAATTGCATCCCAGAGAGGTTTAGTGACTTGTCAGTATTAAATGATAAGTGTCAGAATCAGAATTTCAAACCCATATCTTTCTTAAATCCAACATTCTTCCTACTGTACCATCCTATGAAAAACCTGGCATCTCTATTGTACCATATATTGATATAGATATCCAAGGGTACCCATCAATCCCAATATCAAACAATAATGACAACATAGACAAGAAAATATATGGATCACAAATAATTGTCTGAATAATATAAATAAAATCGGAATTAAAACTACCCTGGAATATGCTGCACATGTCCATGAATTTGGCAAAGCTTTAACTAGGAATTCTTGTTTCTAGGGCAGTTCAGTCCAGGCCAGTAAACAATTTATTACGTGCCTACCAGGTACCAGGCACTGTGTTGAATGCTAGGGATACAATTAATAAAATGAAAGACAGTCTCTTTCCTCAAGGAACTTACAGTCTAAAGGCAGAGACAAGGAGGCAGGAAAGCAGGTGGGGAGGGAGGATGCTGGGAGGTACCTGGGGTTGGGAGTGGACAGGTATCTTGTTCCAAGGAGTTGAAAGCAGACAGAACAGCTGATGCAAAGTGGGTACTGTGGGACAGGAGAGGAATGATCCAGACTATATTCTCTCTGTGACTGTAGTTGTTTGGAAAAGTGAGTGGAGCTCAGTTATGGTCCAGCCTATATTCCCATGGAGTTTGGGGGAACTCACACCCAGCTAGGGCTATAGGACTTTGAAAGTGATAGTATGGCTATTCAGATTGGGCTTGGCAGAGGACCATAGGGTGAGGAGAAAGGGAGTGGGTGTGCCAACCCCACCTTCTCCTGGAGGAAACCTATGCTTCCCCCTGTGTTGTTGGACTGTGCCCATGCTAGTTAGAGCTGTGAAAATGAACAAAAATAAATGCAAATGGCAGAATTCAGTAGCAGGGATGTGAGGAAATATGTACATTCGCATGCTGCTGGCTCAAATTGATATAATCTTTTTGAGGGTAATCTGGCAGTAGATCCTAAACATTTCTATAAATAGCCATATCCTTTGATCCAGCAATCCCAGTATTAAGCCAAAATGCTTTTAAGTTAGTTATGTAAGAAAGAAAAAAGAATGCTCTGCATGAAACTATTTCTAGCTATATTATATATATATATATAATAAATATAAATACATATTATAATAATAAATATATAAATACTTTATAACTGTATTACTTATATGTAATAATAAAAACCTACTAAGGACAGGAACATTACACATTATTCCCTTTTACAATGCCACTCTCCAACATATGGAATATTCCATCTCCTATTCCAGCATGTACTCATTTGCTTCTCTTCTCCACCTCTTAGAATTCTTCCTTTCCCCTCAAAGCTCAGCCCAAGAGTCACTTTCCTTGTATTTACTCTGTAGCTACCTTATATGTATGCTGAGTCATAAGGAACTTGAGGGCAGAAACGGCTTAATTTTTGTCTTTGTAACCTTAGCAACTAGAATAGATGCTAGGTACATAATAGGCATTTAATAGATGCTAGCTAATGGATTTGTCATGGTCCACTCTCATAAGGATGCCCACTTTTAAGGCCTAATCCAGGAGGCCTTAGCCTTCGGAGTTCTTTCATGTAACAGATTCACATTTTGACTGGGCTTTAACTCAAAAGGGTAATTCTAATAGTAAGAATTTCCAGTACCACATCAGTCCAGTGGGGGAGATGTTTGAGGTCCAGTCTCTCAGATAACTCTCCAAAAGGCACCCCTGCCTATTCTGCCTTCCTTCAAGGACAACCTTGTTAAATATTTCCTCATTTTGATAAAGCCCAGCCCTAGTCATGTCTTGGGAAGTTTACAGCAAAAGTACCCGATTTCTCCCTCTTTCTTTCCTGACAGCCAAGAAAAAGAAAAAAGCTGTGAGACCTCTAGAGAAAAATTGCCAGATCTGACACTGTGTGATCCTATCTGAATTAAGCTGTTTTTCCCTGTGTCCAGTTGATCATATCTTTGTGGGCTTTCTCCTCCTCCTTCAGTGAAAATAATTCACTTAAGGAAGAAATCAAGACTTCCGTATCTAACTATCATCAGTGATAAAGGTCTGTACCTCAATCAGGGGTTGAAGGAGACACTCCCTCTTCATTCTCCTCCTCCCTTTTTTTAGTTCTCTACAAGTTAACTTTCTCTTTCCACTTCAATGAGATATTTAATACTTTGTGTTGATAAGGTTCGTCTCCTGAGTCTTAAATGAATGTCTCGAAATGACACATTACACGTGCTTGGAGCTGGGAAATATTATGTGTTGGTGGATTATAATTCACTCAGGAGAAATATAATTTTCAGGAAGTTGTAAAGGACTTTATGAGGGACTATTTCTCTTAGATTCCAGGAAATTGTGAGTCCCATTGTGGATTTTTATGTGCCTGAAAATGACTTAGGAAAAGAAAATCTCTGATGAGTCAGTGATGGAGGAGGCACATTTAGAAAGTCCAGGACATTTCCATTCTCAAATCTGGGGCTTGATATTTTCCAGAGAAAAGCTATATATGTTCTTCAGAGCAGTTGCAGGGATCATGGGCAATCACAGTTCTGTGGTTTCTCCATAGAAAAAATGCTCTACCACCGAAAGGGGTGAATTGTTGAACTCATGAGAAAGGCAGGCCAGTTCTACCCCACAAAACAAAATACACACACACACACACACACACATCCCTTTGTAGAGTAGCCATATTTTGTAACAAAATGTAGTCAGTTCTTACTTAGCAGGATGACTTTGAGTTAGGTCCATGCTGGAATTATCTTATCCAAAAGAAGACAGTGTGGGACAGTGGAAAGAACCAGAACTTTGGAACCTGAAAACCTGGAAACACTTCCCAAGAACTCTGAACTTCAATTTCCTCATCTGTAAGATGAGAGGGTATTGATTCTGGATGAACCTCTAAGGTATCACCTGGCTCCATATCTATGATCCTGGGAAATATAGAGAAAGGGGCGGACAGAGAAAATAATTATCCTGGTGGATGATACTGTGCTGGGACTGAGACAAAGGAGGAAGTAGACAAAGACGAAACCTCATATCAGCAGAGAGTTTTGTTGGTGCCATTTCTTGAAGTGCGATAAACCCTCAAAAAGGACTTCCCTCCTTCAGAATTGTTGATGATGCTTCATTGCTTGTGAAGTAAGGATTTGTTAGCAGTTTTGATTGTACGCTTGGTAGAGGCAGAGATCAAGGCTGGATCACCTTTGTGGCACAGAACCTTGCATGAGTGAGCACTCAGAAAGTATTAGTTATATTAAATTACAGAATAGTGTATTCATACTAGGAAGAAAACCAAATATTTTAAAGGACTTTAGCACTTGAGGAAAATGAAAGAACTGATGAGGGGGCAGGGGAAGAGGCGGTGATTACAATAAGCAAATTGGATATTTCCCAGCTCCTAAGGCTGTTGTGTTAATTTTTTTTTTTTTTGCAAGCACAAGGAGCTCATTCTAAAGCCTAATATAAATGAATGTTAGAGTTTCGATAATTTTTGTATTATTGTAATCACTCTTCTCCTTTTCCTACCACTAGTACAAATAAATTGAGTGGACTATTAGTTTTACGGTAGCAAGTGTACCATTTGACTTATCTTTACATGATAACTGGAAGGTGAATATGGAACACTATTCCCCGTATTTTGTTTCTGTATTCTCGACCATGTGACGGGAAAGGGGAAGAAGAAACCGAAGCCCCTTAAATGTTTCTCCTTAGTAGAGTCAAAAGATCATTATTCTTCTCTGGCATAAATCTCAACCTCAAAGAAGAACACCTAGCCTGATAACTTCTATACCCAGTGTTTACAATACTTATATATTTTTGGCATATACAGTCGCATACAAAGACAAACTTGTCTGCAACTTGACCAGTCAATTCAAAAATTGGAGAGCCTTACTCAGACACAGAAAAAAGTTTTCATTTCAAAATATTTTTAAAATGAGGTTTTAGATGAGTAATGTAGTATCTAATTACAGCTATTCTGGATATCTCACCTCTTTCCATTAGTTTTACATGTAGAGAAACCAAAGGATTTTACATGTAGAGAAACCAAAGGATTTGAATGGACTTGCCCATTTCCCTTGTTCTAGGGATAACTACAAAGTAGAATTTCACAGAATCTGAGTTGGACACTTTGGAAGCCTCTTAGTCCAACCTATATGTGACAGAGATCACTATTCCCAAAATGTGGTAGTCTGGCCTCCAGTAAACTAAATGGCCCATCCTCCTTTCAAATTGTTGTGATGGCTAGGATATTTTCCCTTTATATTAACCCAAATGTGGCTCTGTAACATTCACCCATTCTTACCAGTACAGCATTCTGCTTGATAGGCTTTCAGATACTTGAAAAACAAGCAAATTAACCTCCTTTCCCCCCAGTACACTTGCATAGACCCTAACTAGCCTCCTCTTCTTTAAATTAAACATTCCCAGTTCTTCAGCTAATATTCTTATGATCTTAAGGCCCTTTAAATCCTGGCATCTGTCCAGCCGACATCCTTCCTAAAATCTGTCACTCTAAACTGAACCAATGCTTCATCATCATCACAGCTAGCATTTATCCACCACTTTAAGATTTGCAAAGTGCTTTACAAATACTATCTCATTTGATCTTTACAATAACATTAGAAGGTAGGTGCTAACATTATCCCTATTTCAGAGATGACGACACTGAGTCAGGCAGAGAAAGGGGAGGTAATTTGCCTAGAATCAAACAGCTAGTAACTGAATGAGGTCAAATTTGAACTCAGGTCTTCTTGAGCCCAGGTCCACAACTCTTTTCTAATGCATAGAATACAGAATGTCCTACACGTCTCTCTCAGTGCAGCCAAAGATCAAATGAGCTGTTATCGCTATAACATCACACTGTTGACTCAGTGAGTTTGAGATTCACTATAAATTGCACATCCTTTTAAGATGAACCACAAATTATCCATACCTCCCCTATCTTGTGTTTGTCATATTATTTGATAGTTATCCTCAGGGGGATTGCTGGGGTTGCAGGGATAGTTAGCAGTGCTTAAGTTTCATGAAGAGGTCAAACTAGATAATTTAGGGTATTAAGAGTAAAATCTACTTACCTTAGGTAGCTTAACAGATATTTCACATCCAATATTTCAGGCTTGTTCCTAAGACACTGCCTTGGGGCTGTGACTCAAAATGTCACTTGGGTTATCCCTTTCTTCTTAGTCATAAACAGAATTTGTACATTCTAGGGAATCCTAACTTCCAAGGAAACTGATTGACTTCCAGTTGAATTTAATTATTCTCTTGAATTCAGCAAATATTAATTAAGCACCTAATGTGTACAGGGAGGGTATGATGAAAAAAATGAAAAATGACAGCATAATTCTTCCTTTATTGTCTGGAATACATTTGAGGAATCTAGACTATAAAGGTAGGCTAGTCACATTGTGGAAGGCCTCTAATGCCAGGTTCAAGTTAAATGTCTAACTGCTGTAAGCTAGAAATTGGAGGACAAAGGCAACTTGGTAGCAAATTTGAAGGAGTTCTTGGTTAGAGATTTTGCTCTACATTATCTGTTGAAGAATTCAGAATAAATTACTAAATTATTTTTTCCATTCTGAGGTCATAACATTTGCAATATTTAATAGAGACAGCTAGGTACCCCAGTGAATAGAGTGGTGGACCTGGAGTCAAGAAGACCTGAATTCTAATCCAGCTTTAGAAACTTACTTGTTGTATAAACCTTTGCAAGTCACTTGACTTCTGTCTGTCTCAGTTTTTTCAGCTATAAAACCCAGATTATAAGAGCACCTACCTCCCAGGATTTTCATGAAGATTAAGTGAGATAGTATGTGCAAAGTGCTTAGCACAGTGCCTGACACATAGTAGGTATTAAATAAATATTTGTTTCCTCCTTTCCTTTCTTTCTTCCATTTTTCCCAACTAAATATGAGTATTTAAGATAAGACTATACTTTGGGTTCCCATTAGCATCAGAATATTTTCTAAAGATGGTCAGCTGTAGAGCTCATACTCTCATTCTCAAAACCACTTGGCTGAATTATTCACAGATAACTGTATCATCTTGGTTTGAATAGAATTTCTTCATTTAGAAAACTTCCCTTCTTATTGAACATTGGTGTAATTAGAATGAAATTTCCAAAATGTGGCAAGTAGAGGAGATCCTGTTCTCATTAGTGAGTGGTCTTGATATTCCCTTCTCCTCATTCATAACTTGGATGCCATTTCTATTAAAGGGAAGGTCAGAGCATTGAGGGTGAACATTATGGAAGAATGGGAAGAGAACTGAACGTGGAGTCAAAGCACTGGGTTCAAAACAATTTGGGGAAAATCACCCATCTAAGCTTCCATTTTCTTATCTCTAAGATGAGGGAGTTGTAGAGGACTATTGAGTTGTTGTGAATTTGAGTTGCTAGTTGCTCTTACCTGGATTTGTTTAAGTGGATTTAATGTCATCCTTTATCATGAGATTGACCTTTGGTGGGTGACCTTATTGGAAAAGGACTGACCATGATTTTTTTTTCTGTCCCAGAACTTTCCTTGGCTTCTTCTTTTCTAGTCTGTCTAATCTCATGACCAGAAAAACTAGGGGAGCAAGTTTCTGGCTCTCTCTTATTGATGAAAATGTTGAAGAGTATCTCCTCTCACCTTGATGACTGGATCCCCAGTTATCAAATCTTACGTCATCATTCATTAACCTCAAGAGTAACTGATATAGCTAACTGACAAGGTTTTTCTTTTTCTTTTTTCTTCCTGTTAATGAACTCTATTTGTTCACAAGGGAATTTGGTGCCTGATTTCAAATACAATGAATAACCTAGTGTGACATAAGTTTCAGTGACAAAAGTGAATGTCTATTTTTAGCATTGCTACAATAGATTATTAAATCAAACTGGAAAATGCACAGAAAAGCCAAGTTCCCTCTGTGGGGACTAAACAGTCTGAAAGTCTGTCTGTTGCTGATTCTTAGACTGATATTAGTTAGAATTAGGTTATTATACTCAAATGAATGTGTTGGGAATAGAATGAAAGAGAAAAAGATACAGGCTGAGAGAAGAGAGATGGGAAATAAATTTTTTATTTTATTTGTGTCATACATTCATTTAAAAATTTTTTTTCTTGGATGTCTTTAGAAAATAGTGTGAAGCTGATAAGTGATAGTGGTACTTAGAGAAAGATATCACTCTTCAAAAGAATTTAAAGTTTTGCAAGGTAGTTTATCATTAATCCTTCCCTCATCCCTAGGAGGTAGGTTAAAATAATTAGAGCAGCATATTTTACAGAAATTTCTCACATTAGGGAAATGGGACTTCAGGAAAGTTATTACTTTTAGCCCCAGAGAACCAAGTCAGAAACAATGAAATGTCATGAGAAGCAGTATGTGCAATCTAATATAGTTATTATCTAATCGAAAGGAAAGGCTGGAAGAAGGAAACGGAATCCAAGTTGTCAACCGCAAACAGTGTCTTCTACCTTCCCCAAAAATGATACAAGTGATAATGAAGACAGCTGACATTTTTGTAGCGTTGTAAGGTTGCAAAGTGCTTTATTGTATAGACTATGAATCAGTAAACGTTCTTTGATTCTCTCCAGATCCTTGTGAGGCAGCACTACAGATATAATGAAAATAATTAATGTGAAAAATAACTTACCTGTATTGCCTCAATTCCCACTGATGATGAGAGAATAAATCTAGAGGACACTGGAAACTGTCAAGAATGACAATATCTTGTATTTACATAAGGTTTATAAAGCAAACTTTATTCCATTCAATCCTTAAGATTATTCCTGTTTTATAGAAACTGGGGCAGAAAGTGGTGTTTAGAAGAGTTGCTCAGTAGCACATAATTAGTTATCTAAGGCAGTATTTGATTTCAGATCTTCCTGACCCCAAGTCTAGCACCCCCATCTAGTACCCACTCTAGCTCCCTATGTAGGAGCTAAAACATTTTAGCAGACCTGCTAGGAATCATTTAGGGCTTGACTTTCTCCTCCTTTCTATACAGATAAACAAGCCCAGAAAAGTGAGTTGATTTATCCAGTTACATTCTGATTTAGCTTCCAGGTCTTTAGGAAAAACCAGATTTCATCCCAACTAGTACAAGGGGAGAATGCTATTAGTTTTGTTATTTAGGTTAAAATATTTGAATTTTTTTGGACATTTGAAAACAAGATTCGATTTAATAAACATTCATCCTGTGTCTTCTCACATGCCAGGCACAAATATGAAATAAAACTTAGTCCTTTCCTCAAGATATTTGCAGTAGAATAGGGGAGGGGAGAAAAAGACACATATACAAAAATTATATTTGAAGGCAAAATGTCAGAAGTTGAACGGAGAGGACCAGGCAACATTCAGTGAAAAATATGAGGACAAAAGGGTCACCTCCAGTAAGGTGGGAGGTAAAGACGGGGAGACAGGGAAGGAAATGAGCATTTTTACCAGACACTGCTAGGCATATATTACAGATACCGTCTTATTTGATCCCTTTATTGAAAAGATCACATTTAAGTTGGGCATGGGGTGGAGGGAATGAGGAATTTCACTAGGTGGCAGAGGGGGTTGGTTCATGTTTTTTTTTGGGTTGGGGTTTTTTTTTGCGTAGTGGGTCAGCGTAGGTGGGAGAATGTAGAGTAAGAATTGAAGAGGGAGAATAGTTTGGCTGGAATTTAGATTATGTGAAAAAGAGTATTATAGAGTAAGATAGAAAAGGACATTGTAGGAACCCCGAGAATTAAAGTAGACTTGTGGAAATAGTTTTCTGTTTTACAATGGACCACCAGGCCCTGAAGACTGAAAATTAGGTATAGTTCAGAATCTTTTCATAACTATAATGAATGAATTTATCAACAAATATTTTACAGTATTTATGCCAAGTTCTAAAAATATATAGAAAGATAAAAAGTATCCCTGTTCTCAGGATACTTACATTCCAATGGAAGAGACAGCCTATAAATAAAAATGATATACAAGACATATAGTGAGTAGATGAGAGGTTATGTAGGAAGAAAAGACAAGTTAGGGAATGGGAAAGGCTTTTGACATAAGGTGGCATTTGTGCTGAGTCTTAAAGGAAGCCGGGGATTTTAAGAAGTAGAAATGAAAATATAAAGTAATCAAGGCATGAAAGATAGCCAGTGGAACATGGAAGATAAAGACTAAAATGATAATTGAATAAATTTTGACATCAAATGAATAAATATGTCATTTATGTATGTATTACCACTGGATAGGCAAATGTCTTTGGATCAAACGGAAAGGATTCCTGTAAATAGCTCTCTGTTGCATTCTTTGTATTAGACATGCCATCAGAACACTGCACTGCTTTTCATCCTTTGGAGCTGTACCTACTATTATTAGTTAATGAGATTTCACAGCAAGTAAGTTCAATGCAAAGGTAAAGTTCATGCATTTAATATGGTAGCTGATAATGTTTTGCAAATGTATAAAACATGATGATTATATAAGCAGATAGAAGGGGGCAAGAGATTTTATGAAGGAAGAAATAATCTATATGAATTATTTCTGGAACTTTTGTGCTTGTGTGAGTGTAATTTTAGTTACTTTTTTTTTTACTGTATCTTTACAGTGGTTGAAGAGACACTATGAAATTTTTTCTTTGCTAAATTGCAGATTTTACTAAAATAAAAAGTGTAGTTAAATTCAGCCTTCATCATGCTGTTTGTTTCACCATCTATAAAATGTGTAGGGTTGATCCTGGGGCAGGTAGGTACAGTGGATAGAGCATCAGTGCAGGAGTCAGGAGGACCTGAGTTCAAATCTCATCTCAGACACTTGACACTCACTAGCTGTGACCTTGGGCAAGTCAACCCCAACTGCCTCATCCTGGGTCATCTTCAGTCATCCTGATGAATATCTGGTCCCTGGATTCAGATGGCCCTGGAGGAGAAGTGATACTGGTGACCTGCACAGCCCTCCCTCACTCAACACCAAGTTGTTGCACAAGTCAAGTGCAAGTCATGTCATCATTTCTCTGAAGGCATGGTCTTCCTTGGCAATGAAGGATGAACACACACAGGGCTGATTCTAAGTAGCCTCTAAAATCCCTCCCAACTCAAACTTTTTATAAATTTTAATTGTGAGCAGGGGTAGGTTGAGAGCCTTGAGGAAGGGTGGAATAGCCACTACAGTGAATAGCAAATTAGAGAGGTATAAAAGAATTGCCATGCTGCAGTGAGTACCCAGTTGAGATTTTGGAACTTAAATTTGTATGAAGGAAGTCAATACGGTTTTGTGATTTTCTCCAGGACCATTTAGCAACTTGTGATTAGGAGCAAAGATGGCTGATGGTAGAAGTAATCCAAGGCTGGGGATTGGGAAGGGATGATTAGTTGTCAGGAAGGCAAGGGACTCAAGTGTAGAGGATGGTGAAAGCTGAACTGGCTCACCCAGCAGTCAAGATAGAGGAGGGAGAACAGCATAACTGGTGCAAGGGTGATGAGTGGAGGGACTGAAGGTCGTGGTAAGGTCAAAAAAAATGGTTGGGGTTCTAAAGCAGAGGGAATGATGAAGTGCTCAATATTGTGACTGTATAAAGAAATTTCAGAGTTTGGTGATAATTTTGAAAGGACTCCATGTTTTCACATTGTTCAATCATTTTTCAGTCATGTCTGACTGTTTGTGACACCACTGGGGTTTTCTTGGCAATGATACTGGAATGGTGTGCCATTTTCCTTCTCCAACTCATTTTATAGATGAGGAAACTGAGGCAAACAGGGTTAAGTGATTTGCCCAAGGTCATACATCTAGCAAGTATCTGAGGCCAGATTTGAATTCATGAAGATGAGTCTTCCTTTTTCATACCTGGCACTCTTTCCACTGTGTCACCTGACTGCCCACTCATAATGCCCAATCTTCTTCTTATTCTGACATCTCTGCCAGCTTTGCAGAAGAAAATTCATGCCCAATAGAACTCTAATGTTTCTGAAGGTAATACTTAAGCTGACCATGGAGTATTTAAATTTCATTTAACTAAGAGATTTTCATTGACCTTGATTCGAAGTGAAGGATCATGTTATATTACAGCTTGTTCATGGGGAATTTCCAAATTTTCCTATGGAATTAAATTGAGATTGGTAGAGAAAAACAGATACTGTACTTTGCAGCCAGGGTAAAATCCTTCTAAATATTGATTATTATCACTGCCTTAAGCACTGCTTCAAGAAATATTTCTTCCTTTTCTCTGCCTTTTGGTTGCTCTTTGAATTATTCAGTTACACAACCCTTTCCTTCAACACAGCAGTCATGACCAGTAGCAATTTATTGTATGACATTAGCGGAGTGCTATTATATAGCTGATATTATATTCTGTAGAGTGAATGAATAAAACACAACCCCTTCCACCAGGAGCTTACAACTCCTGTTTTTCCTTTCTAACTTTATTCTTCCTTTACATTGTCACAAGCATAATGTTTGTGTGAAAGTCTGATCTGGGCAGGCACAATTTTGAGTCTGTTTGGCCCAAAAATCTTCAGAGGTTCATTATTATTTGCCAAGTAGATGTCAGATTCCTTTGCCTAGAAGTAGAGGCCCTAACCAACTGGTAACCATCCAAGCTTTCTAGCTTTATTTCAAAATACTTTTGAGTCCTTTGTTATGGCCAGATAGGCCCTCTATTACCCTCGTTTCCTCTGTGTGTATGCACATATATATGTGTGTGTGTGTGTGTGTGTATATATATATATGTGTGTGCGTGTGTGTGTATTTGTTAATTTTGTTATAACAGCACAGGTTTATAGGTATCTCTCCATGTATCTATCCAGCCACACACATACATTATATATACACACACACATACACACACATACACACATATATGCATACACATACACACACATATATGTGTATATATGTATATATGGTATATATATGTACACACACACACACACACACATATATATATATATATATATACTTACCAACACACCTTATGTTCTCCCAGCTGCCTGCCTTTCTAGTCTCTGTATTTGGAATGTCTTTCTTCTCCACCTTTACCTGTTCATTTCCTGCTTTACTCAAATGTTACCCCTTCTATGAAGTTTTCCCTGATCTATCTGTTCAATAATAACTTCTATCTCACATTTCATATTATATTATTTTGTATATCTTTGCTGCATTTATTATCTAATTTATTATTTAATATCATGTATAGTAGATATAGTAGATATCATGTATAGTAGATATAGTAGATATCTGATGGCTCATACTTGAGATGGAATAGTGGTTAGAGAACTGACATTGGCGTCAGGAAGACCTGTGTTCAGATTCTTCCTCTTACATGGACTGTCTGTGTAATCCTGCGAAAGCTGCTAGACTTCCACGTGCACCTGAGCAACTCAGCTGCAGAGTAGGCATAGATCTGTATTGGTAAAGGGAGCTTACTCGCTGGGAATTGCCTATGCCAGTTAAATCTTTTCTTTGTGTGCCTTAACTTTCCGCTTTCTAGACGATAAGATGCTTGAGTAACCATAGCTAATCCTGATCTCCTTTCCAGAGCCTAGCACAGTGCTGTCTGCACAATAAATGCAGGTTTGTTGAATGAATGCATGCCTATACATAATTCATCTTGTCACGCACAATTAAATACAAAATGAATGGCACAGGCATTGAGTAATAGAACCTGAGGGTTGGGTAGGAATTCATTCATCTTCTAAGCTAATTTCTCTCCTTTGTAGCAAGTGCAGGAATTGACAAAATAAACCAATAGCTTTTTGCTAGGAGTAGTTACAGCAAAAGTTTCATGGAAGGTAAGACTTAACATGGGTTTAAAAGAAATAGTAAAATTTGGATGGATAGAGAGGAGATCATGGCATTACAAGGGGCATGGCGGTAGGAATGACCTTGGAGTATGAGTAACAGGCAATATGAATAAAGGCAGATTGCTTCCATTGAGGGATTGTAGGAGATAAGATTGGGAAAAAAATATGGAAGTTGGATAGAGGAGTTTTGGGGGGAGATGTTGAATATGATTTTAATCATATTATGTTTGAGGTGAGGGAAATGCATCCAGGGAGCTGGTAGAGACAGAGATTTTAAGGTGAGCTTCATGTAAATCCTGGAAGTTGCTGAGTTATTATTTGAGAACCATTCTGAACCTAGAGCCAGGAAGACGTGATTTCTCATGCAGCCTTAGATACAGACTATATGACCTTGGGCAAGTAATTTAACCTCTGTTTTCCTCAGTTTCCTTATCTATAAAGTGAGGAATGTTGTGGAGATCATAACTGGAAAGCATTTAGCACAGTGCCTGGCACTGTGCAAGTAAGCTCTATATAAATGTTAACTATCTTCATCATTTTTATTATTTAACATTATAGGAGTTTAGAAAAGTAGTTGTTTTAGACCTTCTCTTGTTTCTTGTGTGTTCTTCATATGTTTCTTATTTAGTATTTCAGTTTTCTTTTCTCCATGTGAATAACATGGATAAATATCATTTCTATAATAATTGATATATCAATTTGTTTAGTTCTTTGCTTACATTATTTTATTTGAAACTTTGTACACTTCCACAAAGTAAGTACCTCAAATGTTATTGGCCCTTTTTTTACAGATGTGGAAATTGAGACTCATAGAGAGTAAATGATTTGCCCACGGTCTTAACTACTAGTATGTATATTAGGTGAAATTTCAACTTGACTATAAGTCTCAAAGCACTGCTTCATCCTGTCTCTTAGAGAATAATTCTTTGCTTAGTGAAAATTAGGAATGTTCTTTCTAAATTATTGGTATTTATTTCCTGGCCTTGAAAAACAATCGTCCTTCTTATCAATAACCTGTAAGTTGTATATTCTGCCTTAGCGCCCTTTTATCTTCCCCTTGCACAGCCATTTATATTTAATAGAAACAAAAAAGTGCAGGTGGATGGTACAGTGGACAGAGTGCTGGGCCTGAAGTCCAGAAGACTTATCTTTCTGAGTTCAAATCTGGCCTCAGATACTTAACTAGCTGTGTGACCCTGAGCAAGTCACTTAACCTTGTTTACCTCAGTTTTCTCATCTATAAAATGGTATGGGGAAGGAAACGCCAAAACACTCTAGTATCTTTGTCAAGAAAACCCCAAATGGGGTCATGAAGAGTTAGATATGACTGAAAAACAACTGAATGAAACAAACAAAAAGCAATATTTAAATTTTGCCAGACAGAGGAAATATTTTTGAATCTAATCATGATCCTTTTAGTTTATAGAATGTAGTATAGTAGAGTTTGAAGGAAGAAGAATGGGGCCACACAAGGACAGCAGTTTAAAAAATTGTATCAACTACACACAAGGGCAGGAGGACAGATGCCAACAGGCAACAGTTTCAGTGTGAGGTCTCCATTGCCCTGAGCCAAGCATAGTGCTCAGTGGGGTAGCATCTGCATGTGGAGCTATGCAATGGTTTTTATATTCTAGACAAAGGCTCAGAGCTCTCTTGGGGCTCTAATTTTTATAGAGTTTAAGACAAAGGGCCAACTGGCATCAAATAGGAGTGCCCTCTCACCATGGGGAAAAGATAGTAGTATAGAAATATAGGTCGGATCTATTGAAATGGGAATATTTTCCAAATAGCCTAATAAGGAAGAATGAGGCGCATGGATGTAATGACTTTACCATTCAACCAAGGACTAGGATGGGAGGAGAAAAATTGTGACCTCTGGGTTTGTTAATCTTAACATCCATGCATCCTTTGGGTCTGGGCCGTGCCAGTCAAATAGATTTCAGTTCACAGAGAACATTTCCTTGTTTTTAACAAGAAGATGGTCCAGGTCTCAAATGTAATGCTAATTTTTTAACATAACATTTTAATCTTAAGACCTAAATTGTACATGTAAAACAGTGTCAAGAGGCCTAAATGATATGAAAATGCTTCCCTTGATGCAATAATATGTATGTGTGTTTAATATTGGCTAAGTAGGGGAAATCTTTTTGCTACCAATTCATGTCTGATGATAAACAAGAGAATCTCTTCGATTGGTGGTTACAAGATTAGACTCTGAAACTTGCTTCTTGGCCCCACCTCCAACTATCTTAAGTCTTAGAAATGTTAAGGGTATTTTTTGTAATTTATACATAACAAATATATTTTAGCAGCATAATATGGAGGAAAAGCTAAGAAGGGTGAACCCTTATTATCATTGAAAGATGAAGTAGCAGAATATGGAGACCAAGCTCGAGGCAAGCCCCAGGATTCATATTGAGGCTCTAACACTGGTTATGTGGTCACGGGCAAATCACTTAATATCTCCGAGCTTTTCCCCACCCATTAAACAATGCTCTCAAGGGATGAGGGATTATCTCTGTGAATTTAAGGCCTCATATAAAAATATGACTGATCTCATCTTTCTATCAGATTATAAGCTTTACAATGGAAGGAACTGTCTTATATAAACTTTCTATCCCTCTCTCCACAGTACTGAATTATGTTTGAATGGGTTGATCTAGTTCCATTTTTACTCGTTAGGAAAACAGATATCCCTCAGAAAAATGTTAATGCCATTGTGAATCATATACTGATTCCCTCTCCCCCTACTCCACCCTGAAATAGGTCAGTTAAATACTTTTCAATTAGTATCCATCTGCAGTTGCGGCTATAAATGCATGAGGAGAATGAGTGTGTGACTCCCTGAAGTGTTACATGATCAGTGTTTGGCACCTTACATAGTTTCTAAGACAGTTGCCACATCAGTTAAGCATTTACGTCCGTACTATGTGCTAGACTTGTAGTAGGTGCTCCTTGGAATTATGATTTGTCCGCAAATGCTGAAGATTTAGCCACTGTATATAATGGTTTTGATGCTTCTCAGCTGTTACTAACCACCGTAAGAGCCAATATCTCCCTTGCCACATGCTTATTCTACATGACACCATGAAGCGGTAAGTCTGCAAGCTTGCAGGACGGTCTGCTGGTGTATGCCAAGGAAAGAGAAATGAAAAGCCCTGATATTTTTATTGGCTAAGAAGTGAGAGATGGAACAGAGCATGTTGTGTTTTGCTGTAAGCTCTATCTAATCTTGATCAGTCCTTTAATTGGTTTTCTATTTTGGTCAAAAAGTAAATTTTAGCATTCATAGTGGGCTAGAAGTTCTTTTGGTGCAGTGGGGAGAGCTCTGGGCTGGAATTTAAATTTGGCCTCAGAAACTTACTAGCTGTTTGACCTTGGGCAAGTCACTTCACCCTGTTTGCCTCAGTTTCCTCTTCTGTAAAATGAGCTGGAGAAGGAAATAGCAAGGTACTCCAGTATCTCTGCTAACAAAACCCCAAATGGGGTCACTCAGAGTTGAACATGACTGAAACAGCTGAATGACAAAAGTTCTTTGATGTTTCTATGCGAGTGGAAGAAAGAACCTACAAGTATTTATTACATACCTCAGTTCTTTTGTCTCCCATAAAAGCTTCAGAAGTCAGATCTGTTACCCTACTCCTTAGAGTCTCTTTGTTTTCTTTGGTACCTTAGGGAGTGAGAATCCCACAACGAGAGGACTTTAAGAAACAGCTGGATGGTTATTTCTCTGGATGCATAGGCGAATAGACTTACTTATACATACAGCATTTTGGAGTAAAAACTCTGAGTCAAATAAAACATATACATGGGAGTAACAGGTCAAAAGGAGTTTATTCAGAGGCCTATCCTTATAGGAAAGATTCTGAAGAAAAGTCCCCATGAAACAAAACTACATGAAGAGCTCACTTCATTCTTTTTGAAGGGAGAGAGGAGTTTTTTCTATCCTAAGAAAAGCCATTTGTTATTTTGAAAGCTGTCCTTCCAGGCAATGAAAAAAAATTACTGGTTTTCTCAATTGTCAGCCTTGAGTCGGGTAGAGGGAAGCAAAGCAGCTTGCTTCTCCTGTGGCTGTCTTTACCATATCATCCCTCCCCAGCCCCTATCCGACCCCCCTCCCTCAATAAACTGTTTGTTGTGGTAGCTCAGTAGTTTTCACTTGTGTCCAACTTTTTGTGAAACCCCTATTTGTGGTTTTCTTGGCAAAGATACTGGAATGGTTTGCCATTTCCTTTTCTAACTAATTTTACAGATGAGGAAACTGAAACAAATAGGGTTAAGTAACTTGCCTAAGGTCACATAGCTGGTAAACGTCTGAGGTCAGATTTGTACTCAGAAAAATGAGTCTTCCTGACTCCATGCCCAGCACCCTATCTGCTGCACCCAAAGAACTTCTGGCCCACTATGAATACCAAAAATATTTCTGATGCCAGACCCAACAATTTATCCACTGTGCCACCTAGGTGTCTGTATCAGCAAGAACCCCAGAAAGCACTCATGCTTTCTAACCTTAGATCTCCTTGTACTGACTTCTTCTCTTGGAAAACCTTCACTTAATCTTACTGTATCCTCCAGGTATGTAACAGCAGGGACCCCAACATACACAGGAGGGCCTGCTTTACAAGTTCTTACATCTGCCCTTCTAAAAGGAAAGCAACTTTTGAGGGCTCAACAATCTACTTTAATCAAGTACATATATTATTCACTCAGCACCCCGAACTTCAGAGAAAATACAGAGAAATAAATATCAACAGACATGTGTTCAATTGTCTGACCATAAGCAATACATACATCACAGATTAGACAGATCCAACTGTCTGACCATTACATACATAGTTTCCAGAGAGAGAAGCACCACCATCTGAGTTTTCAAAGCTGGGGGGCTCCTTAGTGTCTGCCCACAGAATTGTCTGATCAAACAAACACTTCCAATGAGTAAGCCCCAAAACACAACCTCACCTCAGAGTATAAACATATCTATCTATCTGTCTGTCTGTCTATCTATCTATCTATACACACACACACACACACACACACACACACACACACACACACACACACTTTTCAGAGCCACAGGGCATCACAACCCTTGAGAACCAGTGCCTCATTAGAAATTAATGGCACAAAACACAAAAGGTGTGAACCTTCCTAGAAATGTCCCCTAATCAAGCTTCCCTTAATGGGCAGACCCATTAGAGAAGAACTTTAACTCTCATTAACATATAACATTACAGTATCTCAATAAACTTCAGTGGCTCCCTATTTCCTTCAGGATCAACAATACAGTCATCCATTGACTTTCAAAGTCTTCCATATCCTGTCTCTGTGTTTCTTCTCTCTACTTCCATTGTCTCTCTCTGTATTTATATGGTTTTCATATTGTCTCTTTCTATTAGACTGTGAGGTCCTTGGGAGCTGGGACAGTTTGGGGTATTTTTGCCTTTTATTATATCTCCAGAACTTAGTACAGTGCCAGATACATAGTAGGTACTTATATGATGGGTGACTGATTTTTTGATTTTAAAGCAGGATCTTGTTAGAGCTGGTGCTTATTAGAAAGGCATGATGATGTAAAATAATGTGGCAGAGGAGAAATGCAAGATATATTTCCTCATGAGTTTCATTTTATTTGTTTTGACATACCTATTGCATAGATTCTCTGAGAGTCCTAGCTAAGTATTTTATTGATGAGATACCCTTCTCCCCTCCAGACTGTTTCTGTACAAATCAAAACAACTCTGAGATACCACACCACACCTATCAGATTGGCTAACATGTCAAAGCAGGAAAATGTTAAGTGTTGGGGAAGATGTGAGAGGAGAAAGTTGAAACACTCACTGTTGGTGGAGCTGTGAATTGATTGAACCATTCTGGAGAGCAATTTGGAACTGTACTCAAAGGGCTACAAAAATATGCATGCTCTTTGACTCAGTAATATTGCTTCTAGGACTGTATCCCAAAGAGATCATAAAAATGGGAAAAGGACCCACATATACAAAAATATTTATAGCAACTCTTTTTGTGGTGGCCAAGAATTGGAAATCAAGAGAATACCCATCAATTGGGGAATGGCTGAACAAGTTATGGTATATGAATGTAATGGAATACAACTGTGCTATAAGAAATGATAAGCAGGAAGACTTCAGAAAAACCTGGAAAGACTTACATGAACTGATGCTAAGGGAGGAGAGCAGAACTAGGAGACCATTATACACAGTAACAGCCACAGTATTTGAGGACAGTTTTTGATAGAGTTAATCCTTCATGGTAATGCAAGGACCTAAAACATTTCCAAAGGACTCATGATTCAAAATGTCATCCACTTCCAGAGAAAGAACTCTGGAATCAGAACACAGAATGAAGCAGACTATTTTCTCTTTTGTTATGTTAGGATTGTTTAGTTTTTACTCAGGCTTTCTCCCATTCATTTTAATTCTTCTATGCAACATGACTGAAGTGAAAATGTTTTTAATGGGAATGTATGTGTAGAACCCATACAAGATTGCATGCCCTCTTGAGGAGGGACAGGGAAGAAGATTAAGAATTTATGGAAGTGATTGTTGAAAATTGAAAACAAATAAATAAATTTGGAGGAGAAAAAAAGCCTAACCATTTCTTTTTTGTCCTCCCCTCCATATGTTTTAATTTCTTTATGTACTATCTTCCCTTCTTAGGATATAAGCTCCTTGAGGGCAGGGACTTCCTTGTTTGACTGTATTTGTATCCGTAGTGTTAGCACAGTATGTGACCCACAATTAGAATTAATTAATGCTCTATCTATCGATCAATCGATTTATCTATCGATCTGTCAAATGGATAACAGCTGGGAAGAATTTTACCAGTGAAATGAGAAAGCTATGATAAATCATTCAGTTATTCACATAGGATTATATAGAAAAAAGAAGCACATTGTATCCATAGGTAGAATTTAAAAATTTCTCATCCTAGAGAAAACTATGACTATCCTGTTCTTCATAACTGTTAAGACACAATTAGGTTGGGAGGCAAGAGATCCTAGCAAGTCATTGGAGATACTTCTTTTACATTACTATTCTATGTTTTGCCTTTTGCAGAAAGTGAGTGAGAAGGTTGGAGGAGCAGAAGGAACCAAGTTAGACGATGACTTCAGAGAAATGGAAAGGGTAAGTCTTTGTCCTCTTGAATAATTTTTACCCTTTGCTGAGTAACGTCAGGGAGATGAAGAGAATGGAATAGTGGATGTTACTCTTCTCATAGGTGTGAAGAGCCACAGGTATCCTTATATCCACAGGAATAAGGAAAGAAAGGGCAAAGTTAGTAATCCCTTGTGGGTTGATAACAGTAGATATTAATGAAGAAACTTTAAAATCAGGAAATTTGTTTAATTGAAATTGTTTAAAGGTTAATAGAGAGAAAACAGTGCTGTCTCCAAGGTAAATTGGGTCTGGGAAGTATTTTTGAATTTTTTTTAGTGATTTTTGGAAAATTGTCTCCATTTGAAAGACTATTAGCACTTAACAATGATGATAATAAATTGATGAAAACATAAACAACATTTGTAATAGATGATGCTATGCCAAATGCTCATAATTTCTATAAATTTTTGAAAATATGAATTCCTAGTATGGAATATAAAAATCCTTCAGGAACAGGATGAGATAGTTATCATCACTGTTGTCCTCTCTGCTTTTAGAGTTATACTAAGGATGCTTTCAGTGACCCTACAGAAGAAGAGCTTATATTTGGATCCTTTTATTCAGTTACAAAGAGCAGTTTTTTTCCACCCATGCAATGATCCACAGAATGTTAAATATAAGAGTTAAATTGTAGGAGAAATACTTGTCCCTGGATCATTTCTATCTAATTCTACTTGAAAAGTGAGATGATGGTGATGATATTTAAAATTATTTATATTCAGTATCTCATCTGTTTCTCACAACAGTCCTCTAAGGTAAGTGGCACAGTTATTATCCATCCAGTTTCATGGATGAGGAAAGTGAGACAGGGTCAGGTAACTTGTCCAGACATACAAGTTTGTATCTGAGATGGGACTAAAGCACAGGTCTTCCAAATTCCACCTTCAAGCACTGTTTCCAGAATACCATCTGCCTCCAGTCTCACCACTCACAGAGTCTCCAATTTTGCCTTTGCAAAATTAGAAGTGATGGGGAGTGGTGTCTTAGGGTCTTGATGTTAATCAAAATATAAAACTTCAAAGTATGACATTAGTAGTCCTGCTGATGGTTATTTTTAAAAACTTGTGCCCTTAGTTTGGTTAATAGCATTCCTGAAAACAAACATGTCATGAACTATTCCTAAAGTCCAATGTTGAATATTTCAACAATAGCCATGCTGTGGAGGACTTGGAGTTCCTGTACTCAATTTTTTTAAAAGTTGTAATAGGCCAAAGTTTCTTTTCAAATGTTGATGTTGACTGTGGATCCATGGGATCTGGATATTATAAGGAATTCAGACATGAAGAGTCACGGGTGTCAAGCACATGACCCTAGGCTTGAACCAGACTAAATGTTATTAGAAGATAATTAGCAAAATAAATATAAATGCATAAAACACAAATAAATTTACCTTTTAAAACTGCCAATATATGATCTGTAGGGATCCTTATGTATAGATTAGTGGCCCTGTAAGAGCAATGATCCTGGCATACACAGGAGGACCTGCTCTACAGGTTCTTAGATCTATATTTCTAAAAGGAAAGCACCTTTTGAGGAGTCAACAATCTACTTTAATCAAGAACACATATTCACTTAGTTCAGGGGAAAAAGTCAGCACCCCGAACTTCAGGGAAAATACAAACAGAGAGATAAATATCAACAGACAGGGCTTCTAACTGTCTGATCATAAGCAACACATACATAGTTACTAGACAGAGAACCACCAACATCTGGGTTTTCAAAGCCAGGGGACTTCTTGGTGGCTGCCCAGAGTCTCACTTGGCCAAACAATCACTTCCAATGAGTAAGCCCCCAAAATAAAACCTCATCTCAGAGCATTTAAACACTTTTTAGAGCCAGAAAGCATCACAACCCTTGAGAACCAGTGCCTCATTAGAAATTAACAAAAGATGTAGTCTTCCCTACAAAACAATCTCCCCTAATCAAACTTCCCTTAATGGGCAGGCCTATTAATGGGTGGGGAAGATCTTTAACTCTCACAATTACTATTACAGGCCCCCATTTCTATTTAACTTGGATACCATTGGACTAAGAGATACTTTGGGGAGATAGGGGACTTTGATAGATAGTAAGGTTTTGGGTTGGAAGCAAACAAGATCAACTGACACAAGATGTAGGAAAATGTGTAGACTAGGGGACAAAACCTACTGAAGTGGCCTAATAAAAAGGAAAGGCCAGACTATCAAGGATGTGTTTGTGGAAAGACCAGGACCTATAAAGAGATCCTAGAATTCGTAAAGCATCAAGCAGTTGGATATTAGTTGATATGGTACTATTTTGATTCATAATAAATTGATAGTAAGTAATTATTAAGTGCCTACTATGTCCCAGTAACCTATGTACCAGGCACAAAAATGGGACAATTCTTGTCTTCAAGGAGCTTCAATTTTACTGATCAAAGGAGTGTGCCCATATACCAAAACAGGAAAGTCTCCATTGGTCTTAATCTCTTTTAGATATCAAAAGTTGTACTAATGATGATAACTTCACTTAAAGGTAAGTTGGACAGACTAGTCAAGAAATGGAAACCTCATAGATCAGAGCTAAAGTCTACATACAGTGGTTTAAATTTGTAGTAGGTATAGGTCAAGAGGAAAGGGATGGAAAGTAGTACAAAGAACTAGAAATCAGAATCTTGAATTATAATTTTTAAAATAAATTTTTATTGATAACTTGTGTTTTTATGTAAACTATATTTCCCAAAAAATTCCTCCTGCTATCTTCCCTCCCTTTCCCAGAGAGCCATTCTTTATAATGAAGAATGAAAAAAGAGGGGGAAAAGTTTAGCAACACTAATAAGCCTATTGAAGAAGCCTTATATGTACAGTGTTCCATTCTCATAGACTCCCATTTCTGCAAAGAAGTCACGGAAAGTGGATTCTGTTTTTTCAGGTCCAAACTTGGTCATTACAATTTCCTAGCATTTAGTTTCTATTGTTTTGTTGTTTTGCTTTCCATTTCTGTTGTTGCATTCATTTTTTTTTTCTTTTCTGGTTGCTTTTACTTCACTTTGATATCAGTTCCTAACTCCCGTCTGTTGAGAACATCCTCCTTCAGTGACTGAGGTTCTCAACCTCAGCATTACTCTCTTGTGTTTGGGACAGCTAGGTGGTGCAGTGGATAGAGCACCAGTACAGGAGTCAGGAGGACCTGAATTCACTTCAGACACTTGACACTCATTAGCTGTGTGACCTTGGGCAAGTCACTTAACCCCAATTGCCTCATCCTGGGTCATCTCCAGTCATCCTGATGAATATCTAGTCACTGGATTCAGATGGTTCTGGAAGAGAAGTGAGGCTGGTGACCTGCACAGCCCTCCCTCACTCAAAACAAAGTCAAGTGCAAGTCACGTCATCATCTCTCTGATGGCATGGTCTTCTTCAGCAATGAAGGATGAACACAAACTCTTCCCTTCACCCTCGCTCACTACCCATATCTAGTCAGTTGCCAGATCTGTCAATTCCACCTTCGAAACAATTCAAATTTGTACCCCCCTCCCTGTTGACTCCAGCTACTACCTTATTCCAGATCTTCACCACCCCTCATCTTACTCCTTGCAATGTCCTCTTAATTGGTCTCTCTTGTCTCCTGTCCATCTTCCTCAGTCTTAAGTCTGACCAGGTCACTACTTGGCTCAGAAAGCCCCCTTTAACCTCTTGGATGACACACGTCAGTTCAGTTCACATGAGTCTTCCCATGCTTTTCTGCATTTATAATATTTATCATTTCTTATAGCACAATCATATTCCATTTCATTCATTCACTACAACTTGTTTAACCATGTCCTAGTTGATAGGCATCTCCTTTGAAAGCAGCTAGGTGATACACTAGGCAAGAGCACTGAACCTGAAATCAAGAAGACACTTAGTAGGTGTGGGAAGTCACTTAAGCTCTGTTCACCTCAGTTTCCTCAACTGTGAAATGGGGATAATGAGAGCATTTACCACCTAGGGTTGTTTCTGAGAATCAAGGGAGGTGATGATTGTAAAGTGCTTTGCACAGTGCCCAACATATAGTAGGAGTTTTACATATATATGTATGAGTTATAACTAGCTAGCAAAACCTTATAACTTATAACTAGCAAACCTTAAAGTACTATATAAATGGAAAATTTCAACTAGAGAGCTGAGATCTTGTTTTTTTGTAGCCTAACCAGATAAGACTAGGGGATCCAGACAACTAATTTCTTAGAGTGATCCAGTCTTCCAGTTTTTGGTGAAGTTAAAAAGAATAATACTTTTAGAAAACTGGGTAGTTTTCATCCCAAAAACCTTTGGAAAAATGAGGGGAAAAAAAGCCAGAACTTTACCTCAATACATGATGCAAATAAATTTAGAGAATTGGCCAATAAAAAGTAATTAGAAGGGAAAAAACAGGGTTGGAAATGTTAAAAAATATCTATTTTAACATAGGTAAGCCTGAATATGTCTTCAGCTCTGCTCCACTGTATGGTAACTCCAAGGGGGAGCATTCTTACAGCCAAGCCCACAAGCTGAGCCAACCATCTGGCAAAAAAAAGCCTCAGGAGAAACAAAAACCTTACTCAAAAACCACAGGCTTCTCTCCAAACCCAGTCAGCCCTGCTCTCTGTGAACTGACAGAGAAAATGGTCTTTGAAGGACAACATGCAGTCAAAACACTCTTATGGCTACTTAATTCTCATCTGTCACTCTCTATCTACGGGCTCCTTCCCCACTGCCTACAAACCTAGGTCTTCCCTATTCTTTAAAAACAAGCAAACAGAAAAACCAAATAAGCCTTGCCTATCCCTCAAATTATCATCCTGCGTCTACGTTCTCTTTCATAGCAAAACCCCTAGAAAAATCCATCTACATTCATTGTTTCTACTTCCTTTTTTTCCCCTCAGTTTTCCATCCCCTCACCTTCACCTGACTGAAACTGCCTTCTCCAAAGTTTCCACCACCAAATCTGATGGTCCTTAGTTGTTTTTTTTTTTTTCTGTGCAGCTTTTGACAGTGCTGACCACCTTTGGACAGTCATAGCATCCATGTCTTGTACCCTAACTGTGGATATACCCCATGACTCTATCTCGGGTTTCTTTTCTACGCTTTATTCCCTTTCTCACGATAATTTCATCTGCTTCCATGAATTCAACTATATACAGTCCTATTCTCTCATGAACTTGAATTCTGATTTCAGTATCTATTGGACATTTCAACCCTCAGGCATCTTTAATTCATACATCCAAAACTGAAGTCATCATCTTTCCCCCAAACCACCCTTCCTCCTAACTTGATTACTTCTGTATCACCTCCCTTTCAATGACCTTGGTTCTCAATCTTAGCAGCACCATGAAGGAGCTAGGTAGAGATCCTGGAGCCAGGAAGACCTCAGTTCAAATTCAGGTGCAAATACTATCTAGTTAGCCCCCATTTGCCTCAGTTCTTTCAATTGTAAAATGGAGAATGAGAACACCTACCTCACAGGGTTGTTGTTAGGATCAAGTGAGATATTTGTAAAAGTGCTTAGCACCACGCCAGACACGTAGCAGAAGCTGTACAAATGATCCTTCCCTGCCTTCTCCCTCTGCCTCCCTCTATGCTTAACTGTTTGACATATCTTGTCCATTCTATTCCGGAACTCTCTCATCTCCCCGCTACTCTCTACTCACACAGTTACCCATTTGCTTCATACCCTCTTTGTTTTTTATCTCTCTCATCTCTAATCCATATCCATGTAACTACCAATGTGATATTCCTAAAGTGTAGATATGACCCAGTCACTTACCTGCCCCCAAATGTCCAGTGGCTCCCTATTGCTCATAGGATAAAATCTAAAAATTCTCCAACTTCAAGCTCTCCTCAAGCTTTCTTCAGCCTGCTTTTCTAGATTTATTACATATTGTCCTCTTCTAACCCTAGCCCTTTTTCAGGCAAGCAAGATGACTTTTCTGTTCCTTATTTACAGCATTCTAGCTCCTATCTCCATGTTTTGCACAGGTTATTCGTCATGCCTAGAATGCATTCCATCGTTGTCTCCACCTCTTAAGATTCCTAATCTCCTTCAGCGCTCAGTTTAAGTTACTTTGTACGTAAGCCTTCCCTGATTCCTTCTGGATCCTATAGACTCCCATCCTCTGAAATTATTTTATATTTACCCTGTGTATGTACGTCTGTATGCCTATATATGTCTGTATATACACACATATATGCACATATTACATTGAGAAATATATGTAATACAGTATATATTCTCTTGTTATATATAATATATATTACATTATAATATGTATTATATCTCAGTGCTTCTCAATGTTATATGTAAATACCAAATAGTAACTTCCTCTTTTACCCAGAACCTTGAGGATCTTTCCCTTCCAGTTTGATTTTTTTTTTTTTATTAAAGAGCCTATCCCTTGAGTAACTACTTATAGAAGCCTATTCATTGAATGGATGTATCTTACTCAAAGTGAGAATCTGCTAAAACCTTAGCCTAAAATGGCAAGAGTCTCCCATTGCATCCTGGGCCATTTCCAGTCATCCTGATGAATATCCTGCCACTGGACCCAGATGGCTCAGGAGAAGACAGCGAGGGTGGTGACCTTGCACAGGCCTCCCTCATTCAAATCAAAGTCAACTCCAAGTCAGGTCATCATCCTGATGTCATGGTCCTCTTTAAGAAGGAAGGACAAGTACAACAACAATAAATGTACATAATATTATTTTATTTTTACTTTTTTTGTGTTTTTCTCTATCCTTTTTTGTATTAAGAATTTTTCCTCCTAGCCCAGGGATTCCTAAACTTTGTCAGTCTTGATATCTCTAGACTTTCATTAAACTTTTTTGTGTTCCCTATTAAATATGAGAGGAAATAAAATCAAGAGTTTTATATATATATATATATATATATATATATATATATATGCATACAAGAAATAAAATAGATCAATTTTAATATGGTACATAATTGTTTACTGAATACTCTCCTTACCCCTGGATAAGCTTCTTATGCTCCCTGCAAGCATATGTACCTGAGGGCGCTTTAGTCATACTTGTAAAAGGTCCCTCATTGGTGCTCTTCTGGTTTTTTTTAATGATATGACTGTTAATATTTAGGTCATATATAGAATTTGAGTTTATTGTGGTTTACTGTGTAAGGTGCTGGTCCAAACTAAATTTCAACAAACATTTATTAAATACCTACTGTGGACTAGGCATCAAGGATGCCAACATGAAAAACAACACATTTCCTTAGAGTTACAATTTAATTAGTTTATCATTTTATAATTTTACAATTAATAGTACTAGTAAATTTAGTAAGCATGCACAAATAATGTTAGCAAGATAAAAATAAGTAAGCATATTGGAAAGGTCAAAGAGAAAGGCCCAGGAGATTCAATTAGGAAGTGATAACTTTTTATTTATAACTTACAGAAGGTATAAGAAGTCTCAGACTGAGGGAGTCTTGGAACAAGAGGCACTGATGGTACAAATGTTGGTACAAGAGGAATTGAGAAGCATAAGTGGTATAAACAAGAAGGGCGAATCAAAGAGGCAGCTTCTGAGGGAACTGTGTAACATGCTGAGAAATCTAGATTAAGCCAAATGGCTTGGAGATAAAAGAAACAAGGGTGGAAAATCAAAATCAAAAATGAGGAGATACCATCCAAAGTGCTCTTAAGTTCTTTTGGTAATGGAGAAGAAAGCTTGTCATGCCCAAGGATCTGGTATCTCTAGCTTTCCTTTTGGTAGGGGAAGCTGGAACATCGTAACTGTGCTGCTTCTCATTTTTTATTAATTTTTGTATTCTGAATTTAACACTAAAAAAATCAGTTCCATGTACACAGTAGAAAATAAAGAGAATTTTTGTGAAATTACACATCCTCATTATATACAGTTTGCTTCCCCTTTAAATATAAAATAAATTCAAAATGTAATTTCTAGAGCTGTGCTTTCCTTTACATTTTAATTAAAACATCTTCCTGGGACCAAGGAAGCAGAGTCTTGTCTCACCCTGCAGACCTTGTGTCTTGCTGGCAGGGTTCTGCAGCAAAGTTTGTATTCAATACCACTTCCCTGTTTCCACTAATGGAGCAATTGAAATTTGTTAGCCATGGAGATCAGGAGATCTGGAATCTCAAACCTTTTCTCCTTATTAGTCATATAAAATGTATTGCAGTTTAACTTTCAGTGCCTCCCAAGGGAACCTCCTTCATATGATCAGCAGTTTTGGAGAGAGAGAGCTGAATTTAGTTTTATTCCTGAAGGGGCAATTACACAATTGAATGAAATAAATTAGAGGTTGAAAATGAGTATTGCCACTGGATAAAGCAAGTGGGGCTTCCTAAAGCTCATTTCTCTAGTATCAACCACCAAAGACACTCTCCAGCTGAGATGCACTGAAAACACAGGTGTTTGCCTCTTAACCCCGCCAGCCTCCTTGGTGAGACCATTGAATGTAATAATGGGAATGTGTTGCTTCCACAGGCTCCCTGCACAGTAAGTGTTTCTCCCCCAGTAATTTAAGTACCAATATGTGAAACTGTTTTTGTTGCTTAAACACACACACACACACACACACACACACACATACACACACACACACACACACAGCATGAACTCCGTAGAAGCCTGGTTAAACACTACCTGAATGTTTTCCTAGGAAGCAGTTCCTAGGTGCAATTTGTTGAATGAGAAGCCAGACCTTCTCAATCAAGAATCTCAATGTTTGTGGTGCAATTAAATGTGCCCAATAATGAATTTTAATTCAGGAAAATAGAACTAGAAGGAACTTCCGTACTATCTAGTCCAACTTTCTCATTTTACAGATGGAGAAACTGAGGCACAGGAAGATGATGTGATTTACTCAAGGTCACACAGGTAGTAAGTGAGATTTGAACTTAGGTTCTCTAACTCTGGGCAGCTGAGTGGTGCAGAGGAGAGAGCACAGAGCCTGAAGTCGCGAAGGCTCATCTCCTCCCCAAGTTCAAATCTGGTTTCAGACACTAGCTGTTTCCACTTAACCCTATTTGCCTTAGTTTCTTCAACAGTAAAATGAGCTAGAGAAGGAAATGGCAAAGCACTCCAGTATCTTTGCCAAGAAAACCCGAAATGGGGCCACCAAGAGTCAGATGTGACTAAAAAAACCTCTAAACAGCAACAGCCACCTCTGACTGTACAACCAGTGTTCTTTATTCCGTGTCATGACTGGGCTGATCTACAATGTGGAGCCCAGGAGCAATAAAATAAAGGTGTTTCCTTCCTGATTTTTCCTGAAGAAATGATGCCACCGTTTCCAGATTAGGACTAAAATTGTTTTAGTCTGCTGTATTCTGGATTCAGCCTTTAGTGTGGCTGTACCATAGGAGCAGTATTAGCTGAATGTAATTTTAGATAACCAGTGCAGCAGACAAGCCCTGGGGCAAGAGATGGGGATGCATTTCTTTTTTATTACTTCCTGAAATGGGGATCTCAGATATGTAAGGACAGGGAAAATTCCTTCTTTTAAACTCAAAAGGAGCAGAAGGAGGGATGACGTGCTTATGAAAAATACCGAATAAAAATCATAGTTATCTCAAGTTCTGGGAAAGCTGCTTCTTTCTCATAAGAATTTGTGTTTTATAGCATTTAAAGCTACTCTCATCTTATAGAACATGAAACTGAAGCCTGGATAGCAGAAGTGATTTCAGGTTCAGTAGCAGGGCTGGGGTTTAAATCTAGGTCCCCTGACTCAAAATCCAATTCTAGGTAGAAAAGTTCATCACCCTGGAGAGCTGCTACTCTTTCACAGGAATTCTTTGATAATAATGTCTGTGGAGATTAGCAAGCTAATAGACCTTGGCAAGGTCAGTTTTTCTGTTGTAAATCTAGTCATCTTTTTGTTAAGACTCTATAATCTCTGTTTTTAAATCTTAGGAAGAATATGAGTAAGCATTTGATAACTATGTTTTACATATCTTACGTACTTTAACATTTTTTGAGTTAACAGTTGTTAGCAGTGTCCTATATAAGAACTGAATTAATCTATTTATTGATAGAATAAACCTGCATAACTCTCTTCACCTTTATTCTCATGAAGAATGGTGATCTTTAGAAGCCTGGTTAACCACAGTAATATACATAAAAATGATCTTTCACCTCCCAAAATTCTAAGCTTTTCAGTGTAAGTCTCTTAAACTTTACTTTGAATTCTGGGACTTGATGGGAAAATGTTTTTCACTATCACAAACTCCAAGTGGTTTCCATAACAGAACTAGCAGCTTAATAAGTAAGAGAAAAATGTCACAATATGTAAGAAGGATAGAGACCAGCTGTTTTTCCTCTTCACAGACAGTTGAGACCTGACATTGTGTTAAAGCTGGAGGAGTATTATGCAAGGGAAACAGTAGCTGATACGGGGGTGTTGTGAGACACTGAAGCCTGCCTTAAGAAGCATGATGCAGGGACTTGCAGCATCTCCTTTCCTTGAGCCCCCTGTGAAGGGATTGGGTGATGGTTTGTGAATGGTTCAGGTTCAGTACTCTGCAAAAAAACAGGGATACCATATGCTTTAATGATATATCTCTGTCATGAAGTAGCATATTGATGAGTATACACCTTGCTATCGATATATTTAGGAGGCACCTAGGTGGGTAAGTGGATAGAGCACTGGGTCTGGAGTCAGGAAGACCTGAGTTCAAATCTCACCTCAGACACTTAGTGGCTGTGTGACCCTAGGGAAGTCACTTAACTTCTGTCTGCCTTAATTCACTGGAGAAGAAAATGGCAAACCTCTCCTATATCTTTGTCCAGAAGACCCCATGGACAGTATGGTCCACAGGGTCTTGAAGAGTTGTACTGTATATTGGAGATATGTTAAGAAAAGTAATAGAAAAATAAATATTTGTAGTTGGCATTAGTACTAAAGATCCCCTAATTTCTATATTTGCTTATTGGATTAAAAATTGCCTAAATAGATTTCCATTCAGAAAAGATTAATTCATAGGGCATGCTTTAGATAATAAAACTGTGACATGATGTTGTACTTTATTTTTCTTCTATGCATTTAAAAAATTTTATTGATTTTTTTCTTTGCCCATCATTTGGCAACATCTCTTTCCATTCCATTCTTCTCTGCCCTCCCCCAGTCCCCAAATAGCAGCCCTTCTTTATAACAATTATGTAATGAAGCAAATCTAATATGTCTGAGAATAAATACTTTACCTATGAGTAGCTATGTGACTCAGTGGATAGCATTCCAGGTCTGGAGTCAGGAAGATTCATCTTACTGAGTTCAAATCTGGCATCAGACACTTTCTGGCTGTGTGACCCTGGACAAGTCACTCAACCATGTTTGCCTCAGTTTTCCTGTCTGTGAAATGAACTGGAGAAGGAAATGGCAAACCACTTCAGTATCTTTGCCAAGAAAGTTCCAAACGGAGTCAAAAAAGTCAGATATAACTGAGAAACTACTGAACACACACACACACACACACACACACACTCTACCTTTAGTTGGTCACTTCTCTTCATGAGGTGTGCGTTATATGTTTCAATATAAGTCTTTTGATGCCATGGTGATTTGATAATTTGGCCAGAATTCTGAGTTCTTTCAAAGTTTTATCATATGTTTTTTTCCCTCATCAGTGCTTTTCGTCTTCTTTCAGAAAGTAGATGTCACCAGCAGGGCTGTGATGGAAATAATGACCAAAACAATTGAATATCTTCAACCCAATCCAGGTAAGGGAAGATATTACTAACCTGGAAGGTCCTTTAAAGGTAACTACATTATTTCTTTGATGACATGCTTTCTGCTGATTCCATTTTTACCTCAGAATGCTGGACCTAGATTCAGGATACCTCAGCTTTCGTTCTAGTTCCACTAGCTGTGTAACTATTGATTGGCCACTCAGGCTACTGAGTTTCTGTTTTTTCCTCCAGGAAGTAGAGATTGTTTTGTTACCTACTTTATAGGGGTTGTTGTAAGGAAAGTTCTTAGGAAACCTCGAAGACCTGTAGAAATATGAAGTAGTGTGCTTGCTGTATAAGCAGCAGCCACCTGGGGACAAAGTTTTGGGTGGTGTGGAGCCAGTGTCCTACTTCATTATGCCTAAAGGAGTGTCAGGGCAAATCAGAAGGGCATGGCTCCTGATCCATTCAAAGGTTCTGGCCAATTATATTGTCTCCAACTTAATGGAAAGTTCTAGACTAGTAAAGATTCTCAGTGGCTGGTAGGAAACTATTCTGCTAGATCAGTTAATTTGGGAGATGTTCAACATGACCTTGACATGGGTAGTGCCTGAGATACAGTGGTTAAGAGAATACAAATTCCACTCCATTTTGATCACAGTCTAGTTTCCCGAAATCAGGCTTAGAAGTTGACTCTCATACCCCTCCTAAGATCATACTATAGCAGTAAAACCAGCCTGGGTTGCCTACATCTTATTTTGAAAATGATGGTTATATTGAACTGTCATAATGAAAAGCTACCAGTGGACTTGACTTTAAATTTTTATCTTTATTTCACTTTGTAAGAAGTAATGAAACTATAGGAGACAATAATGTACTCTCATTGGAAAGATCCCAGATGAAAATGATTGCTGGAGCAACCAACTTTATTATTCTTTCTCTTTGAGATCCTTCCACTGAGGATGCATTATTGGATCCTGAAATTTCTTCATTTCCTGTGACCTCCTCTGTCACAATGGCAGCATTGTAAATAAGTAAGGGTTCCTGAAATGCTGTTTTCAAAATGCAAGGGATGAAGGAGAAAAAAAAGAGAAGAGCCCTCAGGAAGGGCCTTGAGTCTTGGATTTAGAGGAGAAGGGCTGGGCATAAATCTCAGCTCTCAGTTCTACCACATTCAATCTGGATGACTTTGGGCAAGTTACCTGACTTTTCTTTATCTCAGTTTCCTTATCTTTAAAATGAAGGAGTTATATTTGATGACTTCCAAGGGCACCTCTGACTCTGGATCTATTATCCTATGATTGGATAACCAAGAGTTCTGGAGTTTAGGGATATATGCAAATATGGTATATGGGACTTTTCCCATGCATATGGCCTGTCTTGGTTCGCAAATATAAACCTTTAACAATCCTAGCAGTGGGATTAATCACATAGCAAGTGTTTACCAAGTGTTTTCACCTTGAAGGCCTGGAATTATATTCTCCAAAATACAACCAAGGTCAGAGGAAAGAGGACAGGTTATGGTGGTGGTGATGGTTATGTGGTTACCAGAATTCAAAAGGCAAGGCAGACCAGTTACAATCAGCAATTAATGTCAGTGACTATAGTAATCATTTTCCATACAATCATTTTCCAAACTAAAGAAGTCTGGGTTAGCACATAAACTCGAAGAAGCAGGTCTTCTTGACTGTTATTTCAATACGGGAATATTTTACTCTTATTCTAGTGCTGGTTGTTTTTCAGAGAGGGAGGAAAAGGCAAGCCAGGTAAGATTTCTTCAAAATGCATCAGTGACTCTGCAGAAGTCTGCTTTCCTTGGTGACTTTTCTGGTGTGTCTGGATTTGTATTCCCTTGTGTTATGTGTGTCTCTGGGGAAGTATTATATGCCGGGCTGCATCTCAAACTGCAGAGAAAGGAGAGAACAGATGGTTTCATTCTTTTAAGGTATCTAATGATTTTTTAAATTTCCAGAGTTGCTACAGTTAAAATCTAGAAAAGATATTTTAATTGAGCCCCAAATGAACTGAATCAAGGCTTGTTTTTACCTCCTCAAAAATATTGAAAGAGGAAGTGGTTTGGAACCTTTTAAAAATAAATTATTCTTGGAAATGATATATTTTTATAGTATGTTAAATGTACTAATGAGCTGCCAGCAGAAAAAGGGTTTATGGGTCTTTGAGAAGCATGTGGACATCTGCCACAAAGGAAAATGATGGCTACTCCTGGGGCAAATGTAATGTTAGTTTTCACTTTAGTGATTAAGGGGAAAGGAATTAAGCTGTTAGATTGGAGCCATTAATGAAAACTATTGTCATTACTACCCCCACTACCACTGCCAACAAAAGACCATCATTTAGTAGTTCTGCAAAATTTAAGCAACTTTTATTCAACTGGCATATTCGGGACTTGATTATTTGTCTGCTTTTTACGTCACTGAGAGTAAAACCATAAAACCTTCTGGGACTGGGATGGGGAGAAGCATCCTAACCACTAATACTATGGTGGGATAGTGAGGGCAGAAGAATAACATGATGCTTCTTGCTCAGCATCAGATGTTGAACGTAGTCAGTAAATGCTGTGGGTAAGATGTGAATCCAGATCTTTTTGACTGCAAGTTTAACAGTTAATCATACTTTGGCTTTTCTGCTCTTGCCCTATTAACTAACTGTGTGATCTTGGACAAGTGTGGCATAGCGGAAAGAGCATTAGATTTGCCATCAGAAGACCTTATTATTTTTTTGACCTTGAACAAATGCTTTGCCTCAGTTTTCTCTTTCATAAAGGAGAGACTAAACTACTTGACTTCTAATTTCCCTTCGAGCTCTAAATCCCTTTACCCTCTCTAGGATATTGTTTTCTAACATACAAATGAAAGGATTTTCCGAAGTAGTCTCCAAGTCCTTTCTAGCTCACATGCTTTATGAATAATGAAATTGTTTAAATGATTAGACTAAAATTTCCTTGAGGTTAGGGTCTTGTTCTTCGTCTTTTGTACAGTGTCTATCCTATAGCCTTGAATGTAGTAGTTCCTCAATAAATATTTGTTGAATGAATGAAAAATATGTGTCCTTTTTCTTTCCTGCCATTGGTACATCTGTATATATGAGCCTTAGGGTGACAATTTTTTAAAAATTTCATACAATATGGATTCAGATTAGACATGACCTCAGAAAGAATTTATTCTGGCCCTTCTTGTGTGACAGATGAAGGAAATTAAGCCCAGAAAAATAAAGTGACTTGTTCACAATCCCATAGATGAACCCAGTTCCTCTGACTCCAAATACCTCTGTATACAGCACTGCCTCTCAAGTTCTTATTAGACCTTCAGCATAAATTGAAAAATAATGCTATGCTGTCTACATGAAGAATCATTGAGCAGGAAAAATTCACAGAAGACCCATGATTTCCTAAAGAAAATGCTTTTCAGTTTGTCATGTTTGAACTTTGCCTAATTCTCAGACACGACTGAGGTTGCTTATTAAATAAAGGTCTTAGATCAGGAGTTTTCAGATAATTAAAAAATCATTTCAGAAATAATGGGCAAGATTTTGTTGAAAGTTTAAGGCAGCTGCCTAGAGTGTTTTAAAATATCCTGGAAGCCTCTGGTAACAGACATGAAATAAAAAAGTATTATAAATTGCGTTGCCCCAGGCAACATTTTGCACTTAGTGCCCTTTTAATCATCTTTCTACATAGATGTAGGCAGTTAGGTGGTGTGGTGGATAGAGCACCAGCGCAGGAGTCAGGAGGACCTGAATTCAAATCTCACCTCAGACACTTGACACTCACTAGCTGTGTGACCTTGGGCAAGTCACTTAACCCCAATTACCTTATCCTGGGTCGTCATCTCCAATCATCCTGAGAAGTATCAGGTCACTGTATTCAGATGGTTTTGGAGAAGAAGTGAGACTAGTGACCTGCACAGCCCTCCCTCACTCAAAAACAAAATCAAGTGCAAGTCATGTCATCATTTCTCTGATGGTGTGGTCTTCTCCGGCAACGAAGGACAGACACAACAGCAACATAGATGCACAGAGAAAATAGTGAATGTAGCATAATTGGTGATACAAAATTGAAAAGTTTCAGGGGAAAGATGCATCATGATTATTACTTCTTAAATAATTTGGTCTTAATATATGTATTCTAAAACATATAAATAGATAGAGTAGCTACCACCCTAAAATACCTCATTCTCCTGACTTTTTGCCGTGTTCATCATATTAATTCTAAGATCATAGGATTAAGTGGAGGGGTGCAGAATTCAGTCAAATGTCCTCATTTTACATGGCACTGAAGCCCAGTGAGGTAAAGTGCCATTTGTCCAAGGACAAACAGGTGATAGAGGCAAGATTTTAATCCAGGTCCTTTTTTCCATATCCATTGTTATTTCCATTATACCTTAGTCTGGGTTACTTTGCCATCTAGTTTGTCCTTTCTTCACTGCTAAAATAAGATGCTGGAAAAGTTCATAAAATCAAGGTGAATTTATATGTTGTATATAACCTGATCATGGTCCGGGATCTTGACGTAGAATTACTACGGACCTAAGCAGTGGTCTTTGGCAGTTTACTTGTTGGTCAACTCGTTTGGTGCTATTGATTTATGCTAATTAATTTCCTGAGTTTCCTTAGACACCTTTGAGATTTGGTAGCTGTGATAATATGTGCAAGGTCTATAAGGAAATCATTACTTTCATGCATATCCTTCCCACAAATGGGGCCTTATTTCAGTTCTACAAATGTCTTCGTATATCAAAGTGCCTATGGTTACTCTAAACTACCACATTGAAGTTATAGGGTTTGCTGCAATGTTCACTGACACCAGAAGTTCATTGAGGACTCTTAACCAAGGTTCAGAATGAAGATTTAGCCAAGGAATGCAACACACATGGTCTGAAGGATGCAGGAACCTCATTTGCTATTGTCTCTCTTATCGGATTCCTAGATAATTGAAACACCTTGACAGTCAATGATGGGATGGTTTTTTGACCGTAACCATAGTGTATGTACTTATATGTATACATCATTATTTCCCTGGTAGCATATAAATTTCTTGTGAACTGTTTCATTTGTATCTTTCTATTCTAAGCATTTAGCATGGAGTCTGGCATGTAGCAGTCTCTTAATAAATATGGGTTGATTCGATGATGTAGAGTTTTCAAAAGCACTTTCACATATCATCTGGTTTGACCTTTACAAAAACCCTGTGACCAGGCTTGGAAGTTATTGTTATTTTTCCATTTTTTGAGCTAAGGAAGTTAAGATTTATTGTTAAAGAAATAACTGTTAACTAACTCTTAAGATTTAGAGAGTTGAAGGTCAGTGGCGGAGGTAGAACTCAGACTCAGGCAGTCTGACTCCAGATATAGGGAACTACTTCCTCTACTCCAAAGTTCCTTCCCTGGTGACTTCCATATATTTTTAGTCAACATTATCATGGATTAATGAGAGTCTCACTCTTGATTATATTTTCAGGTCATCATTTTTCCTTAGCCACAGCTCACTTTTGTCATTTAGCTTGTGATTTATATTCTGCTGGGGAAAGAAGCACCTTTTTTCTTCTCCTAGGAGATTACATGAGCAATTCTACCTCATTCTCTCATAAAGCAGTTTTCTAGCTTGAGCTAATTTTGTCATTTAGAGGTGAAGTGCTATCAAAGAAATTGATGCTCGAAAGGAAAGAAACCAATGACTAAGATGCCACATTATGGTCCTGTTATCTAGGGCATGAAAACAGTAAAAAAGCCAGCCTCTCATGCTTCAAGACATGCAATCAGGAGAGCAAAAAGGCCAGAGCCATGGTCAGTGGTCTTGTCTAGGAACCAGCAGTCTTCTAAAGGACAAGGTACATTTTCTGTGCTATCCTTAGGCCATAATTTGGTGAAGAGCTACATTCTATTATATATACATATATTCTATATTACATAATATAGACATACATATTATGGGTGAAAAAATATGTGTGTAGGGGTACATACACACATATATTGAATTTGGTGCTAGAGATTTTATAACAACTTAATCTTTATTCGTTTATATACATATATATATATAGACATACCATGTATATATACATACACATATATAATATATATTACTTTATTCTGTTATAGGATCACCCTGTTTCTCCTAAGTTTCCAGTTATAAGGAATTGAGTATCTCCCAAGTTTTTGCCTCTTGGTTGAGGAGAGCACTTTAACCCTTCTTTTACCTGACAACCTTAAAATACTAGAAGAGGGCTTTTAGAGACTCTGCCCCTCCAGTCTTTGTGCTAGATATTCCAGGTCCTCAATCTTGTCAGTCCCTTTATAGTCTCATTTCAAGTCTCCTCATCATTCTAGTCCCATTCGTAGGATTGTGGATTGAGATTTGGAAGGGTTCTTAGAGATCATCTAATAAGAACATCAATTTTTACAGAAGAGGAAACAAACTCAAGGTCAAATAGGTAATGGATAGGAGGGTCAAGATTTAACTCCAGGTCCTTGGACTTCAAAGTCAGCACTCTACCGTTTACACAAAGTTACCTCCAATTGCCTTACTCCTTCCAGTCTTCCAGAGGGACAACTGAGGCTCCTGTAGAGCTGACACCAGTAGTAAGTGGTTTATTTTTTGACTAAGATCTTCTGAGTCCAAATCCAAGTTAGACTCTCTTTGCTCAGAATGTGACACACTTCTGGTCTCCTCACGTGTGTAGAATATGTCTGGTGGCAGTGAGACAAAGATAAAAGTGGAGTTAAAAACATAACTTTTTGTAAATCTTGCTCTAGAGATGATTAAGGAAAAAGGTTAGGTCTATATTTTTTGTTGATTTCAGAAAATGAGTAAGAGGAATTTCTTAAACCTAGGGAGTAATGCTAAAGTCTGCTATCTAGGATTATCAAAATAACCTCCTAACTCATACATGCCTAGAATATATTGCAGCTGGAACAGATTTAGATATCATCCAATTCAACCTTGTGATCAGAATCCTGAATGGTAGCACAGTGAGATATCTTGAGGTCAACTGGTTCAACTTCTTGCTTTCAGTAGTCATGGCTTTACTATCCCCATCTTAGAAATTCTCAGTCTCTCATTCAAAGCCATATACAATCTGGCCCCAACATATCACTGCTAATCTACTCGTTGTCCTTCCTACAGGCTCATTTTTTTGTCACCCTTCCATGGCTCATGCCCTTTCCCTGACTGTGACAATACAATACCTTAAGGTTTTGACCACTCTGTGAGGTAGGTAGTCCAAATCAGTCAGTCAGTGAACATTTATTAAATGCCTACTAGGTGACCAGCACTGTGCTAAGTCCTGGGATACAAAAAGATGCAGAACACAGACTCTACCCTCAAATACCTTGTAATCAGTAGACAACAGCAAGCAAATACTATACAAAGCAAACTATATACAAGATAAGTAGGAAATAATTAAAAGAGAGAAGATTCTGAAATGAAAGGGAGTTCGGGAAGGTTTCTTGTAGAAGGTGGAATTTTAATTGAGAGTAAAAAGAAGCCAGGGTGGTCAATATGTCAGAGTGGGGGATGCAGAATATTCCAAGTGTAAAGGAGCAGCCAGAGAAAAATACCTGAAGTCAAGAGATAGAGTGTCTTGTCTGTGGAGCAGTGAGGAGGCCAGTGTCACTGGATCAAAGAGGATGTGTTGGGGAATAAGGTGTAGGAGAACTGGAAAGGTGAGAGGGGACTGGGCTATGCTGAATGCCAAACAGGACCTTTGGTGCCTCTTTTTCATATGAGGAACCAGAGTCAGAAAGTTTGACTTGTTCATGGTCACCAGGCTGGTATTAAGTCATGAAGCGTTTATTAAACAGTTACTAGGCGCTAGGTAACTGCTAAGCTCTGGCCATAAGAAGATGGGCAAAAACCAGTCCCTCTCCTCAAGGAGCTCTCACACTGATGAGAGAGGCAACGCGCAGACAACTATGTAGCAACAAGTTAAATTGCACAGGATCTCAGAGGGAAGGACCTAGCATTTAAGAGATCTGGGAAAGGCTTCTTGCAGAAAGTGTAATTTTAGCTTAGACTAGGCAGCCAAGAAAACCAGGAGGCAGAGAAAAGAGGGAAAGTATTGCAGACGTGAGGTACAGACAGTGAAAATGGACACGGTTGGTAGATGTATCTTGTGGGATGAACAACATGGAGACCAGTGTCACTGGATCGCAGAATATGTTGAAAATATGGTGCATAATGACCAGAAAAACAGGAAAAGGCCAAGTTATGAAGAGTTTTAAAGCTAAACAAATGATTCTACATTTAATCATGATGACAGTAAACAACGTCTGAAGTTCACTGAATGAAAGGAATGTGCTGGGGGCAAGGCAGGAGTGTGTGTGACATGGACAGACCTGTGTTTCAGGAAGGTCTCTTTGGATGGTCAAGCATTAGGGAAGAGAAAGGAGTGTATATGACAGACAGACAGGCAGAAAGGTCAGTACTTGATAATTGATGGGATGTGGGCAGGGAATGGGATCACAGGGAGCAAGGAAGGTTCTAATCTCTCTTGCTCTCTCCACTGTGCCAAGAGGCTTCTCCAGCTCAGATGCTCTGTCCGCTAGAGCTTCTCCCTTCCTTGTTCCTTGCAAGCTCAGTGCTTGGTGCTTATACAGTCATTTGGCATTTAACATACACTTTCTCTACAGTTAGTTCATTTTGCCTATGTATATCTTATCTCTCCAACATAATCACACATGTGTTATCTTGTTCCCAGTACCTGGCAGTTTCAACGGAAATCACATTTGATTTGGAGGCAGAAAACCCAGCCTTTATTTTAGGAAGATGTTCATTTGAAAATAAACACGGCAGGATGACATAACGGATAGAGAGCTGGCCTCAGAATCAGGAAGAGCTGAGTTCACGTCCTGCTCCTAATGCATATTGACAATATGGTCAAGAGCAAATGTTAATTTCACTTAACTTAAAATCAAGTGTTCAAGTCCTCCCGCATTAGATTATAAGCTCCTTAATGACAGAGACTGACTCTTGTCTCTTTCTCTATCCCCAGCACTTTGTATAGTGCCTGGCACATAGTAGGTGCTTAATAAATGTTTATTGTTTGGTTGATCTAGGTAACTCTGTAATTTTCTAAATTCCAGAGAAGGTGCCAACTTGCTTTTCTAGAGAGAATTCTATACCTGGGAATCCCTTATATCAAATAATCGCTCAGTTTATTCCATGAATTAAAAATAATAAAGAAAAGAAGTCACAGGTCCTTTCCTAAAATGGGATGTTCAGAAGTAAACCAAGTATTCCAGGTATAGTACAGTGTAAAACAGAGCTGTCACGTTATTCTTCCTTCCAGGTGCTTTGAACCCAGTAGGTATTTCATTGTTTATTGAGTTATTTATTTTAAATTAATAGAAGTGAATACAATCTGATAGACCAACTTGTTTCTAGAAGGTCCTTGTTACAATACAACTCCTTGTGAGTAGGAATTATTTCATTCTTTATATCCTGGTGCCCAGCATATAATAAGTGCTTAATAAATGCTTATTGATTAAAATTGATTGATCAGTGTGGATCTAGAGTAAGTGCTTGAAGGAATGCTCGTAATAGCATTCTCTCATTAGTATGTGAGTGAAATGATTTTATGACATTAGCTCATTTTCACCTTGCAAAGCCAGAAAACTAAGCCCTAAGGGGATCACATGGATTTTTAAAGACTCAGATGCATCTGGCCAGTTTCAGGGATTTTAATTTCAGCCTATATCATTAATCATCAATGTACAAATTACAACCTACCAGGAGCAGTGAGAATGATAATTCTTAGAACTCATTTATAAAGCCCTCTAATGTTTTCTTTCTCCACAACTCTGGAATGAAAAATAGTGCCAGAGAGATTGAATAGCGACATGTGTTCTCATCCTCATTTTATAGATCAAGAAGTAAGCACAGAGAATTAATGATTTGCCTAGGGTCACATAGCAGGTAAGTGAATCGCAGGCTGTAAAGTGGATGATGGGTTCACATTTTTTTAAAATAGGAAAGACCCATAGAAGTCCTAAAATTATTAAATTTTCAACTTCCTTCCAAACCTGTAAAGTCTGCTTTGAGTGAGAGACTGAACTGATTCCAACTGAAAGTACTTTCATTTTTAGAAGAAAACCACTCAGTCAGCCCCAGTTAGACGGTTTGTTTCCACTCTTTCTTCTCACAACAAGGGCATTGACTTCCGTTCAGCTGTGACCAGAATCAGAATGGTCCTCAGTGAAAGCAGTACATTTTTCACTTTTGAGTAGGGAGTTTGATTGGAAGGAGCTGTGGATGTCCCAAATGACTTCCTTAAAAGATGGCATAGCTCTGATTGAGGCTAAAAATGAAACCATAGGCTTCATCAGGCAGCACCACAATGGAGAACACTGGGGGAGGAGGATGGGAAAAGTTCATCTTCATGGATGGGAACTTAATTCAATTTTCCCTTCCTGTTTTTTTTTTTTCTTTAGCACACTCCTTCACCCTTCTCTTCAGGAACAAATCTCATTTTAAATTCTTCACTTCTCTAGATAGATAAATTGCCATTCATGATAATCAATTTCATCTTTCCTCCTTGTGAGAATGTTTTTTTTCCTTTCCTTGTATGTTGTCTTTGGAGCTACTTCTTTATGAAAACATTTCATGTGGTTTAAAGAATCTTTTTTTTCTATAAAAATTGAATGATTTGTCTAGAGCTGAAGTGAGGATTGTGAAGTTGACTTAGCCACTGATTCATTTCAGATCTTGCAAATAATTTTTCTCCGTAGTAATGAAATATGGATAGAAATCACTATCAAAGCAATCTTCCTTAAAGGTCATGTCTGATCATGTCACTCCCCCACTTAGTCACCTCCAGTGGCTCCCTATTACATCCAAAATCAAATATAAAACCCTCTGTTTGACTTTTAAGGTCCTTCATAACCTTTTCCCACACCCCACTCCCATCTTTACACTCTCTTACACCTTGCTCCCATCCATATATTCTATGATTGGCTGATTTAGGTCTCCTTGCTGTCCCTTAGACAAGGCACTCCACCTCCCAACTGTATTTTCACTTGAATTCTTTCCTTCTTCACTTCCACCTCCTGGAATCTTTAGCTCCCCTTAAGTTTCAGCTTAAATCCTACCTTCTCTCCGAGAAGCTTTTCACAGTCCTCTTTAATGTTAGAACCTTTCCTCTGTGGGATGTTCTCCAAGTTTTCCTCTGTATGTCTTATCTGTACATTGTACAAATGTACACTTGTGCAGTGCAACAAATGGTGTTTCCCCTTATTATATGTGAGATTCTTGAGAGGGACTGTTATTTCCAGCATTTATCACAGTACCTGGCACAAAGTCGGCATTTAATAAATGAGCGTTGGCTTAACCAAAAGCTTGATGTCCTGGAATAGACTAATGAAGAAAAGTCCAGAGTGATGAGATTTCTAAAATTTCCATTCTGTTTTTTAAAAATTTAAGTAATTGTTTTTAGTTGTTGCCATTTACTTCCATAAGATTTTGCATTCCACATTCTCTCTCCATCTCTCCCCTGTCCCCCAAGATGCCGTGACATATGATATATGCTCTACATATATAGTCGTATTAAACATTTCACATTAGTCATGTTGTAAAGAAGAAATACAACCAATGGGAGAAACCATGAGAAAGAAGAAGAAGAAGAAGAGGGGGGGGGGGGGAGAGAGAAACGGAGGGAGGGAGAGGGAGGGAGGGAGAGAGTGCAAATAGTATGCTTCCATCTGCATTCAAACTCCATAGTTCTTTTTATGGCCATGCAAGTCTTTTCAGGTTTTTCTCAAGTTCATCTGCTTGTCATTTCTTATGGAACAATAATATTCCATTACATTCATATAACATAACTTGTTCAGCCATTCCCCAATTGATGGACATCCCCTCAATTTCCAATTTTTGGCCACCACAAAAAAGAGTTGCTATAAATATTTTTGTACATGTGGGTCCTTTTCCCATTTTTATGTTCTCTTTGGGATGCAGCCCTAGAAGTTCTGTTGCTGGGTCAAAGGGTATGTGCATTTTTACAGCCCTTTGGACATAGTTCCAAATTGCTCTTCAGAATGCTTGGATCAGTTCACAACTCCACCAGCAATGCATTCATGTTCCAATTTTCCCACATCTTCTCTAATATTTATCATTTTCCTGTTTTGTCATGTTAGCTAATGTGATAGGTATGATGTGGTGCCTCAGAGTTATTTTGATTTGCATTTCTTGTAATCAATAGTGATTTAGAGCATTTTTTCATATGACTAGAGAGTTATAATTTCTTCATCTGAAAACTGCCTCTTTATATCCTTTGACCATTTATCAAGTGGAGAATGACTTGTATTCTTATAAATTTGACCCAGTTCTCTATATATTTTAGAAATGAGGCCTTTATCAGAGACACTGGTTGTAAAAACTATTTCCCAGTTTTTTCCTTCCCTTCTAATTTTGATTGCATTGGCTTTGTGTAAAACCTTTTCAATTTAATGAAATCAAAATTATCAATTTTGCATTTCATAATGTTTTCTATCTCATTTGTCACAAATTCTCCATCTATCTGACAGGTAAACTATTCCTTGCTCTCCCAGTTTGCTTATAGTATCAACCTCTATATCTAAATTATGTACCCGTTTTGACTTTCTCTTGGGATAGGGTGTAAGATGTTGGTCTTTGCCTCTTTTCTGCCATACTATTTTCCAGTTTTCTCAGTAGTTTTTGCTCAATAATGAGTTCTTATCCCAGAAGCTGGAGTTTTCGGGTTTATGAAACAGTGGATTACTATAATCACTGACTACTGTATCTCGTGTATCTAACCTATTCCACTGATCTAGCAGTCTATTTCTTACCCAGTACCAACTTGTTTTGATGATGATTGCTGCTTTATAGTAATTTAAGATCTGGTTTGGCAAGGTTATCTTCCTTTTCATTTCTTTTCATCAATTCCTTTGATATTCTGGAACTTCTTTTCTTCCAGATGAATTTTGTTATTTTTTCTAGTTCTATAAAATAATTTTTTGGTAGTTTAATTGGTATGGCATTGAATAAATACATTAATTTAGGTAGAATTGCCATTTTTATTATATTAGCTCAGCCCACCCATGAGCAACTAATGTTTTTCCAATTATTTAGATCTGACTTTATTTGTGTGAAAAATGCTTTGTAATTGTGTTCATATAGTTCCTGAGTTTGTCTTGGTAGATAGGCTCCAAGATATTTTATAATTATAATGTCTACAGTAACTTTAAATCAATTCCATTTTCATTATGGAGTAATCCCATGGCATGATGCCTTATTATTGACATACTATAATATATTGATATATTATAGCTGTTTATATTTGGGCCTTATCCCCTAATATACTGTAAGTTATGTCTTGTCCCCCATGCAGAATGATAATAATAATGATAAATTAAAAATATTAATAGCATTTATGAAGACTTTACATAGTGTACCTCCTTTGGTCCTTACAATAGCCCTGTGAAGGTAGGTGTTATTAGACATAGATGAAGAAACTGAGGCAGAAAGAGGTTAAATGACTTACGGATACTCATACAGCTGATAAATACCTGAGGCATGATTTAAACTCTTTTTCACGGCTCTAAGTCCTGTACTTTGACCACTATGTGACTGAGCTGCATAGAATAAGCAATTTATGTTTATCAGTAAAGGTAGTTTAATGCATTTCTTCACTTTCCCAGCAAAGAAAATAACCTTCCTAACACTGACTTTTGATCATCCTTCCAAGAATTGGAAGGATCTTAATTTTCGTAACTAATTATTACCACCCAAGCCTACTTTTGAATATTGATGAAATACTTCCAATTTCAGGTTTTAGAACTGGAATTGGAGATTACATAGTCTAGCCCTCTTATAAGAAAAATGAAGTCTCAGAGACAGATGTGTGATGAGAGTCTTTCTGGCTTCTCTTTCTTCCTGCTACTTACTTAAGATGAGCCTACCAGAGTCTACAAAATCTGCAAAATCAAGCTCAGCAACTACAGATCTGGGGCTAAATGGCTATTTTTCCATTTTAGCTGATATCTTCTCCTCCTGCCCTCTGTTCTTTGATCTGTAAAACATTAGCTTCCCTTTCTCACTCTTTGAGATCCCATTCTAACCATCTTACTTACGTAACCAAAACCTAAATATTATAGCTGGGAACTGATGTTTGTGGTTCACTGACTTCAGTGAAATCTGCATTTTGAGTATGATAAGCTGTGTTATTGTACTCTGTATAGTTGATTATATGAATGACAGCAGTTCCTAACCAATAGATCCTGTGATAGTTTCCATAACGTCAGTAAATTGCCCAATTTACTGTTAGATAGTGGCAGTATTGAAGCTCAAACCTACATCATTTGATTCCAAATCGCAGTCCTTTTTTCTGCTATAGTGCAGCATTTTTGACAGTTTATCCTCACTTCAGTTTTGTATATGAATGCAGGGCCAGAAACCCATACCCTAAATTAGATCACTCTTTGGGGATAATTAAGTAAGAAAACCCCAAACCAAAGAACCATAACCTATAACTTTGACATCACTGACTGTTCTCTTTTTTTTCGCTCTTTGTTGCATCATTGCAACAAATATGGAAAGTATGCAAAAAACAAAGGTGAAAGTGTTGACAGCTTGTGACATCACTAAGATCATTCTTCATAATCACTTTGGCACTGGCCTCCTTGTCCAGGAATATCCCAATTGTATCTTTGTGACTTATTAAACTGAAGCTAATTAGGATAAAAAATACAAGGCAGTCTTGAGGTAGGGAATTTAATTTCCTCCTGTCTTGGGGAGTTGCCTCTGAATAAATGGTGACATATCTTTTGGGTATCATAGATTCTAGCTTAAGTCAGGTCTTCCTAAGTGAAAAATGAGTACTGAACCTTACTATTTCTGGCTTTTTCACTAACTGGCTATATGAGTTTGGGCAAGTCATTGAAGTTCTTTGGGCATGAATTTTCGCATCTACAAAATCAAAGAGAATGATCTATTTGGGTGCGAAGATCTCTTCTGGCCTCAAAATTACATGACCAATAGTAACTAGTATTTGAGATCCACAGAGAAATTTTCCTTAGAACATATCTATGTGATAGTGACTGCAAGTATTATTTTCCCTATTATTATCTCTGTTTAGTTGGGGAAATTGAGGGAAGAAAAGATAAATGACTTGCCCAGAATCACATAGTTAATAAATGTTAGAGCAGGGATTTGATAACTTGTGATTCTGTGTCCAACATTCAAAGCTTTTTGTTGATAGATCTATACATAGGTCAAAAGAAAGAAAGAGGAGAGAGAGAGAGAGAGAGAGAGAGAGAGAGAGAGAGAGAGCGAGAGAGGAATAAAAATTTAAGTGCTCACCTTGTGCCAAGAACTATGCCAAGAGTTGAAAATATAAATATAAATGAAAGTAAATGTGGCCCCCACCCTCGAGAAACTTCAATTCTAATGGTAGGAAAAACCATAAGTAAAAGGGGGCTGAAAGGAAGATAGGGGTAGGAAAGGGCAGGTGCTGTTGAACTAGGAGCAGGGACTCGAGAGAAGTGAGCATAGTTTATCAAGGCACTTTCTCAAATGGAGGGCAGAAACTCTCCACTGGAAGGAGGCCAGCTCCAGGGAAGAGACATCTCCAGGGTGAGAAGGCAGCTGGAACAGAGTTGGAGAAGACAGGAGAGTTAGGACCAGAGCTGAGCAAGAGGGAATGTATGGTTTATTTGGGCACTTCCTCAAATACAAGTTTTAGGCAACAACTTCCTAAAGGAAGGAGGGCACTGGCTATAGGGACAGGGACTAAGATATTTTCAGGATGATACTTTTGGTAAATCTATTGGTATAATTCAGCAAATGTTTATCAAGTGTCTTTTATATGCAAAATACTGTGATTGGTGTTTGGGAGAATAAAAAAATATATCATCTTTACTTCTAAAAGGTAATACTGTATCCTGGTAGGGGAACAAGTCCATATCTTTGAGAATAGAAGTAGCTTGACTCAGAGTAGTACATGTGAAAATATGTGTATACTCTTAAATTAACTTCTATCACATACATGAGCGTCACAGACTTTTAGAACGAGGAAATACCTCAGAGATCACCTCCCTTTAGGAGTCCTTAACATTTTTTGTGTCACTGTGCTTGGGCAGTATCTAGTGAAGTCTCTGGATTCGTTCTCAGAATCATGCTTTTAAAATGCATAAAATATCTAGAATTACAAATGAAACTATATTGAAATATCGTTATCAATTTTTTTTTTAAAACTTACGAACATCAAGTTAAGAACTCTGGATCTAGTTCAGCTTCCTCATTTTATATGTGAAAAAGTTAAAGGATGGAGGTGGAGGGAAATTTCTCCATGGTCATGGAACTTATTAATGGCAATAACCATTAACTAGCTATAGACTGACTAGGCAGAATCTTTCTTCTCTGGTCATCCCTCGTTGCTCCTTCATACCCATCCATGACAACACTATTCATCAGATGGCCAAATCCCATTCTCCCTAATTTTTCTGTTTGACCCTCTGGAATCTTTGTCTTGTTTAATATCTGTTCTTCATATTAGACCTGTAGCCTTTTTCTGGAATTATCACAGATACACATTCACATACAATGTCTCAAAAGTCCCAGTGCAGTTTTAAACAATTTTTCAGTTCAGTCGTTTTTCAGTTGTGTCCAACTCTTCATGATCCCTTTTGGGGCTTTCTTGGCAGAGATGATGGAATGGTTTGTCAATTCCTTCTCCAGCTCATTTTATGGATGAGAAAACTGAAACAAGCTGGTTAAGTGACTTGCCCAGGGTCACATAGCTAGTAAATATCTGGGACCAGATTTGAACTTGCAAAATCTTCCTGACTTTATGCCTAACACTCTATCTACTGCACCACCTAGCTGTCTTGTAAACTGTTAATAGCTTAATAATCACTTAATAGCTATTACTAACTTTAAAATGCACTAAGATTTTTTGAAACACTATTTTTTTGTTCATTTATGTGTATGTGTTATTCTTGTTTCTTCACTACCATCCCACCCTCCAACCCCAAAGTAAGCTCCTCAAGAGCAGAAATTGTTTTATTTTTGTCTTTATGTCCCATCGACCTCACATAGTGACTGACACATAATAGATAACTGTTGAATGGAAACAGGATTAGAACTCAGGGCTCTGGATCCCAGTCTAGGACTATTTCCACTAAGGACTTTTTCCTGCTAATATTTCTATACTCGGTAGGTCTGTGATTTTATCAATGTAGCTTTAATCTATATCTAAGAAGACTTAGTTGGATCCCTACATGTCCTAGTAGATGGTCTTTCAGAATTATTGAAACCTGAAAAATTCATCACCCTTTGGTCAATCTAGTGATGAGCCTTTGGGGTCGTAGTTCACTGGTCACTAGACACAGGGAGCCATTGCTTTGCAGGACTGTGCTCAAAACCTTTTTAGCTTTGTAGCATTTGGGAGACCTCATACTCCACTATGGACTTGGGGAATCCAGGATCACTGCCATTGGATGACCTAATTAGTACTTTAGACTTTATTAATAAACATCTTGATACTCCAGCAATCATTTGTGCTTTTTTAATTATTCTCTGCTTATCTAAACATTTACTGTCTCACTGCATATTGCTGCCAATAAACTTCTAGTACATCACATAGATTATGCACATGCCTACATAAAGGAACAAAATCTAGCTTCTAAGGCTTCAGGTTGTCCTAAGCTCTTTTCATAGGCTTAACCCTAGACTACAGGCTATTTTAATTTGTTCTTTCATTGTTTTTTTTAGCACTTTTCTTTTGTTCTTTGTGTTACTGTTTCCATGTTGAGGAGGAGTCATATTAAGCCTTAGTCTTCTTGGGTTCTTAACTTCCTTCATCTGCTTTACTTCCTTCTGCCACTGAGTGATCAGTTGTTGAAGGATGGAGAACCCTGTGTGTTCTCTGCAAGCCCAGCTTGGCTCTTCATCTTTGATTCTGTCTGTCTCATATCTGTTTCTCTCCTGTTTTCACAATCTGTGCTCCCATGGGGTTTGACAAATTCCCCCAATATTTTAAAACCATCCAGCTAAACATAATATACTTTAGACAAGCATGTGTAGTGGTTTCTTTATCAATCACTGATCATTTAACAACTAGGTTTATAAGTAGAAATTCTAAGACTCCTCATTTAGCATAGATCACCTCAAAGATATTAGTTGAAACTACTTTTAAACCATAGGGGGAATTGGATGTAACAACAGTGGCACAGACTTGACCTTTCCCTTTACAGATGGTTTCATTTTTAAAAATTACATTCTTATTATAAATGGGATAGGATAATTGTTTTCTAGCTGTACAACATTCAACATTATGATTTGGTAACTTTGTAAAACTGGAACTCCAGGTCCTGGAAGATTACCATAAATCATTGCTGTCCAGTGCGGGGTGGAGTGAGGTAGTATTGGTTCTCTAACGGTTGGGATCAGAGTAGTAAAGGAAGCAAGTTGAGGCTTCTCACTGCATCTAAGCCCTGAGTTCAGGATCAAATGGATCGTCATTTCAAGGAAATAGTAAGTGGGTTTCTCTGCCTCCACTTCTTTCCCACCAGTAACCTGGACTCTTGGATTCTTGGACTTGGAAAGACAAGCTTTTGCCTCATCTTGTAAGGATCCCTGCCTCCAAGTCACTTCCCTTCCTAAGTATATAGGCCCACAATCTCTCCTTTCAGTTGTCTGTGTATATCTTCCCTCATTAATGTGTTAGATTCCTCCTCCCCATCCTTTGCAGATACGGGAGGTCCATGATTGTAGTACATTGCATATATTTTCAGTCTTTTTTTTTAATGTATTGACTGGTTATATTGATATTTTTTCCTCTTTTTATCTTTAAAAAATATTATCTGTTACATGAGATGACTCTCAGAGATCCTGAGGGAAATTATAACAATGTAAAAAAATTGATAAAAACCATTTTTAAAAAAAAAAAAGATCGACAAAAAAAATGGTGAAAAAAAGAATGTAAAATCCTTTAGAAAAGGACTCTTGTTTGCTTGTATTTCTTAACTCTTAGCACAGTGCTGGGCCCTTAATCCGTGCTTCTTGATTGATTGAATAGTGGATAACCATCCAATAAGGCATGAACATGCAACCAAGTTTTACAATAGACTTCTCATGACAAATTGCAGAGAAAAGATCAGGGGACATTTCATTCATCTCAAATCCACGTGTGATATATTTATTCCAACTTTTTGCTTGGACTATTTATCTTTGTCCTTGCTGCTATCTCTTGTTTCCTCATGATAAGACTGCCCATTCCTTTTTTAGTTTTGCTTATGTTCTGTTTTTCTGACCTCTCTTAAATCTCCTTTTCCCTCCACCCTACCCCACCCTCCATTTCCATGTCATTGTTGGCTAAGAAGTTCATGTTCAGATTTGGTTTTATACATAGAAAAGACTCTTAAGGTAGACTTAAATGATCTTGCTATTTTGACAGACTCTAAATAAGATGTGCTATCCTGAAGCCTTAGAAGCCAGACTTTGTTCCTTTAAATAGGCATGTGCATAATCTACGTGATGTACTAGAAGTTTATTGGCAGCAATATGCAGTGAGCTTTAGTGGCTTTTTTGAGATCATTCCTGTTGGATGATCTCAGGTATTATGTCCTATTGCTTGGCTAAATTTCTTTTGCCCTAAATTCCCCAAAGCCAGAATCTTTAAAAGCAGAAAAGAGAGAGAGAGAGAGAGAGAGAGAGAGAGAGAGAGAGAGAGAGAGAGAGAGAGAGAGAGAGAGAGAGAGAGAGAGAGAGAGAGAGAGAGATTAAAGGTACTTAGATGAACTGTAAGGACTTTCACTAAAATGTCTTAATTCTTTTATTTTTACTATGAATTCATAGGTTTACAGAAAATAGTAACAATAGAATTCTACATAGTGCTTTAAAGTTTGCAAAGCACTTTGCACATATTAATTGATTGGCTCCTCAAAACAACTCTGGAGGTAGATGCTATCATTATCCCCCTTTTTATAGATGAGGAAACTGAGTCACGACAGGTTAAGCAACTTGCCCAGGGTTGAGCAACTAATAAATGTCTGAGGATTCAAACTCAAGTTTTCCTGACTCCAAGTCACAAATATAGGAGATCCTGAAAGGTGATCTAATCCAATCCTCTCATTTTATAAGTAGGAAAACTGATAAAAGAGTAAATGGGAAAAGATAATAAATGATGGGAGGGGTAGAGTTTGTCCTTACACAGAAATTCTTCATTCTGTTTATTTCCTCCTAGATACTGTGTCTGAAATATGGGTAACTGTCACCTGGTTGGATCTTGGTGTGGCAGCTTAATATAAATGATTGGACCTCTAATAGATGTAGTTAACATGTCTCAGATTATAGGCTATTATATGGAAATATAAATAGATATACACACATATATAATATATATGTATATATATATATGCATAAAATCACATACTTAAATTTTTCTGAAAAGGTAGGTTTTCATTAATATTTTTGCTAGCCTTTATACCAATCACTAAATTTTAAGATATACATGTAAAACTTAAAGAAAATCCAGAATTAGATGAAAAAGTGTCTAGGTACAATTTGGTGGCTTCCTTACTAAACTTAAATTGGTAATAGTTACTACTTGATCTACTTCTAAATCTGAGTTTTTCCTCAGTCAAAAGCTTTCAAAAGTAAATATATAGTTCACCTCTGGATTGACAACAATGACTTGACAATCATATCTACTTATCTCATTGAAAACAACTAGGGATACTTACTATTTGCCATTTATTTTGGGTTTCAAATTCTTGTTAATCATATTTTCTTCTACTTTTTCCAACCTAAATATCATTCTTTAAAAGAAAACAAGCAAAATAAAAGCTATGTAATTCTACCTCCTGTCTGTCATCCACTATAGGCAGTCATTTTATCTTTTTTTTAACCTAAATCTCATTCACCATTTTGTCTTTTGCATTGTCAACCTCAGCTCATTTTGAGTTTAAACATTTCTAATACCTTGCTTTACAGTTCATTCTAAGCTTTTGTATTCATCTTCAGTCACTTCCTCATATTTCCCTTGTTAAAAACATCTAAGTTCATCACTTAATTCTCCCTCTCTCCCTCTCTCTTTCTCTGTCTCTTTCTGTTTCTCTCTGTCTCTCTCTCCCTCCTTCCCTCTCTCTCTCTCTCTCTCTCTCTCTTTCCCTCTCTCTGTCTCTCTGTCTCTTTCTCGTTCTCTCTCTCCCTCTCTCTCTTTCTCTCTCTCTCTGTATGTGTCTCTCTCTGTCTCTCTTTCTCTCTCTGTCTCTTTCTCTTTCTCCCCCTCTCTCTCTTTCTCTCTCTGTCTTTCTGTGTGTGTGTCTCTCTCTCTGTCTTTCTCTCTGCGTGTGTGTCTCTCTCTGTCTTTCTTTGTCTCTCTCTCTCTCTGTGTCTCTCTCTGTGTCTCTCTCTCTTTCTCTGTCTCTCTCTGTCTCTGTCTTTCTCTCTGACTCTGTCTTTCTCTGTGTGTGCATCTCTCTCTCTGTCTCTGTCTCTCTCTTTCTCTGTGTCTCTCTTTCTCTCTCTGTCTCTCTCTGTCTCTTTCTCTCTCTCTGTCTCTCTGTCTCTGTCTCTCTCTGTCTCTCTGTCTCTCTGTCTCTGTCTCTCTCTCTCTCTCTCTCCCCCCTCCCCCTCTCTCCCCCTCTCCTCTCCCTCTCTCTCTCTCTTTCTCTCTCTGACTCTCTCTGTCCTTCTCTCTCTGTCTCTCTGTCTCTCTCTCTCTCTCCATCTGTCTTCCTATACTTCTGCCTCTTTTGTTCTTCATCAGAATTTTTAAAATTTCATTTAAAAGTACATCCCAAGAACTTTCCAACTCTCTTGGTGTGACTTTACCTGCTAAAACTTTAGACTGTGGAAGTCATGATCTTCTTTCTGAATTCTTTGGTATATTCTTCCCCTAAATTTGGGATATGAAGCACTTTAATACTCTTTGTATATAAAAAGCACTAAGATCCTATCTACTTGTGTATTTATCTAGATGGGATGTAGTCTCTGAAGGGCAAGTATTCCCATGTAGGGGGACCAAGAAAAGTCTCTAGCTGGAAGTGGAATTTGAGTAGAAACTTGAAGGAAGCTGGGGAAATTAATCAAAATAGTAGCTAGACTTTAGGTGACATTTCAAGGTTCACAGACTGCCCTACACGAATCTTCTCATGTGATTCTTGTAACAGTGCTGGGAGATAGTTGCATTTATTATTCCCATTTTGCAGATAAGGAAACTGTAACCTAGAGATTAAGTCACTTGCCTAAGGTCACACAGCTAGTGGAAGGGTAGGATTTGAACTCAGTTCTTTCTAACTTGAAATCCATTGTTCTGTCTGCCACGTGCTTAGCTGCTTACTATGACACCAACTTGCCTTGGAGGTATAGCTAGGATATTAACAAGGGAAAGTTTTCAGGCATGTGGGACAGCCAGTTCAAAAACCTGGAGGCTGGAGATGGAATATCAAGTGTAGCTGTAAGGCCAGTACAGCTGGATCACAGAATGAGAAGGGAATAAGGCTGACAAGTTTGGAAGGGACTGGTTTATGAAGAACTTTCAATGCCAGAAAGAGGATTTACATTACTTCTATTGTATTGGAGAAATAATACCATGTACACACGTGTCTGTGTGTGAGCATGTGTATATGTATATGTGTATATGACTATGCATGCACACAATTTTCATAATGTATATTGATACTGCTTCCATTGATGTTATTGATTAATAAAATGTCATATAAAAGCTTTGCTGAATTCATAGTTGCTTTTTGTCATCATGTTTGTTTTCAATCAGGAGCTATTAAAAATGAAATTATCATCATGTATTCATCTGTACTTTGGTGAGGGCAATGTCATTAGTTAAAGGGGTTTTGGGAAAATGGGCTGATTGGGGGATACCTATCAATAAGGGAATGACTGAACAAGTTGTATATGATGGATGGAATACTATTGTAGTATAAAAAATGATGAGGATACTCTCAGAAAAACCTGGACTTAACATAAACTGATACAAAGTGACATCAACAGAACCAGGAGAACATTGTACCCAGTAACAGCAATATTGTATGATGATCAACTCTCATTGACTTAGCTATTCTCAGCAGCACAGTGATCCAAGACAGTTCTGAAGGACTTAGGATAAAAATGCTATGTATCTCCAGAGAAAGAATGATGGAATAATGAGAATCTGAATGCAGATTGAAGCATGCATTTTCTTTATTTTTCTTGGGGTTTTTTTTTGGTCTGTGTTTTTTTTTTCACAACATGACTAACGTGGACATGTGTTTTTCAGGATTGCACATGTATAAACTATACTCAATTGCTTACCTTCTCAAGGAGTAGGGGGAGGGAAGGAAGGGAAGCAAAAAAGGTGGAACTCAAAATTTTAGAGCAAATGTTAAAAATTATTTTTACATGTAGTTGGGGAAAAATATTAAATTAAAAATTGAGTTCATTGATGTACTGTTGGTGGAACTGTGAATCAGTTCAAACATTTTGGGAAGTAATTTGAAATTATGCCCCAAAAGTTCGTAAACAGTACATGCACTTTGACGTAGCAATACCCCTACTAGACTTATGCCTTGGAAAAAAGAAAGATCTTATAAGTACAAAAATATTCAAGCAGATCTTTTGTTTTAGTGGCAAAGACTTGGAAACCAGGAGTGTGCCTGTCAGCTGGGGAATGACTGAACAAATTATGGTATATCAATGTGATGGAATATTATTGTGTTAAAATAAATTAACAAAAAGATGGCTTTAGAAAGATCTGGGAAGATTCATTTAACTGATGCAAAGTGAACTGAGCAGAACCAGGAATTTCTACTATAACATCAATATCATGAAAATGAAAGACTCTTCTGAAAGACTTAATGACTGATCAAAAAATAATCAACCATAATTCCAGAGGACTGATAAAAAATGAGTGCTTCTTACCTCAAGAAAGAGAGGCCATGGCAGAATAAGAAAAGCACTTTTTGATGTGACTGATAAGTTTTGTTTAACTATTCTTATATAACACAAAGATTCTTTACCTCCCTCTCCTCTTCCTTGTTTCCCCCCTTTTTCCTCATTTTTTCCCTCCTTTTCCTTCTCCTTCCTTCCTTTCCCTTCCCATCCCCTCCTTTTCCCTTCCCTTCCCCTAGAGTTAAAAGATAAACGTTAATGTTGCCTCTGATTTCTGCTCTTTTGATTTTATAGTGTAACTGATTTTATTATACTGTATTGATTTTTCTAATTGTCACTGCCTGCCTTAACTTACCTCACTCAGAAATGTTGTCTTTCCTAGCCTGAATTAGTTTAAAGGCATGGATGAGTGAAAATGTTACCATTCATGCAGTTTGCCCTGACTCATCTGCTTGTTGTCTATTAACTTGAACCAGGTTAACCTGGTGTCACCCCCAAAAGACATGGCGTCTGCCATTGCCTGTTCTTGTGCAGTCCTTGTACAGAGGTTTGACCTTGCCCAAGGTGGGGCATCAAACCCGGTGGTTCTGGTCCTCTAACAAAGATTAAAAGAGTCAGATGAGTCCCATAAAACAATTAACAATTATTATCAAAGAGGGAGAGGGGTGCAATTAGTCAAATGCCAATGCCAACCCACTTTTCCCAGTGTAACCAGTTATAATATTCCCCAGCTATCCAGAATCCTTGTATTCCTGAATGTCAATAAAGATAATTCCACCCCTCCTTTTCACTGAGGTCACTGGCTTTACTGAGATGGCCAGTCTGACCTGCTTTTGAACAGTTCTATGCATTACTAGAAATAAACGGAGTTTCCTAGGAGTCTGTACTTTCATTTGCCTTTATTGTATTTGCTCACCACAGTTCAGGGAGGAAAAAAAATATATGCTTGATAATGAAAAAACTTTTGGGTTTTTTTTTTAAAAAAGAAGAGGTCCTGACTCTTTAAAGGGCTGCAAGTCACTTACCTAGTACAAATATGGTCACTTTACAGTTGAGAAAGTCCAAGTTTCCCACTATTTATACTATATTGTACTCCCTTTTTTTCAACTCCTTATTCCCCTCTTCCCTTTTCTCTCATCTTTTTTTCTTTCCCTTTTCTTCTATCTCCCATCTTTTCTCTCTTCCTTTCTTATTTTCATATTTCAAATTTCAGCCACTATGCCCTACATTTTAAAAATTTACAATGCTGTTGAACAAACTGCCCCCTGTAACAGTATCTCACCTAATTTATTTTCATACAGTCACTGAATGACAGTAGATAGAGTAGGCTTACTAGATACTTAACGTTTATTATCTTTCTCCCAACAGCTTCTCGAGCTAAACTCAGCATGATTAACACAATGTCCAAGATCCGAGGTCAGGAGAAAGGACCCGGGTATCCTCAGGCTGAGGCCCTGCTTGCAGAAGCTATGCTGAAGTTCGGAAGGGAGCTTGGAGATGAATGCAACTTTGGTAACTGTTGATTTTTTTTGCTTCTTGATTATCTTGCTTATGTGGAGCTTTTGGTGCACATGGTGATAAGAAAACTGATTTTAAAAAACGGTATCAAGAAGTGCATGCCTTGTCACTAGGAATTTGCTTTCATTTGGATAAAACTGCTTTTGGTATATTTGCTTTCTTTTTTTGATTTTGTTTTTGTCTCTTTCCCTGGGCAGGGTTTAACCATGAAAGTGGACTTTAGTGAATTTTCAAACACTTGGATTTCATATCAAGAACTCAAAGACTTACTGTAATTTGAAAAAAAAAATCTTTTTTTTATCGTTTTAGGGGAAGAACATAACAGAAAATTCAGTTTCTTTGATCATGTACTGTAGCTCATTTCTCTTAGATGATAATTTCCTCCACTCTAAGGGCCATTGTCTTCTCAAGTTTCCATTTGAACAAGAGTTATAAAGTCTTCATTTTCACTGGAACAGGTGCTGAGGTTATTGTGTCCCAGATACAGAGCTATCTACTCTACAGATTTGTACTTTAAGGTAAAAATAAAATATTTTCCTGTTCCAGGCCCAGCCCTTGGTGATGTTGGAGAGGCCATGAGGGAACTTTCAGAGGTGAAAGACTCTTTGGACATGGAAGTGAAACAAAATTTCATCGATCCTCTCCAGAACCTCCATGATAAGGACCTGAGGGAAATACAGGTATCTACCACATATTTTTATATATATATATATATATATATATATATATATATATATATATATATAGAGAGAGAGAGAGAGAGAGAGAGAGAGAGAGAGAGAGAGAGAGAGAGAGGAATAAAGAGTTTCAATCAAGGCATATATGATAATGATCTTTATAATTGATGATGACAAAAATAAAAACAACATTGATATTTACATAACACCATAAAATGTGCCAAGAAGCTTTACATATATTTTCTCTCACCACAACTATGGGATACACTGGGCCTGCCATCAGGAAGATTCCTCCTTTTGAGTTCAAATCTGGCCTCAGACATTTACTAACTGTGTGACCCTGGGCAAGTCACTCATCTGTAAAATGAGCTGGAGACAGAAATGGCACACCACTCCAGTATCTTTGTCAACAGAACCTCAAATGAATCACAAAGAATTGAACGTGACTGAAACGACTGAACAGCTCCATTTTATGCATGAGAAAATTGGGGTGAAAAGTAGTTAAGCACCTTAAGCACCTTGCTCCTGGTCGCACAGCTTTTAAGTGGCAGAGGTGAGATTTGAACCCAGATTTTCTGGATTTCAAGACAAACTCATTATTCATTTTGCCTTAATTTACATTTATAATCATCAGTAAGTAAAGAAGCCTTTATTAAGTGACTAATATGTGCCAGCTATTATGCTAAACTCTGTAGATATCTATAAAACCAAAAATCAGCCCCTGCTCTTAAAGAGCTCGTCTTGAATGGAGAAATGTGAGGGGACCAGGAGAAAAGATGCAAACAACTATGTACAACTGATACACACACATATACATATATGTGTATGTACATGCTTGCATATATGTGTATGTGCATATATGTGTGTATATGTATATATTACAGCATAAATTGGAGATAATCAACATAGTGAAGGCATTAGCGTTCAGGGAGATTGCAGATAGTAGGACTTTAGCTGAGATTTGGGAAGCTAGGAGGCTGAGATGAGGAGGAAGTGATGGGGGACAGCCAGTAAAAATAGTCAGAGTTGTGAACTGGAGTGTCCTGTTGGAGGAACAGCAAGGAGGGGAGTAAGGAATGTAAGAAGAGCGGAACGTAGGAGGGTTCTAGGTGATGGGGGGCTGTAAAAGCCTAGCAGAAGATTTTATATTTAATCTTGAAGGCAGAACGGAGTTATTGGAGTTTAGTGAATGTGTACCAGAAGGGGATGGTTGAATGGGGGTGGATAACATGGTCTGTTTTCATACTTTAGGAAAATTAGTGTAACAGCTGAATGCAGGATGAAATGGGGTGAGGAGAGGCCTGAGGCAGGGAGAACGAGTGTAGGTATGAGGTGATAAGAGCCTGCCTGACGTGGTAGCATTATCGGAGGAGAGAATAATAGTGATGGTGACAACATTGCCTACCATGCTTACTTCTGGGTATTTGAGTAGTGAAATGGTTAGAAAAATAAAGAAGTGTAGCATTCTGTGTGGGGAATCACTTAATCTCTCTGAGTTACCCTTCCTTCTTCTGTAATGTAGGAATAATAGATGGAACTTGAACAATCTACTTAATAAGGGTGTTGTGAGGAAAGTACTTCATGAACCCTTTTAAGTTATATTATAAATGTCAGCAGTTCTTATTATTAATCCATTAAACTCCCTCTCTGATGCCTCATATTGGAGTAGAGGTGATGCTGGGGTTCTTAAAGGAGATGCTCAGGCACCATAAAATCTAATAGACCATATGAAGCTATAAAAGGTTTTTAGTAACAGCTCCTTGATGGAATGACTTTCATCTGACTCACTAGCTAATTTTACAGAGTCTTATCTCCAATTTGGAGATGAAATATTGGTCCACAACAACTCCTGAAGACCTTTCACCAAGTCAGTGAGGGGTTGTTGTCTGTATTTGTGGAGAGAATCCTCATACTGACCTAATCAAAAATCCACAAAGTATTGTCTCTGTCATTTCTTCTGGAATGGCAGAGATGGTAACCCAAAGGAACAATATCCTGTGTGCCAAAGACAATTTTCCTTGAAATTTGTCATCATTAGATGGATAGTTTGAGAATATTTTAAGAAATTTGTTGATATATTTGTTTTTATATTCTTTCTTTCCCAATATATCCCTTCCCTCCCACCCAGAAAACTAACCTTTATAATAAAGAATTTAAAAAAGGAGGGGGAAAAAACTAGTTTAAAACAGCTAACCGACATATCAACTACTGTAATTCCATCCCTACATGCTCTATACACATGACTCCCCACCTTTGCAAAGAAAGGAGGAAGATGCCTTCTCATATCTTTTCTTTGGGACCAGACTTAGTCTTCATCATTACACTATGTTCAATTTCTATTTTTGTTACTGTTTTTGTTGATCTTTTGGGGAATGTTTCCTTTTCAAGAAGGATTATCATTCTTTTCAGAGAAGCACAAACATATTAATTAACCTATAATTCTCTGTGTTGATTTCACCCTATGAAATGCCAGCTGTACACTGATGACAATTTAGTAGTTTGCTTAAATGAGCAGTTATATTAATATTGAAAGCTTGTGTGTTTTCACATTTTCATAACAGCTGTCAGGACTGGGGAAAAATACTCAAGTGTTATCCTTTGAAAGCCACACAGAACAATCGAGCTTTTCCTTTGAGGTCTACATTTCAAACCACCCTTGAGAAGGACAACATTTATAAGGGCAATGTCTACTTCTTCCACTCAGGCCCACAGTTTCTGTGAAAACAAAGTTATGACATTGAAGTAGCACCTGGAACCCTGCACATCACATGGTAGGAACTCATTAAGCTGGGCTAATGAATGAGTCATGATTCCTAGAAACATCCCACCAAAAAGGTATCTTCTAAGGACTCTTCAGTATGCTCAGATGAGACCCTAAGTCTGTAAACTTGTTTGAAGGAAGATGTGTTGTGGAGTGGAAAGAACCCAGAATTAGAAATCAAAGGGTTTCAGTTCAAGTGAAAGAATAGAGAGTAGGAAGGGATTTTAAGGATCATTTAGTCCAAACCTCTCATTTGAAAGATGAAAAACCTGGTGTATGGAGTAAGGAAGTGATTCCCCCAAGGTCACACCTATATCCTCTGACTCCAAATCAAATACCCTTACCACCATGCTGCCTGTCTTGTCTCTCTCTTTTAGGAATTGCATTTCTTAAGGTGAGTCTCTCCACATAATGGATCTCAGCCTCCTCCTTTTCTGTAAAATGGGTTTGGGTTAGATGCTCTTTAGAGTCCCTTCTCTAAAATCCAGAGATGCTGTCATCTTTCTGTGCCACAGTGTTTTGTCTAGAATCCTATAGCTACTTCACAGGGAGAATTTGAGACATAAGGAATTCAAGTTTCTATGGGAATAAAATATTCTTCCTGAGAACATTTCTTTCTCTGTTCCTCTCCTCCTCCATGTCCTACTGCTTTCCCACTCCCTTCCTGTTTATTCTTTATGGATGGGAACAAAGGGAAAATGAGTAGAAAGAATAGCAAGTCTTTTCACCAACTCAGAAGCAGTGGGATGAAATGAAAGACACTCAGAAAAGGACTGAAACGCATCATGGCATAGTGGGCATAGGGCTGAGCTTGGAGCCAGGAGCACCAGGGTACACGACCTGCCTCTGACTCATACTAGTTTTGTGAGTTGTCTAGTGGCTTGTGTAAGGTTACACAGGTTATAAAAAGAAAAGCCAGGGTTCGAACCCAGGACCTCTGATTTCATTTTCATTCATTCTTTTTACACTATCACCTCCTTTTGGTTTGTATTCAGTGATATACCTAAGTTTGAAAATAAACAAAATTATAAGTCTTTCATTGTAATTTACTTTCATATCTCACTGTTCACAGCAGATTTTTTCATGAATAACTTCAGAGTACATTCTTCTTAATTAATTGAGTCCTTATAAAAAACTATGATTTGCCCATTGTGTATACTCTCTACTAATGCATATCACAGCTATTTTATAGCTTGGTACATGTATCTTCACGAGTTGTGAGGCCAAAACCATTTCTTATTTGGTGACCGACCTTCTGGCAAAGAAAATTTACTGAGGAAATTACAAATCAAGTCAACTCTTGACTACCAGCATAAGAATCTTTTTCTTGGTGGTGATCTATGGATATTTTTAATCCTAGGCTAGTTTCTTCTTGATGATCTATAAATATTTTTAATCCTAGGCTAGTTTCTTCTTGTCTCATAATGTGTTTGTGTCTAGGCTCAGAAAATAATAGGAAGTTTTAGTATTATTTTAGGCACAGCAAGATTGGGAAAATAAATTTGTAGCAATAAATAGTTTAAAAAAATTCCTTCTCTGGTACCATATAGTGTGAGTGACCTTGAGTTCTCAGAAGCTAAATCAATGGAGCAGAAACTACAGAACATTCTGTCAGGATGAAAAAACTCAAAATATTGACCTGGCAACAGACTGACTTTCATACTTGTTTAGCCTAGCTGAGGGCAGATGGGCTCATTACTAGAGTATTACCTACTAAGTAATGAATTACTTGAGCAGATATATAGCCTATAAAGGAAGAGGCATCATGATACAATGAGTAGAGATTGAGCCCTGGAGTTATGAGGAGCTGGCTTCCAATCCTACCTGTGATGTCTTCTGACTGGGCAGGTCACTTCACCTCTTACTGCACTAAGCAATTTTCTAAGATTATTGGTTTCAGAGAAGGTGCCCATTTGGACAGGTGTATTGATAATGATTTTTTTTTTCTTTTTGTACAATCAAGTGCCTCCGATTGAATAACATGATTAAAGATCTTCCCCACCAATTAATGGGCCTGGGAAGATTTGTAGGAAGCCCACACCTTTTGTTATTGAGGCACTGGTTATCAAGGCTTGTGATGGCCCTCTGGTTCTAAAAAGCGTATAAAGACTCTGAGATGAGGTTTTACTTTGGGGCTTACTCATTGGAAGTGTTTGTTTGGCCAGACAAGACTCTGGGCAGCCCCTAAGGAGTCCTTCCAGCTTTGAAAATCCAGATGCTGGTGTTTCTATCCCTGGTAACTATGTATGTATGTAATGGTCAGACAGTTGGATCTATTTGTTGATCTATGTATATACTGCTTATGTCAGATGGTTGAAAGCCATGTCTGTAGATCTTGATTTCTTTGTATTTTCTCTGAAGTTCAGGGTGCTGACTCTTTCCCCAGAACTAAGTGAATGATACATGTACTTGATTAAAGTGATTGTTGACCTCTGGAAAGATGCCTTTCCTTTTAGAAATGCAGATTGTCAGGGTGATAACTGTTACAGCAGGTAGTGAGAGTACTTAGCTGGCAACTTATGTGTCACAAGGCTAGTTAAGGGGAAGATGATTTTCCTAAGGCAGGGCAGGATTGCAAATCTTTTAGTTCATTCCAATAGCCCAGTTTTTCTTGCACTCTTCAATCCACCAGGAAGTTAACGATCTTCACTTGAACTAGAACTGGAGATTATTTGGAAAAGTGAGTTGAGGGTGGGTGAGGTGAGTGGGATTTCTCACTTGCGTTCTCTCATTCTTAAATCCCATTCCTTAATGGGATTTTCTTTTATTTAGCCATTGAAAGTTATTGCTCCTCTAGTCACATTAATACTTAAGCTTCTGCCTTCTTTTGAAAGTCAATGAAAGGCAGGGAATAAGCATTTACTGAATACCTACTATGTTCCAGGCACTCTGTTAAGTCCTTTGTAAATATGTTATTTAATCCACACTGCAATACCTACTGTGACCACACTAAGATAGATACTATTATTATTGCCATAAGGAAACTCAGGCAGACACAGGTGAAGTGACTTGCCCAGGGTCACACAACTAGTGTTTGAGGCTAAATTTGAACTCAGGTTTTCTTGACTCCTGGTCTAGTATTCACTTTGGTCTGCCACTTAGCTATATAAAACAGAATGAACTGAAAAAGTGTCTTTTCCCTGTATCTTTAAATGATAATAATAATAAATAATGAGAGTTCACCAAAAAGAGTCATAATATCAAGGGAAATAATGAAAAGAAATGCAAGGGAAGGTGGCCTAGCCCTACCAGATCTAAAACTGTATTATAAAACAACAGTCATCAAAACCACTTGGTGTACTGGCTAGGAAAAAGAGTGGTGGAACAGTGGAAGAGGTTAGGTACACAAGACAGAGTACTCAATGAACACAGTAGTCTACTGTTTGATAAACCCAAAGACACAAGCTGTTGGGTTAAGAACTCATTATTTAACAAAAACTGCTGGGAAAACTGGAAAATATTATGGCAGAAAAGAGGCATAGACCAACATCTTACACCATATACCAAGATAAGATAAAATGGGTACATGATTTAGACATAAAGGATGAGACTATAAGCAAATTAGGAGAGCAGGGAATAGTTTATCTATCAAGTCTATGGAGAAGGGAAGAATTTATGACCAAAGAAGAGAAAGAAAACATTATGAAATGCAAAATGGATAATTTTATTTTAAATTATGTCTTTGTACAAACAAAGCCAATGCAACCAAGATTATAAGAGAAGCAGAAAACTGGGAAACAATTTTTATAAGCAGTGTCTCTGATAAAGGCCTCATTTCTAAAATATATAGAGAACCAAGTCAAATTTATAAGAATCCAGGTCATTCTCAAATTGAAAAATGGTCAAAGGATATGAACAATCAGTTTTCAGATGAAGAAATTAGAGCTATCTATAGTCATATGAAAAAAGTGTTCTAAGTCACTATTGATTAGAGACTGTAACTCTGAGCTACCACATTACACATATTAGAATGGCTAGCATGACAAAACAAGAAAATGATAAATGTTGGAGATGTGGGAAAAGTGTAACTCTAATGCATTTTTGGTGGAGTTGCAAACTGATCCAATCATTCTGGAGAACTATGCCCAAAGGACTATAAAACTGTGTATACTCTTTGACCAAGCAACACCACTTCTAGGTCTGTATCCTGAAGAGATCATAAAATATGGGGAAAGGACCCTCGTGTACAAAAATATTTATAGTGCCTCTTTTTGTGGTGGCTAAGAATTGGAATTGAGGGGATGTAGATTGAAGCATGCTATTTTCTCTTTTTGTTGCCGTCTCTTCTTTCTCATGGTTTTCCCTTTTGTTCTAAATCTTCTTTACAACATGACTAATGTGGAAATATGTTTAGTATGATTTTCTCTATCTATGGCCTATATCACATTGCATGCTGTCTTGGAAAGGGGAGAATTGAGGGAAGGGGAGAAAATTTAGAACTCAGTGTTATAAAAGTGAATATTGAAAACTAAAAACAAATAAAATGTAGGAAAATAAAGAGAGTTTACATGGTTCATTCAGGTTTATATTCCACCAAAATTTCTTCCAATGCCTCGTTGTGGAATGTAGATGACCCTGTATTCTCAAAGCTGTGCTCAGAGGTTGATGTGAGACTTTTTCAGCTTTGCAGTGTTGGTATGGTTTTGAGTATAGGATCCATAAAGTGCAGGACTAATATATCTTTTGTTTAAGTCCCCATCTAGCTAAGTGTACAGAGCCTCATCACCTAAGGGTTGAAACCAAGTGATGGTTATTTTTTTTGGTTCATTTATTTTGTTTTGCTTTGTTCTTAGCTACAGAAAGTCATTAACTGAAGCATTGGAGAGGTTATAGTCTGGATTGGTAAAGCTAATAACCATGCCTATGAAATCACAAATATTTATAATATTGGAACATTTGAAATCTGCAAAGTATTTTTCTCAAAATACTTCATTGAGATAAGCAGTAATAGTGGCTAGAGAGCCAGCCTTGGAGCCAGCAGGACCCCATGAGCTAAGTTGAACTTCTTAAACGTATTAGATATGTGACCCTAGGCAAGTCATTTTTAATGACTCGGTTTTTTAGGCAGCTCTCTAAGATTGGTTACAGAGAACATGCTGACTGACCTACATTGGTAGAGAGAGCCTCCTTACCTGAGAATTCTATATACTAGGGAATCCCTTAGTCAAGTCTTTATCCCTAGTCTCTGTTTTATACAGCTAACTGTAAGTTTTAAAGGGCTTTCCAACTGTGATCTCCCTTTAGATTTTCATTAACCCTGTGAAGTAGACAGAGAAGATATTATTATACCATTTTATAAAGGGGTAGACTAAGATTTGGAGAAAATAAGTGATTTTCCCCAAGTTTCATGGATAACATGAAGGAATTAACAATTAGTATCCAGGTCTTCTACCTATCTTTTCTTTTATCTTTCTACTCCATCTCAGTGACTTTCCCTTCAAAGGTTTTCCCTCAATCCCTTCTGTCCTTCAATTTTTCAGCATCATCTAAAGAAGTTGGAGGGTCGACGCCTAGACTTTGATTACAAGAAGAAAAGACAAGGCAAGATTCCAGATGAGGAGCTTCGCCAAGCTCTAGAGAAATTTGATGAGTCTAAAGAAATCGCTGAGTCAAGCATGTTCAACCTCCTGGAAATGGATGTGAGCAGATTACCATTTTATTTGGTCCTGACGTTTGAATCTTGTGGTTATAGATTTGTTTAAACACATTAAAACATTAATTAATACTCTTGATATCCAGCTTACTCAGTCTTGAACAGGGGTTTAGGTAGCTGGTTGGGGTCCTTGAAGAATATGACTAATGAGGATAAGTTAGAAAGGAATATATTTTAAAAGATTAACAATTGCAAAGAGAAACAAGGAAAAGTGTTTTGATGCTATTTTCATTGAAGTACATTTAAAAATCTGCCACTCAAATTTATCTGACATGTTAAAATGTATAAAATAGTTTTCCTGCAACAAAGTATTATTCTCGAATAAAGTTAAGAGTCTCAGAAAGGTGACTAGATCAAGGTCTCAAAGGTAGCAAATATCAGAGTCAAGACTGAACCCAATTCTTTCCTCTCTACAAGTAAAATACTGTTTCCACTACACCATCACTCACTTCAGCATATTAGCAATCATGTTGTATAAGAAACAGTATGAAAGATAACATGGAGGAAATGAACATTGAGAAAAGGGGTGTCTTTTCATGAGCTGATCATTTAGTAAGAGCAAGGGAAAGCTGATAGACAGACACAAGATATAGAGGAGAGCTTCCAACCCTTTGGGTAAATCTCTATGCATAATTTCTCAGCATGGACAAGATTCGCACAACTTGGAAAGGCATAGAAGGATTTCAAGATGTACCTAGAGAAAAGGAGAGATCAATTCAATTCACCATTTAATAAGTCTTCATAACATTCCTGAGCAGTCAGTGGTATAAGAATTATTCTTAACACCATATCCATTTGGGGTAAGGCATGTAGAAATGTTTATTCCTATGAAAGGGAAAGAAAATCCATTTCAGATTTTTCCTTTGCATTCTCAGCACACAAGAGTTCATTACGTTGTGCCAAACACCATTCTAAAATTTCCTAGTTAGCGCTGAGCTGTCTATATCTAAATAACAGAGTTATTTTATGTTATTTTCTAACAGAAACCCAAAATATTTAGAATGGTTAGAAAAATGTCTAGTAAGTCATACATACTTCAAGAAACCAAATTATTGTTTTCCCCCTGAGGTATCCTGTATGTTCATAGGTCAAAATAGTTTTCTTTGTCTAACTCGCCCCTTTACATTTCAACTGAGCAAGACCAACAGTGGTGGACCCTATTTTTAATTTTTATTATTAGCTATAGAATCTGCACTCATTGCTGTCTTAATCAGACAACCCAAGCACTAATAAAGTTGACTAACCTCTGGCCATATGAAATCCACAGCTTAAATAGTGTGAGTTAATCTATTCACAGATTCAAATAGCACCTCTTCCACTAGACTTCTCTTGACTCTCTAGTGACTAACAACCTCACAAGTCTGACTTAATACATAACGTATATATTTTACTCTTAATTTACTTAATATATTTTGTGTTTTTCTCTGTGTGTGTGTGTGTATGTGTGTGTGTGTTGGGGTGTGTTTTATTTCCTCATGAAAAGTCCCCAGAGGGAATGAAAGTTCCTTAAGGTTATGAACTGGGTTTTTGGTTGTTTATATATATATATATATATCTCCAGCTCCTGGCATGATATCCATTGAGTAGTTAAACATTTGCTGGATGTTTGACGGAGTGGTCTGTAAAAAGTGACTTGATAACTTTGCTCTAAGATTGACTTTTTTCTGTTGATGTGCAGATCGAACAGGTGAGCCAGCTCTCTGCTCTGGTACAAGCCCAGCTGGAGTACCACAAGCAGGCATCCCAGATTCTGCAGCAAGTTACTGTCAGGCTTGAGGAAAGGTATTGCACCCTTCTCATCAAACTGTTAAGACTAAGTTGCCCACCTTTCCTGATGGTAAACTTGAACTCATCACTGAAATAGACTAGAATGCGAATTGAGTTCCTTAACAATTACCATTAGGTACCTTTGTCAAGCATTTCTATTAGAGAATCCCAGACCATTCACTAAGGAGTTCCCTCTCCCATGGCCTCTACCTTTTGGTTCATACTTTGAGAATAAATATAATAGACATGCCTAAGTCATAAAAATAGTTGTACAATTTTTGCTTTTGGCTCATTCATGTGATATTGGTCTTCTTTTACTTTCTCATTTTTATCTGATTTCTTTATTTATTAATGGACTAATTTGTCGATCCATTATACAGGATAAGAGAAGCTTCATCTCAGCCGAGAAGAGAGTACCAGCCTAAACCTCGCATGAGCCTGGAGTTCTCATCTGGAGACAATACTCAGCATAACGGGGGCCTGTCCCACACGAGCACTCCTAAACCAGCAGGTCAGGTGCAACCGGGTACAGATTCTGTTAAAACACATGTGGAAAATTTTCCATTAGAATCCTTTGAAGTGATTAATCCTCTTGGATTTCATTCAAGTTGCAGTAATTTATTTTTCCTCTTCCTAATTTATCCTTTGCCTGGTTGTAATTATTTGAAAAAGGATTCTGTGCTCTCTGTCTCCGTAACTTCTCTCCCTCCCTCCCTTTTTCTTTACGTACTCCTTCCTTCTCTCTTTGTATTATTCCATTTGCCCCTCTCCCTTTCTCTTCCGCCTTCCCTTTCTTCCCTTTTTTTCTTTCTCCTTCTTTCCAGCTCCTATCTTCACAAGTCTCTAATTCTTCACGTTTTCCTTTCTGATAATCTACTCTCCCAGCACGCTTGGATTTTGAGCAACCTTTTTTTTTCCCCCTGGATAGTAAATCACTTCCCTTGACATATTGTATCAGCATGGAGAGATTAAGTTTCAGTCTTTGATTCCATTTTCCCCTCTCTTTGTCATATGTTCCTACACCCTGCTGCCTACCATGTAGTCCAGCCCACCCCCAGGAACAGGTTGAGTCAGATTCGTTGAACAACACTAGCATGGCTGTCTTGCATACTAATACAGTTTGAGTCATGACACCTGCCAGGTTTTCAACAGTTCACTGTGCTGTGGGACTGAGGTTGGTACAATAAAAAATAAACTTTCCCTTCTGTTGGGGAAATGGATATATTCTCATAAATACTTTCTTTAAATTTTTCTCTTTTCCCCATGGATGGAAAACAAAATCTATGGGTGACATTTGGCAAAGTCTTCATTTTCAGTGGTTCTGCATTTGGTTTTTAAAGGGTGTGTGGAAACCTCACCACCTTCTCCCTGAATGTCCAGTGTTTGCTGTTCTTCTGAAAAAAGAAAAATAGACTAAAGATGTTCTTAGGAGGCTAGAATGAACTGAGTGGTATTACAAAGCAATTGGAACCCTATGGATTTTGTGTATTCTGATTGACTCAAGATGATGGAACAGAGAACCTCTGGGTAGCCCCCAGGACCAGTCAGAGTGGAGGCTGAGTCTATATCTATACCCTGCTCTTTCCAGAAATGAAGCATTTAGTTAGCTTTTCATTTGATGGGTTGTTATTAATTTGATGGCTTTCACAACAGCCATGCAGTTCTAGCCTTAAGGGAACTGGTTGTGGGGGCATGAGCTTATTTATTCCCCGTAAGAGGGAGTGAAGTGGGAGAGGGAGAAATAGACTCTTGACTGCAAAAATTCTTATGGACCATTAGATCTTCATGATGCCACATTAGCTCAACTGTGCAAAATGCTTTGAAAGTCCTTATGTAAAAATAAGTCCCCCAGGTGGATCATACTGTGAACTCTGCTTTGATCACATGCCACCTGAGCCCTCAAATTTGCTTTTAAAAAATTGTAGGAAGGCAAATATTGCTAGTTGCTACATTAAACTCAATAGTGACCACCCTCAATAAGAACTGGAACTGATATTTACATAGTATCTTAAGGCTTGTGGTTGATGTGCTTGATACACCTATCTCACTGATCATTATAGCCTCAAATGCAATAATGTTTATAGTGCACTTAGTACAGTTCATGGCAGACAATAGGCATTTTCTTTCCCTCTCCCTGATACTCCCCTATTGAGGAATGTTGTTTGAGTACAGCTTTCCCACCTCCCTCCATTTTGTATAAGAAGAAATTTTACCACAGAGCGATGAAGGCATTAGCTTCAAATCACAGAACTAGCAAGTGGCAGACCCAGGATTTAAATCCAGACCTTCCAACATCAGATTCAGTGTTCCTTTCATCATACGATGACCTCTTCAAGAATAATGCAAACAGAACTTGACCAACTGCTTTCTGGACCCTGAGACTCAGGATTGGCTAAATCTACCAACTTGGGGGAAGGTATGAAGAATGATAGCTGTGCTTTGGGTATGGTCTATATCATTTCCCCTTTGTGCCCTAGAGCTGGGGCACAGAATAGGAGTTAACATGGGAAGTACAGAAATTTCTAATTTCATAAGAGTAAACATCAGGTGCCACAATACTAAATGTTTTGTTTCTTTCCTTTGCTTTACTCTATTTCCTGTCTCTTAGGTGTCCCAATGGATCAACCCTGCTGCCGAGCTCTGTATGACTTTGAACCTGAAAATGAAGGCGAGCTAGGTTTTAAGGAGGGTGATGTCATTACCCTCACCAACCAGATTGATGAGAACTGGTATGAGGGGATGCTTCATGGTCAGTCAGGCTTCTTCCCTATCAACTATGTGGAGATTCTGGTTGCTCTGCCTCATTAGAATGTCTTGCTGGCTGGCTCACCAACTCTTGACCCAGGTAGTTCAGTTTAATGCCACTGCTTTGGAAATGCTGCTTTAAGCACCTCCCAAGTACAAGCCGCAGTGGTCAATGTCACCCAGTCCCACTGAGCATCTTTGGTTCCCATTGGCTGCCCTGCTCTGGCCGTGGTGATGGACGATATCTTCCTGCACAGTGAATGGCACATGCTTCCTGCTTGCCAAACCAGGCCAGTTCATGGTCACAGCCAGCAGCTGTTTACACACTTTAGGGAGACATGTCTCCCTGAGGTGTGACCAGGTGACTCAATGCAGTCAGTCCATCCTAATGAAGATAGCGTCTATCACCTCGAGGTCATTTTCAAGCCTCTGCACTCCATACCAAGGGAGAAATGTTCTTGCCTCTCTGTGTCCCCCTCCCCAGGATCCCCAGCTCACTAAGCTGTCTGATATTGCCTCACCAGCACATTGTCTTCTGATCAGAATGAGTAGTCTTGAGATGTGGTCAGTGAAAAAGGTACAATGAAAATTTCAGCTTCTCTGAAAATCGACTGTCTTTTGTAACCATTTATACCCTTTACTGACATACCACTAGTTTTCTTCTCCCTTTCTTCTAAAGAAAAGCCCCATTTGATTTCTGGGGAAAAGATGCCCACAGATGAGAAAAGATGTCCTTGCAGAAACATCCTGTAAGGAATCAAGAAAGGGACTTAGGCTGCCAAATCCAATGTGCTTGCTCTGCAGAAATAATGCATGAGATCATAATGTTTCTCTACAGGATAGCTGGGCACAGAGCTGGCACAGAAGGGAAGAGGAAGGAGGGCAGGGAGGGGAGATAGAGTTTTATTCTTGCGTATTCCCTGTGATACTTTGGCACAGAGACAAATAAGAAAAGCACCAAGAATTATTATCTCCTATTCGCAGATGAAAAAATAAGTCTACTCTGTTTTTTCTCTTTCCACTGTCCCCTTGTACTCTTTGAACACCCCTTGTGCATATTCTGCCCTCAATGAGGACTAAATAATGATTTTTTGTGTGTGCTGAGCAATTTAAGGTACGTGGCTCCAGTCAGCTCTCTTCCTCCCCTCCTCTTCTGGCCTCATTGTGTGTGTACAGTGCTGTGCGTAGCTGTATCGGCATTCTTTTTGTAACAGTTGTAAGAGTCCTCTTAGTTGAGTTCCTCAGAGTTCTATTTATCTAAACTGTACAGCCCCTCTCAGAGATTTAATGTGCCGCTTTGGATGTGCCATGTCCATCCTGGATCATGTGAAATGAAAGACCAGCTTCTCTTGCTTCATGTATAAACTATCAAAGAAAGCATTGCTGTCTCCAATAAATGATGCAGACAGACAAATCACAAGACTGGCTGTTTTCTTTCTGTTTTGCTGTTGTGTTGTGGAATGCTTGGGGCAGGATTGGGGAAGGAAGAGGGGGAGTGAAGTAAGCTTTTATACAGTCCATGCTATGTGCTAGCCATACTACTAAGGATTTTATTCATCTCATTTTATCCTCATAACAATCTGTGAGTTAGGTGCTGGTATTATCCCCATAGTTGAGGAACCTAAGTGATTTTGCATAGGGTCCACAGCTAGGAGGTATCTGAGGTTATATTTGAACTCAGGTCTTCTAGATTCAGGACCCAGCAGTCCATCCATTGCATTCCATAGCTACCCAGATATTCCGGGTGGAGATGGTTCTATTTTGGTCATCATTGCTTACAATGTAATAATTACTACACACTGAACTCTATTATCCACGTTAATAATGATTTTTAAAAATCAAGAATTTAAATTCAGCACTCAGTAAATGCCATGTCCTGGGAAGCGCTGGTGATGAAACTGAGTCTTGTAATATGGCCAGAGAGCCATGTACATGACTCATAAATACATATGTATCCAGCACTAATCTGGTTCCTCAACTTAATTCTTGTGTCTCCAGCTGCCTGCTGGACATCATCTGGATGCCCAATTGGCACTCAATGAAGCTAAACTCAGAGTATATCCCCTTAAGCCTTCCTCTCCTCTCCTCTCAAATTCTCCATTTCTGGTTCTATTCTATCCTCCAGGGTAAATATATTACAGTCAGTTTTTGATTAGTGCAAGTAATAAATGCTATGAAGTAGTCAAATACTGTTATCTCTTCCACATCATGGGGGCGAAGGGTGCAGTGACCTTGGAATCAGGAAAATATGCATAAAATTTTTGACCCTCCCTTCATACCAGCAAAAAGTCTGAATTATTATGGTATTAAAAGATAAAATATGTTATTAGACAATACTATACATATGTTTTCACATGGTGGTCAGAAGTGATACAAGGACACTCTCAAAGTCTTGCTTAAGAACTTTGAAATTGATTGTGTGATATTGGAGACACTGGCACAGGACTTCCCAGCATGGTGTGCCCACATCGGAGAACGTGCCGTGTGTATGAGCAAAGTAGCATTGAAGCAGCTCAAAGGAAATGCAGAATGTGCAAATTTAGGGTATCTACCCCAAACGTTCACACAGACTATTTGTGCTCGACATGTAGAGCAATCTGAGCTTCTGTTGGTCCAATCAGCCACAATGAGACACATTGAAACTTGACTCTAGCACATCTAGTGATGTCATTCTGGTCCTCTTAGAGAAGGAAGGACAACAACCAATCAACATTTCTTTTATGCATTTCTGAGTTTCTAAACTTTTTCTGTCTTCTGCTGGCCTTTGTGTATTATCTGTGCCTTTGTAATGGCAATAATCAAATTAAGATCTTTTGCTGTTTTTGATTTACTAAAAGTGCCTCTGATTGAATAATGTGATTGGGGAGGATATTTCCCACCCATTGATGGACTTGCCCATTGTGAGAAGCTTGATTAGGGGAGGTATTTTGTAGAAGGGTCCCAAGTACCTTTTAATTTTGTTCTATTGAGGCACTGGGTCAGAGGATTATGCCCTCTGGCTCTAAAAAGTATATAAATACTCTGAGGGTGAGGTTTTATTTTGGTACAAAGGTTTGAGTGACAGATGAGGACTCTAAGTAACCTCTGAAAAGCTTCCCCAGCTTTGAGAACCCAGATGTCATGCTTCCCTCTCTGGTAACTGGTCAGACAGCTGTACCTGTCTGTTGAATTATGGTCAGACAGAGGAAGCCATGTCTGTTGATTACTTTGGGGTTTGGGGTGTTGACTCCCCTGAACTAGGTGAATGATATATGTGCTTGACTGAAGGATCGATGCATGTGCTTGATTAAAGTGATTGTTGACCCCTCAAAAGTTGCCTTTCCTTTTATAAATGCAGATCTAAGAACCTGTGATAGCAAGCCCCCCGCCCCGTGTATGTTGAGTGCTGACTGATACAGGCTTCCACAAACTCCCCCTTAATTTCCACTTAATTTCTTATGCCAACCCACAATATATTTAAACCATGATGGGGAAAGTTGCAATGTGGAAAAGATAACTGCATATTCAGATTTGTATTATTCAAACTCATAATTATGTAAAATATGACAAATGGTTCTAGCCCAGTGGAAATATGCAATGGCAATTAGAATAATGCAGCCATTTCACAGGATTCATTATTCACATAAATCAAATTTCTTAGACTCTTCTCTTTTCTCTCAGTTGGCCTACAAGTCCAATCAAATGCTCAAGTCTGTTACTTCTCGCTCCATAACATTATTTTACAGAATCATGTTCCTAACATTTGCTCAACCGCTATTTTCCCCTCTCCTGTGGGTTATTAAAGAAAACTTCTGAACTAGTCTCCCAGACTCCAGTGTCTCTCTTCAGTTTTTCCTTTCTAGCCCTCTCTCAATGTCAGAACAATCTTCCTAAGGTGCAGATCTAAAGCTGTGACTGACTCCCTTCCTGGGAAACCACCAGTAGCTTCCTAGCCTATCTCTTAGAGGGACATTTACAATCCTCACCTACATGACTCCAAGGTACTTTTCTGTTACTTCACATTTCTTTAGTTATATGCTTTATGTTAGAGTCAAATTGAATTGAATAGCTGTTTCCTATATTGGACATGTTGCCATCTGCCGTCACCCCCTGCCTAGGATGTATTCCTTATTCCAGGACTTCCAGAATTATTTCTTCTTTTCAGGCTTACCTCGGACATTATCTCCTCCAAGAAGCCTTTTCTGATACCCAGATTTAAAAGTGTTCTTTCCCTCTTCAAATTATCTGCATAAATTTTGTATCCTACCTCCCCTTCCCCCATATGATATAAGTGCTTTCAGTGTAGGGATCATTTTGCTTTTACCTTTATATCCCCATCATTCAGAATATTGTCTGTAAGACATAGATGTCACCTAAAAATGATAGTTGAATTTGGGCTTTAACAAAAATTAGTACATTACTATTATTAATATATAATTATATATTATATTATAGTATAATATATGAATCCTGTGAAATGGTTGCATTATTCTAATTGACATTGCATATTTCCACTGGGCTAGAACCATTTGTCATATTTTATATAATTATGATTTTGAATAATACAAATTTGAATATGCAGTTATCTTTTCCACATTGCAACTTTCTCCATCGTAGTTTAAATACATTGTGAGTTGGCATAAGAAATTAAATTATATATTATTATATAAATTAAACCTAGTTAGTAAACTGTTGATCAGAGGCAACCAGAGTCACCTGTTAGAGAAACTTCTGCAAGAGCATAGGCCCCTTGGAGATTTTTTTTAAGCTTTAATTCAATTTTATGAGATTTTATTTTCAATTCTTAATTATCTTCTTCCTTCTTTCTCCCTCTCACACTCTTGGAAAAGGCAAGAAAAATAAGAGCCACTTCAAATATGTATAGACATAAAAAACAAATGTCCATATTAATCATCTTCAAAGAAAAAAAGCAAGAAATAGAAGAAAATAAGTTCCAATCTGCACTCTGAATCGTCATTTCTCCCACGGGAGGTAGAAAGCATGTTTTATCATAAGTCCTTTGGAATTGGGATTGGCCATTGAATCAGTTACTAAACCTTTCTATCCCTGTTACTGTAGAAACTGTTCTGATTGTGTTCACTTCACTTTCCATCAGTTCATACAAGTTTTCCCAGATTTTTTTTTCTGAAAAAATTCTCCTCATCATTTCTTACAGCACAGTAGTATTCTATCATATTAAGAGAAAATTTGTTCAGCCATTCCCCAGTTGGTGGACATACCTTCAATTTCTAATTCTTTACTACCTGAGAAAAGAGCTACAATAAATATTTTTGCACTTATGGGCCCTTTTATGGGCAGTGAGGTAGCACAGTGGATGGAACACTGGATCTGGAGTCATGAATACCTGAGTTCAAATGAAAACTTAGACACTTACTAGCTGCGTGACTGTGGGCAAGTCACTTTGTTTCCCTCAGCTTTCTCATCTGTAAAATGATCTGCAGAAGGAAAGGAAATGCAAACCACCCCTGAGCCTTTTTCAAGAAAACATCCCAAAAGGGGTCAAAGAGTCAAACACAACTGAAAACAACTGAACAGCAACGCAAAAGTCCCTTCTGCTCTTTTAATCACTTTGGGGTATAGACCTAAAAGTGGGATCTCTGGGCCTAAAGGTGTGTGTAGTTTTAATAGCTTTGGGGGCATAATTCTAAATAGCTTTGCAGGCTGGTTGGACCAGTTCACAGTTCCACCATTAGTGCATTAGTGTACCTTTTCTAGCATTTGACGTTTTCCTTTTTTGTCACCTTAGCCAAGCTAATGGGTGGGAGATTGTACTTCAGAATTGTTTTAATTTGTATTTCTCTAACTACCAGTGAGTTAGAGAGTTTTTTAATATAACTATTGATGGCTTGGATTTCTTCCTCAGAAAACAGCTTATTTATATCCTTTGGTTATTCTTTGAAGAGTTTTCTAAAGAGATTAATATAAATGTACAGTAAACACATTAAGGTAGATATTAAAATGTAATTAACAAAGAAGGGTAGGTACATGAAAAAAAATATTAGTGTGTGATGTTTCCCCTAAGAATACTGTAAAAAAGAATTGATGTTTGTGATAAATGAATGCTAAAGTCAACATCAAGGCTTTAGAAAAATGTGTTCATGGAAAGACCAAAGAGGAGATAGGATCAGTAATGATGGATGACACTGAGGAGGAGGAGCTATTAAGCATTTGTTTGTCTAATTTTTTTCTTTCAAGAAGTGTGATGATCAGACCAAAAAATATGGAATAAAAATAGGTGACAGGGTTGTTTATTCAGCTACATTTTATGATTTCAAATCACCAACCCAGATGAACTAAATTCTGAAATTCAGGGTTCTGAAAAAAAGTGGAGCATATAACTTCAGATCCTTTTTCAATGATACAAATATCTTGAAAATATCATGGAGAAGAGGAGAGGTAGAACAGGACTGGAAGTAACCAAATATTTGTATTTTTTAAAACACAGAAGTTTGAGTTTGTAAATATGTGCTAGTGAGTCTGTTTGATTCCTAGCAAAATTATTATTAAAGGATAATTTGAGCAGTTAGAAAAAGAACACATGATTAAGGACCATGTTTATGAAGAAGAGGTCAGAGTATAACAAAAAATGTTCCTTTTTTCTTTTTTGAGCTCAGTAGGCATTTAATAACTTCTGTTATATTTTTATTTATTTGGTTAAACATTTCTTAATTATACTTTAACCTGGCTTGGGCTTTCCTCTTGAAAGTCTGATACCTCTGTACAAGATGGTGGTAGAGCTAGTTGATTTTGAAAGTAGCTGAATGAACAGAACCGAGGTATAAAGATGGGTACTCAAGGTCCATCTGGAGGACTATCTTTCTCTAGCTGAATGCCAAAGGTATGTGTCATCAGCCTGTCTTTTCTGTTCAGTATCTTTATCAATGCCTTGGAAAAAGGTGTAGATGTCATGTTTATCAATTTTGGAATTGATATGAGAGTATGGGAGTAATAAATAACTTGTTGAAAAACAGAATTAGGATTCATAAGGTTCTTAAGTTAGAAAATGGGTCAAATCTAATAAATTTATTATGATAAACATAAAGGCCTATATTTGGATTTAAAAAATCAGTTGTAGGAGAAAAGTATAACTTGACAGTCTTTCCTATGATAAGGAGGATTTTAGTGGTCTGAAATGTCAAAATGAATCAACAAGTTAATTTGATTTTAGGTTGTACTAATGGAAGCCTAATGGCCAGAACAAGGGAGATGATCATTCCACTGCATCTTGCTCTTTTCTGAACACACCCAGAATATTGTGTTCCATTTGGAAATACTTTTTAGAAAGGACTTTGATAAACAGGATAACTACCAGAGGTTTGCTGGAGGATACTTGAAAGTAAGTCACATAAGAGTTGATTGAAAGAAATGGATATGTTTAGATGGAGAAAAATGAAAGTTTAGGAATAGTATTTGAAAGACTATCTTGTACTTATCAGCCCTTTTATGAGCAGTTAGGCTATCTTGTACCAGAAATTTTCAGTCCCTGCCTGAAGATCATTCTTCCACATATGAAAAGAAATAGACAAAGTAATTGTTTAACAGTTCCTTCTTCTCACTGTTGTCAGTTCCTAATATCTAGAACCGTCCCAAGAGGGGTAGTATAAGGATAGAGAGAAGCTTCCAAATCTAAGGTTTTTGGTGTAAAACTTTTACTTTTTTTTTTTTTTTTTTTTTTGGTTTAAATTTAAATAACGTTTACTGAGCCCTGGATTGCCCCCTAGTGGCAAAAATTCTTTTTTTTTTTTAATTAGTGAAAACAAAATGTGGTTCTCTTGCATAAAATTCGTTCATGACATGGTAAATGCAGTACCTATAGCATAAAATTGAGACTCCCCTTCCTTCCACATACAGTGTGGTGCTTGGTATGTTATAGGGAGGCAACTGTTGCTTTTTTCCTTGCTTAAGTGAAGTCATAATTGTGATTTATCTAGGGTGACTATTACAGGGTGATGCAGATGCCTGGCATATTGTAATGCCAGTCATGTTTGCAATATTCCTGGTAGCCTTTCAGTCTTTCTAGGCTACAGTTAGGAGCAGAGCTATACATAGAGACTAGCTTGCTTCCTAGAACTGCAATTCCACTTTATGGTAATGCTTTCTAGCACCCCCAAACTATGCCAAATACTTGTGATACAAAAGTATATAACATGGACTTTGCCTTCAATAATCTGATGGAGGTGGAGTGGGGAGACATGCACTCAAATAACTAGGATTAGAGGGATAAATAATAAGTAAAATTTAAAGGAGACATCCAGGCAAAGTACTGTGAAGAAAACAATAACTGAAAGAAAGAGATCACTTTTGAGAGATTGGGTGTAAGACTGGGGAGAGGGTCAAAGCAATCTCTGAAAAGAACATTGAAGGAAGAGACAACATAAAAAAGACTGCGGACAGAAAGTGGGATGCACTCTAAGTCACAGGCATGACTGGAACAAAGGGCCAGAGAGATAAGAGGGCTCAAGGAAAGGAAAGAATGTTAGTAGTTCAATTTAGCTAAAATTTGGAGTAGGAAGGACAGTAGACTGAGGGAAGTAGGGAAGGTGGGTTGGATCTAGGTTGTAAAAGGCCTTGCATATCCTCAAGTGCTAGAGAAAGACCCTTTTGTCCAGGATTTACCTTTAAAGGCAATGGATCCAGGACCCTTCCAAGGATATCACAAAGCCTTGGTTTTGGGGAAAATAGTCCTATTTTTAGTAGCAATAAGGTATATTATTTTGAAAGGTCAAACCCTGTAACAATTCACTGTGTTACTTGCTCTTGGAATTTTTAGAACCCTGCGTAGGCCTCTCAGACTAATCTTCTATATATACAGATCTGATCATAGTTAGCAAAGAAGAAAAACAAGGGCAGAACCAGAATTGAAATTGAAATTGAAATTCACATATGAATTGTCATATGTGAATACTATAGTTCATCTGAACAGAAGCAGGGATTAGATTAAGAACTCAACAAAATGACCACATACATTACAATGAAACACACTGTAGTTGTCATGGAGAAATTCTTGACTTACCTTAATATTTTCATTTTTCTGAAGTGGAACAAAAATGATGAAGGAATTGTCATTCTGAACTTGATTTTGAATAACCATGGGGGATTGACTTCTAAGTAGAAATTACAAGAATCTGGGAGGTGAGTAATCTCTCCCAAATAGAGTTTGTGATAAAGGGTCTCTTACAATATACCCTAGAGGAATAAATTTCAAAGGATTCAGAAAAAGGATGGGAGTATCCAATGGCCTAATTTTCTGGAGAAGTTTTCATCTTTTTTTAGAGCTCATTGCAGGTACCATCTCCTTCGGTGATCTCACCAGTTTTTAAAGTATTCTTCTCAAATTGCTTTGCGTTTATATGTCTGTGTATAAATGGTCTAATCACAGTAGAATGTAAGTTTCTTGAAAGCAGGGACTGTTGTATTTTGTTTTGTTTTGTTTTTTGGTCTTTGTATCTCTAGTGCCTAGCACAGTACCTTGTACATAGGAGGGTCTTGATCAACATGGTAGACAGGGAGACATAACTGTAGGATTTTTGTCAGTGGTTTTTGTTTGAAAAGGAGTGAAAAATAGGACAGGAGTCATGAAAATGAATTATCTTGATTTCTTAACAAAAGAGAGGCTACAACTTCTAGTCTAGTGAGTTTGACTATTCTTGCTAAATCTACTGAATTTTTGGCAGAAATCTAGAACATATCATTAAGAAAGAGAAGGATCATGGTATATAATGCATTGATACCCAGCCTTGAAATTAGGAAGACCTGGGTTGAATTCCTGGTTACCTGTATAACCCTGGGCAAGTTAATGCTGTCAGTGTTCTAGTTAGCTATTTCCGAGATACATACTGACTGGTATTGATAGAGAAAGTTTTCTCACCTGAGAGTTCCTCATATCAGATGAACTCTTAGGTCAATTCCTTTTCACCCACCATTAAGTTGATACTGTCAACAGGGAAGAACTAAGCCTCTTATACTATAGAATGGAAAGCACTAAAAAGTCAGGATAAATGGCTTCATCACAAACAGATCATACCTGGCTAATTTTATTTCCCCCTTTTGACAGGAGAATGAGAGTAGTTAAGATATGGAACAGTTAACTTTAACAAAGCCTTTGACAGAACTTCCTATGCTATGCTTCTAGAACAGAAGGAACAATGTGGGCTAACAGATAGGGCTAATAGGCAAATTTAGAACTGATTGGATGACCAGAGAACAAAAGTAGTTAGAGATGGATTGATTGCAACTTCAAGGTAGGTCTTTAGTGGAGTGTCTCAGGGAACTGTCCTTAGCCCTGAACTCTTCAGCGGGCATAGGAAGTACCACTGTCAGATTTATAGTTTCACAGCCTCTATCCTTTATTCTTTTGTTAAATAATCAGGACATTTATTCTCATCCATTTCCATGACTTCTCTCCCATTTTCACACCCTTTTAAAGATCATTGACATTCTAACTTTCATTTATAGATGACACAAACCTAGGAGAGTTAATTATGTATGAGAGGATCCAAATTAGGTCTTGATGAGACAGAATGTTAGGAATAGGAAAATAGGAAATAGGGAAAAAATAAAAGTCTTAGATTTGAGTTAAAAACATGACAAGACAGTTATAGGGGAGGTGTGGCTAAATTACAGTTTATGTGGAAGAGTGTATAAGAGATTTAGCTTATTGCAAATTCAATGGGAGTCAACAATAGGGCAAAACAGTCACAAAATCAAATGCTATTCTAAGTTTCATTGAGAGATATAGTATTCTTTGAAAAAAAGAGAAACATAGTCTTGCTGTTTTTCTACCCTGCTTGGATCACTGATCACTTCTGGAGTATTATATCCAGTTATATATGCTGCATCTTAGGAAGGACATTGGCTAGCTGGGCCATATTCCAAAGAGGGTGATGGATGTAGAAAACTGGAGATTGTGTCACATGAAAATGCTTAGAAGCTCAATTTGTTCATGTGGATGGGGACATAATGGATAGATTTCTGAACTTAGAGACTGGAAGGACCTGACTTAGAATCTTGCCCCTAAAACTTAATAGCTGTGGAATACAACCTATGCCCATCTTAGTTTCTTCATCTATAAACGGGGAATAATAAAACTTATAAGTCACAGGTTGTCAATGCAAAAATGCTATCCAATAATTATAGTTTTCTAAAATTGGAGATACAAGGCTGCTGCCTTATCAAGATCAAATGGAAAATTCATGATCATTTATTGACATTATTTTAGAAGAGATTCTTGGTGAGGTATGAATTCTAGGTAGACCAAAGGTCTTGTCCAACTCTGTGTGAGACTGATCAAAGAAGTATTAGAGATTTCTTTTTAGGTACAGACAGAGTCATAAAAACAGCAAGAAAAATGGAAGCTAATGACACTATAAGACATCAAGAAACAACAAAACAAAGTCAAAAGACTGAAAAAAATGTGAACTAATCATCAGAAAAACAACTGACCTGGAAAAGTGATTGAGGAGAGAGAATTTAAGAATTGTTTGATTACCCGAAAGCCATGATCAAAGAAAGAGCTTAGATATTATATTTCCAAAAAAGAAAAATTATGAGGAAAAACTGCCCCTATATCCTCAACCTAGAGGGCAAAGCAGAAATTGAAATAATTCACTGATCACCTCCTGACAAAGATCCCAAAATTAAAACTCCCAGCAATGTTATAGCTAAATTTTAGAACTGCCAGGTCAAGGAGAAAATACTACAAGGAATCAGAAAGAAAAAATTCAAATATTGTGGAGCTACAGTCAGGATCACACAAAATTCACTCTCTAGCACTAAAAAGGACTAGGAGTGTTGGAATATGATATTGCAAAAGGTAAAGGAGCTAGGATTACTACCAAGAATAACCTAATCAGAAAACCAAAATATTTAGTGAAATAGAGGACTTTCGCGCATTCCTGATGAAAAGATGAGAGTTGAATAGAAAAGTTGACATCTGGACACAAGATCAAGAGGATCATAAACAGTTATACATGAAAGAGAAAACATCAGGCACTAAATAAGGTTAAACAATATATATTCCCATATTACAAGTTGATACATGTAACTACTAAGAACTTTATCATTTTTAAGGTAGTTAGAAAGAGTCTGCATAGACAGAGGGCATGGCTATGGGTATATTATTTTGAGATTATCTCAAAAAAAAAAGAATGGAAGCTGAGCAAGAAGGATACACTTGGAGAAGGGGGGAAGGAGAGGAAAAATGGGGAAAACTATCTCACCTAAGAGATTTTATAAGGGGGAAAGGAAAGTGGTTAGCACTTAAACTCCCTCTCATTTTAGTTGTTTGAAAGATCAAACACACACACACACACACACACACAGAGTAAGTTCAATATAGAAATTCACCTTACTCAGCAAGGAAGTAAGAAGGGAAAGAAAAAGAAAAAAAAAAGAAAGAGGGGGTAGTAAAAGGGAGGATAGATTAAAGTGATGAAAAGTTCCACAGATTTTTGAGGCAGGAGGAGGTTAGAAAAAGAAAAGGGTAAATAGAAAAGAAAAGGATGGAAGAAAATACATAGTTAGAGATCATAACTGTGAAGGTAAGTGAGATGAACTCATCCATAAAAGGAAAGTGGATAACAGAAAGGATTAGAAACCAGAATCCAACAGTATGTTGTTTATAAGAGACACAGTTGAAATATGAAGATACATTTAGAGTTAAAATAAAGTCTGGAAAGCAATTTAAGTAAAAAGGCAGAGCTAGCAATCATGATTTCAAACAAAGCGAAAGCAAAAATAGACCTATTTAAAAGGACAGAGAAGCTACATTCGGTAAAAGGTACCATGGACAATGAAGCAATAGAAATATTGAACATGTGTGCCAAATGGCATAGCATTCCGAATGTTAAGGAAAGGTAAATGAAGATACAGGAGGAAATAGTAAAACTATACTAGTAAGGGAACCTCAATTTACTCCTCTCAAGCTTAAATTAACGTAACCATAAAATAAGCCCCCCAAAAATGAAGATAATTAGAATTTCAGAAAAATTAGGTATAATAACTCTTCAGAGACTTTTGAATGGAAAGAGGAAAGAGTATACTTTTTTCTTACCTGTACATATAATATACCTTCACAAAAATTTACCACATATTAACAAATAAAACAAATGCAGAAAACAAAAGTATTAAATACACTCTTTACTGGACCATGTTACAATAAAAATTGCATTCATAAAACCCTTGGAATCATGAATTAAAAAAAACTAATTGAAAAAAGAAATAAATTAATCCTAAAGAATGGGGAAGGGGTATCAAAGAATAAATCATAGAAATAATAATTTATTAAAGATAATGACAGACAACATACCAAAATTTGTGGGATGCAGTCAAAGCAATAATTGGAGCAAAATTTATTTCTCTAACACCAGTAAAAGAAGGGAAGAGCAAATCAGGAAATTGGCATGCAAATTGCCCCCAAAAAAAGCAAACTAGAAAAAGAACAAATTGAAAATTCCCAATTAAACACCAAATTAGAAATCCTGAAAATTGAAGAAGAAATTAAAGATATCTATAGTCATATGAAAAAATGCTCTAAATCACTATTGATAAGAGAGATGTAAATCAAAACAACTCTGAGATACCACAGCACACCTATCAGATTGGCTCACATGACAGACCAGGAAGATGATAAATGTTGGAGAAAATGTGGGAGAGTTGGAATACTAATTCATTGTTGGTGGAGCTGTGAGCTGATCCAACCATTCTGGAGAGCAATTTGGAACTATGCCCAAAGGGCTACAAAAATGTGCATACCCTTTGACCCAGCATTATCGCTTCTAGGACTGTATCCCAAAGAGATCATAAAAATGGGAAAGGGTCTCACATGTACAAAAATATTTATATCAGCTCTCTTTGTGGTGGCCAAAACCTGGAAATCAAGGGGATGCCCATCAGTTGGGGAAAGGCTGAACAAGTTTTGGTAATGAATGTAATGGAATACTATTGTGCTATGAAAAATGATGAACAAGAAGACTTCAGAGAGGCCTGGGAAGACTTATATGATCTGATGCTGAGTGAAAAGAGCAGAACCAGGAGAACTTTGTACACAGCGACAACCACAGTGTGTGAGGAATTTTTCTGGTAGACTTGGAACTTCGTTACAATCCAAGGACTTAAAAAATTCCCAATGGTCTTCTAAGGCAAAATGCCTTCCACATCCAGAGAAAGAACTATGGAATTCAATCGCAGAATGTAGCAGATCATTTTCTTTTACATTACCCTTTGGTTTGTTTTATGATTTCTCCCATTCATTTTAATTCTTCTACACAACATGATTATAGTGAAAATGTATTTAATAGGAATGCATGTGTAGAACCTATATAGGATTGTATGCCATTTCAGGGAGGGAGTGAAGAGGAAGGGGGAGCGAGGGAAAGGAAAAAGCTAGGTTGTATGGTGGTGACTGTGGAACACTGAAAATAAATAAAAAATAAAATTTTTTAAAAAATCCTGAAAATCAAAAGAGGGATTAATACAATTGAAAGTTAAAAAAGATTGAACTAATAAGTAAAACTAGAAATTAGTTTCATGAAAAAAAACCAGATAAAATAGATCATTGGTTAATTTCATTTAATTATCAAGAATGAAAAAGGTCAATACATAACCAATGATGATGAAATTAAAGCAATTATTAAGAGCTCAAACACATGCCAGTAAACCTGACAATCTAAATGAAAATTAATGAATGAATGGTTGCAAAAATATAAATTGCCCAGGTTAACAGAAGAGGAAATAGAATATATAAGCAATCATATTTTAGAAAAAGAAATTTATCAAGCCATAAATTAGATCCCCAAGTGGGGAAAAAACTCAGATGACTTGCAAGTAAATTCTACCAAATATTTAAAGGAAAATTCCACCATCATATAAACTTTTTGGAAAAATAGATAAAGGAGTCATACTAAATTACTTCAATGATGCAAATATGGTTTTGATCATTAAATGAGCGAGAGCAAAAACAGGAAAAGAAAGATATAGATCAATTTCCTTCATTTTATAATGATGCAAACTTAAATAAAATACTTGTAAGAAGATTATAGCAATATATCATAAAGATTATATGCCATGACCAGGTGGGATTTATACCAGGAATATAGGATGAGTTCAATATTTAAGGAAATGATAAACACAATTAACCAAAACAATAACAAAAATCATATGATTATTTCAATAATTGCAGAAAAAAAGATTTTGACAAAATATAACATCCATCCCTACTCAACAGAAATAAATGGAGCTTTTCCTAAAATGGTAAGTCGCATCTATTCAAAACCAAGAGCAAGCATTAGATACAATGGGAACAAGTTAGAAGCCTGCTTGATAAGATTTGAGGTGAAGTAAGAATGTCCATTATCACCATTCTTAAAAGAAATCAAAGGAATAAGCATAAACAATGAGGAAACAAAACTGTCTTTTTTTGGGGGGAGGGATGACATGATTGTATATTTTGACCTCCCAGAGAACCAAGTAAAAAAAACTAGTTGAAATACTTAACAACTTAGCAAAGTTACAGGATATAAAAGAAAACAATATAAACAATAGCATTTCTATACATTACCAATAAAACCCAGCAGGAAGAAATAGATAATTTCCATTTGAAATAACTGCAAATAATATAAAATACTTGGGAGTCTGCCTGCCAACACACATATAGGAACTACACAAACATAATTACAAAACACTTTTTTACGCACATAAAATAAGATTTAAATAATTGGAGAAATAGTAATTGTTCATGGATTGACCAAGCCAATATAATAAAAATAACAATTTTACCTCAATCTTATTCAGTGCAATCCCTTAAGTTATAAAAAAATTATTGAACTAGAAGAAATAATAACAAAATTCATTTCATAGAACAAAATATCAAGAATATCAAATGAATTAATTTTTTTCAAGTGTTAAGGAAGAAGATTTAGCAGTACCAAATCATAAACTGCATTATAAGATGATAATTATTAAAACTACCTGATACTGTCTAAGAAATAGAATGGTAGATCAATGAAATACTGTAAATATACAATATACAGCAACAAGTGATTATAATAATGTGTTTTGATAAATGTAAAATTTAAGCTTTTGGAAAAAGAATTCATTATTTGGTAAAAAAAAGAAAACTATTGGGAAAACTAGAAAAGTATGGCAGAAACTAGGTATAGATCAATAGCTTACACCATTTACCAACATAAGATCAAAATGGATAGAAGAACTACACATAAATGGAGATGTAGTAAGTAAATTAGAAGAACATGGAACATATTACCTATTAGGTTTATGGATAGGCGAAGAATTGATGAATAGACAAGACACAGAGAACACTGTGAGATATAAAATAGATAATTTTGATTACATTCAATTAAAAAGTTTTTGTATAAATAAAACCAATGCAGCCAAGATTAGATGGAAAACAGAAAATTAGGGGGAAAATTTATAGACAGCTTCTCAGAGAAATGGCTCATATCTCTAATATACAGAGAACTAGGTCAAATTTATAAGGCTATGAGTCATTCCCTAATTCATAAATGATCAAATGGTAAGAACAGGCAGTTTTTGGCAGAAATTAAAGATATGCATATATATATATACATATATACATACATATTTGAAAAAAAGCTTCAAATCCCTACTGATTAGAGAAAAGCAAAATTAAAACAACTTTGAGGGACCAACTCACATTTATCAGGTTGGCTAAAATGATAGAGGGGGCAAATGAGAAATGTTGGAAAAGATGTGGAAAAATCATTGGTGAAACTGGTAACTGATCCAACTAATCCAACCACTTTGAAGAGTAATCTGAAATTCTGCCCAGAGTTATAAAACTTTGACCCAGCTATAGTATTACTAATTAGGTCTGTTTCCCAAGGTGATCGGGGGAAAATGAAAAGAACCTGCATGTCCTAAAATATTTATAGTAACTCTCTTTGTGGTGGCACAGCACTGGAAATTGAGGGAATGCCTATCAGTGGGGGACTGGCTGAATAAGTTGTGGCATATGACTGTGATGGAATTCTACTGTGCTGTAAAAAATTATGATCAGGTTTGTTTTTAGAATATCATAGAAAGACTTGCATGAAATAATGCACGGTGAAATGAGCAGAGCCAAGAGAACATTGTGTACAGTAACACTAGTATTTTTCAAAGAGTAACTGAATGACTAGGCTATTCTGAGTTATATGAATGTTAAAATCAGCTACAAAGTGCCTTTGAAGGAAGATGCTCTCCACCCCAAGGGAAAGAACTGATATGTGAAAGTACATATTGCATGGTTTCATACACATGTGAGTGTTTGTGTCAGATGTCAGCCTTCTCTATCGGGAGAGTTGGAGGGAAAAGCTTGGAACTCAAAATGTAACAAAATAAAAAATAAAAATTTTTTAAGGAAAAAATGGTCAATGATCTTTTAACTTGTTGTCCTAATGAAGGACATGTAGTTAGGAGATATAAGTTTGAGTTCTGATATTTACTTGAAGTGTTAATCATAAACAAATCTTCTGTGAACCTGTTCCTTGTCAAGTAGAGATGACAGTACTTATACTACTTAACCTCATTGGGTCTATTGTCAGGAGATCCTTTTGTAAATGTTTAAGTGTCAAAGAAATGTGGATTGTCATCTCCATCAGAGGAATCATAGTTATTAGGTATAAGGATCTGCTATTAACAAAAGAACTAGAAATAGTTATGGAACCCATAGAAATGTGAGTAGAAGAAGAAGAACATACATAATCTAATTGGGGCAGGTAGATGATGCAGTGGATAGAGCACCAGTGCAGGAGTCAGGAGGAACTGAGTTCTAGTCTCACCTCAGACACTTGACACTCAGTAGCTGTGTGACCTTGGGCAAGTCACTTAACCCCAATTGCCTCATCCTGGGTCATCTCCAGTCATCCTGATGAGTGTCTGGTCACTGGATTCAGATGGCTCTAGAGGAGAAGTGAGGCTGGTGACCTGCACAACTTTCCCTCACTCAAAACAAAGTCAAGTGCAAGTCATGTCATGATTTCTCTGATGGTGTGGTCTTCTTCAGCAACAAAGGATGAACACACACACACACTCACATAATCTAATGCAAGGGTGGGGAACCTGGGGACTTGAGGCCACATGTGGACCTCTAGTTCTTCAAGTTCCGCCCATTACATTCAGTAGAAATATCTGGGTTCAAATTCTGCTCTGCCACTTAATCTCTTTGGGACTCAGTTTTCTCATCTGTAAAGTAAAGCTGTTAGACTCAGTAATCTCTAATGCTACTTACAGCTAAAACTCCATTATTCCATGACAGCTAGCTGGGGCCAGGGCATCTCCAAATGATGAAGTCCGTCCAAATGACCTGTCCTTGCCCTGGTATTTCAAGACATTCCTGATGAAGAAGTTAACTGGGGCACAATGGAATTATAAGGGTTTATTAATTAAGTTGTTTCTTAAGCTTTCCACGTGGAGTGATAAACTTCATTTTGGAAGGACGGAGTGTGGCCAGGCTTATGAGATTTTGCACTAACATATCTCCATACCATCTGCTGTTGTGTAGCCAAAAATCTGTCTCACCAAGAGGAAGCAGCAAGTGAAAGGAGGGAATAGCCTAGGAATGGATGATTTTAAACCTTAGATAAGCATATTTAGAATGGTGTGTGTGTGTGTGTGTGTGTGTGTGTGTGGTGTGTGTGGTGTGTGTGTGTGTGTGTGTGTGTGTGTGTGTGTGTTTGTGTGTGTAAGTAACCAGTGACCAGAGCTGAGACTGAAGGTCTGCAACAGAGCCCTCTGCTGGTGTAGGTGAAAGGAGTCTGAGATTGTTCTTATAAGTGGAGTCTTAAGAGATATGTCACCCTGCAATAGGATATTTTAAGTGTGCTATAGTATAAAGCAAAAACTCTTTCTCTCCATTGATTTGTTCTATGTTTTAGGATAATTACATAATCCCTTTTCTTAAGGTGAAATGTATTGCATATGAACATCAAAATAGAAAAATCAGAGAGGAAGAATATATTTGTATCACAAGCAATAGAGGGATATTATGCTATTTTAATGGAAATGAATACATACATATTTATATACATTTCATACGTATAAAATTTGCACTTAATAAGCATTTATTGAATTGAATCAATTTCCCTAAACTTGATTTGCTCTAATATGAAAACATCAAAATGAACCACAGACACTTATATCCCATAAATGGATATATGCAATGGAGGCAAATAAGAATTTAATTTCTTTTTATTCTTTGCTTTTTAAAAAAAATGATTGATGCTGTACTAGCATGACATCCTGGAAAGAGCTCTGAATGTGGAGTCAAGAGGTCAGGATTCAAAAACCCAAGTCATTTATCATGTTAAACCACTGAGCCTTTGTTAAGCAACTACTACGTACCCAGTGCTGTGCTAAGTGCTTAGGTTATAAAGATAAACAAAAAGATCCAGTCCCTGCCTTCAATTATAATATATTCTATTGTGGGGAGGGATAAAATCTAAGCATCTAGGTGTATACAAGGCATATATAGCTAGGGAACACAGTAAATAGTGTGTGTGACCTGGAGTCAGGAAAACCTGAGTTCAAATATGGCCTCAGGCACTTGCTGCCTGAACAAATGTCTACCTCAGATTCCTCATCTTTACAATAAGATACTGATAGCACACATATCTCAATGTTGTGGTAAGAATAAAATGAGATAATATTTGTAAAATTCTTTGCAAACTTTAAAGTGCTATGTGAATGTTAGCTTTTATTATCATTATCATTCCAGAGGAAATGGAAATGTGTGAGCTTGTAAAAGTCACATCCCTTCTCTGAGCCTCAATTTCTCCATCTATACAGTGGAGATAATAATCCTTACACTGTCTTCTTCACCCCATCATTTTGAAGAAAACCTTGGTAAACCTTAAAGTCTATGAGAGGGGATATTTTTAAATAGACCTCTCCATGAGGGCATTAAGTGTTTAATGTGGTCATCCAAGGATAGGAGCTCCCAGTTGCAAATAGTGCTTCACCCCTCAGGGAAAATGGGACCATGGGGACCTACACAAACGTACTCTGACTATATTTTGTGCCTTGGAAGGAAGTTAGAAAAGGATGAGTACTGAAGAACAACTTCTTATCCTGCTTTTTTTTTTAGGTGTTAATTTTAGGTGGTTTTTTTTTTAGGTGTTTTAGGTGTTAAGGTATTTGAGATTAATGGCAGAAATTAATGGCAGGAAAAAAATAGTCTTTCCACTGTAGCCCTTCCCCTTTGCCCAAACTTCACCATAATTTTCTCAGTACAATTGGTCTTTCAAAGCAAGATTCACATCCATGGTTTTTCCTCAACTGATTTAGCTTATTCCAGCTCCAAAGGATAGTGACCAATAACTCTCAGTTTTGGACCTGAAACTCATATATATATATATATATATATATATATATATATATTATATATATATATATATATATATAATACATACACACACACACATACACCATGCATAATGTCAATCAACAAGCAAGATTGAAAGCTAGACCCCTCCTCAACTCTTCTCTCACACATTTGGTCATTGCAGGTTTTATCAGTTATTCCTCCACAACCTCTCTTTGATCGGTCCCCTTCATTTAATTCACATGCCAACATCCTATTTTATTCCCTCATCAATTCCTCCCCTGAGCTGCTGCAGTAGGAGCCACCACATTCATCTGCTTGCTTCAAGTCTCTCCTTTCCAATCCATCTTCCACAGTCACCAAAACAGCATTCTGAAAGCTCAGTTTGGATCAAGACAGTTTGCTTGAGAAGCTCATCTACCTCCTCTTTGCTTCTGCTTATCATCAAAAAGTCTTCGCAATTTGGCTCCAACCTATTAACTAACTAGATTATACATTGTTCTACTACATTCATGTTTTGGTCCAGTCAAAGTGGCCACTTTGCTACTCCTCATAACACTCCGTCTCCTATCTTTGCACAAAATTCCAAATTATATTCTAGGCCTTTCCTGATATCCTTGATACATGCCCTCATTACTTTGTATTTATTTTGAATATACTTTGTGTATTTTTTACTTTTTTGGTAGATTTTGTGTGATGCTCTGCATTGTGAACTCCTTGAGGACAGGGACTCTGGTTTTCACTTAATAAATAAATACTTGCTGAGTAATTGAAAAATGACCTTTGAATTTTAAACATCTAGCAGGAGCTGCTTTTGTTTCTGCTTTGACATCTTATCCCAGTGGATAATTTTTGATGAAATTCTTATTTGTATAACACTAGTATATGTGGGTGTACCTTCAGAGATAGTCCGAAATATCTGTTCTTCCTTTCTCCTTCCCACTGTCTGTCTAGAGATGTAACAGCTCACACTCTGTTAAAATAATTAGTTTTAAGCCTATGAGCAATATAATGGCCCCTCAGAACTATGAGGTTGTGATTCTCTCCTCTGTTGTTTTAGGAAGCTTATATATTCAAGAAAAATTTAGGAGTACAGTTAGCCTCTTTTTAACTTGTGCTCATCACATCTAGTTCAGTTTCTAAAGCAATACAGAAACCATATATGACTGCATTTCACATATTTTTTGGAGAGTTATAGAGCTATCATATCTCTCCTGCTTGCCTTGGAACAAGTTTCTTAATTCATACAAAGAAGTTATCATCCATATTGTCCCTCTGGCAGGTCAGTATGGAAATAATCCTACAACAATCTCTTCTGTTCCTCTCTTAGTTCACCTACATGCTTTTCACTAGATTTCTCGTCTTAGATTTTATAATTCCTTTATAGACATTTTCATAGAGTGTTAATCTTCTTTCACTTTAACTTCATTTGCTTCCTTTGAGCAAAGTATACAAAGTACATACATCTACTGATTTATTCCCAATTTTGAATCTCATCCCATGAAATCTTGCTGATATTATTATATTGCATTATCTTCTATGTTGAAAATATTGGTATAGTGAAGAGACCATTAATTTTAGAGTCAGAGGACTTGAGTTTGAATCTCTGTTCTGGTATTTACCACCTATATGACCTTGGGCAAGTCTCCTAATCACACTGAGAAGGGGGCAATTTTTCCTCATCCTTAAAGTGAAGGAATTATTGTCAAGTAGATTAGAGAACAATGGAACAATGATAAAGACAACCAATTCTTAAAAGAACTAAAAATCATTAACACCTTTGTGGAAGAATAGATAGAGTGCTGGACTTGTGGTCAGGAAGATCTGAGTTCATAGCTCATCGATGATATGTCCTATATGACCCTGTGCAAGCCATTAACCCCTTAGCTCCCCAGAAACTCTCTAACATTGTAGTTTTTAAAACAGTCGCAGAGCTGTCCAAAATAAACCAACTACCAATACATAGAAGGTTGGTCCAGATTACTAATAATTAGAGAAATGTAAATTGAAGCAATTTTTTATCTCACACAAATCAGTTTGTCCAAGATTACAAAACCCAGAAACTGTAAACGTCAAAGGGGATGTAAGAAGATAGGAACGCTAACGCATTATTGGTGGAATATTCCTGAACCAAGACCAGTCTGCTAGCCATTGCTTACTATGTGCCAGGCACTGTGCTAAGCTGGGGATACTAATATGTGCAAAGGACTCCCTATTTTCCTAATGAGGAAATGAGGCAGATAGAATTTAAGTGACTTGCATAGAGTCACACTATATAGACATATATATGTGTATATATACACATATACACACGTACATGCACACATGCATAATAAATATATGCACATAGATATGTGTGTATTCTATATATAGTATATATAATGTTATATATTTACTATGTATAGTAAATATCTATAACATATTTGCAATATGTAAATATACTATATAGCATATATATATATATATATATATATATATATATATATATATATATATTTAGTTCTCAATTGTATTTGAACTCAGGACTTCTTAACTCTGGAACCAGTACTCTACCACCTTGCTTCCACCAGACAAGGATTAGATATCTAGATGATAATATTCAAGGATTTAGATCTTAAAAAGATCAAAGAAATAATTTTATTGCATTCTAAAATTTTATTGGTACATCTTGTTTTTTCATCATACTAATTTCTGGACAGAATCCCTACCCCAACACCATCAATAATACTCCTTTAATTATAAAAGAGGGAAGTGACCAGTAAAGCCAACTGACTGTGCTCTATTTCATATTCCACCCCTTATTAAATGGAAGGAAGGGGTGTGTGAATGTGTAATTTCTAATCTCCTTCCCAAAATCACAATTGGTCATTATGATTACACAGTGTTCTGTTTTATTTATGTTTTTATAGCATTGCATATATATTGTTTTTTTGGTTCTGTATTTGTATTTGTTCAACTGTCTTAAAAGATGGTATATTTTGAAATAATCAAATTCTTTACTTGTTCTTTATACAAGTTCTTTATTTCAAATCTAATCGACACATCCCTGCCTCAATCACTCTGGACCTCAGATTCCTTATTTGTAAAATGTGGGACATAGAAATAGATGATCTCAAAGGTCCCTTCCAGATCTAAGCCCTATACAAGAGTATTTCTTGCTCTCTGCATTGAAATTATTTAAGGAATTTGCTGAATTTGTAGTTAAATTACCACCTTCCCTTGACTTCAATAGATTCTTGATTTCACCGATGTGGTTACTTCCCCCAGATGTGGAGCAGCAAACCATCAGTACCTTTTTATCCTTCCAGAACCTCGTTCATGCCATTCCATAAATTAGTGCACCCAATTTGCTGGACACCTTCATCTCTAAATCTTTAAAAATTATATGGGAACCAGTGCAGCCCCGAGGTTGTCCATCTTTCATGTTCCAATCTGGCTATATAACTGATCTGCCTCCTTTTCTAATAATATCCTATATTTATGGTTGAATAGATGGTCACCCAATTCTTTTGCACAATCACTCTTATTTTAAATCATGAACACATTTTATGTTAACACAACAGACGCTTCTCCAGTACATAAAATCTCCCTGAAAAGCATACTGTCCCTCAAAGCTAGCTTATTCATTTTTAATATAAAAGAAGGTTGGGGGCTTTAATTTGTAACTATGCTTATAACATTGATTATTGGATTTGACCAGAATTGTATTGCTTCTCCATCTTTAGACCAATGAGTCTATTTTTCTTTGGGTTTTGTTTTCTTTACTCTGCAAAACTTTACAAAATCTTCCTATGTTTTCATTCCTTATGGTACAGTAATAGTCAATTACATTCTGATTTATTGATTGATTTATTCAGCGGTTTCCTAAGACTGGTCATATATTTTAGTTACAGTTACTTGTTATTACAAATAATGCTGCCCCAACCATTTTTTTTTACATTTTATTGGTGTTAGTAACTCCCTTGGGGTATCATTACAAGGGGTATTGTCCCAGTAGTGGAACCTCTGGGCCAAAGGATAAAACAATTTAATAACTTTCCTTGCATAATTTCTGATTGTTTTCTAGGATATTTAAACAAATTTGCAGCTCCAGGACCAGAAGAGAGTAAACATTCTGTCTTCCCCACAGACCCTCTATTGAGGAATTTTTCCATCTTTTAGGATACTTACCTGTCAGGTATTGTCACAAGGTTGTTTTAATATTCATCTCTCTGATTTCTAGTGACTTTGAACTTCAGGGGTTATTAATAATTTATATTTCTTCTTTTAAAAGCCATTTGTTCATAGCCTTTGTTTGCTTGTCTGTTGAGAAGAGGAGACAAGAATTTCTTAAGTACCTACTACATTCCAGGCACTGTGCTAAGTGATTTATAAATGTAATCTCATTTGATCCTTGTAAGAACCCTGGGAAGTAGGTGCAATTATTACTCCCTATTTCACATTTGAGGAAACTGAGGCAGACAGAAGTTAAGTGACTTGCTCAGATTCACACAGTAAGTCTCTTAAGCTGGATCTAAACTCTGGTATTCATGACTGAGAGCAGCTAGGTGTAGATTACCAGTCCTAGAGCAAGAAAGCTCATCTTCCTGAGTTCAAATCCAGCCTGAGACATTTTTTAACTGTGTGACCCTGTGCAAGAAGTCACTTAACACTGTTAGCCTCAGTTTTCTCATCTGTAAAATGAGCTGGAGAAGGAAATGGCAGACCACTCCAGTATCTTTACCAAGAGAAACTCAAACTCACAAAGAGTCAGACACAACTTAAAAATGACTGAACACCAAAATTGCTGACTCTGGGACCAGAGTTGCCTCTGTTAGGGAATGACTTAGTTTTTTATGTTTGTCACTTCTCTTAGATTTTGGATGTCAGACTTTTACTAGATATATCCATTGCAAAGATTTTTACCACTCTCTCCTTTTACCTAGCAGTATTAACATAGAAGGACCTGACATGCTATGGTTCATGGGGGGGATGTCACAAAAATTTATTTACATAAAATTATTTTTATTTTATGTAATTTTTTGTAAATTTTATGTGCAAATTTTTATTTTATGTAAACAAAGTAGCCTATTTTCTCTCTTATCTCCCCTCTCATGTCTGATTATGAATTCTTTTACTACTCACAATTGAAAAATACAACCTTTTAATATCAAATATTTATAGTATACCATTTTATATTTAGATTATTTATTCATAATTTATTATGATACTTATCAGGCAAAAGGTACTGATCTAAACCCTCTTTTCTTCTCCTTATTGCTCTCCCATGTTCCCAGCAGTGTCTCAATCTTTTGGTATATCAGTCTTTGTACCTCTATGACCTACATTGACTTGTGGCAGCTTCATAATACCCACCATTGAAACATTACTCTTTGAATCTCCCTTGATTTTGGAGATCACGATATTCCCTGATTAATGACCATATGGAATATCATATATTCTTAATCATATTCTTCACTAGGAGAATATTCGTGCTGAAACAGTGGTTTGTTTGGTTTTTTATTATAAGAGGACAACCTGTCATCAGCCCTTTTCCAGCATGACTTAATTCATTTCCCTTATTCACAGCCAGTAGAGGGCACTCTGGCTTTTGACTAGACCAGTTTCAGAGAATGGAACCTTCCTTTCACTGGCATCAAGCTTGCAATTTTTCTCCCCAAGAAACATCCGGGGCTCTGGTTTTCTGATTTAAAAAGAAAAGGATGGAGGTTCATTTGAAAGCTAAAATTGAATTTGTTTATATGTTACATTTGTGGAATAAATCCATGCAAGACATCTGGTGACAAATCATTCCATTTAACCTTGTCAATTGTATGAAAGAAATAAAGGAAAGTAATAATCATTTCTACTTCTTAGACAGGGTAGGTTCTGCTTTTGAGTACTTGATTACCCAAAGTTTTAATATGAGCAGAAAAAGAGCATCTAAAAATAAAATACTCATTACCACCCTACATACTTTCTTGTCCCCTCTTTGCCCCCACCCCACCCCAATCTGTAGGGCTACTAGTCCTTTCGGAATTGGAAATTAATTTCTTTAGTATTTCCATTGGTGGAACTATACCCTTCATATGCATAGATCATGACCCATCTTGGCTATGGTAGATGATTTACATGGGTTGCTGAGGCTAGAAAACAAAACAAAACAAAATATTGTATCACTTTTTGGGCAAACTAGTGTTGAGGAGTCTCACACTTAGCTAAGTTGGTCCCTTGTACCAGGAAATGATACAGTTTGTCATTTGGGTCCTGGTTTTAGAATCAGAAAGACCTGAATTTTAATCTTTTCTTAGCTACCAACTAGTGGTAGGACCCTGGGTAAATCATTTATTCTCTTTGTGCTTCAGTTTTCTTCTTTATGAAATGAGCGGGGGTGAACTTGATGGTTTTCTAGTATCCATTTCAGCTTTCAATCTATGATGTTAGCATTAGCTTCAAGAACCGTGGGTATATCACATGATAATAAGGTATCAAAATGATAGTGAATCCAAATCGACCTCATTCCCTACTAGAAGGAGTGATTTGCAAATGTTTGTTGAATTGAAAGATTTCTGAAAGAAGTCAAGTTTTATTTGAGGGGTTTCAGTGGGAGCGAGATATGGTTTAGGATTAAGGAAATTGTTCTAAAAGCTGTTCTATTTTTTTCCCCAAATTTCTCTCTTAAAGATGGAGAATCAGAAAAAGTTGATCCAATATGTGTATTGAAAAGTAATAATTGTGCCATTTATGTTTTCATATCCCTAGCACCTAGTACAGTGGTAGCTAGGTGGTGCAGTGGATAGAGCACCAGTGCAGGAGTCAGGAGGACCTGAGTGCAAATCTCACCTCAGGTACTTGACACTCATTAGCTGTGTGACCTTGAGCAAGTCAACCCCAACTGCCTCATCCTGGGTCATCTCCAGTCATCCTGATGAATATATCTGGTCCCTGGATTCAGATGGCTCTGGAGGAGAAGTGAGGCTGGTGACCTGCACAGTCCTCCGTCACTCAAAACAAAGTCAAGTGCAAGTCATGTCATCATTTCTCTGATGGCATGGTCTTCTTTGGCAATGAAGGATGAACACACACACACTTAGTACAGTGCCTTCTACTTAGGTGCTTAGTAATTGTTTAGTGGTGATAATGCCAGTATGAGTCCCTATATTCTAGTAAATGGTCTTAAAATGAGAGAGCCTGCAGAGGAAGCATGGTGTAGTGGGTGGGGTACTGAACTTGGAGTCAGGAAGCTCAAATTCTGAATTCAAATCCTGGAAACATAACCTATCTGGATCTCGGTTTTTTTATCTGTAAAGCTGACATCAGTGATCTCCAAGGTTCTTTATAGCTCTAATGAATGATATTATTAATGACAAATTCCATCTTTTTCATGGTAGTGAAGCTTCTATCTAGAAAGGAGCCTTATGAAACAATAAAGGAGTAGCCAGGAGTTATCCTTGGATCTTGAAGTGGGTATCACCTGCCCCACAAAGAAATGGTAAACAAATGCAGGTCCTGGCTCCAAAACTGGGGATGAGACTGGAGCATGGTAATTGTTGGGTTATTTTTTCCCTCTTTGGTTTGGCCTTATGACTTCATGCATTCAATGAACTGGTTCCCATTATGCAATTCAATTCTAACCTAAAAGTCTTAGAGAATTGCCTGGGGCAAACTTGTCCAGGGGATCACATAGCTAATATGTGTCATATTCGAACCCAGGTCTTCTGAACTCGAAGGCTAGTCCTTAATCCACTGGGCCTTGATATATTTATATTTAATCCAAGTTGTCTGGAGCCCCAAATCATATGCCCTTTACCACAGCTTTGAACATAGTATCTAGGAATACACTTGCAGTCTAATGTGGGGTGGGGAAAAGGGGGTGGGGAAGGGAAGTGGAATGCTTATTTTTACAATGGGAGAAGAAAAAACTTGCCTCTGGCTCAGTTCCTTTGAGCAACATTTCTGGTTTTCTGGCACTGATTGTAGACCCAGTTATGTTTTGGTAAATAAGATTAGCTATAATTAAATTACCCATTATGTGGGCAGTTTTATTTACGTGGGTGCTAAACAAGTAACTTAAAATGTTTCCAGAAATGTCATATGAAAATAGAGAGCTGTGAGTGTCTTCATGGTGTGATTAATGCATCAACCCTATTTATCTGTTTGTCACTCTGGGTGGAAAGGACTGCCAGGGGTTTTAGGACAGGCTGAGATTTCATGTTTGCATTGATTTGGAGCTTGAGGGAGGATGCTCCCTTCTCGTCCGTCCTTAAATGGTCCTAGAGGACTGTGTGGATTCCTCTTTGCCCCTCACCCTCGTCACACTCTGCCTTGTATTAAACTTACTTGTTTACTTGTCTTAACTCCCTTCCCCCTTGATATCCTCCTTTGATACCTCAGTTTTGTGTGGAGGTTACTCTGAATTCTTAAAGGGTATCTTATTGAAATGCCTGTTCTGGCAGGTTCTGCCAAACATGTGAACCTGTGACATATTTGAGACAGAAAGGAAGGAGGCATGTATCTTCTCACCTTTCCTTGCTTCCTTCAAGAGCTGGTTCAAATCTCATCTTCCTCAGGAAGCCTTTTCCTCGACCCATCGACCCAAGTGCACTTTCTATTTATACTCTCCATCTGATATAAACATCAATATTTGTATTTTATCTTTCAGAACATAAAGTGACCTCCTTGAGGTCAGGGACCACTTATGCCTTTCTTTGTGTCCCCAGTACTTGGTGCTCTATAAATACGTACTGATTTTGTGTGTGTGTGTGTGTGTGTACATTCTGTCTGTGTCTGTCTAGCCATTTAAACTTAGGAAGTAAGTCTATATAGCAAGAATATTAAACTTGTTGGGAGGCAGGACACCATGTTTCAGTCCTATTTCTGCTAAGTAATACCTGACTACACAAGCAAAACTACACAAGTTCTTCTAGTTCTGCCATGTAGAATCACTTATTCAGAACCATTTGTTCTTCTGCCCTTAGGACACTTGAAGTCAACCATGGTATATCTCCTCTTCTCCAGGTTATATATCCCCAATTCCTTCTACCCTTTCTTGCATGGCATAGTCTTAAAGCTTCCCACCATTCTGTTTTTTTCTCTTCTAGACGTGTTCCATCGAAATAATATTCTTGTAAAATGTGTTGCCTAGAACTAAACAGAAACTCCAGATGTGAACTGAACAGGTTAGAATACTGTGGAGCCATCATTCTGTCTAGTTCTGGAAAGTTTGACCTCCCAACACAGTACACTATAGCATTAGCTTTATTAGCTTCTATCTCACACAAATATGTTAAATTTATTATTTAAAGTCTCACATCTTTTTCACATAAACTACTAGCCTGCCAAACTTCCTTAAAGTTTTACTTCAGAAATTGATTTTTTTGCACACAAATATGAGACTTTATATTTATTCTTATTAATTCTTATTAATGTTATCCCTGAATAGTTAACTGACACTGTCATGGAGTGGATAGAAAGTGGACCCTATAGTCAGAAAGGTCTGGGTTCAAGTCCAATTTCTGACAAATACTGTGTAAAATGGAGCAAGTCACCTAACTCTTAGTGTTCTCAGGCAACTATATGACTCTAAGTCGCAAAGCATGTGTTCAGGTCCTCATTGGTTGAGGGAATGTTTATATTGGGAGTTTCCACACTAATAAAATCTGCTCCTCTCCCAAAATATCATCTGATTGGAGTCAGCCCAAGTGCTCTAACCTCTTGAGATCTCTTTGGATCTTGACTCTCATCCAACATGTTAAAAATGCTAAAAAGCACAGATCAAAGGACAAATCCCTGGGACAATTGACTAGAGACTTTATTTCAAGTTGACATCAAACAATTAATGATTAATCTTTTGGTTCTGCTTTTCAGTCAGTTCTCAATACCCTTAAATACTATTCTCTCAGTCACATTTCTCATTCATGTCCACAAGAAGAGAATTTGTTAAATGCTTTTCTACAATCCAAGTATACTCTGTCTACAGCATGCCCAATCTACCAATCAAGTGGCCATGTCACCAAAGAAAATTAAGTTAGTGTGATATGACCTCTCTTTGATGAAACCATGTACTTTCTTTTCTAAATGTTCATTAACACATTTTATATAATACACAATAGAATGGTTAGGAATTGGATTTCAGGGGTGGGTAGAGCCAAGATGGTAGGGTAGAAGGATGGACTTGCGCTAGCTCTCCCTCTGTAGCCCATAAAGTACCTGTAAAAAATGACTCTAAACAAATTCTGGAGCAGCAGAAGTTACAAAATGACAGAGTGCCACAGATTTGAACCCATGACAGCTTGGAAGGCCAGCAGGAAGGAGCTCAGCCTAATGTCGGCCATGTGACAAGGACAGGACTCTAGCAGGCTTCAGTGCACAGAATCACAGGGTAGCTTCTGTGGTTGCCAGAGTTTTCAACCTACAAACACCAAAGATAGCTTCAAAGTAAGAAAGCTCTTTCACCTGGATGAGAGAGGAGTGAGGTCTGGCCCCAGCCCCAGCTTTCACTTTTGGAGCCCTTGGCCTAAAGACATTGGGGGAACTAAGCATCTGATCTTGGTCTCAGTCCTGAATGCCAGTTCTGGGGTGAGGAAGAGTGCTGGCATGGTGGAGCTGGTGGCAGTTTTGGAGAGGAAATCCTACAGGGCAGAAAGAGGTGCTCACAGACCACAGAGCAGACCAGCAAAGGAGTAAACTCCTCTCCTTTGATTGTGCCACCTTGGAAGAACTGACAACTTACAGGTCCCTAGAGATATCTCAGAGAACAGCTGCACAAAACCTCTGAAGCCTAGGGTACTATACCTTGTACTTGACAAAGGACTCAAAAGTCAAGTAACTGGCTGGGAAAATGCCCAGAAAGGGAAAAAATGTCTATGGAAGGTTACTTTCTTGGTGAAAAGGTATTTTCTTCCATCCTTTCAATTGAGGAAGAACAAAGCATACCATCAAAGGTCAAAGCTTCTACATCCAAAGTCTCCAAAAAAATCCCTATTCAATGGTCTCAGGCCATGGAGGAGCTCAAAAAAGATTTTGAAAATCAAGTAAGAGAGATGGAGGAAACATTGGGAAGAGAGATGAGAGTGATGGAAGAAAATCATGAAAAGAAAGTCAACAGCTTGCTAAAGGAGACCCAAAAAATGCTGAAGAAAATAACGCCTTTAAAAATAGACTAACCCAAATGACAAATGAGATCCAAAAGATGAATAAGGAGAAGAAGGCTTTAAAAAGGACAATTGGCCAAATGGAAAAGTAGCTTCAAAAGCTCATTGAAGAAAATAACTCTTTAAAAATTAGAAAGGAGCAGATAGAAGCTAATGACTTTATGAGAAACCAAGAAATTATGAAACAAAACCAAAAGAATGAAAAAATAGAAGGCAGCAAGAAATATCTCATTGGAAAAACCACTGACCTGGAAAATAAACTCAGGAGACATAATTTAAAAATTATTGGTCTACCTGAAAACCATGATCAAAAAAAGAGCCTAGACATCATCTTCTAAGAAATTATCAAGGAAAACTGCCTTGACATTCTAGAACCAGAGTGTAACATAAAAATGGAAAGAATTCACTGATCACCTCCTGAAAGAGATTCCAAAAGGAAAACTCCTAGGAATGTTATATCCAAATTCCAGAGTTCTCACATCAAGGAGAAAATATTGCAAGTAGCCAAAAAGAAACAATTCAGATATTGTGGAAATACAATCAGGATAACACAGGATTTAGCAGCTTCTACATTAAGGGATTGGAGGGCTTGGAATATGATATTCCAGAGGTCAAAGGAGATAGGATTAAAACCAAGAATCACCTATCCAGCAAAACTGAGTATAATACTTCAGGGGGGAAAGGGAATTTCACTGAAATAGAGGACTTCCAAGCATTCTTGTTGAAAAGACCAGAGCTGAATAGAAAATTGACTTTCAAATACAAGAATCAAGAGAAACATGAAAAGGTAAACAGGAAAGAGAAGCCTTAGGGAACTCATTAAAGTTGAACTGTTTACATTCCTACATGGAAAGATTTGTTTGTTACTCATGAGACCTTCTTCAGTATTAGGGTAGTTAAAAGGAATACACACACACACACACACACATACATATATAATGTATATAATATATATGTATATATATTTTTATATATGTATATATATGTATGTATGAGTGTATATATATGTATGTATGTATGTAGGTGTATATGAGTATGCATGTGTGTATAGTATATATGTGTAGTATATAAATGTACATGAGTGTATGTGTGCCTGCATGTCTATACATAGACAGAGGGCACAGGATGAGTTGAATATGAAGGGGAAATACCTAAAAAATAAAATTTACTATTGAGTGGAATGTACTAACGGTAAGAGAAAGGGAGAGGTAGAAAGTAGCAAATCATCTCATCTAAAAGACGTAAGAAGTCTTACAGTGAAGGGGAAGAGAATGTAGGTGAAAAGAAATAAGTGAGCTTTACTCTCATAGGATTTGACTTAAGGAGGGAATAACACACACTCAGTTGGATATGGAAATCTATTTTACCCTGCAGTAAGGCAAGGGGGAAGGGGATAGGAGAGGGAAGATAATAGAAGGGATAGCAAATTAGGGAAAGGTATAATCAGAAGCAAACACTGTTGTGGGAGGACAGGTCAAGGGAGAGAATGGAATAAGTGAATGGCAGGATAAGACAGGGAAATGTGGTTAGTCTTTCACAACATAACTACTATAGAAGTGTTTTGTATTTGTTACACATGTATGACCTATATTAAATTGCTTGTTTTCTCAATGAGGGTGGGTAGGGAGACAGGAAGGGAGAGAATATGGAACTCAAAGCTTTAATAAAAAAATGTTAAAAAATTTCCCCAATTGATTAATGGTCAAAGGATATGAACAGGCAATTTTCAGAGGAAGAAATTAAAGATATCTATAATCCTTTGAAAAAATGCTCTAAATCACTATTGATTAGAGAGATGCAAATCAAAACAACTCTGAGGTACCACATCATACCTATAAGATTGACCAACATGACAGAACAAGAAAATGATAAATGCTAGAGAGGATGTGGGAGAGTTGGAACACTAATTCATCATTGGTGGAGCTGTGAGCTCATCTGAAGAGTGGTTTGGAACTATGCCCAAAGGGTTACAAAAAATGTGCATACCCTTTGACGCAGCAATATCACTACTAGGACTGTATCCTCAAGAGATCATAACAATGGGATAGGGTCCCACAAGTACAAAAATATTTATAGCAGCACTCTTTGTAGTTGCCAAAAACTGGAAGTAAAGGGGATGCCCATCAATTGGGGAATGGCTGAATAAATTATGGTATATGAATGTAATGGAGTACTATTGTGCCATAAGAAATGATGAACAAGAAGACTTCAGGGAGGCCTGGAAGGACTTATATAATCTGATGCTGAGCGAAAGGAGCAGAATTAGGAGAACTTTGTGCACAGCAACGACCACAGTCAAGAGTTTTTTCTGGTAGACTTGGAGCTTCTTAATAACGCAAGAACTTATTAAAAAAAATCCCAATGGTTTTCTAAGGCAAAATGCCTTCCACGCTCAGAGAAAGAACTATGGAATTCATTCGCAGAATGTAGCAGATCATGTTTGTGTGTGGGTGTGTTTGGGTATTATGTTTTGATTTGGTATATGATTTCTTCCATTTATTTTTTTTAGCTTAATGTGGAATGTTTTCTCTTTTATTTATGTTTGTATTACATTTTCTTTTATATATATATATATATAAATTTATTTATTTAAATTTTACATTCATTTCCACAAAATTTTGGGTTCCAAATTTTCTCCCTGTTTGTCCCCTCCCCCCAACCCAATACACTGAGCATTCTAATTTTCCCTATCACCAATTTGCCCTCTCTTCTATCATCCCTCCCTTCTCTTGTCCCCATCTTCCCTTTTGTCCTGTAGGGCCAGATAACTTTCTGTTCCCCATTACCTGTATTTCTTATTTCGTAGTAGCAAGAACAATACTCAACAATTGTTCCTAAAACTTTGAGTTCCTACTTCTCCCCATCCCTCCCTCCCTACCCATTCCCTTTGGGAAGGCAGGCAATTCAATATAGTCCATATCTGTGTAGTTTTGCAAATGACTTCGATAATAATCGTGTTGTGTAAGACTAACTCTATTTCCCTCCATCCTATCCTGCCTCCCATTATTTTTATTCTGTCTCTTGATCCTGTCCCTTCCCAAGAGTGTTGACTTCAAATTGCTCCCTCCTCCCATTGCCCTCCCTCCCATCATCCCCCCCACCCTGCTTATCTCCTTCTCCCCCACTTTCCTGTATTGTAAGATAGGTTTTCATACCAAAATGAGTGTGCATTGTATTCCTTCCTTTAGTTGAATGTGATGAGAGTAAACTTCATGTTTTCCTCTCAACTCTCCTCTTTTTCCCTCCACTAAAAAGTCTCCTGCCTGCCTCTTCTATGAGAGATAATTTGTCCCATTCCAATTCATCCTCTCTCCTCCCAATACATTTCTCTCTCACCATTTACCTTAATTTTTTTAAGATATGGTCCCATCCTATTCAATTCACTCTGTGCTCTCTCTGTCTCTCTATGTGCATGCTTGTGTGCATGTGTGTGCACGTGTGTGTGTGTAATCACACCAACTACCCAGATACTGAAAAGTTTCAAGAGTTACAAATATTGTCTTTCCATGTAGGAATGTAAACAGTTCACCTTTGGTAAGTCCCTTATGACTTCTCTTTGCTGTTTACTTTTTCGTGCTTCTTCTCATTCTTGTGTTTGAAAGTCAAATTTTCTTTTCAGCTCTGGTCTTTTCATCAAGAATGATTGAAAGTCCTCTGTTTCATGGAAAGACCATATTTTCCCCTGAAGTATTATACTCAGTTTAGCTGGGTAGGTGATTCTTGGTTTGAGTCCTAGTTCCTTTGACTTCTGGAATATCCTATTCCACGCCCTTCGATCCCTTAATGTAGAAGCTGCTAGATCTTGAGTTATCCTGATTTTATTTCCACAATACTGGAATTGTTTCTTTCTAGCTGTTTGCAATATTTTCTCCTTGACCTGGTAATTCTGGAATTTGGCCACAATGTTCCTAGGAGTTTCTCTTTTTGGATCTCTTTCAGGTGGTTATCGATGGATTCCTTGAATACTTATTTTGCCCTCTGGTTCTACAATCTTAGGGCAGTTTTCCTTGATAATTTCAAGAAAGATGATGTCTAGGCTCTTTTTTTGATCCTGGCTTTCAGTTAGTCCCATAATATTTAAATTGTCTCTTCTGGATCTATTTTCCAGGTTAGTTGTTTTTCCCATGAGATATTTCACATTCTCTTCCATTTTTTCATTCTTTTGGTTTTGTTTTATGATTTCTTGGTTTCTCAGAAAGTTATTAGCCTCCATCTGTTCCATTCTAATTTTGAGAGAACTATTTTCTTCAGTGAGCTTTTGAACCTCTTTTTCCATTTGACTGATTCTGCTTTTGAAAGTATTCTTCTCCTCATTGGCTTTTTGAACCTCTTTTTTCCAATTGAGTGAGCCTATATTTCAAAGTGTTATTTTCTTCAGCATTTTTTGGGTCTCCTTTAGCAAGGTATTGACCCGTTTTTCATGCTTTTCTTGCATCTCTCTCATTTCTCTTCCCAGTTTTTCCTCCACCTGTCTAACTTGATTTTCAAAATCCTTTCTGAGCTCTTCTATGGCCTGGGCCCATTGAATATCTATTTCGATGTTTGGGTTACAGAGGCCTTGACTTCTATGTCTTTACCTGATGGTAAGCCTTGTTCTTCCTCATCAGAAAGGAAAGAGGGAAACATTTGTTCACCAAGAAATAACCTTCTATGGTCTTATTTTTTTTCCCTTTTCTGGGCATTTTCCCAGCCAGTTACTTGACTGTTGAGATTCCTTTCCACACCCACCTCACCTCCAGATCCACCCAGCTAGTGCTTGGGGTCTGAGATTCAAATGCTGCTCCCCAGCCTCAGGCTTTCAGTGGGGGGCAGGGTTGCTATTCAATGTGAAATTAAGTTCTGGTGCTCAGGTGGGGGCAGGGCCCCCTCACAGGGCTCAGTTCCCTCAGGGGGTTTGTGCAGAGATCTTCAACAATGGACCCAAGCTCCTGCCAGCCCTGAGAGCTCTGGTCTGCTGCTGCCTCCCAAGGGAGCCTGAGTTATGAAGACACCCTGCTCCCTTCTCAGCCAGCCCAGAAGCCTCTCTCACTGACCTGTAGCACCTGTGGGTGGAGGGACCTTCATGGCTGCCAGAGAGATCTGGTCCTCTCAGTGCTGCATGGCCAAGGCAGGGCTGAGCTCTGCTCCAGGTCCGGTGCACGATGGACCTTTGATGTTAGTTTTTCAGGGCTCTCTGCAACAGAAATCTCCTCCACTCCATTGTTGTGGGGCTTCCACTGCTCCAGAATTTGTTGGGAGTTCCTTTTTACAGGTAATTTATGGGCCATGGGTTCGGAGCTAGCATATGTAAATCTTTCTACTCCACCATCTTGGCTCCTCTCCCTCTCTTTCATTTATTTTAGTTTGTCTACATAGCATGACTATAGTGAAAATGTGTTCAATAGGAAAGTATATGTAGAACCTATACAGAATTTTATGCTTTCTTGAGAGGGAGGGGGGTAGTGTGGGGTAGGTATGGGGGGTTAAAACCTCAATTTTATGGTAGTGATTGTAGAACATTAAAAAAATAAATTAATTAATTAATTTAAAAAAATGTTAAAAATTGTTTTAGCATGCAACTGGAAAATAAGATATACAGGCAATGGAGTATAGAGATCTATTTTGCCTACAGGAAAATAGAGGGGAGGGGGATGTAAGACAGGGGTATTAGAAGGGAGGACAAATTGGAGGAAGGGGTGAATCAGGTGCATGCTATCCTGGGGTGGGGTGGGGAGAGATGGGGAGAAAATTTTGAATTCAAATCTTGTGGAAGTGACAGTTGACAACTTTATATAATTAAAAAATAAAAGTATAGAAACATCTAAAAAAAGGAATTGGAATTAGAATTCATCTATAAGGTGGAAAATCCCTTCTTTTTTATGAAAATCAGGGCATTTCTCATTCTCAAGTTTCATGGGGCATTCTTTCTATTTCTTATGCTTTTAAAAAAAGTTTTATTGATATATTTTATTTTTGCATTATAAATGTTTACAGATTATTCCTACTGTGAGAGATTCAAGTAGCAAAGTAAAACAGTTAAGTAAAACTAATAATACAGTGATCTCATCAGAAAGTATATGCAACATTTCCCATTGGAAGCATCTCCCCATATGTCAATTAAAAAAAAATTAACCAGAATATTTTTTTTTCTTACTTCTTCACTTCCACTGCATTGGGGGGATACAATAAAAATGAATATTTCACAACAAACACTCATAGTTAAGTAAAACAAATCCCCTCAATGGCTATACACACACACACACACACACACACACACACACACACACACGTTATTCTGCACCTTAAATCCATCGCCTGTTATAGATATGTTTCATCATTGGTCCTGCTCCATTTCATTCTGTATCAGTTTATACAAGTCCTCAATGCTGTTCATTTTAATATTAAAAATTGTTCTTTTGGTTCTGTTATTTCACTATACATCAGTTATTGTAAGTTTTTCTTTTTTTTTTTAAATTTTTATTTTTAATTTTTAACACAGTTTATAGATAAAACAATTCAAACTTTTGGTCAGGTAATACTTCTTTTTAAAGAATTTACAATATGGACCCCAAAGAATTTTTTTTTAAAACATTAACTGAGACACAAATAATATTTATGTTGCTAACTTCACAAGTTCTTGACCTAATTGTCTCCACAGTATTACTAAGAGTTAAAGGACCTTAACTTATTGTGGTTGGTCTAAAGTCCTATGCCTAATAGCTTAATTTTAGACTTAACCTCACATGTTCCCCTACCATAATCTGTAATTGAATAGATCTGGTATTAAGCTTACAAACCTTTTGATTATAGGAAATTGCCACCAAGAGTAGGGACATTGCAGGGATATAGTATCTCCCCAACTTCATGTCAATTCCAGGCAGGATTAGATTATCCGCTTGCATTCAGTCAGGCTTAAAGTCTGCCAGGTATCAGTGGGAAAATTGAGTCAGGAGAATCCTACCTCAGCCCAGCCTGAACAGCTGCTCTCTCACCCTTCCCATGAGATCCCCTTTTGCAGTTCATACCAGCATCTCACCAGTTTAATGGCACCATGGATTGGAGGCTCAGACTGCCTTTCTTTCTACCCATACCTGGAGTTAGACTCAGAAGAACAGTCACTTAATGGTCCCATAGCATCTAGAAATGGCAAGTTCCAACAACCAGGTTTCAAACATGATTATAATTTCACATTGGCTAAGGAACATCTTTTGAGGCAAGTCTTAAGTGGCTCACATGCCTTTCTATACATGTTCTATTTCCTGATTAAATAGCAATCATAAAATCAAATTTACCATTAAAACCTTAACTTTTCCATCAATGCCAAATTTTACCTGAGGTTATCTTCCTCTAGGAAATTTAGACTGAATTTCTTTTCCCCAAACTAAAGATGTCATTGATTTATTCTCAGTAATTAATTCAGTCAATTGTTTTAATATTAATTGCTTTTACCTCACTTTGTAACATGTCCAATTTTTCTCCCCATCAATCCCCTCCCCATGCTTCCTAATATTTTGCATTCTGATTACTCCTTCCCTCAATGTACCCTCCCTTCTATCACATCCCCACCCTTCCCTTATCCCCATCTTCTCACTTTTCTTGTAGGGAAAGATAAATTTCTATACCCCATTCCCTGTAGTTCTTGCTTCCCAATTATATGCAATAAAAATTCTCAACATTCTTTTCTAATATTTTGAATTCCAACTTCTCTCCCTACCCCCCTCCCTCCCCAGCCCCACTAAGAAGGGAAGCAATTCAATACAGACTAAATATGTGTTCTTTTGCAAAAGACTTCCATCAAATCATGTTGTGTAATACTAATTATATTGCCCTCTGTCCTATCTATTCCCCCTTAGTTTTTCCCTATCATTGACCTTGTCCCTTCTCAAAAGTGTGTATTTCTAGTGACTCCCTTCTCCCATTTACCCTCCCTTCTAACATTCACCTCCCCCAACTTGTCACCTCCTCTCCTACTTTCCTGTGGTGTGATATAAATTTTCATATCAGATTTAGTGAGCATGTTATTCCCTCTTTCAGCCACATGTGGAGAGAGTAGCTTCATTTTTCCTTCTCCTATTCTCCCTTTTTCCCTCCATTGAATAAGATTTTTCTTATCTCTTTTATGAGTTATAGTCTGCCCTGTTCCATTTCTCCCTTTCTCTTCCTGGAATTTTCCTCCTTCACCCCTTAATTTTTATTTTATTTTTGTGCATGGATATCATCTCTTCTGATATAACACACCCTGTACTCTCTATCTATGTGTATGTGTGTGTGTATGCACAATCTCTCCATCTACCCAAATACTGAGAAAAGATTCAAGAATTAAAAATATTTTCTTCCCATGTAGTAATGTAAACAGTTCAACTTTAGATAGTCTTTTATGATTTTTCTTTCCTGTTTATTTTTTCATGCTTCTCTTGATTCTTGTCTTGGGAAGTCAGATTTTTCTATATGGATCTGGTCTTTCCTCAACATGAATGATTGAAAGTCATCTATATTACTGAATGACCATTTCTTCCCTTGAAGTATTATACTCAGATTTGCTGGGTAGGTGCTTCTTGGTTTCAATCCCAGTTCCTTTGACCTCTGAAATTTCCCATCCTAAGCCCTTCGATCCCTTAATTTTGAAGCAGCCAGGTCCTGTGTTATCCTGATTGTATTTCCACCATGCTCAAATTGTTTCTTTTTAGCTGATTGCAGTATTTTCTCCTTGATCTGGGAACTCTGAAACTTGGCCACAACATTCCTAGGAGTTTCCCTGTTCAGGTCTCTTTCAGGAGGTGATCAGCGTATTTTTTCAATATTTATTTTGACCTCTGGTTCTAGAACATCAGGGCAGTTTTCCTTGATAATTTTATGGAATATAATGTCTAGGCTCTTTTTTTTGGTCATGGCTTTCAGGTAGTCCCATAATTTTTAAATTATTTCTCCTGGATCTATTTTCCAGGTCCGTTGTTTTTCCAATGAAAGGTTTCACATTATCTTCTAATTTTTCAAATTTTTGGTGTTGTTTACTAACTGCTTGGTTTAACTCAAAGTCATTCATTTCCCTGAGCTCAATTCTCTCTTTCAACGAATTATTTTGTTCAGTTAGCTTTTGAAACTTCTCCTCGTTTTGGCCAATTCTGCTTTTTAAAATCTCCTTCTCCTCATTGGTTTTTTGGACCTCTTTTTCCAATTGAGTTAGCCTCTTTTTAAAGCTGCTATTTTCCTCAGCATTTTTTGGGTTCTCCTTTAGTAAGCTGCTAACTTGTTTTTTAAGGTCTTCTATTGCCTGAGCCTAGTTTAAGTTCCTTTTGGAGGCAAGGGCCTTGACTTCCTCTGACAGTATGCCTTGTTCTTCCTCATCCGAAAGAATGGAGGGAGACACCTGTTCCCCAAGAAAGTAACCTTTTATGGTCTTATTTCTTTTTCCCTTTTTTGGGCATTTTCCCAGCCAATTACTTGACTTCTGAGTTTCTTCTCCACAACTACCTTGCCTCTAGTTCCACCAAGGCAGCACTGGAGGCTAAGACTCAGATGAGCTACTCCAAAGCCTCAGGGGTTTTAGGTGGGGGCAGGGCTGCTATTCAGTGTGAGATTAAGATGAGCTGCTCAGGTCGGGGTAGCACCACCACACAGGGCTTAGTTCCCTCAGGGGGTTTATGATGAGGTCTTCAAGAATGGATTCCAGCTATTGCCTGCTTTAGGAGCCCTGTCCACTGCTGCCTCTATTGCTGCCCCCTGAGGAGACCTGAGTTATGGTCCCCTCTCCCCTCTCAGCCAGTCAAAAAGATCCTCTCACTGACCTTTGGTCCCTGTGGGTTGAGGGATCTATGCTGCTGTTGGAGATTCTGTCCCTGAAGGCTGCTCAGATCTGCTCATTTTGGTGCATGTGACCAAGGCAGGGCTGGGCTCTGGTCAGCATCAGGTGCATGACAGACCTTTCCCGTAGGTCTTTCAGGTCTCTTTGGGATAGAAATCTCCTCCACTCTGTTCTATGGCTTCTGCTGCTCTAGAATTTGTTGAGAGTTCCTCTTTACATGTATTTTATAGGCTGTGGGGTAAGAGCTAAGCATATGTGTGCCTCTACTTTGCCATCTTGGCTCCTCCCGTAAGTTTTTCTATGTCATTTTGAAATCATCCATTTCTTCTTCTGTGCTATATTTCTTATAGCACAATGGTACTTTATCAAATCCATACACCACAATTTATTTAATATTTTTCAATTGATGGACATCCCCTTATTTTCCAGTTTTTTGACATCACCAAAAATCTTATGTACTGGCAAAACTATTCCCTATTTGGAAAAAAAAAACTTTGAAGAAAATTGGACAGCCCTTTGTTCAAAAATATGCTCCAAATGGACATATGGCCTAGATAGCGAATGTCACATGATAAACAAATTAGACAAACATGGAAACAAATACCCATGATATCTCTGGATAAGAAAAAAATTATGACCAAATAAGGAATAGACAGGATCACAGAAGGGAAAATGAACTTTGATTACATAAAGTTAAAATGCCTTCTTTTTCCCCACAAAGAAATCTAATAAAGCTAAGATTAAAAACAAACCAATTAACTGGGGAAAGTGTTTGCAGCACGTTTTTCTGATAAAGCTTTCATTTTCAAGATATAAAAGAAATGGAGTGAAATTTATAAGAAAAAAACATTATCCAGTTGATATAGGATTAAAGAATATGAAGACAGTTCTTATGGGAAGAAAAACAAGTTACATATAGCTATTTGAAAAACTGCTCTGAATTGCTACTGATAAAAGAAATGCAAATTAAAGCAATTCTGAGGTTCCATTTCATACCTATCAGAGTGGCAAAGATGACAAAAAAAGAAAATGATAAATATCGAAGGTGCTGTGGAAAAGCAGGCATAATGATGCACCAGTAGACCTGTGAATGGGTGTAATCATTCTGGAAAAAAATTAGGAACTGAATGCAAAAAAACAACTAAGTGGTACAGTGGGTAGAGTGCTAGGTTTGGAGTCAGGAAGACTTATCTTGAATTCAAATCTGATCTCAGATAGTCATGTAACCCTGGGCAAGTCACTTAATTCAGTTTGCCTCAGTTTCCTCTGTAAAATGAACTGGAGAAGGAAATAGCAAACTATTCCAGTATTTTTACTAAGAAAACCCCAAATTGGGTCATGAAGCGTCATATATAACTGAACAACAATTGATTAAATCGTTCATGACTCATCTACTAAGTCTATACCTAAATGAAAGAAAAGGAAAAGGAAAAGATCATTTATGTGCAAAATTATTTGTAGCATTTCTTGATTTTTTCAGATCACTAACAGCTCAGCAGTCACATTTATGAGTTCTTTCAGTAAACTGAAATAGAGTTCATTTTGGCTAAATGACATGAATTAATCAAGGGCAAGTAGGTTCTCTCTCCCCATCTTGGGTTTCAGCTTGCTATTAAACATTTTTGTTCCTTCTTTTCCAGTCCAAAGGTTTTCTCCTTGTTCAAGAAAACAAGCCAAATCAGAATTGGGTAGCTCTGCTTTCTTTCATTGTGCTATCTCATGCCACCCATAACAAACAGTAGTTCTACACCTTATTTTCTTTTTTCCAATATAGTTAAAAACTTTCTACTTTTTATTGTCCTTAGGTTTCCTTACTAGCATTGTCTCCTTCTGAGTTTTAGTTTTCCAGATACTAATCTTATAGGATTTTGTCAGTTTTTTTAAAATTTGTCCTCTCTTACTGCTGACTGCCTTTTTTTCTATCTTTTATGTGTCTTCTAAAAACCTAAGATGGTCAATGAGTTTTCTGAGCCTCTGTAGGAAACTCTTCATATAATTTCTCAATTTCACACTCCTCAGAATTGTTTCTTTTCATATCTTCAGAATTTAATTCTTTAATTATCCCATCCCTCTTAGCTTTACTTCCTCTTGAAGGTTAAAAGCCATGTGATCCTACCTATTCTTTCTCTGAAACCATTGATATCCGTTCTTCTCTGCTCTTAGAGTTCCTATCAGTTGAGACACCTATTAATTCTACACTAGCAAAGAGTTTCTCCTTGTGTAGGTTCTTGCTTCACTTTCTGAAAGATGAAATGATTGTTAAGGCACTTCATAAATGTATTAACTCCCCTGTTTTGGCAGAAAAGAGCTCCAGATGTCCAGTTAACAGAAGTACTCCATCAATACTCTATCAGGTCTGGGTGTCAGATTTATAATCTGGCTATTGAATTCTTCATCTATGTATTCTTTCATATAGTCTACAATTTACTCCTGCGTAAAACATTTCTATTTCTTTCTCTGTCAATTTTTATCCGAAGCTTGTGTATTATACTTTCTCACTTCTATTTCTTGGATTTCTAAATATGAGTGTATTATGTGCAGTGTGATCCCTTCTGTGCTCCTTGCCCCACTGTCAAGTCTTCTGTTTGTTTTGAATCACGTATGTCCTTGTAGAGTCACAATGGAGTTATGGCTCCTGCATACCAGGCCTCAGTGAGATGGTTGAGATCAACTTTATCTCCAAGTGTTAAGGTATCCAGTTCATCTTGCTTCTTCTCCTTTTTTTTTTTTTTGTGATTTGTGCTTAGACATCTGTGGTCAGAAGTGGGTTTTTTGGCAGGTAATACTTTTCCTTTTTACTATACCTTTAAACATGAATAAAACTAAATATCTCCATATACAACGAACAAAAAAATGATTACATGAAATTATATATTTATATGAGACACAGTTTCTTTAAATATACAATAAACTTAACATGACAGTGCCAATATTTGTGTCTCTGAATTTTATTCTGTTGTCCTCTATGTATTTTGGTTAATGTTGCACTGGCATTCTTCTTCTTCTTCTTCTTCTTCTTCCTTCCCCTCCTCCTCTTTCTCCTCCTTTTGCCTGTCACTAGTGAGGTAACTGGGGGGCACACCTGGTAAAGTTCTGGACCTGAACCTGGAGCCAGGAAGACCTAAGTTCAACTGACCCTAGACAAGTCACTTAACCTCTATCTGCATTAGTCTCCTCATATTTAAAATACAGATAACAGTAGCACCTACCTCTCTGGGTCGTTGCAAGGATCAAATGAGTTAATGTTTGTAAAGTGCTTTGTAAACCTCAAAGCACTATATAAATGAGTACTATTGACAACCTGTTCTTCCTCTCCCTGTTCTCCACTGCCTCCCCTAAATAAAAGTCTTCCCCTGTAACAAATGGATATAGTCATGTCAAACAAATTCACATTTTGGACCATAGATTTTTATTGCTGGCTCCTTTAACAGATTTTTGTCTTGTGTACTTTTCTGGACATTTCCCCCAGCTATTCCTATATGTTCTTCCTACCTTCTTGCTATCCTCTATGGCATCTAGGATGGTAGGTATACATAAGCAGTTTTTCCCCCTCCTCATTCTCTTTTTTCTTTGATTTCCAGTCTGAAAAGCAAATTTTAAAAAGTCAACCAGGGAGAGGATTCTGGGAAGATGGTGGAGTAGGTCAGAAAATTCTAAGCTCTCAAGATTTTCTTCCACAAAAGAGATTAAAATAGTACCTTAGGGCAAACAAATTGTGGATAAAAATAAGAATGGGGGCACAACAGGGGTATTCCTGGGACAATTTGAGAAGACCAGAAGAAAAATCCCAGGAGAAAGTTTGGTCCCAGTGAATAGCAAACACCTCCAGGCTAGTGTTCCCTGTACAGTAAGTGGCAAGCCCTGGGGTTAGTTGGTTTGAGAAGCTGCCTTGGCCCCAGCCACAGGAAGTTTTACCTCCAGGACAGTGAGGGAAGTTGGGCGTCTGCGCCCGTGAAGATCCAGGCATCCTCTGCTGATAAGGAGCACCAGATCCAGCTGTGCTGTGGAGAGCAGTGGGGGCGAGAAGGAACCAGCTCACCCTGGTGAGTGCAGAAGCAGTAGGGCAGGGATGTTCCTGACTACGGTCAATTATTAGAGGTTGGAGGTTTGGCTTTGGTTCCAGGCCAGAGGGGAGAACTGAGATCTGGGGCAAGAGGCACCATTCCCCATACCCCAGGGCTAGAGATGATTACAAAAATTAAAATATTACTACAAAAAAAATGCACAGGCAAGAAAGAAAGAATCCAACCATTGAAAGTTATTATGGGTATAGAGAAGACCGGGGAAATCATCTTCAGAGGGGGATATTAAAGCAAAAAAACCTTTTTCTACCCCAAACAGTAACATCAAATGCCCAAAAAGAATTTCTAGAACTTTTAAAAGACTCTAAAAATCAAATGAGAGAGATGGAGGAAAAACTAAAAAAAAAAAATAAATAATACTCTAGGAAAAATAGGAAGATTATGAAAAGAAAATCAACCAATTAGAAAAGGAGATCTACAATCTTAAGGAAATGATCCCTTAAAAATTAGAATTGGACAAGAGAAGCCAGTGAGGTTATAAGAGATCAAGAAATAATTAAAGAAAAAGTGAAGAATGAAAAAATAGAAGAGAAAGTGAAACATCTTATCAAGAAAATAACTGATCTGGAGAATGGCTCAAGAGGAGAAAACATAAGAACAATTAGAATACCTGAAAATTATGATAGGAAAAAGAATCTTGATACAACAATACAAGAAATAATTAAAGAAAATTGTCCTGAAGCATTAGAACAAGGGCGGGAAGGAAATAGAAAAAAATCCATTAAACACCACTTGAAAGAGATCCTATGAGGAAAACTTATAGGAATGTTATAATCAAATTCCCAAACTCCCAGCTAAGGATGAAATATTAAAAGCAGCAAAAAAAAATCAATTTAAATATGATGGTGCCACAATTAGAATCACTCAAGACAGCAGTGTAAACACTGAAGAACCACAGGTTTTGGAACACTATATACTGAAGAGGAAAAGAACTGGGGCTCTGGCTGAAAATACCATACCCAGCAATTTAACCATAATTGTGAATGAAAAAGAAAAGAACATTTGATCAACTGTCAGACTTTCAAGACTGTTAAAAAAAACAAAAAACCAACTTGAAATTAATGGAAGAGTTGACATACAAGAGAGCCAAGAGAAACATAAGGTGCATACTAAAGACTGAGTACAAAGGATTCAATAAGGATAGGCCACTTACTTTATGTATGTATGTGTATATATATATATATATATATATATATATATATATATATATATATATGTGTGTGTGTGTGTGTGTGTGTGTGTGTCTAAGATTGTCATTAGCAATTTGGTAGTTTGTAAGAAAGATTGGGGTAGACCTGAGTATGATACGATTTTAAAAAGTAAAACCATTTAGGAACAGCTAAAAAGAGTGATTATTTTATACAAATGAGGTACAAGAGGAAGCATTGATACAAGAGGAACTAGATAATTAGATGGGGGAGGAGGGCTGGTAGTTCTGGTAACCTAGAATGTGTTAAAGAAGGAACAATACACATATTTAATAGAAGAGTATAAACAGTGCATATATATATATATATATATTTAGAAGAGTATAAAAGTTTTCTAAATTCAGAAGAAATAAAACAGTAAGGGGCAGGAGGGGATAAGGGGGAGAGAGGTCAAGGGAATGAACCCAAGAGGGGAGGGGGAGGGAATAGGTTATAGGAGGCTATAGAAGTTTAGATTTATGGGAATGGGAAGATAGAGGAGGGATCCTTGGAGGGGAGTAGGCTAAGTAATAGGAGGACAAGGTAGCAAGTACAAATAAAGTAGAGGAGTCAGGAGGGATAGGAAATTAGAGATATGCACAAACATAAAACAAAAATCACAAGAAGAATTTGTTAAGGAAAGTACATGTCTACATATGTATGTATATATCTATATATAGTAATATATCGGTATTTAATTGTAACTTTGGGGGGAAAGGGTGAAAAAGAACAAAGTAAAAATTAGCGGAGAATGAAAATTGACAAGGAAGAAAAGAAGGACAGCCCTCAACACAATATATAGTATTTATCATAAAGGCTTTCTTGAAATGAAAATTTATCATTACATATTTTGAATCCTCTCATGTTCTGCTATACACATGACATGCTTCTTTTCTCTTTTCTTACTTTGTATTTAAGTTCCAATATTTAAGTTTATGATTTTTTTTGTTTTTTCTGTTCTGTATTTATGTTCTGGTGTTTGAATCTAAAATAAATTTTTAAAAAAGAAAAGAAAAAAATCAATGCATGTTAGGTACATTTCATTCCTATATTTTAAATGGTTGTCCAAAAATTTAAAACCCATTTTCAGATACTATATTTTAAATGACTTCTTTACTTCCCAAATCTGTCTCTTTTGAAATCCTTACTTTTGATTGGAACAAGATCTAAAATTTCCTGCTCAAGACTCATGTAATCATTAACAATTCTCTCTAGATTCCTTCTGGCAGTGTGATTTGTACCCTTGGGAATCACCAGAAGTAGACAGGAGTCATCAATCTTGCCTTGATGTGAGTTCTCCAAAAAATCCTGGATGAATAGCCCATGAAGACAGTAATCCTTCTTGTTATTGTTAATAATGATAATATTGCTGGTGATTTTCATCATCTTGAGGAGATGACTTAAAATGCTAATTTTTTATCAAGCATCCCCTTTGATACTGTGTACATACCAAAATTGTCTTGCATCTATAGTTCTAAAGTACTGTTTAAAGAGTCCCTCCACCCCAAACCCAGTCATTGGCAACTATGAAACTGAACTAAAATTAGAAGTCAATTCAGTAGTAGAGGTAGCTTGGTGTAGTGGAAAGATCAAAAGTCAGAGGACATGAGTTTAGTACTGGCTCTGGTACTTATTATGTGCATGACACTGGCCATTCATGTAAGAAGTCACCTTAATACCTTGGACCTTAGTTTCAAATGGGTATTAAAATAGATAATATCTAGTGCTCCCTCTAACTCTAGATTTTATGATTGGTATATTTGGTTTGGAGTTGTATGGGTATAGCAAGACTTCCATCGACTATCAAGGACTTGATGGATCATTTCTCAAGATTGCTTGGCTAAATTCATGACTATTACCATTTCTGGTTATTCACAGGGAAACAAATCAGACTGTCAGAAGATATCTACAAAGATTGTGGGTGTGTGTGCACGCACATGTGTGTGTTTTTACATCTAATATCTGTCAGGATTTGCTGAAAGGATCATACTTAGAAATCTGAAACCTTGGACTCTTGCTGTCTGTATTGAATTATGGGACTCACTGTTCAGGTTAAGCTATGAAAATTCTCCCATTTTAAAATTATATGTTCAAGTTGTAAAAAAAAAAATCAAGTTAATATACTTTTCTCTAGTACAAGGTTTAATAGCCCATTTCCCAGAACAACTTTGAGAGATAGGTAGTATAAGTGATAGTCTTCCCATTCCACAGATGAACAGCTAAGATTCACAGACATGAAATGCCCTGTTTATGGTCACACAGCTAATAAGTGTTGGAGCTGGAATACAAATCAGCTCTCCTGACTCCAAGTTCAGTGCTCTTTCCATTACACAAAACTGCCTCAAGACAAAAGACACCTGCAAAGCAGCAAGCCTGTGTGTGAGTTGGCTTTCAGATAAGTAAACGCCAAACATTAGTCAAGAGGAGAGAAATGTATTCAAAGTTGGGAAGTGTAGGGGGAGAGGAAGGAGGTCAACATTCCCATTCTGGGCTCTGAGCAAATATATCTGAGGGAACCTCATTCCCTTTCCTAGATGCAAAGAAATGGGAGGAGGCCCTCCTTCTAATGGACTCCTACCATATAGGGACAGAATAGACTGTATTTCTATTTGTGCATGGGGTGCTAAGACAGCCTCTGATCAGTGTTCTTGTTGGCAAGACTTTCATACTTAATTTCAGGAAAAACCTTAATTAGCTGACAAGTTTCTCTGGTTCCCAAATAATGAGGAAATGCTATCATGCTACAGTTATTTCGGCATGTGTTAAGTGGGAATTGTTTCAGTCACAGCTGCTTGGTGCCTTGCAGCCACCCTCCTAGGCTAATTTTTTTTATTTGTACAATTGAACTTAAACTGTTGGATTTATTAAGATAAATAGACTTGGTGATTTTACAGGACTGTAATGCTGAAAAGACCCTAACATCTTAGCTTCTAGCTTTCACTATGGAAGAACTGTTGCTTTTCTCCCTCTTTTCATTTCTGGCCAAGAAACTTGAGGCTATGTATTCTTGATCTCTCTAAGATCATGAAGAAATTTTTTTCATTTAATTTTTTTTTGTTATTCTGATCTTGTCAAATACCAACAAACATGAACGTTTTCATATACAAAGAACAGGAAAAGATTGTTTATGAAACTGTAAATCTCATTATCTGCAGCTTTTTTTTTCTAAAAGTATATTCTCATTTCAGCACATTTATTTCAAAGCTATCTAGCTTTGCCTGTATTGCAGTCTGAATACTCTGAATCTCCTTCTGCTCTCTTCCATTCCTTTCTAAAAAATATTTCATGGTTATACTTTTCTTCCTTTTTTTTTTGGCATTGCTGTTACTAACCTCCCTCTCCCCACAATTATGTACTCTCCCTTCTTCTTGTAACAAGTTAGAATAGTCAAGCAGAAAAAAGCAACGTATACATTGTTTGTATAAAAATATGTATCTTTTACCTTTAATCTGTTAAACATCTGTCAAGAGGTATGACTCTGGAAAAGTCCCTTAACCCTATTTGCCTCACTTTCCTCAACTGTAAAATGAACTTGAGAAGTAAATGACGAACTGCTTCAGGATTTTTGCCAGAAAACCCCAAAAGTGGTCATAAAGAGGTGGTTACAACTGAAAAACAAGAGGTGGGAAGCATGCTTCATCATACATTTTCTGGAATCATGGTTTTTCGAAGTAGACCATTATATTATCTGTCAAAATCAGTAATTTCTGTGTCACCTGACCTCTGTATATTTTCTTAATTTATTTTTCTTTTATTATAGGACATAGCATTTCTAAGATTATGCCAAATTACAGTGGTGATAATAGTCACTCTTGCTTTATTTCTGATATTATTTGAAAGGCTATTGCTATTATTTCTATGACAGGTAATGGTAGCTCCTGATGTCAGATGGAAGCTCTTTATCATATAAAGGTAAGGTCCATTTATTCCTATACTTTTTGATTTTTTTAAAAAAATAAATATGTATTGTTTTTGTTGAATGCTTTTTTTTAGTATTTCTTTATATAGTCATGTTTTTAACAGAAAGCAGCATTGTGTCTTGTCAAAGATCTATTGATCAATAGAAAGATTGATCAAAGACCTATTTTGTCAATTGATTTGCATTTATTAATAAAAAGCAGTGTGATTTTTGTGGTTCTTGTTATTACTGGGGGAAGTCTATTATGTTCATAGTGTTTCTGAAATGGTACCAACTCTGCCTTCTTGGTATAACTCCAAACTAATTTTAACATGCCACCTCTTAGATATGTTGCTGTAACCTCTGTTTTAGGAGCTATACTGATTTTTTGGCAGACAGTGAATAGGGTACAGAAGATTGGTTGTTGGGGAATGGTACCTGAGTTTTCTACTATGACTATGCATTTGAGGTTGGGTTTCATTTACTTGAATCCATGTTGCAAGAGTCCTTTCTTCCTCCATTTTCTTTCATTCTCATCCCCTAACATTGAGAAGGAATTTGATAATATTCTTTCCTTTTCTATATTTGTAAATAGTTTATATAATATTAGAATTAATTGCTCTTTGGGTGTTTGAATTGTTCTTTGTATGATAGATTACTTATAAAGTTTTTTCCTGCTTTTTCATCCCATGTGGGAATTCATTTATATATTTTTAAATTTCTTTTTTTATGAGATTAGATTATTTATATTTTCCATTTCTTGCTCTTTTCATCTGAATGTTTTATATTTTTGTAAATATTTATCTATTTCATCTAAATTACTCATTTGTTGGCATCTATCTGGGCAAAAAGTTTCTAACAACTGCCTTTTATTTCTCTTTATTGTGAATTTTCCCTTTTTTATTTCTTTGGGGATTTTTTCTCTTTAAAAATCAGACTAGATAAGGGTATTGTTTTTTTAAATCAACTCCTAGTTTTATTTATTAATTCAATATCTTTTTTATCTTTCAATTTAATCTCTTCTTGACTTGTGATTTCTATTTTTATGTTTAGATGGGGTTTTAAGATTTTTTTGGCTTTTTATTTTAGTGGAGTGCCCAATTTTTCAACCTAGTCCTTATCTCTTTTGTTGTTTAATGTATTTAATGATCTATGCTTTCCCTTTAGCACTCTTTTGACTGCATCCCACAAGTTTTGGTGGATTATCTCATTGTTATTTTCTTTGATGAAATTATCTCTTGTTTCTATGACTTGTTCTTTGACTCACCAATTATTTAGGATTAAGTTGTCTAATCTGTTATCATTATTATGTTATTGATAATAATCTTTATTGTTTTGTCCTTTGGTAAAGGAAGCATTTAGTATTTATACTGTTCTGCATTTGCTTGAGTTTTTTGTACCTAGAACATGGTCAGTTTTGTAAAGGTGATTTTCAGAGTTGAGAAATACATATATCCTTGTACCATTCAGTAATCACCAGAGATCTATTCTAGCTAACTTTTCTGAAGTTCTCCAATTTATTTGAGAGAAGTACATTAGGATCTCAACTATTGTAGATTTGCTGCCTATTTTTCCTTTGTCAATTAACTTTTTTAAAAAATATTTAAATGCTGTTTCATTAGGTTCACATATGATAAGAACTGATCTTATTTCATTTTCTGATATTCACTTGAGAATAATGTTTTCCTCTTACTTATATTTTTTATCCATGCCTATTTTCATGACTGCTTGCTGAGAATGACTACTACCCTTCCTTTTTTGAATTTATCTGAAGTGTAATAAATTCTGTTCCGGCCCCTCATTTTAACTCTTTGTAAATCTTTTTATTTTAAGAATACTTTTTTGGCAAACATTATATTATTGGTTTCTGCTTTATATAATATCATGTTATCTTCTATTTTATTTGTAAATTCATTCCACTCACTGTTTCATTTATAACTGTTAATTGCGTATTTCCATCTCTCGTATCCTTCTATGATTTTTCTTTTCTTGCCCTCCATTCATTCTTTAGTGCATCATAAAAGAGGAGGCATGTGACTGAAGTCAAAGGGGGAATGTTTATCAAAATTTCAGACTATGCAAAACTATAATCTTGGTAGGCTAGAAGTTGGGTTAAAACAAACAAGAAAAATTAATTGAGATAAATGCAAAGTCATTTTTCTTGGATTAAGGAATAAACTTCATAGCATTAATATAGTAAGAATTATGTTACAGGAAGTATGGCTAGATAACAATTCATTAGAAAAAGAAACTTCATGGTTTGAGTAAATTGCATACTCAGTATAAGTCAACAGTTTGCTGTAGTAAAAAAAAAAAACAATAAAAACAAAAAACAAAATGAAATAAATAAAAGTAATGTGATATTTGACTAGGCAGAAGTAAAGGACAGTGTCCAGGCCCAGGAAAGTGATAGTACCAATATATTTTATACTAGCCAAATAATGTCTGGAACAGTGTATTCAATTTCAGGAACAATAAGTAGGAGAGAATCCATAGGAATTCATGGGATGATGAAGTCCTCGAGATTAGGACATGTGATGGTTGAAGAAACTGACAGTACTTACTTAGCCTAGAGAAGAAAAAATTTGGAGAGAGGAGTATATGATGATTTTCTTTAATTATTTGGAGGGTTGCCATGTGGAAAGTAGATTAGACTTATTTTGTTTTGCCCCAAAGGGGAGAAGTAGTATCAATGAGTAGAAGCTGCAGAAAGGGCAGATTTCCTACGAATGTTTCCTGTTCTAAGTAGGAAGTGGTGGATTCCTCATTCCTGGATGTTAAGTGGTGGCTGAATGATCAAGTGCCAGAAGCGTTGTAGAGGGGCCCCAGTTCAGGTATAATTATAGTAGATGACCTCTTCTAACTCTGAAATCTTACGAATAAAGTTATGGAAGTGGTGAAAAATAGGGTGTGCTCATGGGATGGTGAGTATTCTAGTAGTCTAGCAGTACAGAGGAGATAGAGAGGAGCTTAGAAAGTGAGGGTGATATCAGATTGGGAAGGGCCTTGAGTGTTAGGCTAAGGAATTTGTATTCTAATCATTTGTCAAAAGGGAACCACTGAACATGTTTGAGCAAGTAGGTGCCATGGCCATATCCACATGTAATAAAATTTAATTTGATAGCAGTATGAATGATGGATTGAAAGGAGAGAGATTAGAGCCAGAAGAGGCTTTCACACTAATACAGGTTGGTGATAACAAAGAATGCTATTTCAGTGATGGCAGTGGGAATATAGTTAAGGAAATGCACATGGAAAATATGGTGGAAGGGAAGGTTGGATCAAGAAGAACAGACATCACAATGGGTACAGTCTATGATATTTTTTTTAAAAAAAACTTTTCTAGTTCTAGTGACTTTTAGAGGCCTATAGTACAGTAGAAGAAATAACTTTAATGTAGGCCTAAATTATAGCGCAAGAGATTATTCAGGTTTTCTATACAGAAGACAGAGATTCTTTCATTATTTCATCTCTGAACCCCTATTGTCTAATGTACTCCCTGGAATGTCATTATTCAGTTCTGCAGTCATGCCCAACTCTATGTGACCCCATGGACGTTGTCCTTGGGGTTCTCTTGACAAAGACATTGGAGTAGTTTGCCATTACTTTCTCTAATGCATCCACATTTTACAGTTTAGGAACTGAGCCAAATAGGGGTTAAGTGACTTGCCTAGGATCACACAGCTGAAGCTGTATTTGAACTTGGATTTTCCTGACTCCTGATTTGATACTCTATCCACTGTACCCTCTAGCTGTTCCCTGTGTCTGACAGATAATTGGTACTTAATAAATATTTGCTTATTAATGAAAGTAACCAGTTATTTATCCATTAATTCAATAAGCATTTACTATGTTCAAGGCACTGGAGACACAAAGGTAAATGAAAAACAGCCCCTCCCCTCAAGAAGCTTATAGTCTGTTGGGAGATGGTGACACTTAGCCAAGTAAGCAAAAGATGGAAGGATGAGTTGAGGAGAGAGAAGGTCCTAAAAACTAGAAGGAAATGATGAGCATTAAAGAAGTCTTTGTAAAAGAAGTGACCCCTGAGTTGAACTTTGAAGATTCTAACAGGTAGAAAAAGTTTATTCCAGGTATGGGCAGCAGCCTGTGCAAAGTTATAGAGGCAAAAGAAGGGTCTCTGTGTTCTAGAAGTAGCCAGTAGCACAATTTGACTTTTCAAAGGGGAACTTAGGCTAGAGTCAGGCAGTGAAGGCCTTTGAATGCCAAGCTGAAAAGGTTGGAATAGGTTACTTGCTGAATGAGATTATAATTATAGCATTCCTTTATTGAGAATAAATATATATTTATATATTTATTTATATTATTTTGTAATTTATAAATATTTACATTTATGTAAATGTATATTTAGATCTATATATAAAACATATTTATGTAATATATAAATATATCTAAATGTAAATATAAATATTTACATTATTTCATAATTTATAAATTATATATTTATATATTTATTTACAAGTGGTATATTATTTGAGTTTCTCTATAATTCTATGATCTAGGTACTACAGATATAATTTTTTTATTTTATATGCGGGGAATTTGGAGCTCGAGAGAGATTAAGTGCTTCTGGGAGGGACCTTAGAAGTCATCATGTTCAATCTCTTTATTTTATAAATGAGATAACTGAGGATCTGGAAAGTTAAATAACTTGTAACTTTACCTTCCCTGGGGTCCTCAGTTTCCTCATTTGAAAAATAAGGTGGTTTGGATAGGTGGTCATTATTGTTTCAAAAAGATTTTTGTTAATGTATTTTGTTTTTATATTACTTAGATGACCCCCTGTATCCCTATCGCCTTCCCAGAGAGTCATTGTTTCTAACAGAAACTTTAATGCTTTTTTAAGACAATGAAAAAGAAAAATAATTTAGTAAGATTTATTTATATATCCAAAAGATCTGATATTTGAAATAACCCATACCTGACAACTTCAACTTTTCTAAAGAATACAAATATCTCCTCATGTCTTCTTTGGGACCAAGCTTGATCTTTATAATTCTACCACATTTAGTTTTGTTTCGTAGCTGTCCCACCTATATTTTTGTAGGCTAGGGGATCTTCCAGGTTCCTTCCAGCTTTTCAATATTTTCTGATTTCCATCTTTGCCAAGTTTATATGATCATAAGAGTTCACTATGCTGCACCTAATGAAGGATTTCCATTTCACCAAGACACATGTTACTATGACTGGTCGTGTTCAGAAGCTATTTCATTCTAAGAGTAAAAGTCATTTTACTTTTAGATATATTACTTCTAGATGTTCTAGACAACCTGTCTGTCTAGAGTAAAGCCAAAAACTATGACTCAAGAATACCCCACAGAATATTCTAAATCTATTTGGGTCAGCCATGGTTATACTTACATAAACATCATGGTAGCCTGATTCTCCTTAGGTAGTAAGGATGGCAGCACTCAAGGGTCTATCCAATGCAACCCAACAAGAACGTAGGTACCTACTATGTGAATGGCACTGGACAAGGCACCAGGAATAGAAGGACAGAAACAAAATATTGTACCTGCCCTCAGGTGCTTATATCCTATTGGGAGGATACAACATGTAAAGAAGTAAGGACATGCATGATTATTTAAGGAGGGGACCGCCAACTAATGAAACCAGGAAAGTTGCCGGTGAATTGCTCCTTGGAGGAAATGAGGTTGAGGTGAGAAGAGAGAACATTTCAGGGATGAGGGATAGACTGTGCAAAATCAAAGACACCACAGGATTTGGAACTGGAAGATTGGATACTTGGATACCTTTTAAACTAAAGGATCTTCATCTTTTTTGTGTCCTGAGCCCCTCTGGCAGTCTGGTGAGCCTATGGACACCCCTTTCTAGAGCAATGTTCTTAGAAGCCTACATAAAAATCAAGAATTTCAAAGGAAAGCAATTATACTGAAATACAGTTATTCAAAACTATTTTTAAAAAGCTTACAGACACAGGTTAAGAACTCCTCTGAGGAAGAACTCCTAATCTAGCCCAACCTTCTCATTTTGCAGTGAAAACAGGAAAATAGAGATGAAGTGATTTGTCCTGGGTCATACAGGTTCTCAGTGGCAGATCTTGCACTCAAAGCCATCTTCTGGTCTCAAATTCATTTCTCTGTTGACAACTGCAGAGTGCAGTATTTTATATTGTCCATATAAAGATCTACATTTTTTTCCTCCCAAAATATTTGTAGTCACCATGTTAAGAAGAGTTAAAACAGTTTCGTTTGTTTTTACTGGTACCTCATGACCTTAGTTCTACCTGGGTCATGGAATACGCTTATCATGTTTGGGATCTTTGGCTGTCCCAAGTGTACTCATTTGACTCTCCCCTCTTCTCCCCCTCTCTCTATCTTCTTTGCTCTATAATTTTCTTTTATAAAAAAGCATTCCTCGTTCAAGCTACATTAGCACATCTTCTGAATTCTTTGCATATTTCCATCATATAAAAGAACTCCCATTGGCTCTACTTTTTTGGTGGGGGGGAACTAGGGAAATTAAGTACAACTTTCCTTTGCCTGGTTGGTATAATTAAAATGGAAATTTTTTTAAAAGATATAATGGAGTGGAATGGAAGCAACAAACATGACATGTGGCTTTTTAGTACCCAAAATACTAGAGTCTTTAAGGGGCTTCAGGACTGATGCCAAGGAAGGAAAAATGGTACAAGGGGAAAGAGATGCTAAACTAGATGCAAGGGGAAATGAGACTGATTTTTGAAAGGAGTGTGTGCTCTAGCCCTGCTTTCATGCAGAATTGGGCAGAGCCTTTGTCTCCTTCCCAGCTCCTTGACAACTCTCAGTCGCTGGATCATCGCCAGGCATGAACGAAATAGATACCTGTGCATACCAGACCTTTAGTGGGGTGGGAAAGGCTCACATGCCATACAGTCATAGCTATCTCAGAAAAATCTCAAAGATGAAGGGAGTGGGGGGTGGGGTGAGGAGGGAGGGTCAGGGAGAAGAATTAGATGCATTTAGAAGTGATTAGGAAGTTGTTTTGAAATTTTTATCCTTTCATTTCTTTTCTGAGAGATTATTAACTATTAAATAGCCAGAAAATAGTTTAAGCTAAACATACTTTTGCTGTCACAAGTGTGATAAAGTCATTTGTCTGGGCGTCCAATCACTTATCTTTAATCCTTATCCTGGCTTGTCACATCACAGTGATGTTAATGTTTTGAACTCAAACCAAGGGTCAGCCTAATATTTCTCCCTTTTTCCAAGAGAAGAGTGAAATATCAAGAAAGCTTTACATAATAGAATTGAAGGTTTAAAACAAAACACACTTTTAAAACCATTATAATCCAATGCCTTGACGTTTCAAATGGGTAAATGGAGGCCCAGAGACAACAGGAGACTTGTCCAAGATCATACAGCTCATTATTGTCTTGACTTTGCATTGACAACTAGGTGGTGCAGTGGACAGAGTGCTAGACCTGGAATCAGGAGGATCTGTGTTCAAATCCATCCACAGACATTTTCAAGCTTTGTGAACCTAGGTAAGTCACCTAACTACTTCCTGCCTCACTTTCCTCAGTTGCAAAATGGAGACAGTACTTAACTCCCAGGAATGTTGGGAGGATAAAATGAGATAACATTTGTAAAGGTTTTTGCAAATCTTAAAGTGTTATATTAATACTAGTTATCCTTATTATTACATTTTGGGTTGATGTTTTCAATTTTTGGTGAAAATAGATTTTTCCTTGTGAACATTTAGAGGGAATGATAATTATGACAGTGAGGACAGATTTGTGCTATCTCAGAGAGAACATGAATTGAAGGACAGAAGACTTTTCTAGCATGCAAAATTTTTTCTCCCTTCCTTTAGGAAAGGATTAGTTTCATTGAAGGATTGTTCGTAGGGATCAATTTCCAGATGGGCTCTCAGAAAAGGACTTGGCCATGTATGTGTTTGTGAACGGCCCAAGTTTCCATAGTTGCACTATTTCCTGCCTGCATTGTATAAATTCTAGTGTCAGAGCAGACGAGGGTTTGTTAAGGTCATTTGAAAGTTCTTCTCTCCTGAGATCATGGTTCCTCATTCTACCTTCACATGTGAGTTCAAAGGGCATCTCTCACTCAGATGCCTGCCACTCCTTTGTCTGTTGTCTGGGACGTTGCTACCAGATTTGTTTGTCTGTGCTAGAGTCCTGTGTAACCTTGGCCAAGTCACTTGTCTATCTTGAACCTGCTTCCTTATTTATGAATTAAGTGGTTTGACCTGGATGATCTCTATGGTTCCTTCCAGGTCAATTAGAGTCTCTCTGACCTGTCTCAGAATCCCATGATCTGCTGCAGGTACGTTAAAGAAAATAGGAAAGAGTTCCAAAGGTACCATCACTGACCTTGTGGCATACTCAACACCACCTCAACTTGGAGGTATTCTATGCCTCAGAAACTCAGGAATTTTACAACACTTTCATATGATACGATATGACACTTTTCTCTCAGGACACACAACACAGGGAAACAGAAGGAATTCAAGTAAAGAAACAGTATCTACTATGTGCAAGGCCCTGCAATATGGTAGAAAGGAAGCAACAAAAGAAGGAAAGAGAGAAGGAAGGAAAGATCTTGTGTAGGCTCAAGCATGTAATAGGAGCTTAATATATGTTTGTTGAATTGAATTGGAGATCCAGGTCAGAAGGAAACTGGCAGCAAGTCTGACTTGGTAATAAGCCTCCTGAGTTATGAATCAATGGGTGGCTTTTTTCCCCCTCCCCAATAGCTTTGAGTGGTCTCAGTGCCAGGATGGGGCTAAGCCTTCAGGGGTTGTGAAGGTAGGAGGTAACAAAGGGAAACAAGATTATTTCCATGTTTTAAGAGCCTCTGGAACACTACCATTTCCCCTGAAAGGCTGATTTGAACAGCAGAGAAATTTGCATTGCCTGAGTACCTGCTGCCTTCTAGTTACCAAAGTTTAACTTGTCTGCCTTCTGTACCAAGGCGACATATTTCCCTTCAGTATTCTAAGGATCTCCGATTTGGTTGGTATGATTGCTCCCTCTACTAATGTAGTTCATAACCCTCTGCTATCTGTCTTTTGGTTGTGAATGGTCACAGGGGAAAGATGAATCACCTTGCACACAAACTGCATGACCTCTTAGGACTTAGCTAGACAGGCCATCTGACAAGAGACACACAATCCATCACGGGGTATTTGGTGACCTCAGCGAAAATAAGAATAGCTGTTACCTCATAGCACTTTAAGGTTAACAAAGCACTTTAAGATAATATCTCATTAAATAAACATTTATTAAATGCTTTCTGTTATTTGTAATTATTTAGTTAATAAGCTTTAATTATTATTAATTGGCTGGGAACTGTACTAAGTACCAAGACACAAATGAAGCAGTTCTTTGCTCTTGAGGAGACTTAAGAGTCTGCTGGAATGTATTCAATGCCCTAAAAAACTGTTCCTTCAGAAAGGGACCTAAGATAACGCATGATGTGGATATTAACTAACATCATACATCACATCTTCTCTGCAGTGACAAATATTCCTTTCTAAATTGAGGATGATCATTACTTAGGGTAATGAACTTAGGGTGAGAAATAGATTCATATCCCCACTCTAAGCACTTATTAATTGTGCGACTCTGACACTTAAACTCTCTAAGCCTTAATTTCTTCATCTGTAAAATGGGAACAATAATTCTTGCACTACCTAACTCATAGGGTTATGACAAAGATAGCACTTTGTGTATGCTATAGATGTGAGCTATCATTATTATAGGTGTGCCTTATTATAATTTTATTTAATGGCATATTAGTTTGTACATTTAGACAATGATTAATGTCTTCCTGAAGTTAGAATAGCTTTCATTTAGTTTGTTGTACACATGGTGGCCAATTAGTAAATGATGAATTGGATTTTGGTGTCTTTCTGGGATGGGAAGAGTGGAGAGATGCCAGGACTCCTGATTTTGACTCCCAGTTCAGCTTCTGATTTCACTGTGTAACCCTATGACATCGGAGCATCTTGTTGAGTGTCCCTAAATGAAAATTAGGTACAACCATCTTCCCTGATCTTAAGCCTGGATGAAAGGAGGATTGATGTTTGCAAGGTGTCCTTCCCTTGAATAAAAAGCCTATATAAAATATGACTATAGGGACCCCACATTTTAGCACCACCATTCATTCACAGCCATAGTGTTCATTTCTGAAAGTGCCTGCCCTGACAAAAATAATTTGATCTATGCCACTCTCATATAATGTACTCCTTCTAACATTGCAAATAAAATCAACACCCGCAAGTCTTTTAGCTTTATGCTTGATTTGGTGTGTGCTGAGTAGAGCAGGAAAGGATGTAGATGGACACAGAGGGGAGTCATCATGAATGAAATGAAAATCTACTGGGAAACTGACCAGTGGGGCCTTTGCCTACCCAACACAAATGTTCTGTCCTTCCCTTAACCTTCCAGCTGTTAGCTGTGCCTTTCATGCCCTCCTCAGGAACAACTCATTAAGAAGCACATGGACATCTCTCACACTCCATAACAGAGACACCCAGAGGAATACAGCTCCAGGCCCAGTTTTCATATTTCTCTGCTTCCCCTCGTGGCGATGTAATGCAATATTTCTGGTTTTGAATTGTAAACAGCCATGTGAGTGAGACACACCCAGGTTGCCCTATAATAGCAGAAAGTGATGCTGTGGGAGAAACAGGACTTGCAATAGGGAAAAATTGGTTTCTCCCATTGCCAGCCCTAGCCAAGTCCCTCTGATTCCCACCTTATCCATGATTGTCCCCTGCTTTGAGGCAGAGGTGGTGAGAGCGAAGCAATCAGTTTGCAGCTTTCTTATTCACTCAGTATGTATTGTTGTGTATTGTAGTTGTAACCCATGGCCCACAACCAAAGCTCGAGGTTTACAGTGACTAGGTTCAATCTTGGGGGCCTTTTAATAATTACATTCATTGGATTGCACCCCATTCCCACCCAGGTTTTCCCTAGGAAAATCAGAATTTGGCCTGTCTTTACACCTTGACAACAAAAGTGTAAACGCCTTCAGCCCCAAAGCAAGCAGTGAGGCTATGTTCAGTTCAGTCATTTCAGTTGTTTCTGACTCTTTGTGGCTCCTTTTGAGGTTTTCTTGGCAAAGTTATTAGAGTGGTTTACCATTTCCTTCTCCAGTTCATTTTACAGATGAGGAAACTGAGGCAAACAGGGTTAAGTGACTTGCCCAGGGTAACATAGCTAGTAAGTGTCTAAGGCCAGATTCTAACTAAGGAAGAGGATTTTCCTTACATCAGGCCTGGCACTCTATCCCCTGTACCATCTAGCTGCCTTACGCAAGGCCAATGAAACTTCAACTATAGACAGATTTAATCTGACAAAAATGAGAAAGACTCAAGCCCCAATTGATAAAACAGTCATGGCAACTCTCCTTCCCACTTTAGTGAATTACAACCTCCCAAAGATCTTAAGACTTCAGAATATTATCCTGGTTCCCACTCCTGCCTAAACAAAAGGAGAGAACTTGGGACTGTCAGAGAGTCAAACAGTTCTTCTCTCTGGAGAGACCCACCCTCCCCAGGCACTTACACTGTCATCCAAACTTGAAATACTACTGTATGAGTGAGATGTCCCAGTCTAAGAAATGCACTAGAATCACTAGAAAGTAGAGCCTATCCCAGAAATGTCCAGTCCACTTAACTACGATATATACCAGTGAAAGGCAAGGTCCAGTTTTCCTTCTCCCAGTCATGGTTTTAACCTTAGCTGATCCATGGCCCCAACTTCTGCTTATGCTGGGAACTCTTTGGTGGGATCCAGGAACTATTCCATTGGGTCCAGGCATACCTCCTCTGATTCACGAGGCATATTTCAGGAATATCTCCAATGGATTTGGGAGGAATGGCCAAGAAAATCCTTCACTACACATGGCTTCTTGAGGCATATGAATCAGTTACTTGGAGAAAGATACAAATGACATTCTTGTCAAATTTCTAGATGACATGAAACTGGGAGAGATAGTTAACTCACTGGCTGATAGAGTCAATATATATCAAGATCCAAAAGGCTATGTAAAGATGAATCAAATCTAGTCATTGTTACACAATAGAGAAAAATGGAAAGTCCCACCCTTGCATTTATAAAATCAAATGCATGAATTCAGGATAGAAGAATCAAGGCCAGACAATAGTTCATGTCATTCAACAAGCATTTTAATAGAATTGGGAATTTCAGTGAACTACGAACTCAGTATGCATCACCAAGATGACATGACGTCCCAGAAAGTAAATGTTATCTTAGGCTACATTAATTAAATCATCATATTCAGAAAGAAGTTGTTGATATTTCTAGTGGAGTCTTCCCTAGGGCAGACCACATTTGGAGTATTGTGTTCGATTCTTGGAAGCATGTTTTAGAAAGATAATTGAAAGACTGGGACATGTCCAAAACAGAGCAGCCAGGATAGTGAGGGGACACAGAGCTGTGTCACAGGACATTTGGTGAAAAGAAATGGGAATATTTAACCTGGAGAGATGAGGAATGATGAGGAGATTGTATTCTGCAAGAATTTGTAGGGTCAGAGGGCAGAACTAAGAACAATAGATTAAAGTTACAAAAATATAAAGTTTGGCTCAGTCTCAACTTTGGAAAGAATGTCTTAATTTGGAACCATTTTAATGTGGAATGAGTTGGGTTAGGAATTAGGGGGTCCCCCTCCATTGGAGGTCTAGATTACTATTTGTTAGTAAATGTAGAAGAGTTTTTTGGTCAGGTATAGACTAGATTGTATGATCTCTGAAGTCCTTTTCAGTTATAAAATTGTGTAATCTTTGAGGCAGTCACCAAATATTTATTAGATACCTACTCCTTTGCTAAGCCCTGGGCTCAAAGAAAGGCAAAAGACAGCTCCTGCTCTCAAGGGACTGATGATATGTCTACTATGACAGTCTGTAATATGTGTGTCTATATTCTTATCGGTCATCTGATCCCCGGATCTGAAATCAAAGAATTCTGAAGGTATGTTTCTGTTGCCTGGCTCTTCAATCACTGAAGGTATTTATTTTTTTAATGATACAATATATCAATGCCTTTATTTTTACATCAGTCATTTCTGGATATCATTCAGTTAGAATGCACTTAAGCAAAACCAAGCATCTCAGCAACTCGTTTGATAGTATATGCACCATTTTGCACCCATAGCCCCCAGGTAACATTTTTATCCAGGTTGCCTAAAATCCTGAGCACCTAATCAAGCATTTTTCTTCCTTGACCTTGAGGGCAGTATTGTTTGTAATCTTTCTGTCCCATGTAATTAAGAAATGTCACTTCACATTTTCCTTGATCAATATAATCTCTGGTCCTTTCAAGCCCTTATATTCTATAATCTTTCAAGTTACAACGGTATTTGTGGCAGTTTTCAGAAGTAAGGAAATAATGGATCAAATCTGGTCAAGTGAAAGAAGACATTACTCTTTCAAAAAGGAGGTATCATTGAATGAATGAATGAGGAAAAACATTTTAACAGTTTGAGTTGTCCAGTAATGCAATGGATTTGTAATAATAAGAGACAACATTGATAAAGTAACTAAAAGGTTGCAAAATGCCTTACATGCATTATGTCAGTAACTCTAGGAGATGATAATAATAATTCACATTTATATAGTGGTTCAAGGTTTGTGAAACACTTTATAAACATCTCATTTGATCCTCATTTTATAGATGAGGAAACTGAGGCACACAGAGGATAAATGACCTGCATAGGTGCACATTGCGGTTGAAGTAGATGAGTTAAATGATTTGCCCAGAACACAGAAACTATTTGAGGTGAGATTGGAACTTAAGTCTTCTTGACTTCAGGTCTAGCATGTTACCCACTCTACCACTCAATTGCCTCTAATCATTAGTATTAGGAGTATTATAATATTAATTTATAGATAAGTTAACTGAGGCTTAATTAATAAGATCGTAGGATTTAGAGCTACAAATGTCCAGACAGAAATAATCTAACCCCCTCATTTTACAGGTAAGGAAGTGAAACCCAGAAAGGGAAGGTGATTTTTCCCAAGTTACAAAGGGCCCATCCACTCTTTGCTGGACCACTTCCAACGATGGAAATGCATGACTTTGCAAAGTGCCTATTGTGATGAGAATGAGACTTGGTTTTCTGATTCTGAGTCCAAAGAACTGTGCATTAGCAAATGTTTGCCCTCTTCCCATCCTGAATTTTTTAAGGTAATTAAAGAATAAAAGTAACTAATGGATGGAGTTCAGTTCATTTCAATCTAACACAAATTTATTACATTCCTGCTAGGGACAGGCAGGTGGGTGCAGGTAAATGTTTAACGAACTAACTGAAAAAAAAAAACCCTCTTCAAATAGAACACTTTCAAATTTACTCTGAGTTATTAACATTTCTCCATCACTTTCTCAAGTCTTTTTCTTGCTGTTCAGTTATTTTAGTCATGTCTGACTCTCCGTGACCTCATTTAGAGTTTTCTTGGCAAATACTAAAGTGGTTTATCATTTCCTTCTCGAGCTCATTTTACAGATGAGGAAAATGAGGCAAACAAGGTTAAGTTACTTACCTGAGATCACACAGCTAGTAAAGCTAGATTTGAACTCAGGAAGATGAATCTTCCTCATGCCAGGCTGGCACTCTATTCATTGTGCCATCTGGCTACCATTCTTAAGTCTGGACAATAAACGAATCAATAAATCACCCCCCTAATCTAATTTTTGAGGTGTAAATGTTCACACCAAAACTTCAGCAGCTATGTCCTATAGCTCTAAAAGGCACTGGGACAAGAGACTGGATTACAGAATGAAAAACCAAATAATCGCTGTCGTTAATGAGCTTCATTCCACTAAAAGGATAAATAAGTACACAAATGAAGAGGTACAAAATATAAAATAATTTTTAAAAAAGCAACTGCAGGAGAGAAAGAGCACTGAAAATTGAAGGAATCAGGAGAGGTATCTTAAAGAACATGGCACCTGAGTCAAACTATGGCTTCTGATGGGAAGAGGTGACAGGAAATGTATTCTCCACTCAGAGAGGACTGAATGTGCAGAGATGCAGAGCTGAAGCAATCACTGTTCTGTGTGGAGAATGTCTAGCAGGCCAGCTTGACTGGAATGGCGACTATATGTAGAATAATATGAAATAATCTCCTGGAAGGGAAGTAGGAGGGTTAGAGATTATAGAGAGCCTTAAAAGTCAGGTTGAGATTTTTGCATTTGGTTTTGAAAGCAACAAGGTATCTTTGAAGATTTTTGAGTGGAGGTGGAGGTGTCATGGTTGTATATTTTAAAAATACCAATTTGGCAACTAAATTAAGAATGAATTGGAGAGGAAGAGGATTGGAAACAGAGAGAATAAGTCAAGTGATTCAAGTCAGCAAACATTTATTAAGTAGTTACTATGTGCCAAGCGGGGCAGCTAGGTGGCACAGTAATAGAGCACTGGTTTTAGAATTTTCATGAGTTCAAATATATCCTCAGACACTTAGGAACTGTGTGATCCTAGGCAAGTCATTTCACCCTGTTTGCCTCAGTTTCTTCATGTGTAAAATGCATTGGCAAAGGAAATGGCAAACCATTCCAGTATCTTTGCAAAGAAAACCCCAAATGGGGTCATGCAAAGTTGGAAAACAAGAAACCAGAGTTCCAGGCACCATGCTAAGCACTGAGAATACAAAGGAAAGGAAAACATAGTCCCTGCCTCCCAAAGAGTTCACAATCTAGTCCAAATGAGAAGTGATGAGTGTCTGAAGTAAGATAATAGATATGTGATTAGAGAGAGGGGGATGAATATGAAAGATGATGAGATAGAATTGACAAGATTTATCGGTTGATTCGATGGGGGTGGGTCATGAAGGAATGGGAAGGCTAGAGGTTTGATTCAAGGTTGGGAGTTTAGGTGACTGGAAGGATGGTGACACTCTCAAAAGAAGGGGGACATTCAGAGGAGTAGTGATGAGTTTGGGGGAAATAGGATAGGATCCATTTTGGACATGTATGATTTGAGATGCCTACGGGCCATCTGGGTAGGGCTGTTCTGAAGTAGGAAGTTAGTGTTTTGGGACTGTAGTTCAGAAGAGACATTAAGCCTGGATATATAGACTTGGGAACCATGTATGTATGATTGAAAAAGCATTTATGAAGCATTTACTAAGTGCTGAGGGTGCACATGGTCACACAGTAAGGAACAGAGGTAATACTTAAATCCAGATTTTCAATTGCCTCCCTCAATTTCCTCTATATCTTGGGTATCATATTTTTGATAGAGAAATTTGCTCCAAAGATTTTCACTAAGTTGGCTTTTCTGCCCTTCTCTTTAATAGGTGGCATGAATAAAATTGATAATAATAAAAAGAACTAACACTTATAGAGCACTTTATGATTCATAATGTGGTTTGTCTACATATGTGGTCATCACTTCGCAGAAGTTGGTAGGAGTTATTATTACACATTTGGCCCTTACCTTGATGTTTAGAAGTTTACATTTTATTATTCCCATTAGAGATGAGTAAATTGAGTCTCCGAGAGATTAAGTGATTTGCCCATGAATTTACATAAGGAAATCAAAACTGAGACCATCAAAGTTGCTTGCTTAATAAATATTTAATTCATCTTACGCTTCTTCTCTCTTTCTGTTTCCATTAATGTTTCAGGTCTTGCTTTCTTCCTGAAATTATAAACCAAGTTTGGACACTGATTTTTGCCTGGTATTTGGAAAAAAATGTCTTTTCCCTGTGGGGAGAGGAGAACAGGCAGAGAGGCAGGGTGGATTAGGAGGAACCTCTTTGTCTCAAAGAGCTTGTGTTAGAAAAACGAGGAGGGTTACATCCATTGTTCTGCAATTATTTTTCTAAATTGATGTCCAAGCTGTATATCTGACTTCAAAAGAAGTTGAGGACATATCCTCCCTCCAAGTTTAGGCTTGAATGGCAAAAATGTTACTGTCAACAGCTAAAATTATCGAGTTAAGTGTTTTTGTTCTAGTCTGCGTGTTGCATAATCTGTTTATTTGTGGCAGGCAGAGATCATTTTCCCAAGTGGGATAGAGGAGGATGAATTCGACTCTTCCCCTGTTGAAGCACAATGGTTTTCTAAATTTGCCTTGGAACTCAATTTAGTCTCGGCTGTTTTCTTGTCACTTGGGTGGAGGGATGGTACCAGATATTAATATTGATGGTGATATAGATCATCATCACTAGTCCTATTTTGAACCAGTGTTCTCATTCCGTTTTTAGAACCACTTGAAGGTTAAAAACTCAAAGTTTACTGTCACATAATTGCAGTTTTTGTGGGTCTGGGTTTTTTTTAAGAGTAAATTTATTTTATACCTTTTGTTTTTATATCTCAATCACTTCTGGAAATAACCTTTCTCCAGCTATCCCCCTGTAACAAGAAAAACACCTAATATAGTGAAAGCATCTGATGATGTAGACTACATTCTTCCATATAAGTCACCCACCTTGCTATTAAGAAGAGGGAAGTATATTTCATCATCTCTTCCTGAGGCACCTAGGTGGCTAGGTGGCACAGTAGAGTATTGGCCTGGAACCGGGAAGACCGAGTCCAAATCCATCCTCGGATACACACTAGCTGTGTGACCCTGGGCAAATCACTCAATCTCTGACTACCTCAGTTTCCTCCACTATAAGATGGGGCTAATAACAATACATAGCTCTCAGGGTTCTTGTGAGGACTAAGTGAGATATAGTATTTTAGTATACTTACTGTAAGTTACTTAGTAACTGTTTGCCTGATACATAATAGGAACTTAATAAATACTTATTTCCTTTTTTCCTTCTAGGACATTTTTTAGTTTTTTTTTCATTTATTCAGACCTCAATTTCCTTTGATTGATATTTTCATTTATATACCATCACAGGAATTGTGTTTATTAGTCTTTTTTTCTGCTTATTTCACTGTTATCAGTTCATACAAATTTTCCCATGTTTCTCTGTTTCCTAATGTTGGTCATTTTAAATTGCATGATAATACTCCATTTTGCTTGTATGACCTCACTTTGTTTACCCTTTCCCCCATCACTAGCACAGACTTCATTTCTAGATCCTTGCTTCCATCATAGAATTTCTTGAAGTAGCAGTGTTCCTAGCCAGTCCAGGGTCAGGTCTTCTTTATCTCCTCAGATGTTTAAGATCATCCCCTCCTCACCCCCCTCCCAGGCCTCCGTCCTTTCATTTTACCTTAAAGCAGCTTAATATGTATTTGAGGCTTGTGGCTCCACTTTGGGGACTGACTCATGAAGTGATTCAGTGTGATGAAATCCGAGCCGGGCATGGTATGCTTGATTTTTAACACATGTATAATGCGTGTATTTAGCTGTCACTGAAAGGCATTGACAGTTTATGGGAGAGGTACCATGTACAAAGAGCCAGTAGTGGGCATTCCCAGCACACACCCACCTCCAAACATGCTGTGATATGAGCTTTTTTCCTTTCTGAAAAGCTGAACACTTGTAATACAGGCAAGCCCTTAGCCCACTGTATCCAAAAACAACTTCACTTGCTCGTCCCCTTAAAAAAATATACAGTCATGTTTTCTTTGGGGGCCACCTCATGAGAACAGTACTGCAGGTATAAACAAGACCCAAGTGTAAAAATTCATAGCAAAACTTCAGTGTTGGAAAGGGGCAAAGTCGAAGGCCAACCAAAAGGAAAGAATGGAATTGGGACTTATTTCACATCCAGTCAAACACTGCTACTGGCCCAGAGCTTCTTTGTGGGTTATTTATAACAAGCATATTCTGGCTCATGTGGTTGAATTTCACCTCTACCTACCCTTAAAATATTTTCCAATTTTTGCTTCCTAGGACTCTGACTTCTCTCTGTAGTGAAATTATTCTACTGCATAGTGAGGAGTATTTTAAACACACCCAAGTTAACCCTTTCTATTCTGAAATAATCTACCATTACCCCTTATTTTCTAGTACTTTAAATGTTTGCTGAAATGTCAGGCATGGGCTGTAGGACTATGAAATGGAAAGGACTTTAGAAATGATTATCTAATCCACTTATCATGGCATTGTCTCAAAGCCATCCATATTTTTTCATTGTGAAAATATAGCTTCTGCAGTATATAGAGGTCATCGGACACTGAGTTCCAAGGAAGACTCAGAGATCATCTAGTCCAATAGTCTCACTTCACAGAGTAGGAAACTGAGTCCTAGAACCATTAAGACACTTGCCCAAGGTCACACCAGTAGAGGGGTCAATATTTCATGTGTTTAATTTTCTTTCCAAACAAATCCAACATGTATTTATTAAGTATCTTTGTTATGTACATTTATTATGAAGTACAATTATTATGTACAAGATACTGTGCTGTGTTCCAGGGATAGAAAGGCACAAAGACTTTACAATCTACTATGGGAAATAACAAACAAACAGAGAAATCTTTTTAGATAATTTGAAATGAAAGAAGAAGAAACAGGTGTTAAAAGTAAAGTAATAAGTAAATCAGGAAAATCTCCAACTAGGAAGCTGGACTTTGAAGGAGGCCAGGGATTCTAAGAGGCGACAGTAATGAGGAGGGAGTCAATTGCAGGCATGGGGAAGTATGGAGGATGGATTGGAGAGAGGAGAAAGTGGAAGCTTGTAGTCTTATTAGGAGTTTATTGTAATACTTCGTGGAAGGGGTGACATCATACTAAACTATGTTAGTAGCCTTATGAGAAGAAAGATGGAGACAGTTTGGAGAAATATTGTGAAGGTAGACCTGTCAGATTTAGCAACTGGTCAAATATGTGAGATGAGATAGAAGAATGTTGAGTAGATAGAGTTGAAAATGACCTTGAGGTTGTGAACCTGGGTGACTGAATGATGGTGCCCTCAATAAAAAACAGAGAAGTTTGGATAAAAGATGAGGTTGAATGGGAGAAAGGGAGAAATGATATTACTCTACTTTTCTTCCTAATTTATTCCCTTTCCTTCCACTCTTACCAACTTATTCACAGTAGAGTATAATACCTCAAGGGAAAGAGGGGGCTGGGTATAGGTTGTCTGTCATTTATCTAAGTAGGCAATAAATAGAAGCAGTCTAACCCTACAGAGTACCATTGGCCACCCACTTAAAGGAAATGACATCACTGGCTTTAGCTAGGGTGGCCCTCAGATCTTCTTTGTGGATATTAAATTGACTGTTTACTGTTGATACACAGAACTTATCATAGGGATTATATTCTGGGGCAAAACAAAATCATCTATCTCTGTCTCTTGTAATGCTCTATGAGCCCAACAGAAATACTGCATCTCTGCTTATTACTTTTATGGTGATCACAAATGGGGGAATTTTCTGGGTCAGTTCTGATTTCAAGAAAAGGAACTGTACCTTTAACTAGCATTTGCAAAAGTAATATCCTTTGCTTCTAATCAGGCATTCTCCCAGGCTATGTCAGCTGGCAGGATTATTTCTTTGGGACAGAGGGGGAGGGCCCAACTCCTTTGGGCCTTGGAGTACTCTTGGACCATGTGCCCTGATTTTTGGTTTGGAAAATATGGTCACTGTAAATACATCTGTATGTCTGACATGTCCAATATGCTCTTGGCTTAAAATTTCCCAATGATATAATTTACAAAAACTTCTAATTAAGATCACTTAAGGCCAGATGTGAACTGTCCCAGGAACCCAGTGGATATTGATGGGGGGGAGGTGGTGATGAAGTTTTAAAACAGGCACATATAGGTAGCCAGTATGACTTTATTGTGGACAGCAAAGTAACATGATAAAAGAAATTAAAGGAGGAATGTTTCACTAATGCCCTTCTATTTCTCCACCAAGGTTGAATAGCTAGTCTCTGCTTAGGAAAGAAATCAGACCAAATTATCTAGGTCTTGGAAAAAGGTTAAGGTAAGAGAGGTTCTAGAATGTTTGTGGAGAGTTACCAATTCCAGAAAATTTGATAAGGAATGCCCAGAGGAAGCAATGGATTATTTCTTTTTGGGTTATGGTATATGGGATGAATTGGAAGGAAAACTGAAAGAAAAAAAAACCAAATGTAATTTTGGGTGGCACAGCATTGAGCACACATTTTCACTGTAGAAAGAGAGAAAAAGAGGAGGTAAGAATGGGTAGATACCTGAATGTCTATTTTTCCATTTCAAAATCCTTATCCATAAATCTCTATCACCAAAATCACTCATCAAATTGAGAACCATGACTTGATTTAGGGGAAAAAAACATGGCACCAGGAGTCAGGAGTCCTGGTATCTGTACGTAGCTAGGGTGCCAAAAACTTGTGTAAACTTAGGCAAATCACTTTCCCTCTGATCCTCAGTTTCCTCCTGTGTAAAATGATGGACTAGGTCAGAGGTCAGCAAACTACAGTCTGCAGGTCAATCTGGTTCTTTTCCTGTTTTTGGATGGTCTGTGATCTAAGCATGGATTTTACATTTTTAAATAGAGATTGCATTTAAAAAATGTAAAAACAATTTTTAGCTCCCCAGTCAGAAAAAATAAAGAGGTGATGGGCAGGACTAGTCCTGGGACAGTGGTGTGCCAACATCTTTTCTTGATGACCTCTAAGAGTTCTTTCTGGTTATAATGTTCTATGATTCTTTTCCATGCTGTCCAGCTATAGCAGGCATGCTAATACTGCTCTTGGATTTGAGCTTGCCTGTTTCTCCCTTTTCACTATGATATCACCTGCAATTGGATTTAATCCTCTCGGCTTTTTGAAGGGAGGAGGGGTAGTATAGCTTTGTTAACTTTTCTGAGCATCATAAGGAGGCCTTGGGACTTTCTGACACCTTCTTCCAGCTCTTCTTTTGTTTTGCATTTGGGGTGGTCTTTATCCCCTTGGAAGGAAATTCACATAGTTGTGACCCTGCCCAGTGATGCATTCTAAATTGGAATGGATGGAGGGCCAAGTATCCACTGCTGAACCTCAGTATTATGGGGCCTACCTAGCAACAACAAACATTTATTAAATACTTATTGTGCATGGAGTACTTTACTAAGCACTGGGTAAAGAGACGTACGATTCCTAGAAGACATTTTCCCTGCTTTCTTGGTATTTGGTCTGGTGAGGGAATGACACATATACGCATAATTGTGGCACTAACTCTTGCCTGATAAGTGCATCACAGAAGTACAGTACACAGTGCAAGGTGAGATCTAACATAGAAGTGACTCAGAGAAGACTTCCCTAGAAAGAGACCCATGAAGTGAACCCTAAGCATGAGAAGGCATCCAACCATGGAGGAATGGCAGGATGTACGTTCTAGATAGCAGTGGGAGCAGAACAGTGGAAGTTTGGGAGGCAAAGAACAGTCCAGTTTGGTTAGAGCATTGGGATATATGGAGAGAAGTATTATGAACTGAGTCAGGAGAAGCAGGATAGGATAGGAACATTTTATGGACCTTTGAAGGTCAAGCCAAGGATTCTGAACTTGATGCAGAAGATGCTGAATTCTGTCTATTTTGAGGGTTCATATTGATATTAGTCAATGAAAATGCATCATGGAGCAGATGACACCAAGAGCTGTTCTAACTAGTTTGATGATTGAGGCCTCCTAAAACTCTGAGGGAAGGAAGCATTTTATCTTTGCCTCTGGGTAATCCCAGTGGCTACAGGGTTAAATATATATATATATATATATATATATATATATATATATATATATATATATATATATATATATATATATATATATACTGCACAGTGCCTAGCCTAGTAGGTGCTTAATAAATTTATGTTAAACTGAACTGACTTGATCATGGAGTCATTTCATTCCTGATTATAGACTATAGTTTAAGGACAAAATTGGTTCCTTCTTATGTTCCTATGAGAATGTCATTCTCTTGGTTGGGTATTATTGTAAGGATTCAGTCATGGTCTCACATATTGATTCCATATCTAGGTGATTGTTGAAGAAAACTGACTTATTACTAGGCCATAATCTCCCTGAAGGTAAGAATAGTGTTTTATCTCCATTTTGTATCTTCTTCAGCACTTTTAGCACAGTGCTTTGAACACGGTAGCCACTTCATGAATGTTGCTTCCGTGATATTATAGAAATTATGACTGCATTGTTTATAGATGCCATAATGAATCCTCAGAAGAGGGCAAAGATTTAGGGCATTAGACAGGAGAATATCTTCCCTGCAGGTAAGAGTGAGGAATTGATTGCTCTGGAACCCACAACCCTTTCTTGTGATTTCTTCTCTATGGGGACTTGATAATCTCCTCTGATTATGAGTCAGGCTCAGCCAATCATTGGGTACAGAGAACTATACCAGGAACTGGAGGAGATACAAAGTTGAGAAAGATATAACCCTTACGCTCTTGGAGCTTATGGTCTAATAAGAAGATAAAACACAACAGATTTAACAATAATTCATAATGATATATGATAAGGGGATCTGGAGAGGCACAAACAAGGCATGATGTGAAGTCTAAGAGGGAATTCCAATCAGTGGCATCATCAAGGCTCATGGATGAGGTAGCATTTGAGCTGGCTCTCAAAGGACATGATATCAGGTGTTAGAGCCTGTGTGGGGATCAAGGTGGCTCTTATTTCCTCAAAACTATGGCACTCAACAGTCTCTGAGTCCAAGCATTGTTTTTCTTACCTGCCTTCTTCCTGCGCCCTCAGAATCTTTTGGTTTGTGTTGTCTACGTCCTGGTGGCTATGGTCAGAGCTCCTGAACGGTCATTGCAGAGAGACAGCAATACTGAACTGAAGATCTCCAGTTTCACCTCCAAGGCCTGAGGGAGATGGGAGCCTTTCTACAGGCATAGCCCAAATAGTCATAACCCTTGATGCAGAGAGAAATCTCATTCTACTTAAATTCTAACGTAATTGGTCAGGAATGATGGAGGCCACTTAAGAAGACCCACTTTGCCCCTAAATGAAAGTCAATAGATGTTCTCAAATAGCTTCTGGCAACTGCTGCCAAAGACCTGTTTCCTTATTACCCAAAACTTCTGGAAAATTTGGTGCCTAAACCCTCAATTCCTAATCTGCACATTATTTGGACTTCTTGGAAAGTAGACTATGCCTCATTACCCTTACCTCCCCTATGAGAGTTGATCATGATCTTGGCTGACCCAGAATATCTACCTCTGTGTCCATTCCTGAGTGACCCTGAAAGAGCCAGGAGATTAATGGTGGCCCACTCTGATCCTAAGCAAGCACTACCAATGCACCTACCTGGTTACACTTGTGTGAACTTTTGATTACCTGCTCTCTCCTTTCCTTTCAAAGCATTGTTCTCCACTTGTTGCTGTTTATATGAACTTTGAAGAAATCTCTTGCCTTGTTCATCCTTTTTATGTGTATCTTGACTTTTCTTCATTTATTTGTCTTGACCCATTGGGGTTCCAGGTAACTCATATTCAGGATGCCTGCTGCTTCTGTTATCTAGGGCCCTGATCTAGTTCATGGGGGATACTTATGATGTTTTCCTTTTCTTCACATCTCATGATGTGCTTTCTGAGGGTAGGAACATTTTTTCCTCTATGTATCCCCAGCACTTAGCTCAGTGCCTGGAACATAGTAGGAGCTTATTATATGTTTATTGACAATCTCTGTTCCCTCTGAGCTGCAAGGTTCTCCCAGGCTATCCTACCTGCAGTGTATTTGCTTTTCTCCCTTTCTGGTCTTGACCCTATAACGAACAAGTTCAATTTTGCAGTCTCCCCTCCTTGGGAATCACTTGTCCCTTATCATCCTACAGGCCTTAATTAATCTTGACCCCAGATTATCTCTGCACACTGCCTCCTCCACTCCTATCATAGAAAGGGGGTAGAGGAAGGCTTCAAACTTTGCCTACTGGGTGCGTTACAAATGTATGCTATCCGATCTTACCTGGGTCCTCCCTATCTCAAAGCAACCTTTTAATTCTTCCCTTATTGACTCTCTATCATGCTCTCTACAACATCTTCCTCAAAATATATAATCTTCTCTCCTCAAGCCTCTCACACCATCCCTACCCCTAATCTCTCAGCAAAGGACCTCCATATACAGTTTATTAAATAGAACACATTCACTATGAGCTCCCTCTTCTCACCTGCTTTGCATCTCTAAACCCCTTGTCATCACTCTCTCTTCTTTTACTCCAATCTCTGATTAAGAGGTGACCTCTATCTTCATCTAAGTCAACACTTCTACTCATAGCCTTGGCCATATCTGCTCTTATTCCCTCCAAAAGAATATATAGGCAATCATCTCCCCCTTTTTCTAATTCAGAGGTTCCCAAACTTATTTGGCCTAACACACCCTTTTCAGAAAAAAATTGCTTATTGATCTTTGGAAATCTACTTTCTTTAACCTTTTAACAGTTTTTCTAAAAAAATTACATCATTCAAAAAAACCCATAAAGTGTATATTTTTAAATGATGCATCTTAAATTTAATAATTTACTGTGAACTTGTGAAGCTTTTCCTGCATTGAAATTTTGATGATGCAATACTGTGTCATGTAAATGTATTGCATTGTAAACAAGTCATTGCATGCACATATTCCTGCCACTGCCGGCCGAACTTCCAGACAATGCATGACATACTTGCCTGCCAACACTTGCTCATTAAGACCTGTCAGTGGACTTGACCACTGATGAGTTATAACTTACATTTTGTGTGTTTACTTGGAAAATAATGTAATCACTACAACTTTAACTCTGTTACACAACAGATGGAACATGTATGAACGATTTTTCAAAATTTTCTTCTGTCCTTTCCTTAGGCTATTCTTTCCATTACCCCCTTATTTTTATTCGATGCCCCCCAATTGCACCCAAGGCTACTATCACCCCCCCCAGATCATTCCAGTGCCTCAAGGGGCAATATTATCCACTTTGGGAACCTATGCAATCTGTCTCTTCTAAGGACAACATGCCCAGATTTTCCTCATCCTTAAAAAAAGAACCTACAATATTCTCAAGATATCATCCTACACGTGTCATCCATTCATAGTCTAACTCCCAGAGAAAATTGCCCACTCTACACTAATAATCCCTTTGTGTTTAACTGAGGTGGAATGGAAGTACAGGTTATGGGGAGAGAAGAGATAGATGAAATAGAAGGCACATTGCTTAAATAGATAGCAACATGTATACTGAAGTCCTCTAATATAAGAAGTTGAAGACTATAATATAAAAGAAATACTGATTATGTCGAGAAAGGATGCAGAAAGAATTGAGGTTTGGCAGAGAACTGGCTTGGAACAGTGGGATAAATATGAATGGAGTGAATCTCAGAGGAGAAGAGGTGACTGATAGTGGCAAAGGAAGCGTCTGAAAGTATCAGTGGGGAACAACGAATATTCCTAATCTTCTAACTGGTTCATTGTCTCTGTGGGCATAAAGGTATATCTCGTACTAAAGGCAGTGCCCAAAGTCACAGTGCTTTCTGAGGCATGAGGTGATAGGTCTTCATGAGTTATAAAAAATGTAAAGATATGAGGTCAAACCTAAGATGAAAAAGAGTTTATTGGTGATAGAATGGGGGGTATGGAAGATAAAACAGAAGAGACAGAAAGAGCTGGTTCAGTTATTGTTTTAGAAAAGGTTGAGGTTGATGGGGATGAGAGAATGGGGAGTGGTAATAGCAGGCAGAAGTGAACTTCACTTGGGCAGCTAGTGATTTTTGTGGTACCATCAGAAAAGAGATAGGAAGAGGTAGAAATTTGCTAGCTAGAGATCAGAGATATAGGACATTTTGAGTGGAGATGGAAAAGCCAGAAGGAAAAATCCTTTGAGTAGCAAGAGTGGAATCAGATTTTTAAAAAATCTTAAAGGAAGGTGGCATCTGGAACCTTTAGTTCTTTCTATGCTGAAAAGGAATCAATACTAAAAAGATGGTAAAGCAAAAGGTATTGGTCAGCAGACTAAGATTAGAACCAGATAAATTGAAGGATGGACTGATAGGGGCTAGATCAAGGTTAGCATAATAGTGGGGATTTTTAATCTAGAGGGTTATCATTAAGGGTTGCATTTTAGCTTGGCAAAACAAGTATTTTTAGGTACTTCTGTCCTAGGGTTGGATTTGAGGGTCAGTGTTGTTGAAAGGGAAGAATTGGTTCCAACAGACCAGGACATAGTTGAAACTAAGGATTTTTACCCTTGGAGTAAGTAGTACAAAATAGTACAAAGCAAGCATGCCATCTCATAGCTTCCTACTGCAAAACAACGACAACAAAACATAACCCACAACTAATTATTTTAATTAACTAAATGCTAAAGGCTGTTGTTGCTAAGCTTTTGAAACTTACAAATACCCTCCATATTTTGGCATCCTGCAGTAATAACCAGAATGCCCCACCCTACTTATAGCTCTGGGGCAGTAGCTGCATCTTTTTTGGCCTGAGAATTTTCCAAGTATGTTTCCAGAGGTAGTACAGTGGGGTATTAGTGGACACATGTTCAGTCCATGTTGTCTGATTCATTAGGTAGGGGCTGGTTCCCAGCATTTGCCTGCAATCTATATTCTTAAAGAAAATAATAAACCCGTTCAAAGAGTCTACTCTTGGCAATCATTAGAATTCCCCCGTCTGGGGCAAGTGAGAAGCTCCCCAGAACATCAAGTTCTTGTCCAGGCTCTATGAATTCCCTAGTCAGAATGCCTCTGGCAGTCTTTCCGTGCTTCTGGCTTTCCTTGGTTCCATCATCATTCAAGGGGAAGGATATAAGTTGTGTTGTCTACCACTTATGAACTATGGGAAGAAGGCAAAGTTAGGTATCTGGTGGGTGGGGATATTCCTTTAAACAAAAAGAATAACATAAAAATGAGCCATGTCAGGAGCAAAATCCATCCATTAGTATGATGGACACCAAAGCAACATGGGAGAGGTAGCAAGAAGGGGTTACTTTTCCATCTCTTTTCTGTTCCTCTATTGGGGTGGGGCTACTGTCCCTCTGCCTGCATCCCCCTGGGAGTGCCTGGTGGCTGATCCAATTGGCTTGCTGTGTGGGAGAGACACCAGGCCAGACACCAGCTGTCCTGACTATTGAACGGAAAGTATTTTGTAAACCCTAAATGCGTTCAGTAAAAATGTGAACTATTATTATTTACTACTCTAGCTCCTTCAGGTATGACTTTGTGTTTTGGGCTTTCATTATCCACCATGATGCCACTGTGACTAGTTTCAATCCTACCCACTCCTAACTGTGATGGTGAGGTGGTGGTGTGTTAATTTCTCCTTCCCTGGGCCACATCATCCTAAGGAGACATAAGCTGTGGCTTTGACACTATTTACTCTAGCTTGGATATTTGATACCATTTCCCTGGAGTCTCTTTCCTCCATCTTTCTAAATGTGAATTACTGGCATGAGTTAAATCAACAGAGATTTGGGTTGGACATGGGGGAGAAGTTCATTACCATCACAGTGATTCTGTTTGGGAACGAGTGACCAAGGGAGGTTCCGGAGTTTCTCCCAGAAAACCTTCAAAAAAGAAAACAGATAGCCAGTCATTTGGCTGATGTAGACATTCATCTGCCTGAGTTAAGGGCAGGAAGCTTGAAGCAGGTATTCTCTTGAGATCCCTCCTGGCGCCATGATTATTTGTTCTACTGTTTGCTTGTGAAACTTTGAGTTCATTTTGTTTTGAGCAGACGAGAATCAACATTTCCTTGCGAGTCCAAGTTTCAATATCCTAATTGTGTCAGATATTTTCCTTTGGGTAAAGAGCTGGCTTGTCCTGAACAATGAAAATGTTTCTCACTAAGATATGTTTTGCCTGGGGAAATCTGTCTCTGGTTTATTGTATTAATACAGAAGCTCCAGAAACGAATACTCCATTTGTTTTCCTCGTTTTTCTTGCCGCATTTGTTGAGTAATAAAATATTTTAAAGACTTTCTTTACTCGCCTCTGTGTCATACTTACACCACCATGCCAGAGCTGGAAAGTGCTGAATTCTGGACTTAGAATTATATCCTAGAAAGCTAAAAATTGTTTTTTTTTAATCGAGAAAAACAAACAGCTATGGACACAGTATAATCTCAATGCGCTATTTTCATTTTAAGGGTATTTCAGCTTGGAAGTGTTTTTTTTTTTTTTAATAAGTGCAGTGTTTCATTGAGCCAATAAAAATTTCATCAAATGCTTACCATGTACAAAACTCCATTCTAGGCACTGGGAAGGCAATGATGGACAGGGTACCATAGGACTTACAATCTGATGAAGGAAGAGATACACACACAAATAAAGTTCGCAAATGGACAAATGAAAAATCCAATTGCCTTGAAAAATTTGAGGAGTAAAAAGTCACTTATTTTCATTGAAGAGGTATGCATACACAAATATATGTTTCTATATATTTCTATATGTACATATTACTAAATATGTATTTCTGTATGTATGTGTGTCTATATATACATATATTTGTGTGTGTATATATATATATATATATATGTACACATAGGTGTGTGATGTGATTTTGTATATGATATATGTGTTGTGGGGAGGGCAAGTAGGCTGGTGCAGTGGACAGGGAAGGTTTAATGAAGGAGACAGCACCTGTTCTGGGCCATCAAGGAAGGGGGGAGGGATTACATTAAAGAGTTAATGGTAGAAACCCATCCAATTATTGGGGCAGGTGGGAATAAAAACACCAGAACAACACAGGGAGAGAACAGTAAGTGGTTCAGCTGACTTAGAGATAGAATGAAATAGTGATACAAGAACTAGTCCTGGAATTTATGTGCTCTAATCCTACCCTAGACTCCTAATAACTGTGTGGCCATAGGCAAACCACTTAAAGGAGAGGAGAAGATAAAGGTGGGGCCAGTCAGTGGAAACTAGGTTGCAAAGGGCTCTAAATGCAGAGATAACAAATCTTTTATTTAGTGGGCAATAAGGAGACCCTTAATGTTTGTGAGCAGAGAGTTTTCATGATAACAATGGCATTTTTATATTCAGATGAACCATTTTTGATACTTCACACTGAGCATAAGCATAAATTCTAACTGGATAATAAGTAGAGTCCAGACCAAAAAACCCCAAGGGAGAAAAGCCAGGCATAGTTCCCAGCTTCATCCTTCTAAGACTTGGTGTTCTGCCTCTTCGCCATCTTCTGTCCCTCTGCTTGAAGAGTGGAGCCATGGATTCCAAAACCTTCACTTACAGAGGAAGCTCCTCATTTCTTATCTGACTGCACCACTTTAGGACTTCTCTGACTTTTCCACTATGTCCCCACCTTTGAGATCCCTTCCCCACTCCCTCTACCTCTTTTCACTTTCCTTTTGTGAGTTTTCTTCCCACATTGAATTTGAGGACAGATTGTCTTTTTTTACCGTATTTATATCCATAGTTTTTAGTACCATGACTGCACACAGTAGAAGCTTACTAAATGTTTATTGACTGACTAACCGTTATTTTGTTAGCCAATATTTCAGATTCTACTTCCTTAGGGTAAAACAGCAAGAAATAATAATATCTTTATACTTTCAAAAAGTACTTGAAGTAATGTATTCCCCTCCCTTCCCCAGTGGAAGTAAAAAGAACGTGGAACTATCTTTTAGAGCCTTATATCGCTTTATTGTGTGGGAATCAGTCGAAGAGAGGACATTAAATGAGAGACAGGGTACTTATAAATGGGGCCAATGTAGAATTTTTGGCGAAATAGAATCTTAGTGGGTGTCCTTTCAGCTCTAGGGTGGACAGCTGGAAGAGGCAGCAGGGAAGGTAATCTAGAAGTAGGGTGACATCATGGAAAGAACATTGGATTTGGTGTCGGGACCTAGACAGAGACCTGTGTCACCTTGGACAAATCTATTCATCTTTGAAAGAAGAGAAGAGGGCCCAGAATAGTCATAGCCAAGTCACTGAATCTCTCAGTGCCTCAGTTTACTCTGCTGTAAAATGAGGGAGTTGGATGAGCTGATCTGCCAGGTCCCTGTTAGCCGTAAACCAGTGAGTCTATCCCAGTTGATACTAACAGCCCCATGGAAGATGAGGGTGGTGAATGACATTAGTTAGTCTGACACCCCTAAGAAATCATGGTCAGGGAGAGATCTGCCCAGCACCATTGTAACCTCCCACACCCTCATAGGATTCTTCAGCTGGCAGCCTCCCTGCTTGAAGAAGTTCCTCTCCTGCCTCCGCATTCATCACTTCACATCCTGCCTATGCATCATTATCCCATGGAGAATATAAGTGGTGGTGCTAGGGGAGGCATTAGGAAAAGTCTTGGCCACACAGCTGTCTGCATGTCCATCTACATGGAAGGATCAGAGAAGTCAGGACTAGGAAAAGAGGACTTCGCTTTCCCATGAGGGCAGAGGGATGATATTGGTGTGTTAGCAAGTCTGCCACAAGGTAGTATGTTTTTTTGAATGCCTGAGTTTGAGACCTCATCTGAGTTAGTATGTGCTAAGGATTCTGAAAGTGAGAAAAGAAATAGAGCAGAAAAGATAACATGTGTTCCAGGGTTTAGCTGGCCTCATCATTTTCTGGGTTCCTACTTTGCTGTCCTTTTCTCTGTGTCTCCATTCGTCTAGGGTCATTTTCTCTCCGTGTGGATGTATTTTGGGGAGGGAGAAGTAAAATAGGAAGAGATTAGATTGCTGCATGTATTGTATGTGTCTCAAACCAAAGGTTTAAAATTCAACTGTAGGTTGTATTTGCTTCATGCCCAGAGCAATGTACTTGAACACAGTCACTGTAAGCTTCATTGGTGTTAGGCTGTGCATATGCCAAATTGAGAAGCACCCAAGGCATAGAGGACAGAGGTTAACCTTGGAGTCAGGAAGTCCTGGGTTCAGATCCTATGTCTGACATACATATTTGTGTGACCTAGAGCAAACTGCTTGATTTCTCAGCTCCCCCGGCAACTCTCTGAGGTGACAAAGTTCCAGAACAGGTGCTAATACGCACTGGGATAGGTGGCACGGCTGGGCTGGTGGAATGTTTCCTCACCAGCAGCCATGACTCATATGAAAGGATAAATCTGGGCCAAAAGAGAAAAGTAAACCATTAGCCAAAGTATATGCTACATATAAAGTCACTGCTGCATTATTGCATATTTTAAGGATGTTAATTATTATTTATGATTAACTCAATTGAATTATCATTTTTAATGCAGCAGCTAAATCCATAGAATATGGGGCCTGGAGTCAGGATGACTCATTTCCTTGACTTCCAATCCAGCCTCAGCCGCTAGCTAGCTGTGGGACCCCAGGCAAGTGACTTAACCCTATTTGCCTCAGTTTCCTCATCTGTAGAATGAACTGGAGAAGGAAATGGTAAAGCACTCCAGTCTTTTTGCTAAGAAAACTCCAAAAGGGATCATGAAGAGTCAGACACAACTGAAACAACTGAGCACTATTAAATATTATCTTAATTATTATTCAAGGTACTGAAAACTATTAGTAAGAATTCCTTTCTAAGTTAACCTAAGGATGAAAATAATTTAATTCTATATGAATCAAGTGTCTTCCCTCTGTTGATAAATTCCAATTTATCCTATACATAGTTCATTTATACATAGCTGTTTGAATGGTGTCTCCCCCAGTATACTGGATGCTTCTTCAGAACAGACACTGTCTTACACCATTTTTTGTATCCCCAGCACAGGCACTTAATAAATGTTTATTGACTGGTGGATAAGCCCCTCTCTAACATTAATATTCTCCTGGTGATGCTGTGTGCCTATGAATCCTAGAAGATTGTGTTCTCTGAAGAATTTAAATTGCAAATAGTTATTGACATTTATATGGTACATTATGATTTATAAAGCACTTGCCTCAAAACAGCCTTATGAGGTAGGTTATTACAAGCATTTTTATCCCCAATTTATAGATGAAGAAATTGGCTCTTAGAAAAATTAGGTGACTTAAGCCATGGTAAGTCTGCTTTATAAATGTCAAGGTTTCATTCGCAACCAAACCTCCTGACTCTAAGTTCACTACATCACCTTTTCTTTTTATAAACTAAGGCATGATAGAAAGGCACTTGATTAGAGTAAATAGGCTGTAGCTGTTACTGACGATGGCTTGGTTATATGAAGCGATGGCATAAAGAGCATTATCACAAAGGCACATGCATGCATGGTCTACAAAATGAGGTGGGCATGTCACGTAGTGATGAGATGCAACAGATGGGCAGCCCCGGTGGCACTTTGGTATTCTTGAGGTATTAAAATAACCAGAAGCATATGGGAAATATGGACAAAGTCACATTGGATGGGAAGGCCTGGAAGGCTTGTCATCTTCCTCGTTGGAGGAAGAACTCACATTGACAAAATTAAAAAAACCCAACGAACTCCACCAAAGCACTTCTTCTCTCCTGCCTCTGCCCCCAAGAAAAACTTTAGGAAATGTCAAGTATTTTAAAAATGAAAATTTTTTCATTACAGAGTATTCAAAATTGGATCAATACCATCTTTTAAATAATCATTAGCACAGTGAATGCACACATAAGGATTTTTTGCTTTTGGAAATTCAAGTCTCTTTATGACTTGGAGTCTATCAGTGGAGCAGGTGCAGGGCCTGCAGGGCCAGCAGAAATTTTCCCTGTGCCCCCTCCTCACTAACCCTTATTTCTGCCCTCAGGTTGACTGTACTTAGGACTGGAAGTGGTTGTCCAGTCTCTGAGGTCTATTTAATCTTTGGCCTATTCACTGAATTTGCCAACAAGTGGACCAATTAGTTCCAGGTGTGAGTCTGGGGTCTCTGATGTGGAACCTCTCTATTAGGGAGCTGGCTAACACCTGTCCACAGAAAGGCTCCATATGTCTTCACTAATCCCTATAGCCATGCGCTGCCTCCATCTTCTGAACTGAATGTAATTCATTTGTTTCCTGTTTTTGAGAAAGTGCCCTAAGTCCATTTCAGGAGCAAGCACTTTGGACATTGCTTCCCTCACCCCTCTCCACCCCCTTAAAATGCTGAGAGCTCAGTCCTGTTCCACTAAACAAGCTCCAAGCCAGAAATTGCCCTCCGAGATTATGTGTCGAGGTGTGCTTTTATGGGCAAGGCATTTTCCCCCCACATGCTCAAGACAGACATCTGTGTTCTTAACGCCACACCAACCCCCTCAATTCCTCTGGAGGTTCCTCTTAACCAACAGGAATCTAATGGGCGAGCTGCCTCCAGGGAGAATGCTGTAACTGTCTCTTCCACCAGGAAGGAGCATAAAGAAAAACTGTACAGCGGTAATTCACGTACTGTAAACCCACTCACTCCTTAATGCTTTCCAGCCCAGAATGCTCCTTGCGCACGCCCATGCAATGTTCCCAATTACAGTGTTCCTTTTTTCAGCCCCTGGGAAAAACCTGTTTTACTACGAGTAGCACACGTTTGTAGTGTATGTTTTCATGTTCAACCAAGAATCATGGCAAATTCTCACCACTTGATGCTTAGATGTATATAAATTTTATATCATATTGTCTATACCTAAGAAGACATATCTTGATGTGTACAGTAATAATAATAATAGTTAAATTTTTTTGTTTGTAAAGCATTTTATATACATTATATTATTTGGTTCTCAAAATAATGCTTTAAGATAGGCGCTGTTATCATTCCCATTTTACAGAAGAGGAAATTGAAGTTCAGAGATATTGACTGATTTGCCCAAGGTCACATAACCCATAAATGTCAGAGGCCATCTTTGAACATAGGCTTCTTTGTTATAGATGAGTTGCTAATTTGCTTTGGTGGTGGGGTTTTTCCACATTGGGAATTATGATGAAATAATAGATGTTAGTTTATATATTCTGTTTGTATGTGTTTATATGTGTGAGTGTGTGTGTATAATCACTTCACACATGTCATAGCACACATGCACACACATACACACATCTGTGTTATTTCTCTAGTTTGGAGAATTCCTGATACAGGAAATTCATATATCATTGCAAATAAGCAATTCTTCTGTAACTATTACAAAGTTGCCCAAATGACTTATCCAAGATCACACAACTAATATGTGTAGGAAGTAGGATATAAACCCTGGTGAGGATGTCTTTAAAATCATATTCTATCATCAACTTGACCATCTATCCATGGACTCATGAAAAAATTCTGGTTCTCTAAATGTCTGTGTGCAGTTCACTTTATGCTTGTAGCCTGGTCTCTACCAGTCACAGTATCATAGATATAGAGTTGGAAGGGACCTTAGAGTCCTCCCGTTCCAACTCCTGATTTTACAAGTGGAGGAAATTAGGACTCAGAGGTTGAGGTTTCCTGTCCTCTGTCACACAGCTAGTAAGTGGCAAAGCCGAGATTTGAACCGTATTTCTCTTACTCCAACCATAGCCAGCTCTTTTCCTGCTGTCTTGCTCTGTTGGATTGAAACAAGGGGCTGCTACCTCATACTTGGACTTCGGGGAGATGACCCACACCCAGTTAGAAAAAAACCATTTATGGGCAGATCATAAGGAATTGATTAGGAAATGTTTTCATAAAGTTTGGGAGCTATATACTGAGAAATACATTTTCATTCTAGTATATAGAGCCAAGGAGTCAAATAAATAACTTACTGGGAAACATTGGCATGCTATCAGACAGTGTGAACTAGGAAAGCACTTAGGACTTAATTCATCATCCACTCAGTGAGGTCCATTAGAAAATAAGAACTACAGTTTCCAAATATAGAAGGAAATGTGGAAGCTTATCTGCAGTCTTTTGCTCTGATTCAAAAATTGAGCTCATTAAGATGTCGTCCTCTGCTTGAATTGAGTATTTACTTTTCGGTTCCATGAGAAAACAGCCCACCTTTGTTACAAATAATAACACATTTCTGTAGCACTTTTAAGTTCTCCAAAACACTTTCTCCACGATAACTCTGAGGAAGGCAAATATTATTGTCCCCTATTTATAGGTCGGGAAACTGAAGCTCAGAGAGGGAAATGACTTGCCCATACCCCAGACAACTAGAAAGAATCTAACCTGGGACTCAAATCTGGGATTTCCTAAGTCCATGTATGATTAGAACTTTCTCCATGACACCAGCAGACCTTTCACTCAAATCGTCCAAATCTTAGGAACTCCATCCATTTCCCTTTTCTTAGATGACCCACCCTCTAACAATGTAATACTGTTTATTAGGAAAACACTCCACTCATTTTTGTTCACTGGGGTCTCATCTTAGTGCAGTTACCCTGCCTTAGCGCTGGCAGAACTTCAAACTGGAGGGCTCTGATTCCAAGCTGGCAGTGGTCTCAGGGCCAGCCTAGCTTTTGTCTGAAGAAGGTTATTACTAAAAGGCAATGACTTTTTCCCCCATCCATGGCAATTTATTTTGTCCGACGGAAAGACATGTTTTGTGTTGTAGGGTAGCAACACTAACTATAACAATGTAGCATTCGTATCACACTTTAAAGCTTACAAAGTTATTATACAGGGTGTCCCAAAAGTCTCAATGCAGCCTTAAACTGTTAAAGCTATTAAGGTTCAATTATTAAAGTTTAAACCTTTGCTTAGACTTTTGGGACACTGTGCTATATACTTTGTAAGCTTTAAAGCATCATGTGAATGTTATTCTTATTATTTTTTTTATTTACATTTAAACCGTCAAAGCTAGTGTTCAGAATTGCGCTAAGATTTTTGGGACGCTGTATAAATATCTAATTTGATCCTTGCCCATTTTACAAATGAGGAAACTGAGGTGGAAAGAGATTGAATGATTTGCTAATAGTCATATATCTAGTCGTAGCAAAGATTTGATTCCAACCTTGATCTATCTTGGCTCTGATCCAACCCAGCACTCTATCCATTCACCTTAGGCAATAGAGAATCATCATTGTGTCTGGGTAGATATGCTGGTTGCCTTTATTTTCAGTGGTTTCAAGATAGATCATCCAATAAAAACAGGCAAAAACAAATTTTACATACTTTCATCAATTCATCCCAAGCAAGACATATATATCCCCAAGACATATCATATGGCCCCTAATACTTTTTCATTTATTTCTGGATCCTGTGCATTTATTGGGTTAGTCAGTTAATCAAAAGCATTTATTATCTAACTAAATGCCAGAAACTAGGTTAAGTGCTAGAGACATAAGAGGAATAAAGTTACAAGCAAGAGAGCATATATTCTAATCAGGGGAGAGAACACATAAATAAATAGGTACATAAACAATACATGTGAAGTATTTAACCTTTTGCTGACTCAAAAATTTAGAATAGGAAGACATCTTGGGGATCCTCAAACCTAGAGGTTCTTAACCTTTTTTATATCATGAGTTTCTTTAGCAATCTGGTGAAGATTGTGAGCCTTTTCTTAAAATAAAAGTTTTAGAGCCATAAAATAAAATACATTTATACACAAAGTACATAAAATGCAAAGGAAACCAATTACATTGAAATATACTTATTAGAGTATGTGGGGTTTTTTTATGTTTTAGAGTCCTCAGGTTAAGGATCCATAATCTAGGCTAACACACTTTTTAAAATTTTAATTTGTTGACTTCATTGGTGAGGTCAGCTCTTTTTAATGAAACTGTTTTGTGGTTTGCAGTCCTCTTATCATCCACTCCTCCAAAACTCTTCTCTAAGATAAACATTCTCATTTCCTCCAGATCTTTACATGGCAGAGTCAGTGGCCCATCCTGGTTTCCCTCTTCTCAATGTTCTTCAGTTTATCAATATCGCTACAAAAATATGATTCCCAGAACTCAACATAAATACTATAGAGGTGCTCTGACTAGGTACAACAATCAACTCCCATATCCTGGATACCATGCCTCTCAGTGCAGTCTATGAATGTATTAGCTTTTCTGGCTACCATGCCTCTTGCTCAGTCATTTTATATCTGACATTTCTTCATCCCTCTTAGGGTTTTCTTGGCCAAGATGCTGTAGTAGTTTGCTGTTTCCATCTCCAACTCATTTTACAGATGAGAAAACTGAGGCAGAGTTAAGTGACTTGCCCAGGGTCACCCAACTAATGTGTTTGGGGTTGAGTTTGAACTCAGATCTTTCTGACTCTAGGCCTGGCATTCTATCTACCAGTTGTTCCTACCATACCACTGTTGAGTCATACCATACCACATCATACCATACCGTACCATACCATACTATACCGTACGGTACCATACCATACCATATCATACCATACCATACCGTACGGTACCATACCATATCATACCATAACCATACCATACCATACCTACTCTTGATTAATAGTAAACTTGTGACCCATCAAAACCTACAGATACATTTCAGAGGAATTGCTCTCCAGTTACATGCCATATCTTCTACTTACTAAGTTTGTTTTTGAAGCCAAGTGTAAGACTTTATACCAATTAACTTACATTTTGTTAGGTTTGGCCTAATATTCTAATCTGTAAAGATCTTTTTTGGATCTTGACTTTATAGGTTGGCTATGCATCCTGGCTTTATGAGATCTGCAAACCTGATATATATGACGTATCTTCTCTCATCTAAATCATTGATTAGAAAGGGAGTCAAACAATATAGGACAAAGCATTGATCCTTGCTTCACAAGTTGACATTGGGTTTGACCATTCAATCAGTTTCAAATCTGCTTTATGTACTATCATTAGATCCAGCTAGATAGAACATCAGGTAGAACGCTGGGCTGGGAGTTAGGAGGACATGAGTCCAAATCCTGTGTCAGGTGCTTACTAACTATGTGACTGGGTATGTCACTTAACTTCTGTTTCCCTCAATTTCCTCAACTGTAGATAATGATAATAGCCCCTATTCTGCGCAGTTGGTGTGAGAATAAAATGAGAAAATATTTGTAAAGCACTTAGGATAGAACTTGACATATGATAGATGCTTATTTCTTTCCCTTTCTCCCCTCATCTCTCCATCTTTTGTACAAGTTGAGCTTGAGTGAGATAACTTGTTAAATGTATTGATAAATTGTAAGTAGATTACACCTATAGCATACCTCTTAATTCTCAGTCTAGATTTTTTTTAAATTAGAATTTTTTGAAGGAATAGGAGGCAGGATTTCATGAGCATGAGGAACTCTTGGTATGGAAACTCCATCCAGTAGTGCCAATTAGCAACTCATCTGTAATTTAAAATCTTACAGAGTTTTCTGGGATATGGAAGCATTAAATGATTTACCCATGATCCCACAGTTAGTTGTGTCGGAGTCATAACTTCCCTAATCTAGTCTTCCATCCACTCTGTCAGTCAGCTTCAAACTAGTCTAATAAGCCTAAAAAAAAAGAAAATGAAGTTTGTTTAGTATTGCATGTCAGTATTTGTAACCATGGTTTCATATTCTACATGCTAAAAAACTCATTCTTTTATGATAACTCTACAATTTTGTATGAATAGAAATCAAGCTTCTTGGCCTATCAACTGTAATCTTTATTCTCTTCCACTTAAAAAGAAATAAGATACCTGACTTTTGCCAATCCTTTGCTTTAGTCAAGTATAGATTTCATTTACTACTCTTCTCCTGTCCTTTCTAGTCTAAAGACTATTTTCATTGGCTGGGAAAGAAAAGTAAAAGTGAAATAATTCTGCCTTATCTTTGGCAAGGATTGTAGTGTTTTGTGGGGCAAAATTCCCTTTTACAGGTTTTCTTTCAACTAGCAATTTCACATCCATATGTCAAAATCACTTAAGATTTCTCCAGAGATCTAATCACAGTGGTATAAAAGCTTACTTAGTAAGATGATCCTGAAATTATTAATATCAATTAAGGCATAAAGCTTGTTTGCCAAGGGTCTTTTTCAGTGTTGTAGATGTTCTTAGAACAGAGTTCAAATTAAAGAAGAATTCCAATATAGATAGAAAACTCCTCCAAATTCTCCTCTTGGTTATTTGAAAACTGTACCAAACTCCAGAAGACTGAGAGTCCCTTAAATGAGTTCTACAGTCACTCAAAAGGGTTTAGCCTATCCACACAAGAATAATAAAGTGGATGAAAGTTACCTATTAAGCAAACACTGATATATAGTTGAAAGTATCACTTGTCCTAATGTTTTATCATTTCATCTTCTTGCATATATACTCAAAATGGAGAATGTACAGGGATCAGAATTAAATGGGAGGATATTTGTTTGGATTCCTTTGGGTATTGATACAATACTTTTAATGATTCCAAGCTTTTCCTTGGAACAAAGGTCCATCTTTTTAGTATTAATTCTTCTCCTATTGTTGCTTTGTGACTGCGAAATTGTGGAATATCAGTCTCTGAAGAAGTAAAGTTCAGGTACTTTAAATGGCATTGGAGAGATACATGGGTGTGAGTAGGCTGTAACCCATTAAAAGCAAGTAATTTCTTAGGAGACAGAGAGATATGAGATTGGAAAATGAATGTGCACCAGTCATATAATGAGAGTAAGGGTCTACTAATGGATACCCTGAATGTGATACTGATATACTTCTCAATTTGAAGAGATCTAGAAGAAGGCCTCCACTCTCCTGAATGGTTCTCTTATGGACGGTTTATAGAAGGACATCGATTAGACTCATATAAGATGAGAAGGCAGAATGCACTCAAAAGACTATTGAATTTGGTGTCCAAAGGCCAGGATTCAAATTCTCTATCTGCCATTTTTTTCTGCCTCTGTGACCTCCCAATATATTAGGAGAAGTAGAAAGGGAGAGATAGAATGGGGTGAATTATCTCACGTAAAAGAGGAAAGAAAAAGGTTCCACAATGGAGGAGGAGAAAGGGGAGGTAAGCAGGAATGAATGTACCTTATTCTTATCTGATTTGACTTAAGGAGGGAATGACATACACACTCAATTGGGTATCTTACCCTGTAGGAGGGTAGTGGGGAAGAGAATAAGAGAGGGTGGATGATAAAAGAGAGTGCACATTAGGGGAAGGGGGTCATCATTGAACTCTCTGTGCTTCAGTATCGTCAACTCTGAAGTGAGGGAGTTGGACCAAATGACCTATAAGGTCCTTTCCAATTCTACCTACGTCCATGAGCACTTTCGGGATGGGATCTGTACACAGATAAAAATACACAGAAAGAGTCCATATCAATGAGATGAACATCTAGGTTTTGTACAGACATTTCCTAGCTATGTGACCTTGGACGAGCCACTTAATCCTGTTTGCCTCAGTGTCCTCATCTGTAAAATAAGCTGGAGAAGGAAATGGCAAAGTACTCCAGTATCTTTGTTTAAAAAAAAGCCCCAATTGTGAAGAGTTGGATGCAACTGAAATGACTAACACAAACCTTATCAATGAGATTACAGATCATGGAAGTTTTGAAAGATTATCCTTTTATCCACAAAGGCTCCTGGCCGTCTTATTCTCATATTCTACTTATTTTCTTTCCTTTTACTTTCCTTCCTTGGTTTTGACTAATGTTTTGGACAGAAGAACATGCTTGTACTTTGTCTCTTTTTTATTCTTTTAAAAAATTTATTTATTTTTAGTTTTCAACATTCATTTTCACAAGATTTTGACTTCCAAATTTTCTCTCCATCTCTTCCTCCCTCCACCCCAAGATTGCATACATTCTGATCACCTCTTCCCTCAGTCTGCCCTCCCTTTTATCATCCTCACCTCTTATCCTCTTCCCCTTTACTTTCTTAAGGGGCAAGATAGATTTCTATACCCCTTGCCTGTATATCTTATTTCTCAGGTACATGTAAAAACAATTTTTTAACATTTAACATTCTGTCCCTTCTTCCCCCTCGTCCACCCTCATTGAGAAGACAAGGAGTTTAATATAGTTATACATGTGTAGTTGTGTAAAACACTTCCATGTTGATTGTGTTGTGAAAGACTAACTATATTTCCCTCCATCCTATCTCACCCCCCAATTACTCTATTTTCTCCTTTGACCTTGTCCCATTTCAAAAGCGTTTACTTCTGATGACCCCTTCCCCCAATGTACCCTCCCTTCTATCATCCCCCCCTCTCTTATTCCCTTTCCCCCTACCTTCCTGTAGGGTAAGATACCCAACAGAGTGTGTATGTTATTCCCTCTTTAAGCCGAATCTGATGAGAATAAGGTACATTCATTCCTTCTCATCTCCCTTCTCTTCCCCTCCATTGTGAAACATTTTTCTTGCCTCATTTTTGTGAGATAATTCACCCCACACTATCTCTCCCTTTCTCCTTCTCCCAATATATTCCTCTCTTCCCTTAATTTTATTTTTTAGATATCCCTTCATATTCAACTCGCCCTATGCCCTCTATCTGTCTCTCTCTCTCTCTCTCTCTCTCTCTCTCTCTCTCTCTCTCTCTCTCTCTCTCTCTCTCTCCCCTAATATTGAGAAAAATCTCATGAGTTACAAATATCATCTTTCCATGTAGGAATGTAAGCAGTTCAACTTTAATAATGCTCTTATGATTTCTCATTCCTATTTACCTTTACATGCTTCTCTTGATTCTTGTATTTGAAAGTCAAATTTTCTGTTCAGTTCTGGTCTTTTCAGCAACAATGCTTGAAAGTCCTCTATTTCATTGAATGCCTAGTTTGTCCCTTGAAGGATTATACTCAGTTTTTCTGAGTAGGTGATTCTTGGTTTTAATTCTAGCTCCTCTAGCCCTTTGATCCCTTAATGTAGAAGCTGCTAGATCTTGTGTTATCCTGATTGTATTCCCACAATACTTTAATTATTTCTTTCTGGCTGCTTGCAATATTTTCTCCTTGACCTGGGAACTTTGGAATTTGGCTACAATATTCTTAGGAGTTTTTCTTTTGGAATCTCTTTCAGGAGACAATCAATGGATTCTTTCAATATCTATTTTACCTTCTGACTAGAATATCAGGGCAGTTTTCCTTAATAATTTCTTGAAAGATGATGTCTAGGCTCTTTTTTTTGATCATGGCTTTCATGGAGTACAATGATTTTTAAATTCTTTCTCCTGGATCTACTTTCCAGGTCAGTGGTTTTTCTTTTTTTCTTTTCTTTTCTTTTTTTTTTTTTTTGCGGTACCCTCATCTTTATTTGTGGGCATGGGGAGTGGGAGGAAGCAGGTCCCCCCAGCCCTCTCCATCCAACCTCCCCTCTCCCACATGCCTGCTGCTGATTTCTCTCCTGGTACCTGGCCCAAAGCAGGGGGGCTCAGGGCCCAGGTTAGGTAGGTGACGGAGCAGAGCCTGGGAGGAGTCAGGTGGGCAAATGGTGAGAGGGAGGAAAGAAGGAGGGGAACAGGGTAGAGCCTCTACATGGGGGGGGATGGAGGGGAGGAACCCGGGGCCGGCTGGCATCCGTGATTGCATGCAGTACCAGGAGGGGACTGGGGAACTGCTGTGCTGGGTGCACAGCAAACAGGCCGAATGGGGGGAGCAGGAAAGGGCGGGGTTGGTTATATATGTGCACAGGGAAGGTAGGGAGGCACTTGGAGCTAATGTAAGTTCATTCTTTTATTCCCTTCCGCCCCGGTCCGGTCCCATTCACACCCCAAGGGATTTAGGGGAAGGGGAAGGGGCTGGCAGGGGGTTGGGGGCAATGTCTGAGATGGACTGGCTGGCACTGAGGTGCCAGTAGCCACCATGACTACCAAGCCTTTCCCCACCCCCAGACTGTGCCTCTACAGTGGTTTTTCCAATGAAATATTTCACATTGTCTTCTATTTTTTCATTCTTTTGTTTTTGTTTTATAATTTCTTGATTTCTCCTACAGTCATTAGCTTCCATTTTCTCCATTCAAATTTTTAAGGAATTATTTTCTTTAGTGAGCTTTTGGACCTCCTTTTCCATGAGAACTGTTCCTCATTGTCTTTTTGGACATATTTTGTCATTTCGGTTGATCTGTTTTTAAGGTGTTATTTTCTTCAATATTTTTTAGGTCTCCTTTATGAAACTGTTGACTCAATTTTCATGATTTTCTTGCATCACTCTTATTTCTCTTTCCAATTTTTTCCTCTACTTCTCTTGTTTGATCTTTAAAATCCTTTTTGAGTTCTTCCATGGCCTGCAATTCATATTCCTCTTGGAGACTTTTGATGTAGGAGCTTTGACTTTGTTGTCTTGTGGTCTTCTGTTTTAATCTTTGTCACCAAAGTAAGATTCTGTGGTCTGAATTCTTTTACAATGTTTACACATCTTCTCAACTAATTACTTGACTTTCTAACTCTTTGTCAAGGTAGGACTCTGCTTCCAGTGGGATGCATCAGCCATTCAATCTCCCACAGTCTGTGAGCCCAGAACTCCAGAAGCTACTTCTGCTATTGCTGCTGCTGCCGTTGCCTCTGACTACTGCCGCCACCACCCCACCCCACTGCCCTGGGGCTGGTACCAGACCAGGTCAGAACATGATCTCCTTTTTTGCCCAGTTCCCACAGTTTTCCCACAGACATTTGTGGGTTGAGAAGTTTGGAAACTGCCACAGCTGCCAATGATTCAGTCCCCTGAGGCCTGCTCTGGCCCATCTGTGCTGGTGCAGCCCATACTAGACCGTGCTCTGCTTCCTGCCTGGTGTGATAGAGCTTTCCTGTCTACTTTCCAGTTTGAACTGGGCTGGGGATTTGTTTCACTCTGTCATTTTGTGGTTCTATAGCTCTAGAATTTGTTTACAGTCATTTTTATAGTTATTTGGAGGGCTTTAGGAGAGAGCTCAGGGAGATTCATGATTTTACTCTGCCATCTTGGCTCTGCTTCTTTTTCTCTCTTCTTGCTAGAATGAGGAGAGACCATCTCTCTTGCAGAAAACCATTCACATTCTGAACCCAATCCTTGTTTGATAATGATGAATTTACTCTTTCTAGAAGTAATATTTGATAAGTCCATTTTCTCTATTGTCAAATATTGCCTATATGCCATGGACAAACCACTACTTTTCACTGTCATAACAATTTAAGCCTCTGAATTACAGAAGTTTCTTGGATCTGTATTGTTTTCCACACTAGAAATTCTCCAACCTAATAAAATTACAGATCTGGCCACATCCTCAGACTCCACCCCAAAATGTACCTAGTTAACATTATCTATTACAGTTTCTATGTTTGTGTCATCTTACTACTGGCCCATAAGTTCTGTGTAGGCAGGGACCTTCTCCTCTCTATCCAGATGGGCCAGTATCCAACACAGTTCTGGTCACCGTATTATAGGTACTTAATAAATAATTGTTTCAAGAATAAATTTGAGGAAGGGTTATGGTTTTGTTTTAGGAAATTTTAGTTAGGTGCAAAATAGTTTTTGAAGGCAATTGCTGTTTGATTCATTCCCTATTCCTAGAGCTAGATTACTTGAAATTTGTATATTGTGTTTATTTTTTATCCAAATTTTATTTATTTATTTTTAGTGGTGGTAGCACTCAAGTTTTCTTCTCAGACTTGTAAGGGAACTTAGTTGTCATCTAATTCAGCCTTTTCATTTTATATTTGAGGGAATTGAATTTTAAAGATGGGAAATGACATGTCCAAAGTTATACAACTAGTGAATAGCTAGATCCAAAACAAAGTCTTCTGACTCCAAAAATTCTGCTTTCTCTATTGACACATATTTGAGAGCATTTGAAGAATAAACACACCAAAACAGAACTTAAAAAAATCAAGAACTCTTTTCCTGAAAAGAAACTAAACATAACGGAAAAGTTTAAAGTCCCAACTCTAATATTTACTAGCTATGTGATGAGGGACAAGACATACACTCTTTCTAAACCTCATTTACCACCTCTGAAAAATGTAGATAATCATACTGAAATTACACTGTTCCAAGGGCTGTGGTCAGCAAAGAGTTCTGAACGTCATAAAGCACAAGAGAAATGGGACTTCTTATTTGCCCCCTTTCTCTGACAGAAGGTGGTATTTATATTGTGTATTTGCTCCTAGCTCTTCTTTTTGTTTCCAGTTTCTATCTGTCTCCTATTGTTGTATTGTGTTGTTTTTGACTCATCTTTTCCTTTCCACCCTCCTCCCCCTTTGCATTTTTCTGGGCCAGTTCCCTGTTTTGTTTTGTTTTTTTATTTTGTTTTGTTTTTAAACTTGTCTTCTTTGTTCTTAAGTTTCCTGTTCCCATGGGGGTGTTTGGGGAACTTCTTTCCTCCAGGAGATTTCTTTTCTCTGAGCAGGTTTGTTTTGAAAAGAAAGCAAATGAATCTTGAAGGGGTCTCTCCAAGATCTCCAAGAACATGCTGAAAGTCAGTGTGGGATAGTGGGAAGAATGTTGAATGTGGAGTCAACAGAGACTTAGAATTTGAACCCCACCTATAAAACTTTCCAACTTGAGAACTCAGGCTAGTCACTGTGGTAAAATGGATGGAGGGCTCACCCTAGTATCAGGAAGACCTGGGTTTAAGTCCTATCTCTGACAGATGCTAGCTGTGTGACCTGGGGTTTATCATTAAATCTCTCAAGGCAGGTGCTCATCTGCTTTGCAATGTGGAGTTTCCTATGCCAATTAAATTGCAGATCAGTCAATTCCAAGAAAATGAAAGTATCTACCTCATTGAGAAGTAGCTTGGCATAGTGGGTCAAACATAGGACTTTAAGTTAGGAAGATCTGGCTTCCAACCCTGCCTTTGGTGCTTTCTAGCTATGTGACCTTGGGTAAGTCATTTAATTCTTCTGAGCCTAGAGAAACTCTCTAAGATTATAAATTAGAGATAAGCTACAGTCTTCCTCTGTGTTGACCTATCTTAGTGGGTTATCAGTCATGTCTGACTCTTCATGACCCCATAGACCATAGCATGCCAGTCTTCCTCTGTCACCAGAGGGTAGTAAAGGCCAAATGAGATAGGTATGTAAGATGCTTTGCAAATCTCAAAGCATTATATACATTTCAACTCTTAGCATTCTGTACATTGTTGGGAATTTCTTTAGCAATGTGAGCTAGGTTTTGGTAAAGGTGTTTTACCCAACAGATTGACCTCAAACTTTTCAATTTGATGTTTTGTTTAGTCATTTTCAGTGACGTCCAATTCTTCTTGGCCCCATTTGGGATTTTCTTGGTAAAAACGCTAGAGTAGTTTGCTATTTCCTTCTCCTATTCATTTTACAGATGAGAAACTGAGGCAAACAGGGTTATATGACTTGTCCCTGGTCACATGGCTAGTATGTGTCTAAGGTCAGATATAAATTCAAGAAGATGAGTTTTTCATACTCTAGGACTGGCAATCTATCCACTATGCCACCTAACTGCTTACAACTTTGATGTTGCACGATGCTAAACGAAACAAAACAAGAAACACCACCATCACCAGGTCTGGAGTCTGGAAGACTCATCTTCCTGAGTTCAGATCTGGCCTGACACTCAGTAGCTGTGTCACCTTAGGCAAATTACTTTACCCTCTTTGTTTCAGTTTCCATATCTGTAAAAGGAGCTAGAGAATGAAAGGGCCAAAGACTCCAGTATCTTTGCCAAGAAAACCCCAAATGGGGTCACAAACGGTCAGGCATAACTAAAAAATGTCTCAGAAACAAATTCTATATCCCTGGTCTCTAAAATGACATCAGGAGGTGTATAACCTTTTGTAGTCCTGAAGCATCACAGTTTTGTAGAAAGAGAACTGGATAAAAAATTAGAAGACCTGAGCTTGATTCCCAGTCTACTAGATAGAGCTGTCCTTAGGCAAGTTCCTTAACCTTTCTGAGCGTTGCCTAGCTATACACCTTATCAGTAAAATGAGAGGGTTGGACTAGATGCTCTCTAAGGTCCCTTGTATTGATGTTTCCATGACCTGTGCTGTCATCCACCTGGGCGTGCCATTTGATGATGCAGATCCCTTCCTGTCATCTTCACATAGCATAGACAAAAACAGAGCACAAGGACAGTATAGCTTTCATTTTGGACACATGACTAGCCCTCCTTCTCTTCAAGTCCTTTCTGATAACATCTTTTCTCCTGCTTCTTCTGAGTTATTCTTCATCATTAATATGGTGAATGATCCTCACATCCACTTTGTGCCTCTCCATTTGTCCTTTGGATGACTCTGAATTTTCATTCTTCAGGGACTGTGGTATTCCATGACTCACAATGATATAGTATCAGAGGATGAATATGTTGTTAAAATGGAGACTAGGTCTCATGGAAAAGTTTGGAATCATCAAAAGGCCTGTGGAATATCCCGAAGGTAATCTAGTCAGTTTTTCTCTTCCTGTGTACTTCTGGGCCTAGATCATTCTTGTATAGTATATGTCCAAGATGCGCATACTAATGGACCGGTGTATGGACTGTCCATTTGACTGCATGTCGTGTTTAGACCAAAGGTGAATTCTTCAGGCCCCTGACTTTTCCTGTGTGGATAATTCTTTTAGGTGATTAGGGATTTCTTTTAGGAGATGCTACCTTCAACTAGGGCTTGATGTCAACAATGTCATCTACAAACAGAAGCACATGGGGGATGTCATCATTTATGGCAGGAGTTTTTAACCCTAAGGGGCTCATGGAACAATCTAGGGGATTTGTGTACTTTAAATAGAAAAAAAGATATCTTTATTTCAATATGATTGGTTTGTGCTGTAACCTGATGTGTTTTATTTTGTGCATTTTTAAACATTGTTTTGAGATGTGGTCCAAAGGTTTCACCACACTGCCAAAGAAATCCATGTCACAAAAAATGTTAGGAGTTCCTCATTTATAAGGAATCTCTCTTTGCTTTAGACTCTGTGCTGGACATCTTCCTTCATAGTGGCAAATACCTATGATAAGCCTACATCTCTCTGGTTTACTCCTCATTTGTAGTTAATAATAATGAATTTATGGGGTGGTTTTTGCTCTTACAACTTTCAACTAATCACGTGTAATTTTGACAAATACACTTGTTGCCTTATGGACATTTTGCTCTCTGATTCAAATCATTTTTTTAATATTCAACCGACAATAAGTACAGTGGGAACTTATATTTTCTCTGCCTTTCATTCAATTATGTGATAGAAAATGTGATTTGCTGTAGAATATCACTCAGCTAAACCTGCCTGCTCCTTTCCCATATCTTTGTCAAGATATTTTCTATGTGTATATTAAAAATTTATTGACATGGGAAGATGAATATAAGAATTCGTAATAAAATTCTCTCACTCTTTTTTTTAAGTATAAGGTATAGAATTTTTTTTATGAAGACACTATAATGTCTTCTCCCCCTTCTTATACTTTAAGAATCCATCCCTTGATGCTTTCAAAATTGTGTTAGCTCCAGCACAGATCTCCTCAGTTTAGATCAGTTAACCTTCCCACTTTCATTTTCTTTGATGCTATTTCCACATCTTTGTGTAGCAAGCATGTGATGTTAGAGTCCGAACTTGGTGGTTCTGCTGTCACTGATTGGGGAAAGCGTTTACATTTTTCATCTGTTTTCCTCCTTCTAACCAATCAGCTAATTAACAGCTTTTTGTTATTATGTTCCAGGTATTGTACTAAGCCCTGGAGATAGGATGACCAAAGTGTAACAGTCTCTGCCCTCAAAGAGCTTACATTTTAATGGGAGAGAGGAGAGAAATCACATGCACGTATACAATATAAACAAAATGAATACAAGGTAGTTTTAGAAGAAAGTACCCTAGTAGTACAGGGGTGTTGGAAGGCGGGAGAGGACAGAGAAGCTGTTGCTTAAGGTGAATCCTGAAGGCAACCAGGGATTCAGAGAGATGGAGGTGAGAAGGAAACACACTGAAGTCGTGACACAGTAAAAGTCATGGAGAGGGAGCAGTTGGGAGATTGACTATCGTATGTATGTGAGAAGCAGCAAGCAGGTCAGTATCGCATAAAAGGGGATAACATGCCTTTTAGATTATTTTACTTAGTGGAATCTCTTGCCAGCACTTTCCCCTACACTGTTTTCAATGTTTTATGAGGTGATACTGTTCATAATCTTCCACTATCATCTTTTTAAAGCTCTTACTAACGAGTTCATATAATGTTCCAAAACACTAAGTTTTAATAGCTTGAAGTTGCACTAAGACTTTTGTATTTTAAACTGATATTGCCCTTGTCTACCTTATCTTTACATTTATCTAATATCTAGCTCAGCTGTGATTCCTACAATGTTCTAGTTCTAGCAGACATGATGTTTGGACCATTCTTTCTTTCTCTCTCTGTTTCTCTCTCACTCTGTCTCTCCCCATCTTGTCCTACCCTATGGTGGTACAAAAAAAGAGGGTCAATGGGAAGGAAGGAAGGAAGGAAGGAAGGAAGGAAGGAAGGAAGGAAGGAAGGAAGGAAGGAAATAAGCATTTATTGAGCACTTACTATGTGCCAGACACTGTATAATGCTGGAGGACCAAAGATTGTCCCTGTCCTCAAAGAGTTTACCTTCTAACAGGGAAAGACAAGATACAGAGGGAGCTGAAAGATGGGGGTCAAGAGGAAAGAAGAAGGTACCCAATACAGAGACATGGCTTTGGAGTCCAGAAGCCAGGAACAGGGTCTTCAGGGGAATCAAGACCCACCTAAGCCTCTCCACAAAATGATGGCCCCAGGAGGAAATCACTAGTGGGATGTTTGAACCTTACGAAGAGATGTTCCAGGTTAAGAAGACCTTAGGAGAGGTTGGATCTTCCAAGTGCTTAGAGAAGTTTCAGAAAGAGATGACATGGGGCAGGAGCCATGCGGAAGGGGAAAGTAACAAAGGAGAAATTTGGCTTGAGGAGATATGATTATTGGATTTAATATATCACTGATTTAGTATTTAGGCAACTTTTATCACACAAGGTGTTGAGCACAGGAATTCCCAGGATTGACTTAACTTCCTATAAAATCCTTTGTCTCTTACTTTTCTCCCAAACTAAAGAGTAAGTCTTTTCTCCCAAAGTCTTTCTCTCTGCTTCTGTACTAGCCAGTTTTCTTCTTCCCCACCCCCCACGTCTGGCCCTGCTCCTTTTAGTTCAGTACAGGAGGGGAATTTAAATATCTCTTATACATGTGTAGAATCACAATCTCTTTTTTTTTTTTATAGCTACACTGTGTTTTTAAAAGAGAGAACTGGTATTTATTTTAACCACAGGAACAAGTCTTGTTTTAATCTCTTAAGAGATTCAAGAAAATTGAATCTGTATGACAGTAAATAAGGAAATGTACTTTACTCACATTTCTGTTCAAACAACAGAGTTCATTAACTTGCAGTTCAAAGTATTTTGGTGAATACCAAAGATCACCAAGATTTTCACACTGACCTAGAAAAAAAATGTTAAGAATTTTTCCTGGTATGTGGGTAAACCACACTATAAATAGATGATTGATTCACAAAGTGTTTTTAATGTAATGTCCACCATATCTGGTTAGTTCATTCCCTCTGGGGCTATAAATAATTAAATTCTGAGCATGCCAGAAAAAGGCACAGGCTCTCAATTATCCATATAAAGCCATAGAGAATGGTGTTCTATCCCCCACCCAGTCTGGACTGGCTTGGGCCCATGATATTGGTGTATAACTTAGATCTGAAATGGATTAGGTGGAGGGAGTAGGAAAAGGAAAGAATAGAAAACCATTCAAAATGCTCTTTACTCTCATGACCTAGGATACAAAGGTCAATGTAGCCTACCTTAGATGAATCAAAACCCTGGGTTCTTTTCCTGTCTTTCTCTCTCCCTTCTCCCACTAAGTATTCTTAAACAGATAAGAGATTTTAAAGTGGGACCTACAAGCAGGTATACTTTGATACCTATTGAGAACACAGCTTAACTCGGAATGGATTAAAAGGAGTAACTAAGTAGAAGAGTGGTGACCATTATTTGTCACTGATAGCCCCAACTGGTCTACCCATTTCCATCTAATGTCTAATGCCAACAATTTGAAGGAAAATTTCAGCTCCTGGAAACTTCTGGATGAATTATACCTCATTTCCCAAGGAAAAGACACCTAGTTCCTTTGTGCAGAGGAAGATAGAGTGATAATTGTTAAAAAGAAATCATACAGCAGATGGAAACAAGGTCAAGTAACAGACAATGAAGATTAGAGTGTGATACAGTCCCGAAAAAATCGTGTCAGGAATACTAAGATTCAGAGTGAGCTGAGACTGATAATGGAAGCTTAGAATAAGAAAAAGCTTGGTTTTTTGGGGTTTTTTTAGCTATATTAGGTTGTTGTTGTGTTTGCCCTTTGTTTTTGAAGAGGACCATCTTCAAGAGGGCCATCAGAGAAACGATGACATGACTTGCAGTTGACATTGTTTTGAGTGAGGGAGGGCTGTGCAAGGTCACCAGCCTCGCTGTCTTCTCCTGAGCCATCCGGGTCCAGTGACCAGGTAGTCATCAGGAGGACTGACTACAAATGGTCTAGGATGCAATGGGAGACCGTGGCCTTTTAGGTTAAGGTCTTTTCAGTTACGCATTTAAATTTCAGGTGCACATTTAGTGAATAGGCCTCTTTAAAAGGTTATCAGGAGGATGACCCCTTTAATAGAAAAAATAAATAGATAAATCATGCTGGGAGGGGCAGGAGCCTCAGAGTTGTTGTTTGGAAGAGAAACTGTTACTATTGACATTGACTGTGAGCCAGGAGGGTCCAAAAACAGCCATTGAGTGGAGATTGGGCAGGGACCCACTGTCGTGCAGTCCATGGGCTTCAGAGTGCACTGGGCCTAAGATTTTAGAGGAGAGAAAGAAAGAAAGGAAGAAAGAAGGAAAGAAAGAAAGAAAGAAAGAAAGAAAGAAAGAAAGAAAGAAAGAAAGAAAGAAAGAAAGAAAAGAAAGAAAGAGAAGAAAGAAAGAAAGAAAGAAAGAAAGAAAGAAGAAAGAGAGAAAGAGAGAAGAGAGAGAAAGAGAGAAAGAGAGAAAGAGGAGAAGAGAGAGAAAGAGAGAAGGAAGAGGAAAGAAGGAAAGAAAGAGAAAGAGAAGAGAGAGAAAGAAAGAAAGAGAGAAAGAGAGAAAGAGAGAAGGAAAGAAGGAAAGAAGGAAAGAAAGGAAGGAAGGAAGGAGAAAGGAAAGAAGAAAGAAAGAAAGAAAGAAAGAAAAGAAAGAAAGAAAGAAAGAAAGAAAGGAAGAGAGAAAGAAAGAGAGGAAGAGAGAAAGAAAGAAAGAAAGAAAGAAAGAAAGAAAGAGAGAGAGAAAGAAAGAGAGAAAGAGAGAGAAAGAAAGAGAGAAAGAGAAAGAAAGAAAGAAAGAAAGAAAGAAAGAAAGAAAGAAAGAAAAGAAGAAAGAAAGAAAGAAAGAAGAAAGAAGGAGAGAAAGAAGAGAGAAGAGAAAGAAAGAAAGAGAAAGAGAAAGAAAGAAAGAAAGAAAGAAGAGAAAGAAGAAGAAAGAGAGAGAAAGAGAGAGAAAGAAAGAGAGAAAGAGAAAGAAAGAAAGAAAGAAAGAAAGAAGGAAGAAAGAAAGAAAGAAGAGAGAAAGAGAAAGAGAGAGAGAAGGAAAGGAACAGAGAGAGAAGGAAAGGAACAGAGAGAGAGAAAGAGAGAAGGAAAGGAACAGAGAGAGAGAAAGAGAGAGAGAGGAAGAAAGGAAGAAAGAGGGGAAGGGGGATGATGGAAGAAGGGAAAGGAAGGAGAAAGGAAAGGAAAGGAAAGGAAAGGAAAGGAAAGGAAAGGAAAGGAAAGGAAAGGAAAGGAAAGGAAAGGAAAGGAAAGGAAAGGAAAGGAAAGGGAAAGGAAAGGAAAGGAAAGGAAAGGAAAGGAAAGGAAAGGAAAGGAAAGGAAAGGAAAGGAAAGGAAAGGAAAGGAAAGGAAAGGAAAGGAAAGGAAAATTGGCAGAAGGAGGATCAAAGAAGAAACTATATCTTAGCTTGGGATGATTGATCCATGATAACCAAGAAGGCTCAATTCTTTTTTTGTTTCCGTTTTTCTTTGCAAAGGAAAATGAAATGAAAATGACAGAAAAAAGAAGACTTGCAGAAAGTTAGTATCCAAGATAGGTAAGGAAATAATAAGACAACACCCAGAGATGCTTGATTAATTCAAGTCATTTGATCTCAGTGAAACATATATTAGATTCCTGAGTCACCGTCAGTGATGTTTGAAAGATTTTGGAAAATGGGAGAAGTTTCACAAGATTGGAGAAAGTTAATTTTTTTCTCTATTTAAAAAAAATGGAGAATTGATTCTAGACTATACACCCATGAATTTGACTTCAATCTCTAGGAAAATTTAGAATGTTTTATTAAAGAAATGGATGATTCATGAAGCTCTAGAAAGGGAAGCTGTAATAAATTGCAAAGAGTCACCAAGACTTCACCAAGAATAGGTCGTAACAAATGAGTCTCATTTCCCTTTTTTGACAGCATTACTAGACTTGTAGACAAGGGGAATACTGCGGATATAGTTTACCAAGATTTTAGCAAAGCTCCTAAAAAGTTTCTCATACCATTCTTGTGGAGAGATGGAGAAATGGGGATTAAACATTAAGACAATCATACGGATTTCAGCAGATGGTTGGATCAGCAGATGGAGTTAATTGTTCAATGTCGCATGGCAGGGAATATCTCTGGGATCTGTGGCCGGTCTTTCGCTATTTAAAATTGTGGACTGGATTAAGGTATAGATGGTATGCTCATCAAACTGTAGAAGACACCAAGCTGGGAGGTAGAGGTCACACTGGAAGATTGAATCAGGATCCAAAGGATCTTGACAGGCTAAAGGGAGGGAAGGGAAGGGAATGAGCATTTATATAGCACCAGCTGTGTGCCAGGCACTGTGCTAAGAGCTCATTTGATCCCCACAACAACCTTGTGAAATAGGTGCTATTATTATCTCTATTTTACAGTTGAGAAAAGTAGGACAGGCAGTGGATAAGATAACTGATTTTCTAGGGTCATGCAGCTAGTATATGTCTGAGGCAGGATTTGAATTCCACTCACCCTGACTCCAGACCCAGTGCTTTATCCACTGTGCCACCTAGCTATCCCTAGAGTATTGGGTTGAATCTAAAAAGATGAAATTCAATAAACAGATCATCCTGCACTTAAGTCTCACAAGATCAGCTTCTTTAGTGTAAGGAGAAGGATGGGGGAGCCCTACATAGGCAGTAGTAGTTCTGGAAAGGATTTGTGGGGGGGTTCGATGAAGTGGGATTGAACTCAAATAGAGATAGATCTCATAGAAAATCAAAAATTATCATCTTCTATTTTGTATTTTATTTTATTGAATATTTCCCAGTTACACTTTAATCTGATTCACTTGGGAGTAAACTGCAGGCTATGAGTTTGCCCCCTTTGCCTTTAGTGAAGCACAAGCTCAGTGAGTCAGTAGTGTGTTGTATCAGGTGACAAAGAATTTGTTTTTGGATAGGAAGGTTGTGGCGCCATGGAAGCCTCCCCTTATCAGACCTCATATGAAAGACCGTATTCAGTCCTGGGCACCACAGGTTAGGACATGGATAATCTGGAGACGAATGAAGAAATAGGATGATGAAGGTTCTTGAGGTTCTGACTGGGGAAGTAGGGATGTTTAGCCTATAGCAGGAGAAGACTCAGGACATGACAGTTGTATTCAGATATTTAAATGGCTATCTTGGGGAGGAGGAGGAGTTAAATTTGTTATCTTTGGTCCTTAGAGTACAGAGTCAGGAGCAATAAATGGACATTGCAAAGACACCAATCTGGTCTTGATGTCCGGGGAAAAGCAAAGCAAAGCAAAACCAAACTTCTTAATAATTAAAACTGTCCAAAAGTAGAATGGAATGTCTCAAGAGGTGGTGGGTTCTTTCTTCTTGGAGGTCTTTATGGCGAAGCAGGATGTCTACTTGTGTATGAAATACTGAAAATTCCTTTGTTGCATGTGCTAAACTATATAACCCTAAAGAACTTTCCCAACTTTCAGATTCCAACATTCTATGAACAGGTTTGAACTATTTCTGCTCATTCTAACTGGAAAAATAGAACATATCACTCACTTTTTTACATATGCCTGAGCAAAGAGCTTGTCTATTGGCTCTACCCACAAAGTTTCGGAGCTGAGGCAATGACAGAAAAGCCTGGATTTTAACGTAGGAGCCATACCCCAGGTGAAAGGAGAAACCAAACAATAGTCCTAGGTTCTTCTCTGGCATTTGGGAAAGTATTGGTATTTGTTTTTTTCATACTTTATGGAGATTTGATGATTTGAAGGAGGGTAGAAAGGCAACATAATAAATACATACAATTGTAAATTAAGAGCAAAGATGGAGAAGAGGTTTCCTGGCTGAAATACTAATGCCATTCCAGGCATCATGACACTACCATGCCTGTTCAAGCCATGCTACCACCATTGCTCTTGAGGAGGCAGAATTCAGGACAGGGACAACAAATCCTTACAAGACCTCCACTGGTTGGACACTGACCCTTTAGGTTTTGCCAGGAGTAAAAAATCACCATGATGGATGCCAGTTGGGTCTCCCATGGGAATGGCTAGAAGCAGGGACCTAAGCTCTTGGGTTTTGGCCTACCTGTAAGAAAAGGGGATTTTGGCTATCTGATTTGGGAAAGATTCATGGGCTTCTAGCCCATCCTAGTTAATTTAATGTATTTGATTGATCCCTTTTCAAATATTATGATTAAAAACCTATATATAGTATGTTTTGCCTATGACTTCAGTTGAAACACAGCTGGGATTGGATGAGGAATAGAAGGTTTTTCCTCTCCACAGTGAGAGGGATAGAATGGTGAGCCAAGAGTCTGATAGGGTAAATTCATAATAAACCCTTAGGGTGACAATAGGAACATTATAATCTTCCAAGAGGTATAGAGCAGGTGGAAAGAGGTAGTCAACTTTCTGAGAGCCATGGAGAACTTGACACTATGAATAGAGTGCCTTTTGGTGTCAGGTGGAGCCTATAACTCAAAATCAGTAAACATTTATTAAGCACCTATGCTAGGTGCTTAATATTTATTATTATTTATATTTATATATTATTTTATATATATAAATTTATATTTATATAAATATATTTATATTTATATATTATTAATATTTATTATTATTATTTATTACTATTTATTAAGCATCATATGCTAGGTACTATGCTAAGCACTAGAGATACGAAAAAGAGGCAACTGACAGTGCTGCCCTCAAGGAACATACAATCTAATGGGGTAAACAACATGCAAACTAGTATATACAAAGCAAGCTCTATACAAGACAAATAGGGAATAATTAACAGGGAAAAGGTAGTAGAATTCAGAGGGTTTGGGGAAGGTTTTCTGTCGAAGGTGGGACTTTAGTTTGAAATGAATGGAAACCAGAGAGTTCAATAGCTAGAATAAAAGAAGGATAGTACTCCAGGAATGGGGGACAACCAGAAAAAAAGATTGCTAGGATTAAGCATTGAATTGATACAACTTAATTGCTACAATGGAACAAAATCAGGCAACTGGTTAGTATCACCCCTTGGTAGTTATACACATATATGTTTTACATATGTTACATATATACATAGGATTTTAAGGTTTACAAAACATTTCTCTCACAACAATCCTTTGAGATAGGAATGCAAGTATTATGTAGGGAGAAAGATAAATTTTTACTGCTGGTATGAATATATAAAGGCTAGAACATGGACTCTTATGGTTTACCCAATTTTATATGCGTGCCAACGTAAGAGAATCAAAAGAGTGAGATGAGCTTCATTGCCCCAGCTTCCATGTAGTTCCTATGGGTCATTTATTTAGAGAAGAATCACCAAAATAGGTTTTGGGGAGATAGGATCCAAATCAGGGATGTAACAATTTAAAACAAATTTCTTTATCCTAAATTAGGTAGCTGTCTGGAGGCTTAAACTTTTCACCAGTACCAGATACAATAAGAAAAAAATAGACTTTGTTAGCTTGGGTAATCATGTTAGCCTTTGTCGGCTACCACTGGACTACGTATGCTGTCTCAGAGTCCTTAGCTGTACATTAAGATAATTGTAGCTCTCCTTCTCAGGGACAGAATTTCTGGCTGCTGCATTCCAGCAGATGGTGATAGAAAGAGTGTGTGGCCACTTGCCTTGAGGTGAATAGGTAACTGCAGCCCGGCAGATGGTAGCAACCCAAGCACAACAGAAATGATTGGACAGGGAATGAAGTTGTGGTGTCCAGTAGCAACAAAGAATTTAAAGAGCAGAAATAGGACACCTAAGAGATACTGACATAAAAAAGCACAAGACAACACCAGAGGACATTGGGAGTACTTGAACATCCAAGGTAGGATCTGTCCTGGACATGATGTACTCTGGCCACACGGAATCTTGACAGGCATTGCTGTCATATAGGTCCTTGGTAATATTTCTTCCATGCAGGTGTCCTGGGTCCACACCTTTGTTTCCTCAGTCATTTCATCTTTCATCCACCACATGTGCACTCCCCATATTTATACCTTGGCTATACATGTCTCTATCTGTGTGCTCTGGCTATAAAGCCTCTACAGGGATACCTTCTATTAGAATGTGTATTATGTCTGTAGGTACCTTACTTTGTGGGAAGCATATTCCATGCATGCATGCACAGAGGCCCTTTTCTTATATACTGGCCATGCCATTTGAATAAATACCTTTTCTATTTAACTAAAGTGCCCTCTGACTAGTCGGGTGAGCATAAGTCCTTTTCTTGTTCATTAGAAATGCTTCTGAGTAAATACTGATCTATTGAGTGCCTCAAATCTGGGATGTATTTTTTTTCCCCTAAAGATCCAAATGTGAGGGGAATCCTAGGGGACTACAAGCATTATCCCCATTTTATAGATGAATAATCTGAAATTGAAATCATAACTTTGCTATTTACAACTTGCATGACCTCAGGCAAATCACTACCCTTTTCTCTGGGCTTTTGATTTTATAGCTAACAGTCTATTACAGGGGTGGGGAACCTGAAGCCTCAAGGCTGAATGTGGCTTTCTAGGTCCTCAAGAGTGGCCCTTTGGCTGAATCAAAACTTCGCAGAACAAATCCTCTTAATCAAAGGATTTGTTCTGTAAAACTTGGACTCAGTCAGAAGCCCACACCAGAAAGCCATGTGTCACCTCCAGGCTGCAGGCTCCCTACCCCTAGCCTAGAGTTTTAATTTGCAAAATGCAAGGAGGACTTGGGAGGGAAGAGAACACACATTTATTAGTTACACATAAGACACTGACCTAAGCACTTTACAAATATTATGTTATTTAATTTTCACAACTATGACAGACAGAAGTTAAGTGACTTGACCAGGGTCATGCAGCTAGCGTCTGAAGTCATATTTGAACTCAGATCTTCCATGACTGCAGGCTTAGTATACCATCCACCACCTCACCTAGATGATTAAACTGTAATCTTGTCTTGACACTGAGTCATTCTGTGACTGGACAAATGCCTTCTTCTCTTGGAGCCTATGTCTCCTTCTTTGCAAAATGAGGGAGCCAAACTAGGTGATCTCTAAGTTCCAGTTCTGTACCTTAGAGATGCTACTTTTGGTCTTGGAAGTTGATTCTACTACAAACCTGGTATTTGATGCTCTTTCTCTGTTTTGAGCGTCCTGAATAGGACTCAGAGTTAGGAGTGAGAGGTGGGGGTTGGGAAGGAATTTAGTCCTCAAATAACTTGATTTGCTCCAAGGCCTTGAGGCCCCTGTTTAATCAGCAGCAAACCTAAACACTCAGCTACTCAATTACAGCCCTCTGAGACTGCTCAAGTTTTTAAACAGGCAGACTTGGCAGCTCTGCCATATTTACTTGGACAGTGCAATATCACTTTGGACTTAAGTCTCATTTCTCTAAAGCTAGTTTTTGCTTTTTTGTCGTGTGTGTGTGCGCATTTGTGTGTAATAAGACGGGATGAGCTTTGTTGGTGGCAGTGATAAGATGTCACCAGAATAAGGTGTTTGTGCTTCGTTGCTGAAGAAGACCATGCCATCAGAATAAGGAGGACGATAGTGGAGTTACCGATGTCATCAAAGCAATGTATGACCCTTAGGAACTAGGAACAGGTGACTAGGCCCTATCCTATCCTAGGTATTCCCCAAGAGGCTCTGCTATTTTGGACAAGTGTGATGGCCTCTATCCAGCCTTTGCATCATTCTCTCTCTAACATTGTCCGAAGAACCAGTGTTCCTGACCTCCCCAGAAAGGGTGGAGTAGATGATTTAAAGGGACCAAGGCAGCACTCCCTTTCAGTGAGATTCGTCTACTTGCTCTCTTATGAAGTGTAGGAATGACCCATTGGGGTCACATGATATCACAACTTTGGCTGGCAATTCCTTGTCTAACTAAAAGTAGGGAGATATGGTAGGGAGAGCATTGGAGTAGGTTGGCATCAGGAGTCCAGAGCTATGTTCTGTCACTAGCCATTCAACTTAAAGATAATAATAACTGACGAAGCTACAAGATGGAGGACTACACGTTGTTCTAGTTGCTGGTAGTAGTCTGGAGAACTAAGGAATAGTGGGAGCAGGACAGAACACTAGGGCGGGGCACCTTGTGTGTGTGTGTGTGTGTGTGTGTGTGTGTGCTATGCAGCACTCCACTGAACCTGAGGGAAAGGGCACAGCTTCCATCAAGGGTCACTTCTGTTACCCAAAAGTCACTTGAGGCAGAGACTTAAGCTGACGAACCATAAATTTCCCAGCATATAAGGAGGCTGACATATTTGGAGGTCCAGAGAACCACCATCAGAGGGGACAATGTCGGAAAGAAAATAGGGGAAAACAAGGGAAAAAAAACCCCGAAGAAGAAAACTCACACACTCCAAACATAAGCAGATAACAATATATGGGCTCCAGATCTACTAATCAAATTCAGACATCTATGAACAAATACTATAAAACAAATGAAATACTTATAAAATAAAGGAAAATTATCTCAAGCTTGATGAGATAGAGGACCCTGTGAAATGTGAGGAGGTTGTGGAACCACAACACATAAAAATAATGACACTGAAATAAAATATACTCACCATACAAGCAAAACATACTGATATTTGAGACAGGTAGTGCAGAGACAACCAAAGTATTATAGGTCTCCCAGAAGAACACGGCAAGACCAAAATGACAACAAAAACCGTTAATACTATATCACAGTAAATAATAGAAGAGAACATTCCAGAACTTCTGAATATAGAAAATGAAATACTAATCAAAAGAATTCAAAGATCACAGCAACACACTAAGGCACATAATGGTTCAAGTTAACCATGAAATTCAGAAACAACAAGTTCTGCAAGCAGTGAAGAGAAAGATCTTCAAATACGAAGGAAAGGAAATTTGAAAAATGAAAGACCATTCTACACCCACCAGAAAATGTAGGAGGGAATGTGCCCAAAGAGCAATGGAGCTCAGGATGCAGCCCACGGTGACTTACCCTGCACATCTGAGCTTGACCATGCATGAAAAAGATATTTAATAATAAAGAGGTGTTTGAAATTTTTTCAAAAGAAAACAAGAACAGAAGAGATTATTTCCTTCTCAAACACCCTAAATAGCAGAAATGTGGGAGTGGATAAATGCAGTGGCCAAGGACAGTAATAGTAAAAAAGTAATCAAATTACTTTTGAGAGACCAATAAGAAACTTCATCCTAAGTGAATACCACAAGACAGGCGTGAAGGGGGAATTCTGGTGTAGGTAACAGTGAAGGTGGGAGACATTTTGGATAGAACCTAGTGATACCTGGCTTCCCCAGGAATCAGATTGTGTGTGTGTGTGTGTGTGTGTGTGTGTGTGTGTGTGAGAGAGAGAGAGAGAGAGAGAGAGAGAGAGAGAGAGAGAAAGAGAAAGAGAGAGACAGAGACAGAGAGAGACAGAGAGAGAGACAGAGACAGAATATTACAACATAGGAGGGCACATGAAACGGAGATAGAGAGGAATACGTGATGTGCCTAGGTCAAATAGAAATCTAGCAGTGAGGTGAAGGTAACCTCTGTAGTCTCAGAAAGAAGATTTTATAGGGGAGTGGGAGAGGAGAAGGGGAAAGCATTGAAAAAGGAGGAAAGAGAAGGAGGCTTTGCTATGGTGGTGGGAGGGAGCCTCACTGAATGTTATCGGTGAAGATAAATGGTCTGTGAAGGAACATGGGGACTTTGTGCTGTGTGTGGCCTGGGGGGTTTGGGCACTTGAGATGTCTAGCATACGATATAGAGACAATAATGAAAGGTAAAAAAAATAACTTTGATTACTTAAAGCTGAAAAACTTCTATACAGACAAGATTAATGCCCATAGGATAATAAAGAAACTGATCAAATAGGAAAAAAATCTCTATATCCAATTTCTTTGATAAAGATTTAAGATATATATATATGTATATATATGTATGTGTATGTATACATAGACATACATATGTGTATATGTGCATATATAATACATAATTGTTATTTCCCTAATAGATAAATAATCAAAAGATATGAACAGTTCTCAAAAGCATTTGTAACCTCATTAAATTTTTCGACATCACTAATATTAAGAGAAATGCAAAGCAAAACAAACTTGTACCCTGGAAACAGTAAAAAATGACCAAGAAATGGCAACAGTCAATGTTGAAGGGAGTGTGGCATGAGAGGCTCATTAAAGCATTATTGGTGGAGTTTTGAAATGGTATAACCATTTTGAAGAAGACTTTAGAATTATGCAAATAAAGTGAATAAAACGTCCGTATCCTCTGAACTAGAGACACCATTACCAGGCTTCTCCTTCATGGAAGCCATCATTAAGAAAGTTTCCATTCACTCTGAAATATTTATAGCAACACTTTTTGTGATAGCTAAGAATTGGAAACAAAGTAGCTGCCCATCAATTGGGAAATGACTAAATAAATTGAGGTCGATGAATGTAATGGAATATTGCCATACTGTAAGAAATGTGTGTGATATAAGAAGTATGTGATGAATACAGAGAAGTATGAAAAGATCTATATGAACCAACGCAGACTGAAGTAAGGAAAACCAAGAAAATAATATACACAGCGACAACAACGACGTAAATGAAAAGCATCACCACATACTGAAAAATCCAAAGTAAATGTAACAAAATTATAAAGATCCTACAGGATTCAAATGAAGACATATGAGAGGACACTCCCCAACCCCACCTCCCCCTTTCATGGGAGGTCTACAGGTATTATACATTTTAGATGTTTTCAGACATTATCAATGTATTGATCTGTTGTGCTGATTTTTTTCTCTAAAATATATTCTTTGTTATATGTGATAGTTCTGTGTTATAGGAAGGGGAAGGGATACTTGGGATTAATATGATAATGAGAGAAATAGAATGTATCAATAGAATTTATTTAAAATAATAACTGCCATTTGAATAGCACTTTAAAGTTACAAAGTACTTTTCAGTGCATTCATATATATTTAGTGACTTTTCAGTTGTGTCTTATTCTCCATGAGAATTTGGGGTTTTCTTGGCAAAGGTACTAGAATAGTTTGCTATTTCTTTCTCCAGCTCATTTTATAGATGAGGAAACTGAGGCAAACAGAGTTAAGTGACTTGCTCAGGGTCACACAGCTAGGACGTTGTCTGAGGCTAGATTTGAACTCATAAAGATGAGTCTTCCTGACTCAGTATCCTGAGATACTAAGATACTAGCTATGTCACCTAGCTGAGTACTACAGATTTCACTTTCCTTTTTTTATACAGAAGGAAAACTACTGCTCAGAGAGACTGTGACTTTTCAGGATCACGCAGCAAGCAAATGCCAGAGCCAGGATTTGAATTGAGGTCCAACACTTTATCCTCTACATCACGCTGTCTTCCTTCCCCTCTCTGGTACTTAGTTTCCTTGTCCATTAAATGAAGGGTTTCTACTAGATAATCCCTCTTGTTTAGAGCTAGAGATCTAAAGGAAAGAGTGCCAACCATTGAGAATCCATGGCACAGCTCCCTATGTAATGTGAGGGGCTCTCTAGAGGTCTCCCAATGAAATGTTGATCCAGACCAGCCCTATTTAGCTTATGAGGCCTGACAGACCCCCAGCTGGACACACATCCAGCCTGCCAGAGGTCTGATTTATATTTGATAAGGCCTTAACTCCAGGTATTATTTTAGCACTTCATTTATTTCCTTTTTTTTACAGAGCTGTTTGGAAAGATTTTCTGTTTTGTCTTTTAGAGAGACAGAGAGAGAGAGAGAGAGAGAGAGAGAGAGAGAGAGAGAGAGAGAGAGAGAGAGAGAGAGAGAGAGAGAGAGAGAGAGGAAACTAATGAGAACCAAACATTCCTAGAAGGGTTTCAGCTTCAAATGCATATATATTGATCCTATAGTATTTTGATTTTCAGGAAACAGAAAGCTAATGTCTCTGGATAAATTGCAATATAATATGAGATACTAAGATAAAGCCCAACAGTGTGGAGTATAGCTGCCTACCCAGAAGCAAATCCTTCTTGTACAGTTTGTATAGGCTACCTAGGTTGTCCATTGATATCCCCCAACTTTCTTTCTAGCTGATTATATTCAACGAATATTTACTAAGCCTACTATGTGCAAGGCATCATGTTAGGCACTAAAGATTCAGACAAAAATGAAGCAATCTCTGCTCTTGGGGAACTTAACTTTTTCTGGAGGTTGTGGACAGGTGGGAATAGTATGGAAAACACGTGCACAGTAATTACCAAACATATACAAAGAAATGAAAGGCAAAGTAGGTGGCATTTGAAATAACTTTTGGAGGAACTTGAGGTATCTAAAAGGTAAAAATAAGAAGGGAGAGTATTCCAGGTCTGAGCAGGCAGCTTTCGTAAAAGCACAGAGATGGAAGATGCAATTGGTACATGGGGAACATCAAATTGGCCACTTTGGTTATAATGTTTGGTATGTATTGTAGTCCAGTCAAGTAGGCTGGAAGCCAGACTGTGAATAAAGGTGAATGCCAAACAGAGGGGTCTGTATTTTATCCTCAAGGCAAGAGGAAGTCTCTCAAACTTCTTCAGCATGGGAGCTACATGGTCATCGTTGGGCTCTAGGAATATAAATTTGGCACAATATGCTGCCTTCCTGTTTGACAAGTAAGTTATAAGGAATGATGATGGAAGACAAGTATGGTATAGTGGAAAGGACAGTGGTCTGCGCATCCAAAGACCTGGCTTCAGATTTCCTATCTGCCACTTGTTAGCTGTATAACTTTGGGGGAGTCACTTAATTTCTCAGACACAGTTTACTTATTGATAAAGAGGGGATGATGCATACACTACCTATTCACAGGGTCATCATGAGGACACATAACTGGAAATTGTTATCTGAAGGTAAGCTATTATATTATTAACATCTTCTTTGGATTCCTCAGGGAAGATTTGCTATGGTAACAGAGTAGTAGTGTATTTCCAGGACATACATTAGTACAAAAAACAAGAACTGAAAGAAAAGAAACATGTTTCTGGTCTCAGATTCATAAAATGCCCTCTGAATCCAAGGGAAAGTATTTACAGAACGAATCTCCTTGGGTGAAGAGTTGATCTGTCATCCTTTTCCTACCCTGGGCTTCTGGTGCAGGATTTCATTAATTAAAATGAAAATTCAACTGTTGATTGAGATTACTACTTTGTCTTGCTGAGAGTTTCAAACAGCTAAAATTTTAAAAGGGCTAGATGCTAGCTCTGTCCACAACCATGCCAAGAAAAGTGGATTTGGATTCAGTCTAGACTGGAATCCTGGCTCTTCTACTCACTACCTGTGTGGTGTTGGAAAATTTATTTCATTTCTCTGGGCCTCAGTTTTCCCTTTTGTAAAATGAATTGGTTGAATTAGAATGACCTCTGAGTTTCCTTCTAGTTCTAAAATAATCTACCTCTAATTATCATGCTGTATTTCTCCTCTCATTTTCACTAACTCTTGAAGAAACCTATCTTTACTAGGTGCCTTCACTTCCTTTCCTCCTCTTTTCTTCTAAACCCTCTGCAGTTTGGCTTCTGGACTCATCTTTCACCTGAAATGACTTTCTCCAAAGTTCACAACTAGCTTTTAATTGACAAATCTAATAGTCTTTTCTCAGTTCTCAGCCTTCTTGATTCCTTTGCAGCAATTGACACTATAAATGACCTCCTTTTGATATTCTCTCTGTTAGATTTTCATGACACTGTTCCTTCCTAGTTCTCCTCCAACCTGTTTATTCCTCCTCAATATCCTTTACTAGCTCTTCATCCATGTTACGCCCTCTAGCCATGGGTTAGTGCCCGACCAATGGATGGGTCCTCTTCTTTTTCCCCTCTTTACTATTTCATTTGATGATCTCAGAGGTTAATAATCATCTCTTTGCAAATGATTCCCTAATCTATATAGTAGGCCTTAGTTTTTCTTCTTAATTGTCCCATATCATTATTTGCCTTGAAGACACCTCATACTAGATTGCCCAAAGCTTTCTCAAATTCAGTATGTCTAAAACAAAACTTATTTCCTTTCCTTCAAAACTCTTCCCTTTTCTGTACTTCCTAGTAATCATTAAGGCCTCTACCATCCTCCAAGTCACCCAGACTTGAAATCTCAGTATTGTATTCAACTCCTTACTTTCACTTACCCCATTACCGAAGCTTGTCATTTCTATTGTCACATCCTATGTACGACTCATAGTTGCTTCTCTCTCCTCAGATGTTTTGCTAGAACCTCTGTGTCTTAGGAAGAAAATACAGGGAAAACAGAATGGACAGAACTCTGGATAGACTAAAAGGTGATGTAAACAAGGGACATGACAAGATAATTAAAAAGTTCTTAGAAAATGTGGCTACTCACTAGTGTATTGCTGGTAGGGCTGTGAATTGGTATGGCTACCCACACAGTCACAATCCAAGTTTGGACCCTCATCATATCTCTTCTGATTATCGTAATAACCTTCTAATTGGACTTCCTGTTTTATTCCCGTGCTCCTCCAATCCTATCAGCTGCCAAAGTGCTAAAGTGTGGGTTTGCTAATGACTCCCCTACCAGCTCAGTAAACTCCAATGGGTTCCTATTCCCTCCAGGATCAAATATAGTATCTTCTTGACATTTCAAGTTCTCCCTATCTTCTGTACAAGCAAGCAACCTGACACATCCAGGAGGGCTTGCTATATAGGTTCTTAGATCTGCATTTCTAAAAGGAAAGCAACTTGAGTGGTCAACAATCACTTTAATCATTCACTTAATTCTAGGGAAAAATGTCAGTACCCTTAACTTCAGAGAAAATACAAACAGAGAAACAAAATTCAGCCAACAAACAGGGCTTCCACTTGTCTGACAGATCAACAGACAGATGATGTCTGATCATACATACATAGTTACCTGAGAGAGAAGCACCAGCATCTGGGTTGGGGCTCCTCAGCAGCTGCCCAGAGAGAGTCTCATCTGGCCAAAAAAAACACTTCCAATGAGTAAGTGCCCTCACCTCAGAGAATACATTTTTCAGAGCCAGAGGGCATCACAAGCTTGAAAACCAGTGCCTCATTAACAAAAGGCATGGACCTTCCTACAAATCTCCCTAATCAAACTCCCCTTTAATGGGCAGACCCATTAATGGATGGGGAAAATCTTTAATCTCATTAGCATTACACCTTCTCTGTCTTCTTACACTTTTCCCCCTCCATATTCTATGAGCTATGATCTATGATATCCTAGCTTATGTGTTGATCTGCTTGCACACACTGTCTCTAACCTCTAAGCCATTGCTTTGACTATCTCATGTCTAGAATAGAATCTCTTTCTTTAAGATGCATCTCAAACATTTTTTGCATGCAGCCTTTCCTCTAAAAATATCTTGTGTTTAACTGCTTTCCATATGTTTATATTTATTTATTTGATATTTATTCTGTATGTATTTTTAATGTACTTATATCCCCTATTTGAAAGGAGATCCTGGTGTATAGGGATGGTTTCGTTCCTTTTTATACTTGTTTCACTAGCACCTAGCACAATGTCTGACACATAGCAGTTGCTTAATGTTTGCTGAATGATTTGCATAATTTTAAAATGCCCTTCAGAATAGTCCTATTTCACAGCCCCACCAACAATACATTAGTGGGTAGCCACCTTTTCTAAGGACTTTTCAGTTGTTTTGTCACTGTCTTTGTTTCCATTTCCTTTTAGTCTTTTCAGAGACCTTCCGTTGTGTTTTCCCTCTGTGTGCTTCATAAGCAGTAGAGCTTCTAGCAAAACATCTGAGGCCTCTATTCCATTTCCATGGAATCTTTATCATCCTTTTTATTCTTAAATTCATATCCCCTTTTGTTTATTTATTTTTTGGGAGTTTGGGGAGTCTTTTCCCGCTGTTTCTCAGTCTGTGAAATATTGGTTCATAAAGGAAGCCATTTCATATGGTGGAAGTCACTCAGTAGCCTGCATCATGAGGGCCAATGACCCTCTTTCCCCCTACTTACTATGAATTCTCCCTGCTGCTAAATTTATGTCATTGTTCTGATTCTATGTTTTTACTCCCTCTCACTTCCAACCTGCATGTGGCTTGCTTGGAGATCAAGAGTTCTTAACCTGGAATCTGTATACTTCATTTAAAAAAAAAAGTTTTAGTATCTGTATTTCAATATAAATGTTTCCTTTGAAATCCCATGCCCTTTATTTTATGCATTTAAAATTTTTATGCATTTAAATTATTTAATGCATTTAAAATTTATCTGAAAATAATCTTAAATATAAGATAAATATAAAGATAAATATAAGATTAATATTAAGATAAAAAATTATCTTAAATATGCATTTAAAATATTTATCTGAAAAGGGATTTATAGACTTTAACAGACTACCATGGGAGTCCATAACACAAAAAGGTTCAGAAAGGCTGCTATTGGGATTCATATATCCCTCCTCCTAGGATAGGATGAAGTATTAGAAGCAATGGAAAGTCATTGAAGGTTTTTGAGGAGGTGAGCTACATGGTTAGACCTGTGCCTTGGGAAGATTCTCTTGACAACTATGTGAAGGATGGTTTGGACAGGAAAGATAATGATGGAAGCAAGAACAGTTAGGAGGCTAGCCAATAAATAGTCCAAGGAAAAAGTGATGACAGGCTGAAATACAGTGGTGGTTAGTGAATAGAGAGAGAGACATGGGGAAGATGTAGTACCTGCGTCACAGGAGCGAGCGTGTGAGACCCAAAGGAGGGGAGGATATAAAGCTCTTTGCAAATTCCAAAGTACTATATAAAAAACAAACTGTCTGTTAAACTCTCTGGACCTCAGTTTTCCCATCTGTAAAGTGCAGGAGTTAACCTAGATCATATTTAAGGTCTTTTCCAGCTTTAGGAGTGTTTATGATATATTTATAACCTATAGTTCTTATGGATGTGGGTTGGTTCTTACGGTTTTGTGTGTGTTCAGATTGTTTTATGTCTGTTTCACAGAGTTGAACTCCCCAACTAGACATGTCTTATAGTTATCTGTCCCACTAGAACATCTAGCATAGGACCGAACACATAGTAGCTGCTTATTGTGATTACTTACTGAGTAACTACTGTGTGCTTTAGTGCTGCTTGCTATGAGTTTTTCTCTGATAAACTTGTTAAAAGTAGATGGTTAAATACCACATGGGATTCTGTTGAATGAGTAGGTTGAATTTACTAGATCTGAAGGAAAGAAAACCTATGTTTGAATTCTACCTCAGGCATGTACTATCTGTGTGACCCTAGGTCAGTCATTTTTAAAATTTTATTTTGCTTTTAATTTATGGAATAAAAGAAGCAATTTCACAACATAGTAAAATAAAAAAAAAGATGATTGTGCATGAAATTGAACTCTGTTATGTATAATTTGTTATACCTTTTAAAATGTGATAAAATTACATAAATTTCTTTTATTCCTTTTTTCTTTCCTTCTTCCCCCGAGATAACAGCCATTAGACACATATAGATGTATATATTCATACACACACACACACACATATATATACATATATATATATAATTATAACTTTTATTTGCCTCAGTTGTCTCATCAGAGAATGTACTTAATGATAACATCTATCTCAGGGCCATGCCAATAATTGTTTAGCAACTGGTTCTCTGCAGAAAAAAATTGCAGCATGAACTTTTAAGTTGAATCTGTATATGAACATTTCCCCTATCATTTTCTAGGCTCTACACAATTGATAATATAAGTCAAGCTTTGGTTTGTCGTGTTCATTTATTTCTTAAGAGTATGTGTTTACACTGAAAATTTATTAATGGGGTCATTTGAGCAGACTCCAGCCTCACAGATTTGTGAGAATCAAATGAGATAATGTATCTGGAACACTTTGCATATCTTAAAGTGCTTTGTCAATATGAGCTATTGTTATTAACTCCAAGAATAATAAAAATAAAAAATCCAACCTAGTAGACTCAGATTTGAAAACAATTTCTTTCACCCTAAAAATAACATTACAGCTTACTAGGTCCAATACCCCATTTTAACTGGGCACATAGTAGGCACTTAATACATACTTATTGACTGACAGTGAATGCCTTCAAATATGAACCATGTGAATTAATTCATTGAACCACCATTGACTTATATACCTGCTTTATGTAAACTATTGAGTTAGGCACTAAAGAAGATGTATTGATAAGGCAAGATCCATGCCCCATAGAGCTGTCACTTGACAGTTCAAGAGTGAGATGACACATTAACAGGTAGGCAATACTATTTAGTATTCATGATGCAGAATGGAGCCCAGCAAGTAGACCAGTTAGGGGCAAAGTTTCATCTGAGATTGGAGGAATAAAATGCCACTTGTGATTTCCCATCCCTGGAATATAAAAATTCTTTAAGGCTAGAACTATCTTCGTTTTGGTGGTTATTTAAAAAAAAAAAAACAAAAAACTATTGCATTCCTACCTCTATTACCTGGCACAGGTTTCACAAAGATGACGCTTAATCATGTTTTGAATAGAATGTGGCATTTGAGCTGAATCTTGAAGTCTATCTGGATAGGATTCAAAAGATAGAAATTGAGCACAGAGGGCATCTTGGGCACAGAGAATAACATGAGCAAAAGCACAAAGGTGGAATATGTAAAATGGGTGTATGTGAGGGATAGGACATCAGCCAGAATATGGTGAATCAGAAAAGAGGGGGTGGCTCCAGACTGTGCAGCATGATGGCTATTATCAGACAATTTTATTAGTAGATAATAGATAATGATTGAGGGCCTTTGGACAGAGAATAAACATTAGATCTGTGGATAAAGAAGGTTGATTCGGCAGCAGTGGAAAAAGTGTATTGGAAAAGACAGAAATGGAGGTAAGAAAAAAGTTAGAATTTAATAGTTATGGTTATAACTATTTAAGCACTTTTTTTTAAGTGTACAGACTTGTTGTTTACTTCCTTTTTTCCCGTGAAACCCAAAAATACTCTTGAGTAGTAGAGACCAGGAAACCTGGGTTCCAGTTCTGCCCTTATTTGTTTTGGCAAGTTATTTCTCTCTAGGTCTCAATTCTTTATTTGTAAAGTGAGAGAATTCACATTCCAAGAATATGCACTGGAGAGGAGTGGGTGCTCAGCGGGTGCCACCCTATGGGAGTAGCTCAGCCCCCTTTTCTCTGTTAAGACAAGGACCAAAGCCTGGATACTAGAGCATGTGTCTTAGGTACCTACTAGATGTGATTTGTTCCCCAGCAGATGTAATATTACAAAGTTGAGGCCATGTCTGATTATAGTCTGGTTCCTACCTCCAGGTACTTGTTGACCCTGAACACAAGTATTAAACTCTCTGCTCTCTCTGTCTCCAGATGCTTGGTGTTTGGAGACTAAATATTCTGTGAATGGTGATACACTACCCTTACCCTGATTTAGCCTTTTGGCCCATATCTAGTCAATGGATCCAGATGGCTCAAGAGGAGAAAGTGAGGCTGGTGACTTTGTCCTCCCCTCCCCTCCCCTCTCCTCTTTCTCCAAACCTTAAACCTACTGCACTCTGAAGCCCATACATTCCACAACACTAGGCCCCTGCCCAAGCTCCACTTAAGGGCTATTTTCTGGACCCACCTGGCTTAAGAGTGATTATCAATAGTAACTGTTGCTGTTTCCCTCCCAGGTTGATTTATTTATCTGTTCTTTGGCTCATTAAAGGGGCTATGCCCTGGCTACTTCTTAAACAGGCCTGTTCAATGAATGGGGGGTGCCTCAACCTGAGTACCTGCGAAGACCTTGGCTTAAAGGGTCTAAGGTCTCCCAGTGCATCCTGGGCCATCTCCAGTCATGCTGATGAATATCTGGTCACTGGATCCAGATGGCTCAGGAGGAGAAGTGAGGCTGGTGACCTGCACAGCCCTCCCTCACTCAAAACAAAATCAAGGGCAAGTCATGTCATCATTTCTCTGATGTCATGGTCTTTGGAAACAAACAATGAACTCAATAGCAATAACATTTCTCTAACTCATTTTACGGATGAGGAAAGTGAAGCAAACAGGGTGCAGTGACTTTCTCAGGGTCACACAGCTAGTAAGTGTCTGAGGTCAGGTTTGATCTCAGGAAGATGAGTCTTTCTGCCCTTAGTCTTGTCCCTCTGTCCACTGTTCCACCTAGATGCCCTCCTAGTTTGGTATGATAGCACTCAAGTTTTCCCTAAAAGAACTTTAGTTCTTCCTGACATAAGTTTCTTTGTGATGGTATTCTACAGATGATGTCTCTGAAGAGGCTGAAGCCCATTAAACAGTAGCAGAAATCAGCTCAGAGACCACTCATGTTCTTTGCTGTTAAAGATGTGTTGACCCATAGAGTGTTTTGAAGCCTGGGCGTTTCACAAACCACTTATGATGTTGATGATGTTATCAAATAACTGAGAGATACTAGTTCAAATCAAAAGGCATTTAATCAAACATTATAGCAAATTTAGAGCCAAGAAAATAAATTTCTGTAAGTACATATGGGGTGCACTCTTCCATAGCTTACCCGAATACTAGTGTGAGAAAGGGAAATGTTCATTTGTATAGTCAGAGCAAATACATATAATACAGAGCAAATACATAAGGTATATGTGTAGGAAAATGTGAGGTCAGGGTAAATGAGTGACTGGGAAACATACATCTAATGCTAGAAAACCATAGGTTTTTCGTGATAGCAGCTTTTTCTGAATATTTCTTGCATAATACTAGATATTAAATTGGTCAAATCTCCATTCTCAGTTGCATATCATTCATTCTCTACTAGGCTCAAATAGTCTCATTGGATGTTAGGTATTGTCTTCTCTGTTCAGGATTTTGTCTCCCTTGAGCACATACTGATCATTTCATGGCTGGGCTGATACCTGCTAACATCTGATGTCTTTCATTCTCTTAAGCATTATCTGTTACTCTCTGCTAGCATTTGCTGGGCTGTAGAGGCTAATAGTCCTTTTTCTGACAGGAAGAGCTAAAGTTTTTACGTGTGTAACTGACTGCTATTAGTTGCAAGAGAGCCAACAAAAGCCAGCAGAGTGATCTAGGTTAAGATGAAATCTATTCTGGTGACTATTTTTCTCTTACTACCAATTTGAAGCTTTTGGTCCAAGGTCATTATATAACTTAGTTCAGAGAATTTCTTTTCATTCACATTAAGTTACTGCTGATTATTTCTGCGTTCCCCAAAGGCATTTTTGTATTCTCTCCAATCAAATAGCCTTAATTGCTGCATGCCTAGGTTCAAATGTCTTAAATTGGTTAAGCAGAAAATGCCACTGGCAATATTTGAGACAGTACTATGGGGGCTCTAAGTCCCAAAGGACAAATGTTATAAAAGGATCATGGTAGAATAATGTTACAATGGTATTTCATAGAAGTGGCATTTAATTTCAATGTAGTGACAATGCTATTGTGAAATTATGCTGGACCAGGAAATGTTAAATAAGTGTGTGTGTGTATACATATATATACATATATATGTATACACACATATATACATATATATGTGTATGTATACAAATATATATAGTGTTTATATATAAATATGTATATGTGTGTATATATACATACACACACACACACACACACACACACATATATATATATATATATATATATATATATATATATATATATATATTAGCACATTGAGGCTACCCTTCTTGTGGAGCCTTCTGATATAAGAATGATCACTGATTTGATGGGAAAAAAAGACCTTTTCATTGGAAACATGGTTATACTAGAATTCACATCTGAGTTCAGATAGATTCTTTATTAAATATGGAAAAAATATTTGTTCAATTCATACCTTTTCTTAACAGTCAAGTATACTTTTGTTGAGAAAATCAGTTTCTTATGAAAACGTTCCTCCTTCATCATCTAGGAAATTCAAGTCTCTTCCTTTTGCAAGCCTTTCTTCCCATAGCTGCCAATGAAATATTCCTAAAGCACTGGTCTAACCATGTTACTTTGCTCTATTATCCTTGGTGCAAAATACAAATTCCCCTGTTTGTCATTTACAGCCCTCTACAATTTGATTCCAGCCTTACGAGGTAGGATGCCCACTACTTTCTTCACACACTATACATCTTCCTAGCAAACTGGCCTTCTTTTTCTGTATACACTTTCCATTTCTACTACTTCCAAAGGCTTTCCCTCATGATTAGAAGACACTGTCTCATTTCTGCCTCTTACAGTGCCTAGTTTCCTTCAAAGGTTAGCTCCAGTGCCATCCCCAGAGTATGTATTTCCTGATTCCCCCAGGAGCTAGTGCCTGCCCCCTGAAAAATTACATTGCATTTATTTTATATGTATTTTGTATACAAGGTGTCTCCAAACCTAATATTTACTTATTTGTGTACATATTTTCTTCTTCTATAAAATGGAAGCTTCTTGAGTGGAGGGACTCTCATTTTTGTCTTTGCAATGCCTGAATCCATCACTGTGCTAGCATTAATAAATATTTGTTAACTACTTTATTAACTCATCAATCCACATAAAGATATAGATTAAATAATCAGTATAGGACCAGGGTTCTTAATTTGGGGTCCATGAACTTTTAAAAACTATTATTTTGTCCATTGAGATTCAATATAATTTTTCCTTTGTAATCCAATGCATTAAAAACATCATTCTGAGAAGGGATCCATAGGCTTTACCAGACTGTCAAAGGGGTCCATGACTTAAAAAAATTAAAAACCCCTAGTGTTGTGCATAACATGCTGGACTTGGAGTCAGAAAGACCTGAGTTCAAATCCTACTTCTGACATTAGCTATGATTCTGGGCAAGTCACTCATTTTCTCTAAGTCTCAGCATCTCTTACACATCTTAGATGATCTCTAAGGTCCCTTCCATTTCTAAACTTATGATCCTGTGATCTGATTTGATCCACTCACCCCCTGATAAGAGATACTTTTTAGTTGTGGTCATCATTCCAGCAGCATCTAGAAACACTTGAAGATGTATAAGTTTTTATGAATTGCATGTGCTCTCCCTGCTAAGAGTCCCATTAGTGTGGATTGTTGATGGCTTTCTCTGCCTCTCTTCTCTCAGCCTCTCTTAAGCATCTGCTCCGCTGTTCATTGGAAGCACGTATTTTCAGTCCAGCATGACTTCATTAGCAGGGGACACTTCCCACATGTGGGATGGGAGGAAGAGTGCCTTCTTCTAGTCATTGGGATGTTGACAGAGTGGAGCCTGGACTGCCTGGGAACAGTGTGTGGACAAACGTTTGGCACTGGAACTGGATTTGGGTTCCAGCAGTCAAGTCAAGTTCCAGCAGTTTAAGCAGTCAAGAAGTCCAGGGAGGCTGTACAGCCAAAACCACAGAGTCGTAACCTCTTGCTTGACAAAATCTACACTGAGCAACCATCGGTTTGGACTCTAATGGACTGGCCTGTGTGCTGCCACATTTCCATAGTGCCTTCTAAGAGTGCTATCTGGAAAAAAGAAAGATGTGTGTTGGTTTGTTGGTGATATTCAGAAACTTGTCTTTCACCAGGATTCGTTGGCCTCAGAACCCGAGAGTTTGAGAGTCATGGATTTAGATGTGGAAAGGGCTTAAGGGTCGTCTAATCCAGCTTAGGAAGCTGGATTCAGATCCAGATCCTCTGACTCCAAATCCAGTTGTCTTTCTACCATACCATGTAGCCAGCAATCATTAGGCAATACTGAAAAGTTATATCACATCCAGAAATCTTGTATTTATTACCTTGTTCATTTCTTTATTAATTAAAGATGGGGTAAGTTCCATGAAAATGTGATAGCATGTTGGCATCTGTAGTGGGAGTTATATGTATATATCTATTGATTGCTATTGATTCATCTCAGAGGCCTGAGTTCCTAGACTTGGAGTGAGGAGAAATGAGTTTACATCCCAACTATGATGCTTTATTAATGAATTAGCAAATACTTACTATGTGCCAGGTGCTGTGTTTGATAGTAGGGATATAAACACAAAAAAGCAACCATCCCTGACTTCAAATGGTGAAGTCAACAAGTAGATACGCAAGTATATACAGAATAAATATAAAGAACACAGACACAAATAAAGATGAAATAGCTATGACCACGATATTTTGGGAAGGGAGACACTTGTATTTGGTGGGTGGGGGAAGAGCAGAATAGACTTCACATACAAGTTGGTGCTTGAGTTTGCAACTTGAGGGAAGTGGCTTGAAGGGGGTGGCATGAAGAGGGAGGACATTTTAGGTATGAGGAATGGCCACTGCAAAGGCATAGAGTCCAGAGATGGAGTGTTGTGTGTGTGAGGAAGAGAGAGAAGATCAACTGGGCTAGATTACAGAGTGTGGGAAAGGGAGAATGTTCAATGGAGTTAGAAAGTGAGTTTGGAAGGACTTAAACAGCTAACCAAAAGAGAATATATTTAATACTATGGTCTCACATTTAATAGTTGTGTGACCACAAGAAAGTTATTCCCTATCTCTGGTCTCAGTTTTCTCATCTGTAAGATGAGGCTAATAATATATGTTAGAAATGGGATTTGACCCTAGGTCCTCCTGACTTCAAAGTCAGCTCTCTATCTAGTTCTTCCTCTTGTTTTATAAATACAACCAAATCTCAGTTATTAAAATTCTAACACTCTAATCCATTTTTCTGGTTTTCCTTTCCATTGTCTTTTCCTATTTCCCCCAAGCCCAGACAAAGGATATATGTTCTCTAGTCAAGGTTTGAAAATTCTCTCCTTTAGGCATTGAGCCTTCATTGTAATATGTGAGATTTAACTTCTCTCAAAATAAATGCCTATTGCCATATGCAGGATGTCATAAAGATGAATGACATCATATGTGTCAAGTAATTTGTAAACCTTAAAGTACTACATAAATGTCAACTATTATTATCATAATAAACCAAAATTCATGACTTTTCCTCATTAGAGAATTATATAGGTAAAAATTCTAAATATGTATCCTGTCAGAATTATGTTGAGTTTGTGTGCTAACACTCAATGGAATATAGTTTCTTATGGGGATGAACAAATTGAATGAATAAATATGTATGTTTATGAATATAAGAAATAGACTGAATTTGGTGGACTTTTGGAAGAGAGCTAGTTTTGAGCAGATGAGATCAACTTGAATTGATATTTCTATATTATACTCCTTCCTTCAGTAGCTCTTTCTAACCCCTCTCTCACTTTGGGTGGAGTGAGAAGAGATGTCTAACTTTTCAAGTGATCATGTGGAGCACTCAGCATGCATCAGGATGCCTGAGATTGTAGACTGAGTCAATGAGTTCCATCTGGAGATCCCACGCTGGTTAATCCTAAAGTATTTAGGGGTAGAGGAGCTCAGAGAATGGAAGACACCATTCTATTAGGGGATGTCTGTAGGGGACACAGATACAGCAATGTGCAATGCTCAATAGTATCTGTCCTGGCCCTAGAACCCCTAGTTTTAAGGACCTTGAGGAGACCAGTTTGTTTTGCACGCTTTGTGATGTTTCCACATTGACCAATCAGACTAAAATTCCTGGAGTCCATCCTGGGTCAATTATACAATGTCCAAACTACCTTCATATTCACTTAGTATTCTCATTACATGAATGATGATCACATGAATGATGTAATTAGTCACAGTATATTATACACATCATCTGTGGGCTAGTTTTCCTCAGGGTGGTAGAAAAGTTAATCACAATTTTAAAAATTGGACATATTTATAAAGATGAAGGGAGGTATCTGACATGATAATAGAAGTCTATTGTCTTCCTTTAACCTCTTCAATTCCATGTATCCTTTCAGGTTTAGCTTAATTCCTAATGTCCCTAAGGAGCCATCCCTGACTATTCTAAGATTCATGGATGTCTCTTTTCTTTGAACTTAAAGGACCCTTAGAACCTCAACTTCACAATTTCATACATAAGTGTAAGCTCCTTGAGGGCAAGACCTGTCTCCCTTTTGCCTGTGCATCTCTAATCCTTAGTACAATGACTGGTGTACAACCTGCTGGATTGGTTGATAAGGTCTTATACTTCTGGTTGTTATTTCATCTATATTTATCTTGTCCTCCTGATGAGATTTGTCAAACATAGCAGGAAATAGACCCCCTTTCTGCTCTTTCTATCCATTCTCGGGATGTACTTAATCAATATAAATTTTCTCCAAGTTGTTCCAGCTAAAATTCCTTCTTTCCTTTGAGGCCCAATAGAGAATGCATTTCCTCCATGAAGATTTCCCTGACTTCTTGTCAAACACCCTCTACCTTCACCTCCTACCTGTGGAGAGGTGATCTCTCTCTCTCGGTTTCTTAAAGTATTGTGTCTGGGCCTCTCCTATGCAATCATTTCTTCCTTGTGTAGCTATTGATGTCCTCATCATTCCACCTGTATTGTACGCTTGACCGGACAGTTTCTTATCTTTCTTTGTATCTTTTACACGGAGAGTGGCTCCTTCTTACACATGGTACGTGCTCCACTGAAGTCTATTGAATTCCTATTTTTCCATAACAGAACAAAAACCCAATAAATACTTGCTCACAGAATGATTAAGGTATGAGAGCTTAAAACAAAACAAAAAATAAAAAACCTTCCTAGAGCATTTTTTTTAAAGTGAAAGATTTAACTCAAGCATTGTACAGATAGAATTGAAAAAAATTCTACCAATCTCTAATGAACATAAATAACAACCACAAAAATTCCAGATTGAAGATATGAGAAATGATGCTATGAGAAGGGACACCCTGAGTTTCTTGGTTGGTATACCCTGGCAGCTCTGCTATACCGCTGATGAACATGTCACATTGAAGACACTGCAGTACATCAATTGGGACTGAAGTATATCTGAGTCTGGAGTTCTTGCCTTCCTGAAGGCCATGTGAAATAGCTTAGAAATGGCTAGATTATATAAGGTTAAAGCAGGGAGAAGGAGGCTGGCATTAAGATGACATTTTGACAGTGAGTTGAACTGTAGCACAGTCATGTCAGAGAAATCTCTGCAGCAGAGGACTTTCCTAATCCAGAGTTTGACATGTGTGTCCAGAAATATTTGAAGCACTCTTAGGAGCAAAGACAGATTGAGCCAATTTTTTTTTCCTTTTTTTTTCCCCTGGACATATAAAAGCACAAAGTCAGGTTGGAACTGCTGACCAGAACCACAAACCCCACCCAAAGATATATATTTCAATGAATGGATTTGCTTTCTGAACATTTATCGCCTCTTTGGAGGTATTAGGAAGAAAAAAAATGACAGATTTAGAGCTGGAAAAACCCTTGGAGGTCACCTCTTCCAGCCTCCTCATTTTGCACTGAGGAAATCAAGGCCAAGAGGTTAGGACTTGCCCAAAGTAGCACGAAGTAAGTTGTATTTGGCAGTCAGGATTTGACCCTATGGCCTTTGACACCAAATTCCACTCTTTCCACTGAATTCTATGTGTAGTTCCAAAAGAAAGGAGGGAACCTGGTTTGTTCTATATCTTTTTTTCTGTTGGTTGTGGTTGTCAAGGTTTATATATCTTAAGAGCCCACTACTGCTTGTAGACTGATCCATTTCCAAGTACCATGTACCCAGGATGCTCAAGGCACCTTTTTATATCTATACAAGTTTATGCACGTACCCATTCACAAGTAGGCTCTCTAATCTAATACTTTCAGACCGCCGGATTCTCTGTGCCTAGCAACAATTCTATTTTTTTGTGTGTTTTATCCCTCTTCCCAGCTTCCTTGCTAGGCTTTGGGGAATTAGCAGGGCTTACCACCAATTGGATTGCAGAATTTTTTGGCCCAGAGTGAGGCTTGCTATCATCAGGTATGTAAAATCCTGCCCAATGTAGTCAGAAGTTAAAACCAAACCATCATAAACCTGCAGGACTTATGACCCTGAGAAGCCCAAGGGAGTTTCCTGGACCAGACCTCAATGGAACTTTGCCCAAAACCCCAAATGGGAAATATATATGAACTGACTCAGTGCAGTGCAAAGGCTGAGGCGGCAGCAGAATGCTTTTATAGACTGATACAATGATAGATTAGCACGCATTTAATCCGAGGTTAGGGGTTTAGAGGAGTCTGCATTCCCCGCCCTGCCTCCCTCTCTGTGCATGTTAACGGCCCACAGTGCCTGGTTTAATGGCATTGGGCATTTTTCTTTTGTGACACAATTATTCCATTTTCAGGCCAATTATAAAGTCATTATGTAAAGAAAGGAAATGCCAATGGGTCAACCTTGTAGGTGAAACATGATGCAGGATTGTAGACCATGGGACACAATGAGTATTTGTTTTGTTTCTTAGAAAAGGTGCTATTTCCTGTGTAAGGGTTACTTTGTGACAAATAGTTTCTTAGGCTGTACATTGTATGTGTCTTTTATGTCACTTCTTACATGCTACTAATTGTTGTATCAAGCCCTAGTGGGCTTACTCTCACCATGCAGCTTTCATTCCCCTTTGGGTGATCTGCAATTTTGATTCTTCTGAGATGAGGGTGTTCTGTCATTTGTAGTCACCTGGGTGATCAAAAATGAGTGCTACTCTGATATCCATGAAATTTTCTAGGCAGGGCTTAGGGAGACCCAAGATGGAAGAGCATAGATTGATTGTGATTTGCACTGGTGGATAGAATACTCCTAACTGAACTCATGAATCTATTGGGGGTATGTATTGTACATGACATAGCATACTAATTTTCTTGACTTCAGGGAAATCCAACGTATTCATATCCAGTGGGTTCATAGAATAAACGAGATTGGGTATATAAATTACAAAAAATAGTCAAGAAAGTATTTATTAAGTAATTATTATATACTAGACATTTTAATAGAAAGCTATTTTTTTCGGAGGAGATATTTTGTTTTAATCAGACCTGTAATTTCATTGCTGTGGGAAGCTCCTGTGAGAAACTCTCCATTATCAGTGAAATTTATGGTTTTAGAGCATTGCCTGGGGATATTGAGAAGTGATTTCCTCCAGGGTCACACAGCCAGTGGGCATCAGAATAAGACCTTGAATGCTGCTCTTACACTGATAATAGATCAACTCTCTATCCATTATGCTGGTAGATATTGTCGAGTTGTTTTAGTCATGTCCAATTTTTTGTGATCTCATTTTTTTTTTTTTTGGTAAAGATACTGGCATGGTTTGCCATTTCCTTCTCCTGCTTCTTTTACAGATGAGGAGACTGAGGAAAAGAGTGGTAAGTTACTTGCCCAGGGTCACACAGCTAGTAAGTGTCTGAGGTAGGATTTAGACTTAGGTCATCTTGACCCATTCAGTGCTCTGCACCATCTAGTTGCCCTATCCTATTGGTACAAAAACAAAATTAACCCGGTTCCCCTTCAAGGAATTTCTAATTTCTTGAATAATTCTTTTATATGAAATTCCATTAAAGAGAAAGAACTATTATTGCAGTTAAAAAACGAAACCATGGGTAAATGTTTGATTCACACTTCCCCCCAGTTCATGGTCAAAAACAAGCTATCCCTGTGTCAGTAATGCAGAAATAATTAATGCAGATAGTATTATAGCATATTCTGAGTGGAAAGGACACTCGGGAATCATCCAATCCAACCTCCTTACTTTATAGAGGATGAAACTGAAACCCAGAGAGGGAATGCTACCTTTCCAAGATCTTGAAAGTAATTAGTTGCAGAGCTTGGAAGGAAAATACTTGAGGATATCATTATGACATTTTTGTGTGAGAGGCAGAGAAATGGGTGACTATAATACTGGCAACTTGATGCCTGGTGATCTATACAGAGAGGAGCATCTCAGTTGGGCAAGTAAGAGAACAGGACCTTTTTTTAACAGAAAAACCAGATGACATCGAATCTGGAGGTTTTTTACCTCCTCTTGTTATGTTCCATATCCAATTCCACATTTCATCACAGTTGTAAAAAAGATGGAGAGAAAGAGAGAGATAAAAATTATAGATCCCTAAAGGGAGTTGAGTGTCAGGTATCTTCCTTAAACTTAGAATTAGCCTGTAATGGTGAAATGTGCTTTAGATTCTGAAGGCTCTATTTGCCCTAAACACCTTCATCAGTCTAATACTTATTGAAAATTGTCCAAGGAGTTGTTTGGTGTATGTACACGTGTGTGTGTGTGTGTGTGTGTGTGTGTGTGTGTGTATGTGTGAGAGACAGAGAGAGAGAGGGTTAGAGTTTTACTGGACCTAGGTTTTCATCAGCTATAGGGGAAGGGGGGCTTCTTTTCTGCCAATGCAGATTGATACCTTTTCTATCTTATAGAATTGTAAGCACTAAGATGTTGAATAATTTACGCTGGGTCATCCTGATAGAATGGATCAGAAATACAATCTGAACCCAGACATTCCCGACTCCCAGACAAAATCTCTATCCTTTATGGAACACTGCCTCTTGTGGTTGGATTTAGAGACTTACAAATAAATTTAATGCAGTGAGGATTTTTTTCCCATCCTATTTCCATGCTTTCTTCACCAAAGGCCTGTGATATCATACTTTTGCATTGAAGTCATAGACTCTCACAGAATATGTCAGTGTATCTGAAACTCAGAGAGGTCCTGCCAAGCTAGAAAGATAGAGGACCTAGATTTGAATCATGGCTCTGTGTAACCTTGAGCAAGTCCCCTCCCTAGGCCTCAATTTGAGAGGCCTGAGTTAGATGACCTCCAAAGTCCCATCCACCTCTGTGATCAACCAATCTAGATCTAAAGAGGCTTATTACTAGGTTGATCATAGCATGATGCCTTTTTGGTCAAGGTAATTTACAGAGATTGTCTTCTAAGACTTTGTGGTAGCAAGCACTCTAGGACACCCAGAATAGACTGCTAGCACAGGTTCTTTGATCTGCCTTGCCAAAGGAAAGATAACTTTTAAAGGGATCAACAATCTTATTTTAATTATGTTCACTAGTTCAGGGGAAAAAATCAGCATCCTGAACATGGAGAAAATACAAACAGATAAAATATAAGCAGAGAAATTAGCACAAAGATCAACAGACAGGGTTACAACTGTCTGAACAAAGTAATACAACCACCTACATATACCACCAGACTGGGAGAGCACAGACTTCTGAGAAGGCAGGGGCAGGGGTTGGGGCAGGGAGCACTTAACAAATGGCTACTCAGAGTCCCATCCAAGGAATGAAAAAGTCCTTCTCATAAGTGAACCCCCAAAGCAAAATACTAACCTCCCAGTATATATAACAAAGATTCGGTCCCTGATAGGCTCAGAGTCAGTAGACACTAAACCTATGTGAATCAACACAGTTATGAATTATCAGGGTTCAAAGGAGATCAGTCCTTCAGATGTTCTCAATGAGCCTGGGAAACTGAACTCCCAAAAGAAAACAACAAAAAAATCCCACTTTGCTTGGGCATAAGGAATTTTATCTGTATCAGTGAAAGAAGTGCCCATATTAGCAAAAAAAAACCAAAAAACAAGCAACCAAGCAAAAAAACCAATGGATCCTAGAAATATTGAAATATAACCACTCTAATGGAAAATGAGAAGATAATCTGCTTAGCGGTATGTTAAAGATGCTAGAAGAACAGGAAACAGTAAATCTGTTTTTCCCTTGGGCATTGAAATGGTACTTAGGGAACTCCAAAATATAATTTACATTAATCTCTAGAAGAACTAATTTTCTCAAGCTCTAGTCAGCCCAGGTCTTGGTGCTAGTGGCTTTCTGCAAATCCTTGAGAGATGCTTAGGAAAAAAGTGAATGAAAAGGGGAAATGGCAGAGGTGTCAGAGACAACATTTAATAGAATGAAAGAGAAATTCAGGCTTAGCTTTGTCATTTAATAAGTAAAAACAGTGTGTGAATTTGTATTTCTCTGCTTTCATGCTCACCTATGACTGAAATTAAGCATATTTGAATGCCAGTTCTGCGCCAACCACATGCCTAGTATGAGGTGTTTAGCATTTGGAAAGTTGTACCACAAAGTTCAATCTTCTTACTTTTAAATTATATGTGTATAAATACATATATATATATATATTATATATATATATATATGTGTGTGTGTGTGTGTGTGTGTGTGTGTATACACACACACACACACACACATAATTGATTAGCAAAAATCTGCCTTCTCTCATTCCCATTACACCTTCTTCCAGTTGGGAACTAAGAAAAATAAATCTTCTATTACAAACATATATTGAAGCAAAAAAAAAAATCACTGGCCATGTCCCAAAAATATATGTCACATTTTACACTCTGATTCCTTCACCTGGTTATCAGGAGGGGAGTAATATGTTTCAACACTTTTCCTTGGAATCATGGTTGATCATTATGCTAATAAGGGTACCTAATTCTTTCAGTGCTGTTTGTCTCTACCATATTGTTGTCATGATGTAAACTGCTTTTTCTAGTTCTGTTCACTCTTTACCAGTTCATAGAAGTGTTCTCAGGGGCACCTGAAACCATCCTCTTCATCATTTCTTACAGCATAGTGGTATTCCATCACATTTATTATACCTTACTTTGGTCAGCCATTCCTCATTTTATTGGCACTATTTCATATTCTTATTCTTTGCCAATTCAAAAAGAGATATAATTTTTTTGTATATCCTAAGGCCCATTTTCTTAATACTAGCATTCTGTCGGTAATATTCTATGGCTATTTTTTTCTTATGGAAAATATGTCAATCAACCAACCAGCATTTATTAAGTGCCTTCAATGTATCAGTTGCTCTAGGTAATAGAGATACAATTCTTTTAAAAAAATGGTTTTTGAAGAATCAACATAGCAAGTCACCCACAGAATAATCGAAAGATGAAAGGAAACCAGGAGGACTAAGACAGTGAATATGGTTCAGGAGATAAAGGAAAAAAATTGTAGTATGTTGATTGCATAGGACACTGAATGCTCTCAAAACAGTCCTGCTCCACTTGTTTTAAGAGAGTTTTCCTCTAAGCCACTTTTCTAAGAGCTTAACCCAAAAGATGCCAAAATACTGTAATAAATGGTTACCCTAGAAACTCAGGGAAACCCAGGATAAACCCTAGGGTATGATATCATTACTTAGAATATCCCAGACCTGCTGTTTCTAATTCTCAGTTAACACTTTTTGGATAGTCTCTCTGTTGCCGAGGAGGACGCCCTGAACTATACTTCGTTCACAAACAGAAGAATCGTGAAGCCAGTTCAGAGAGGATCCAATTTAGCAGGTCAATGTTTTCCATTTTGAATTTAATCAAAATATCTCATGTTAATTTCAGGATCAGTTACATGCATCCCTTCCTCACCTTTCTCAACCTTGCTCTCCCACTAAAAATATTACATATTTCCCCACTTTAGAGGAAGTATACTTAAATCTGTTATTTAAAATTTGGAATCAATTAATTCTAGGTAAAGTGGCACTTTTCAGTCTTCTAAGAAAAGGCCAGGCAGGAGAAGTCACCTAGAGTTTCCCAAATGTTCCAGTCATTTAACCATGATATATGTAGCCTTTCCTGAAATGTCCTGGAGTTGTAGTTTTACAATTTTAAAGAGAAAATACAATCAGCTTTTTTTTTTTTTTTTGAGAATGGCATTTAGTGCTTAAAGAGTTAAAAAGTTACACAAAATTAAATTGAAACTTTAAGCTAAGTCGAATTGCCACTAATTACTATGACACCATCTGCATAGAAAAAATGCCCTTACAATACTACAAATTTTAATATATATAAATTATTATTATTGTTATTAGAGCTAGCATTTATATAGCACATACTGTATGTCAGGCCCTGTACTGAGTGATTAACAAGTATTACATCATGTGATCCTTACAACAACCTTAGGAGGTAGGTGCTACTATTTTTCCCATTTTACGGATGAGGAAATGGAGGCAGGAAAAGGTTATTTGCCCAGAAGTCTTGTTAAAGTGTTAACAGTGAACAGCAACTCAACCAAGTAAATAATGCTAAAAATGGAAAGCACAGTCCTTCCACATTTCTCCTCTGTGCATCATCATCTGTGATTTTGATAACTCAAAGGGAGTGTCATGGAGGAAATTGAAGGCCTTTAGATCTAGGAAGCAAAGTCCATTCAAAAGAGAGAGAATAATTATAGAATGGTAAATTGTAGAAGTGGAGAGTCCAAGGGGTTTACTTACCATCCATCCTCTATTTACAAATGCGGAAAGAGAAGCCCAGGGAAGTTAGGTGACCAGCGCAGGGTTATATAGATAATAGGAAAGCCAGGACCAGATAACAAGTCTCCTACTTCTCAACGTCAAACTCCCTATTGTACCATGCTGCAGGTGGCTAGAGCTTTCATATCTTAGATTGTTTTCCATATTCTATGGGATTTAAAGTCAAGGATTAGATCCAGATTTGGCCCATTTTCTTAAGTGAAGAGTTAGGGGTAATGGAAAGAAGGAGACCTACAATCAAGGACCTTCAGCTGAGAAGAGGATCAGCTCATGCAGAGGCAGCAGTGAGAAGATGACAGGATCTTGGCTCATTCCGGTCCATGCTGTTGTTAGGCATCAGTATTTAATAAGCTCTCTTGAGAGTCCTGCAGATATGTGGAACTTGGAAAGGAGAAGAGGGCTTTGAACTGATTTAAGTATTCTCTTATGATGTGTAGCACTTTTCAGTCATTGCATGTTAATAATTTTCTTGAATGGGGAACAGTTATAAAGTTTTGAAAAAAGTGATCTTATGTCAGCATTCAAACTCCTGGAATTTGGTGTTGATTTAGGTAAACTTGCCAAATGCACGCATGTCCTAAATAAAACAATGGGCTGAAGAAAGGGGAAGAGCCAACCCAAGTGAGCACATGGTATGAATCCTCTCCAAGTGTTCTGCAGTTGTAGGAAAACTGGGTGGGTAAGTTGGGCTGGGGGCCAGGAAGCTCAGGCTTGCGGTGTCGGTACTTACACAGCTCATCATACTGAGTCTCACTGAATCTGGCAGTATTTTGAGGGTCATAGTTCCTCCTCCCATACACATTGGCTATCTGTTCTTAAGGAATATCTCCAATGTACTAGGGACAAACTAGCCTTTCTTCACAAAGACGCACAGATGTATATTTTCTTCCCTAGTTCCCTCTTGTAATAATTTGTATCCCAAATGAGGAAAACATCCTTGTGTCCCCGATGTGTCTCTTTTCTCCAACATTATTTTTGTTATTGCTGACTAAAATACAGCATACTGCTAGATCTTTTCTTTCAACTAGATCAGACGTGTTACCAGGCATGTTGCCTGGCCCTTTCCTTTATAGTGATCTCCAATCCAATCCAATCCAATAAGCCTTTATTCAGTACTGACTATGTGTGAAGCACAATACTAGACATTAGAGACACAGAGACAAAAATTAAGAACAATTCCTGACTTCAGTGAGTTTACATTCTAGTTGGGGATACAACGTCAATGCATAATTGTATAGTCATTTGAAAAGGGACAGAGTACTGACATCTAAGGAGATCAAGAAAGGCTTCCTGAAAGGGTGATGAATGAATGAATCTATCCTTGAAGGAGCTCATGGTAGAGGGAAGCTTCATTCTAAATGGTAGAGGGAAGGAGTGAATCCATTTCAGGTGTGAGAGAACAGCTGTACAAAGGCATAGAGGGGAGAGAGCAAATGTTGAGTTTGGGGAACAGTAAACAGGCTGGGTTGGCTGGAATTTAGAACATATGAAGTAAAAGAAGATGCAATAATCCAGAAATGTAGGCTGGAACCAGCTTGTGAGGGTTTTGAATGCCAAGCTAAGGAGTTTGCATTTATCTCAAAGGCAATAGGAAGCTACAGAAACTTTTTGAACAGAGGAGTGACATGGTCAGACGTGTGCCTAAGAAAGATTATTTTGGCAGCGTTTGAAAGATGATTTGTAAAGTGGAGAGACTAGAAGCAGGAATCCCAATGAGGCTATTGGACTAGTCCAAGTAAGAGGGGATAAGGGACTCAGCTTAGGTGGCTATGATGTGAAGAGAGAAGAGAGGATTTATGTGAGGAAGATAAAATTAATAAGACTACAGTTGATTCTCCTATGTCGTGGTTTTTTGTCTGTATTTGTAGCTACTTATTCTTGGTTCATGAGATAGTTGTTTGTACAATGACATTGTGAAGGTGATGTCTGGATGTTCTCGTGAACTGGATTTAAATGAGACTGAGTGTGCAAAATCATCCACCTGGCTCTCTTCTCCAGAACCATCTGACTCCACTGGCAGGACAAAAGTCAAGATAACTAGTGATAGGCCAGGATGACCATTTCAAATTAAAGTTTTTCCCTGGTCTCATCTTATCTGAGGCAGCACCCATTCCATGACTAAGGGCTAGGTAAGAATGGAAATAATAGATAGCCTAGTTTATCATCACAAAAGGATAAGCCTGAGAGGAAGATCCTCAGAGTTTCTGATCTGAATTGAAAACAATTTCTGTTTACATTCACCCTAAATCAGCAGAAGTCAAAGAGCAACAGAGCAAAGAAGTCTTGACTTGGAGCCTGTTACTGAGATAACAAGTTACTTGAAAGCAGAGCCAACGGCATATCTCTGTTTCTTCACAAACAGGACCTATATATATATAGGTAGTCAATGAATATTTGCCAAATTGAATGAAAAAAATCTTTCCATGCTTTTAGCAACTACTCTTACTTTCTTTGATAGAATACATTATTTATAACCAACAATATCACCACATTTATAATAATATAATTTGAACTGAGTTCATTCATCCTTTGAAGGGGAATGTGAGTGGACTTGTAATGCAACCCTACCAGGGAATACATAGATTCCTGAGGGTGGATATTACTTCATTCTGGACACTCATTGATGTATGGGAACTTTCTAAGGGTGGGAGACATAGTGTTTGAGTCCTCTATAGTTGTGTTGTGTTCATCCTTCATTGCCGAAGAAGACCACGCCATCAGCAAAATGATGACATGACTTGCACTTGACTTTGTTTTGAGTGAGGGAGGGCTGTGCAGGTCACCAGCCTCACTTCTCCTCCAGAGCCATCTGAATCCAGGGACCAGACATTCATCAGGATGACTGAAGATGACCCAGGATGAGGCAATTGGGGTTAAGTGACTTGCCCAAAGTCACCCAGCTAGTGAGTATCAAGTATCTGAGGTGAGATTTGAACTCAGGTCCTCCTGATTCCTGCACTGGTGCTCTATCCACTGCACCACCTAGCTATAACATAATGCTAGTTGGCCATATTATCACATCCTTTTCAGTCCTATTGCTGGGTTTTCTTCTATCCTCTAGAAGCTCAGTCTGAAAGGGAAGAATTGTTTTTAATGGTACTCCTAGAAAATTGTACACGGTCTACTTTATTACTCATATCTGAAATGTTCAAGAGTGGTCTTATTCCTCTGTCTTTGTTGTTTTCCTCAATTCTCTAGACGTAACCTTTGGAATCAGTTTAGTTTTTAAAGCCATTCATGACTGATTATGAGGAATGAATGTAAAAATAATAATAAAATCATACCTATAGAGTTGGAAGGGATTTCCAAGTTAACTAGTCTTAAGTCCTATTTAAAGCATGAATCCTGAGTACTTCTAATAAGCAGTTATCTAGCCTTCTTTTGAAGACCTCCAACGATGGGGAGCCTACTGCCTCTCACGACAACCCACTCTACTTTTGAACGGTTTGAATTATTAGCAAGTTTTTTTCTTATAATAACCTGAAATCTGATTTCCTATACTTTTTATCCTAATTCTGCTTTCTGTTACCTATTACATATATAATCATTTTGCTATATGATGGTGCTTCAGTTTTGAATACGATGACTATATCCTCTCTCCCCATTGCCTTTCCCTCTACCCCCTAATCCCAATCATCTCTTCATTGCATTATCTGCAGTTTCTTATCAGAGGACAAGGTATTTGCTCTTTGTCTGCATGATTTCCAGTCCCCTTTGTCATACCAGCAAGTCCTCTGGATGCACTGCTAATTTTCAGTAGGATATGGATGGGACTTGTGATTTTATTTGTACAGGGAACTGCTATATCAGGAATCTCCCTTCACTTGACATCATTATTCACAAGTTTGATAAATGTGCTATGTCTGCCTTATCAAAATTATTAACTAAAATCCTGAACATAATGGAACCAAACGCAGATCCCTGGAATGTTCCACTAAAGACCACCCTCCAGGTTTATGTATTTTAAATCTGGACTCACCGGTTTCACTCCTGGAACCAATTCCAAATTATCATGAAGTGTACAGGGATTCCATGAGAAAATTTGTCTTTCTGAGATTTAATTTACTTTATCCATAGCACCACCAAAACAGACCAGCACTTTATCTGAATCTTATAGTCTTAAGAGAGTTAATGACTTTCCTAAGATCACATAACCAGTAGGTGTCAGAAGTGGGACCTGAATCTGGATCTTTTGGGGTCTAAGGCTAGCACTCTATCTACTATGATATGCTCTGATTTTTAGATGGTACAGTGGCTAGAGTGAGGGGCCTGGAGTCAAGAAGACTCATCTTCTTGAGTTCAAATCCATCCTCAGACACTTATTAGCTGTTTGACCCTGAGCAAGCCACTGAATCCTGCTTGCCTCAGTTTCCTCATCTGTAAAATGAGCTGGAGAAGGAAATGGCAAAGCACTTCAGTGACAATCACAAATGGAGTCCCAAAGAGTTAGACACAACTGAATAACGATGAAAACTCTAAATTATTAATGACCATTCTAAAATGTGGGGTTTAGAGCTGGGCACAGCACTCCAAATATGGTCTAATTAGGGCAGAGTACAGCGATGATCTCATCTTCGTTGCTATGGATACTACATCTATTAACACAATCTAAGATGCCTTTTTTGCCATCATACCATGCTACTAAAATATTGAACCTGTAGCCCCTAGGTCTTTTTTTCCCAAATGAACTGTTTCCTGGCCATGCCTTTCCCATACTATACTTCTTCATTCGATCTATTGACGTGAGTTATAAGACTTTACATTTAATGCTATTAAATCTCATCTGTTGGTTTTAGTGTTTTACTGTTTCAGCCTATGCAGATATTGGATCTTGAGTCTACAATCTCTTCCAGCTTCATATCATTATCTATAAATTTGGCAAAAATGCCATATCTACTTTTATCAAAGTTATTAATTAAAATATTGAACATAATGGAACCCAGAGCAGATCCCTGATATGCTCCATGAGAGACCTCATTCCAGGCTTATGTATTTAAAATTAACACTTTCTGGATTCATTCCTGAAACCAATTCCAAATCGTCACAAAGTCTGCATCTTTCCATTAAGTCTACAGGGATTTTTATGAGAAAATTTGTCTTGCCAAAAGCTAATACACTCTCTCCATGGCATTCTCCTGATATACTAATCTAACAAAAACGGTAGTCTGGTATGATTTGTTGTTAATGAACTCATACTGGATTGTAGTAATCCCTGCTTCATGTTCTAAGTGTTCAAAAACTCCCAATTTATCAATTTATTCTTGAATATTATGAGTTGAGGTCAAATTCACCAGACTATATTTGAAAGTATCCATAATATTTCCTATTTTGGAAGGGATATTTTTCTGCCCTCGTTCCATTGACACTCCTTCCTTGTCCTGAAGTATCTCAAAGATCATTGAACAGCATGCCTAAGAAGGCACATCCACAAGAGCTTTGTACATCCTGGGATGTAATTAGCCCAGGCCAGGTGATGTCTCCTTGAGCTGCCCCCTTTCCATCCCTCACATACTTTAGATTGCAATTTCCTGTGTAGTTGGCTTCTGTAGTTATTTAATCTCTGTGGGAGTTAGAGATCCTCTTGCCCACCCTCCATCTAAGGTTGTTTAAGGGAAATTGAATCAGCAAGATATCAAAATTGGGACTGTCCAAGTGTGTGATTGGGGCAAGGATGAAGCCATATGAGAGATCAGGAGATGGCATAAATTCCCCTGCAGGTCCACAGGTGGATTCTTCCTTTTTTTATATTGCATTGTTTCCCTTGAGAAAGATTTTTACCATTCATGAGTGCAGGAAGCTAGTTAGTGCAGTGGATAGAGTACAGGTCTTGGAGTCACAAAGACCTGAGTTCAAATTTGGCCTCAGACACTGAGTAGCTGTATGACTCTGGACAAGTCATTTAACCCTGTTTGCCTCAGTTTCCTCATCTCTAAAATGAGCTGGCAAACCCCTCCAGTATCTTTGCCAAGAAAGCCCCAGTGCAAGGTCAAGTAGAACTGGACAAGTTTGAGAAATGATTGCAACATTCATTCAATTAGGGATGATGAGAAATAAGGAAAAGGCAGAGAGATTTGGAGATGAACTGGGCAGGGATGAGGAATGCCCCCATTAACAGGTAATATTTATAAAATGTCTACTATGTGCCAGGAACTGCACTAAGCACTACAATTATCTTATTGATATTATCTGATTGATGGTTGTATCGTTTCTGTCGCACCTGAGACGCTGTGTGCCCTGACCAGGATCACTCATGGGACCAGAATTGAAAAAGAGATCAGACGAAATACACAACTTACTTATTTGGATACTTTGATGGATGCAGATTTCTCATTACATATAGATCGATATATAAATGCTCATAGATATGGATAGGTACTGGATATATGATGTCGTTGTTATAATGAACTCCCAGATAAAGAAACTCCTTTCTTCCAATTTATGTCAACACCTTCTCTGCAATTTATAGTTGTAGAGAGTTACCTAGAGCACACCTCCAAGATGTGTCAGAGTCAGGAATTAAATTCAGGTACCTAGATTCAAGTTCATCTCTCTATCTGCCTTGCCACACTGATTTTCTATAGTCAAAGATATATAACTAAATGACATGAGGCATCTAGGCGGTGCATTTCTTAATGTTAGGAATGGAGTCAGGAAGACCTGAACTGAAACCTTGCTTTAACCATGTCCTGATGTGTGACCTTGGGCAAGTCGCTCTATCTCTATTTGCTTCGGTTCCCTCATCTGTAAAATGGGAGAATTATAGCACTTATCATGACAAGGGTTATTTTGACCATCACATGAGATAATGATTGTAAAGTAGCTAGCATAACACCTGGCACATAGTAAGCATTATAAATTTGAGCTATTATTATTTCTTTTACATATGAATTACTGATCTTCACCAGTGGAAGGAATTTCCCTATCAGGAGTTCTGTGTCAGGTCTGGTATCTGAACCTTATATAGAGAATTCCTGATAGAAAAATTCATATAAACAATTCCTTTTTTCCTTAGAAGTTGTCAAGGGGCACTGAAAGATTAGATTTGTGACCTGGCCATGAGCCAACATCCCTAATGGAAGGAATGTTTCTGTTCAATCATTTCTCATAGTTGTCCAGTTTTTCTTGACCTTGCACTGGGGTTTTCTTGGCAAAGATACTGGTTTGCCAGCTCCTTTTAGAGGTGAGAAAACTGAGGCAAACAGGGTTAAGTGACTTGTCCAGGGCCATACAACTAGTCAGTGTCTCAGGTACACAGGAGGGCAAGAACTGATCTGAGTTCTCTCCAATTTTAAGCTGACCCTCCTCACCTTTCTCTCTATTTCTCTCTCGTACACTCATTCATATATACGCTAAAGCACAAATACACATGTTCATATATGTATGTCTTTATATGTATACACATAGGTAACCTATTACATCCCTTTCCTTCCTGCAACTCTTGTCCATCCTCTGTAACTTGTCGATATCCATATATTTGTCATATAGCTATATTAATATATAACATGTGGATATGAAAAGTAAAACTACAGGCTAAGACAGAATTATTTAATGCATTTTAACAGAGACAAAAAAAAATCAGACTATGAAATTTGCAAACAATCATCCATATTAAATAAAAAGCTGGCCTTCAAATCAGGAAACCTAGGTTCAAGTCCTCCCTGTGACCCCATATTGGTTATGTTATCCTGGATAAGTCACTTAATTGTTCAATACTGCAGGGCAATTTCACTGTAATTGCTAATCATCAGTAACAGAGTTTTCTCACAGGAAATTCCCAATATTAATAAATAAGAGGTCCATTTAAAAACAATGATTATAGCTCTTCATGGTTTACCAAGTACTTTCCTTATAACAAACTGTGAGGTAGGTAGTATATATTATTATCCCCATTCAGCATGCAATAGGAACTTTGAACCTGAAGGGACCTTAAAGGTCATCTATTCTAACCCCCTCTTTTTATAGATGAGGACCTACATATGAGAGAAGTGAATCAGTAATTTATTAGCTAACAAGCATTTATTAAGCATTTACTATATGCCAAGCACAGTATTAAATACAGGGAGTAGAAATAGAACTAGAAAGGAAAACAATTCCTGTCTAAAAAGGAGATAAGGCAGCTAATAATGTCAGAGCCAGAATACAAAAGCAGGTCCCCTAACTCCAAATTCAGCCTTTTTCCCATCAACCTTTTTTTAAAAAATTTCCATCATTTTCAGGCTCTTTTCAAGAGTTTTCCCAGTCCAATTTAGATTACTTATGATATAGAAGAAATAGAAACTCCTCCCAAGCCTTCCACAGCACACCTAGAACCACAAAACTCTGGGCAAAGGATTATAATATTGAGATGTGAGCCTCAGGGGGAAATGACCCGTTTTTCAATGAAGGACCAAATATGGGAATTGATATAACTTGGTTATAAGACCAGATGTCTTACAGTGATTTGGCAAGAGGAAGCCCAGTTACAGGTGCTCTGGCAAGTCACACTCTAGAAGTCATCTTTGCTTTAAAAAAAGATCTATCATATGCATAAAATGATTTTAATATATTTTTAGCACTAGAGTAGATGCTGCATTACCTTTGTGCTGAACTTTTTGTCTTTTACCCTGGTTTTAAGTGACAGCACCATTTTATTTCTAGAAGGATCCTTTTGCTTCAAGCAGACCATACCTCTATTTCATGGGTCCCATGGGGGACTAGCCCAATCAAATGGAGGGAAATGACCCTTTTAAAAAAAAATTCACAGAATACAAATAATGAGAAGGTAAAAGCCTGATTGAGGGGCGAGGTTGTTGGTGGAAAAGTCAATGGATGAGCAATAAGTGCTACAAAAGTAAAACCAGTTACAAACTATTCACACAGGGCATCCCCAAATAGCAAACACCAGAACTATGAATGCAGGAGCTCAGTGTTTCCTGCGAAATTTTTTTTGGACTAAAGCACAGAATGTCTCCAATCATGGGAGAAAGAACCAGGATAAAAAGGGTGTGCTGGAGCTCCTCCAGAGTGATTATTCAATTTTCAGTGTGAGCATTTACACTTTAGAAATCAGTGCACACTGCAACTCAGGTTTTGATCTATTGTTTTGTTGATTGTTTAGATTTGAGAAAGTGATGGAAAAGTAATGCATACTTTTAAAAAAAGAGAGTCAATTGTTAAATGTTTACCAGTTCACACCACCACCACCCTAAGACCTCCACCTCCACCAAAGGCAAATCCCTTCTTTTGAATGAATGCATTGGGTTGGAGAATAACCTTTATCTGATTGTTTTTGCCTGTGTACTTAGGGCAGAAGGAATAGGGGAGAGGACGGGAGAGAGAAGGACTAGAGAAGAAAAAGAGGGTAGAAAAGAGAAGAAAAGAGGCGAAGCAGGGAAAATTAGGAGAATAGAGGTGGGAGAGAGATGAGGAGTTAGAGGGTCGGCGGACTAAGAAGGAGGGAAAGAGAAAGAGAAGCAGGGAGAGAGGGAGAAAGAAAAAGGAGAAAAGGGAAAAAGGAGGAGAGGCAAAGTGGAAGAGGGATAGAGGGAGAGAAGAAAAGGGGGGAGGGAAAGGAGAGAGGACAAGGAGGTGAGGAGTGAGAGGGAAGGAGGGAGAGAGAGGGAAAGGGAGAGGGGAGGAGAGAGAGAGAGAGAGAGAGAGAGAGAGAGAGAGAGAGAGAGAGAGAGAGAGAGAGAGAGAGAGAGAGAGAGATGAGAGAGAGAGAGAGAAACAACTGCGCTGAAGTAAAACTGTTCCTTGTTGAATTCTGACAATTCCCTGTAGTGCATTCTAGTTCGATGATGTAAAGTAGTTCGGGTGTGGGAAGCCATACCATGAAGCACAGGAAATAGTTTAAATCTTTTGAAATGTTTTTAAGGTTAAGTAAATGGGGAAATAGCTACAGTCTGATTTGCCAACCCCTTCAGAGTCATTTTTGCTGGCAGCCAATCTTGTTGTCATTTTAGTTCACAGTGCTATGAAAATCACATCCACAGCCCAGGTACTCTGGGCAGAGGATGAGCTTGTTCCCAGCTCCCTCTAGGGCTTTCTTCCTCTGTTACCACTGGAGATAAGTTTCTGAGAATATTGCTAGTGACTGAAATGTGCATGTACCGATAGACAGACAGATGGATGATAGATAGATAGACAGACAGACAGATATGTTGGAGGGGGAGCCTACCTCAGTAGAAAGGGCATTGAATTTGGCATCAGGAGGCCTGGGTTTCAGTCTTGGCTCTAATGTTTATAGCTATGTAATTACGTGAAGTTCACTTAAATTCTCAGTGTTTTTAACCTGCAAGTTGGGGATAATACTCTGACTGCCTCAAAGGGTTATTGTGAGCGAAGGATTAGGGAGTCCAAAAGTTATGTTGAAAATATTAGATATTATTACTAATACAGGGCAGGTGTGATTTTAAGGATCTCCAATGAAACTCTTCGTAGAATCATTAAAATACAAAGGGAGCTGTAAATTTAAGCTATTGATATTTGATAATTACTTTGCTTGTAAGTGTAAAAGTGCTTGGTGAAGGCAGCTCACTGTACTTTGATTTAGAATATGAGCTCTTAATGTAGAGTCAATCAGAAGGTCAACTATTTTGTAGAGCCTGCTTGGATCAGCTGTACTGTTCTCCAAGGTCACCCTGGCAAACATGTTTATAGTACAAAAAGCCTAAAACATAGCAAGATTTCTGCTATGTGGTAGAAGCACTGGATTCAGGGTCAGATTATCTGGGTCCAAATTCCAGCTGCTGCTTATTTTCCATAAAACCTCGGGTAAATTACTTCCCCTCAGGGCCTCAGTTCTCTGTCTGTGCCTTTGCATCTCCATGCCTACAATGTAATTTCTTCTCACCTCCACTTCTTATGAATCCCCAGTTTCCTTCAAGTTCAGGCACCATCTCATACAAGAGACTTTTCCAGTTATAGGTGCTTTCTCCCGTTCCCATAAATTGATTTTGTGTATATTTTGCATATGCAGAATTGTTTAATTTTTGTCTTTGTACCTCCAATACCAAGTATAATTAGGTGCTCACTTAATAAATACTTGATTGCATGATTGATCTATAAAGTTAAAAAGCAGAATTTGGATAAGTGCACTGGGCTTCAAGTCAGGAAGTCCTGTGTTTAAAATCTGCTGACACTTATTAGATGTGAACTAAAGGTTCTAGCGGGTGACTAAAAGGAAGAAAGCATTGTAGGCACAGGAGCAAGTCTATGCAAAGTCATTGAATGTCATCTCCCAGGAGTACCAAATAGGACAGTTTGACTAGAATGTAAAGTTTGAGAAGCGAAGGAGGAACCTAGAGAGATAGTTTGGAACCATGTCATTTAGAGAAACTTATCTTTCATCCTACATCATTGAAGCTTCTTAAACAGGGCAATAACTTCATAAAACCCATGAATGGAGAAGTGGAATCCACTACATAATGTTGCTATCTGATAATCGTTCTAATTAAGTGCTATATGAAGAGGGTTGGAAATAATTGATAAATTAAGTTTGAGGATTATTATCACCAGTAGTTATTGGAGAGTTCATAATTTCCTTACTATGATAACTCCTGGTATGGAAAGTCCATTCCCCAATTCAGATAGTCACCTTCTCTATAGCTTCTAGACTTAGTTGCCTAAGACACTGAGAGGTTAAGTGATGGCCATGGTGAAATATCCAGTATGTGTTATAGTTAAGAATTGAATTCAGGTCTTCCTGATTGCAGGTCTGGCCTTCTCTCCATGATGTCATTTTGCCTCTCTGTTAATATTCTCCCTATGGGGAGCAGTCTAGAATTAACCATAGACAAATGCAGCACAAGTACAAGTGACAGGGAATTTCTCCAAATGAATGGTTTGGGGTATGATTTCAGGCACATGTGGGCAGACACATGAATGTGTGGAGTCCTCTGTGGAGAGAATATACATGTTGACTACTCAGACTCAAGCCTCTTGAAAATGGCCCCAAGGTGGCTTCCCTTGGGCTTATGGATTGTTTCCTGGGTTTCTAAAGATGGTGGGGAGTGGTGCTTATTTCGTATTTTAGTAAAAGCAGACATTTGATTTGACAACTGTAGCTCAGAATGTCCTATTTTTGATAGATTGGGAAGAACTACTCCTCTCAGGATATCATGTGTAATTGAGGATATAAGATATTTTGCTTTTTTTATCAATACATTTTAATTCAGATAATACTTACAAATATGTTATCTTGAAACTAAAATTACAACAAAGCACTAATTCTGAAATACTAATTCAAATTTCAAAATCTTTTGAAAAAAAAAGTTCTTGAACTCAGGGCAAAATAGCTGAATGATGTCTAAATCTAGCTTCTTTTTATTGCCTCAGAATATCAAATCATATACCAAATTAACCAAAAGAATAAAAACAAGAAAATGAACAGAAAGGAAAGAAATCCTTCAGCAGATCTCCCTAGAAAGAAGCACAGAGACTGGAGAATTTAATAATAATGGTTGCTATTTAGTGATTTCAACCATGTCTGACTCTGTGACCCTATTTGGTGCTTTCTTGGCAAAGAGACTGGAGTGATTTGCCATTTTTTTCTCCAGCTCATTTTACAGATAAGGTAACAGGGTTAAGTAACTTGTCGTGGGTCATATGGCTAGTATGTGTCTGAGGTCAGATTTGAACTCACAGACTGATGCCTGAATAAAGATTGGAACATACTTAATTTTCCTTCCTTCCTTCCTTCCTTCCTTCCTTCCTTCCTTCCTTCCTTCCTTCCTTCCTTCCTTCCTTCCTTCCTTCCTTCCTTCCCTTCTTTCTTTCTCTTCTTTCTTCCTTCCTTCCTTCCCTTCTTTCTTTCTCTTCTTTCTTCCTTCCTTCCTTCTTTTTGTAATTCTGCTGGCGCAAAATGAGTAATATGGAAATGTTTTATGTTTGCACATATATAACCTATATCAGATTTCTTACTGAGAAGGGTGGAGTGGGAGGGAGCAACAGATTTTGGAAACAAAACTTTTTATAAAATGTCAAAATTTGTCTTTACATGTAATTGGGGAAAATAAAATATTATTTAAAAAAAAAAGATGAGTCTTCCTTACTCCAGGCCCAACACTCTATCTACTATGCTACCTAATTCCTAAAACAATGATGAAATATATGGGGTAAAAGAATACATGGGAGAATATCCATAAGATGTTAATAATCATATAGTACCTGTATCTAGAAGTCCAGGAAAGAAAATGGCATCACCAGAAAGAATATTACCAAAAAACTCAATGAAGGAAAAATAAATACTAGAATTAAAAAAGAATACTTTTAAGAAGAAGAATCAATACCTTAGAAGAGAACCTAGGAAATCTAAACTAAGAAAAAGACACTTTGGACTGTAGGAGATGGAATCTTTAAATGAAATTATACCAATTCTATATTATAATATTATAATATATTTGAAATTATGTATTAAAGAAAAGTCAAAAGACAGGAAAAATAGAAGATATGAGATATCTACAAGCAAAGATTAATGAGTGATCAGGAATGAAGAAATTAAGGAGAATACAAGATTCATTGTTCCCTAAGAAAATCTTAATGAAACAAAAAGTCTGAATATACTATTTCCAGAAGTTAGAAAATAAAATTTCTCAGAAATATTGGAACCAGAGAGTACTGTAGAGTGCTAGAATGCAAAAGAGAGCAGTAGAGAGAAATTGTAGATTGAACTTACCCAGAATATGGTCCCAAATCTCTAGAACTTCTCACTCAAAAGAAAAAAGTCAAAAACATTTAGGAAGAGTATTTACACATAAGGGAACTCTAGCTTGAACCATTCAGGAATACTCATCATCAAAGAAGTTAAAACAGTAAAACAAAACAAAACAAAAACCGATCACTGTTACTAATATAAAATAAATTTAAAGACTCATTCTGTTAACAACTGATAAATTCTTTTGGGATAATATACCTTGTAGGTCAAGTGTTAAGTATTAAAGAAATGTCTGCTGCTTCCAATAAAATGTATCAAGAAATTAAAGATTAACAAGCAAATTTATGTTAATTTATAATGTAAATATAAATACATAATTGATAATGTAAATTCCAAAATGGAATTTGAGGGGAAGAGTGTTAACTTCCACAAGAGAAAATATTTTTAAGCACTTTATCAAATCCATTTGCATACTGTGTGCTACCTGTGCTGTAGTCATTCCTTCACTTAACTGCTTCTAGACACAGACAAGATTTCTGTATATTACCTCATTTGAATGTCACATGAACTCTATGAGGTAAGGACTATAGATATTATTATCTATCATTTTACATATGAGGAAACTGTTGTTTAATGGTTAAATGAGGTTCATTTAGTCACATACTATTCATCAAAACTCATCACTTGAGGAAGTAAGATGGTAAAATAGGGACTTGCTTGAACTCTCCCCCAAACCCTTCTAAATACCTGTAAAAATGACTTTAAAAATTCCACAACAGCAGAACCGACGAAAGAATAGACCAAGACAACCTGGAAGATAGACAGGAAAGTCTATTGCACCAGTCTGAGAAAAGAATGCAGTCCAGCGTGGGCCATGCTGGCACAGACCAGCACTTAACAAATCTGGAGCAGGCCTCGGCACAGAATCATTGGCAGCTGTGGCAATTTACAGACTTCTCAACCCACAAACAGCAAAGACAATTCAGAAGGTCAATAGAAAAGTTTGGTCAGACCTGGGTCCTGGGGAGATTTGGAGCACTGGTGTGATGGAGCTTGTGGTGGTGGTGGAGGGGGAATCATCCTCACAGTACCAAGTCAGAAAAGAGTGCTTGTGCTCACCTGCAGACCAAAACACAGTCCATGAGAGGAGTAAACACCTTTCCTTTGACTATACCACCTTGGAAAAACTGAAAATTTGCAGGTCCCTAGAAATATCCTGGAAACAGCTGCACAAAACTCCTGAAGCTTAGGACAGTATACCCTCCATAATGGAAGTGGAGTCCAGTCTTAACAAAGGTAAAAAGTCAAGTAAGTGCCTGAGAAAATGAGCAAATAGTGGGGAAAAAATCAGACTGTAGGATCTTTCTTTGGTGACAAGAAAGATCAAAACGTACAACCAGAAGAACACAACAAAGTCAAAGTTCATACATCCAAAACGTCTAAGAAAAATATGAATTGGCTGTAAGCCAAGAAAGAGCTCAAAAAGAATTTTGAAAATCAAGTAAGAGAAGTAGACAAAAAGTTGGGAAGAGAAATGAGAGTGATACAAGAAAATCATGAAAAATGAGTCAACTGCTTGCTAAAGGAGACCCAAAAACTGCTGAAGCAAATAACACCTTTAAAAATAGACTAACCCAAATAGTAAAAGAAGTCCAAAAAGCCAATGAGAAGAATGCTTTAAAAAGCAGAATGGGTCAAATGGAAAAGGAGGTCCAAAAATCTCACTGAAGAAAATAATTCCTTAAAAATTAGAATAGAGCAAATCGAGACTAATGACTTTATGAGAAACCAAGAAACTATAAAACAAAACTAAAAGAATGAAAAAATAGAAGACAATGTGAAATATTTCATGAAAAAACTACTGACTTGTAAAATAGAAAGGGAATTTAAAAATTATTGGATTACCTGAAAGTCATGATGAAAAAAGAACCTAGACATCATCTTTCAAGAAATTATCAAGGAAAACTGCCTGATATTCTAGAACCAGGGGGTAAAATAGAAATTTAAAGAACCCAACGATCACTCTCTGAAAGAGATCTCAAAAGAAAAACTCCTAGGAATATTGTAACCAAATTCCAGAGTTCCCAGGGTCAAGGAGAAAATATTCCAAGCAGCCAGAAAGAAACGATTCAAGTATTGTGGAAAGACAATCAGGATGACCCAAGATTTAGCAGGTTTTACATTAAGGGTTCAGAGGGCTTGGAATATGAGGGTCAGAGGGCTTGGAATATGGTCAAAGGATTAAAACCAAGAATCACCTACCCATCAAAACTAAGTGAGATCCTTTAGGGAAAAAATGGACATTCAATGAAATAGAGGAGTTTTAAGCATTTTTTAAAAATTAATTTATTTACTTTTAAGTTTCAACATTCATTTTTCACAAGATTTTGATTTCCAAATTTTCTCCCCATCTCTCCCCTTCCCCCACCCTAAGACACCATACATTCTGATTACCCCTTCCCCCAATCTGCCTTCTATCTTCTATCACACCCCTCCCTTCCCTTATCCCCATCTTCTCTCTTTTCTTGTAGGGCAACATAGATTTCTATACCCCATTACCTGTATTTCTTATTTCCCAGTTGCATGCAAAAACAATTCTCAGCATTTGCTCCTAAAACTTAGAGTTCCAACTTCTCTCCCTTCCTCCTTCCCCACACATCCCCATTGTGAAGGCAAGCAATTCAATATAGGTTATACATGTGTACTTATGAAAAAAGATTTCCATAACAGTCATGTTGTAAAAGACTAACTATATTTCCCTCCATTCTATCCTGTCCCCCATTTATTCTATTCTCTCTTCTGTCCTTGTCCCTCCCCAAAAGTGTTTACTTCTGATGAGTCCCTCTTCCCATTTGCCCTCCTTTATATCATCTCCCCCCCACCCCACTTATCCCCTTCTCCCGTACTTTCTTGTAGCATAAGACAGATTGTCATACCAAATTGAGTGTGCATGTTATTCCCTCCTTGAGCCAAATATGATGACAGTAAGCTTCACTTTTTCCTGCTCACCTCCCCACTTTCCCCCTCCATTGAAAAAGCTTTCCCTTGCCACTTTTATGAGAGATAATTTGCTCCATTCCATTTTTCCCTTGCTCCTTTTCCCAATATATTCTTCTCTCACCACTTAATTTTATTTTTTTGGATATCATCCCATCCTATTCAATTCACCCTGTGTCTTCTGCATATATATATATATATATATATATATATATATATATATATATATATATATATATATATATATATATATATATATATATACCCTCCAACTACCCAAATACTGAGAAAAGTCTCAAGAGTTACAAATATTATCTTTCCATGTAGGAATGTAAACAGTTCAACTTTATTAAGTCCCTTATGATTTCCTGTTTACCTCTTTTATGCTCCTCTTGATTCTTGTGTTTGAAAGTCAAATTTTCTATTCTGCTATGGTCTTTAATAGTTGAAAGTCCTCTATTTCATTGAAGGACCATTTTTTCCACTGAAGTATTATGCTCAGTTTTGCTGGGTAGGTGATTCTTGGTTTTAAACCTAGTTCCTTTGACTTCTGGAATATCATATTCCAAGACCTTTGATCTTTTAATGTAGAAGCTGCTAGATCTTGTATTATCTTGATTGTATTTCCACATTATTTGAATTGTTTCTTTCTGGCTGCTTGCAATATTTTCTCCTTGACCTGGAAACTCTGGAATCTGACTACAATATTCCTAGGATCTCTTTCAGGAGGTGATTGGTGGATTCTCTCAGTATTTATTTTACCCTCTAGTTCTAGAATATCAGAGCAGTTTTCCTTGATAATTTCATGAAAGATTATGTCTAGACTCTTTTTTTTCATCATGACTTTCAGGTAGCCCCATAATTTTTAAATTGTCTCTCCTGGACCTATTTTCCAGGTCAGTTGTTTTTCCAGTGAGACATCTCACATTGTCTCTAATTTTTTCATTCTTTTGTTTTCGTTTTGTAATTTTTTGGTTTCTCATAAAGTCATTAGCTTCCATTTGTTCCATTCGAATTTTAAAGAACTATTTTCTTCAGTGAGCTATTGAGCCTCCTTTTCCATTTGACTGATTCTGCTTTTTAAAGTATTTTTTTCTCCTCATTGACTTTTTGGACCTTTTTTTGCCATTAGGGTTAATCTATTTTTAAAGGTGTTATTTTTCTTTAGCATTTTTGGGGGGTCTCCTTTAGCAAGGTGTTGACTCACTTTTCATGATTCTCTTGCATTGTTCTCATTTCTCTTCCCAATTTTTCTTCCACCTCTTTTAGTTGATTTTCAAAATCTCCTTTGAGCTTTTCCATGGCCTGAGACCACTGCAAATTTATTTTTGAGGTTTTGGGTGAAGAAATCTTCACTTTGATGCCTTTCTCTGATGGTATGCTTTGCTCTTCCTCATTTGAAGGGATGGAGGAAAATACCTGTTCACCAAGAAAGTAACCTCCTATAGTCTTATTTTTTTCCCTTTTTGGGGCATTTTTCCAGTCAGTTACTTGACTTTTGAGTCCTTTGTCAAGTGGAGGCTATACTCCAGGGACCTGTAAGTTCTCAGTTCCTCCAAGGTGGCACAGTCAAGGGAGAAGAGTTCACTCCTCTCCTGGCCTGCTCTCTTGTCTGGGATTAATCACAAGCTTTTCTGCCTGGGATCTGTGTGTAGGGTTCCCTCTCCACAGGGCAGGGGAGTTCCATAGCAGTCATCTGCCTCTGTCGGACCCTAGATCAGCCAGGGCAGCTGAGAGACAAGGTGGGACCCAGAGAGGTTTCCCTTGGCAGGGCTTAGGTCCCAGGGGGCCAGCCTGGATGCCTCACAAACAGAAGCAGGTGTGTGGCTTTACACATCTCCAGCTCCACCATGCCAGTGCTCCTCCACACCCCAGGGCTGCCACTCAGGACTGAGATTCAGATCAGCCACTTAATTCCCTTAGGTATTTAGGCTGAGGGCTCCAAAAATGGATGCTGCAACTGCCTGGGGCTGGGACTAGGGCAAAACCCTGCTCGCTACTCACCTAGGTGAAAGAACTTTCTTACTGACCTTTGAAGCTCTCTCTTATGTTTGTGGATTGAGGAATCCGGGAACTGTAGCTGCTACCTGGGATTCCATGCCCTGAAACCTGCTGTAGTCCTGAACCTGCTGCAATATGCAGCTACACTCTGTGGGCTGTGCTCCACTCTGAGCCTGGTGCAATAGAACTTTCCTGTTGGTCTTCCAGGCTGCCTTTGGCTGGAAATCTCTTTCACTCTGTCGTTTTGTGGCTTCTGCTGCTCTAGAATTTATTTAGAGTCATTTTTTACAAGTATTTTATGGGCTTTGGGGGGAGAGCCATAGCAGGTCCATCCTTCTACTCCAGCATCTTGGCTCAGCCCCCCAATCCTTTTTCAAGCATTCTTGATGAAAAGACCAGTGTTGAGTTTGACTTTCAAATACAATTTTCAAATACAAGAATCAAGAGAAACATGAAAAGTTAAACAGGAAAGAGAAATCATAACAGATTTATTAATTTTTACTCATGATACTTTTCTCAATATTAGGGTAGTTGGAGGGAGTATATCTGACAGAGGGCACAGGGTGAGTTGAATATAAAGGGATGATATCTGAAAAATAAATTAAGGGATGAGAAAGGAATATATTGGGAAAAGGAGAAAGGGAGAGGTAAAATGGGGTAAATTGTCTCATATAAAAGAGACAAGAAAACTTTTACAGTGTGGGGGAAGAGGGGAAGATGAGTAGGAATGAATGAACGTTTCATCAGATTTGGTTTAAGGAAGGGAAAACATACACACTCAATTGGGTGTGAAAATTTATCTTACCCTACAGGAAAATAGGAGGGAAAGGGGAGATGATAGAAGGGAGGGCTAAAGGGAGGAGAGGGAGGCTCAGATTCAGTTCAACTCAGACTCTGTCTAGCTGAGGTTCTATCTGTCTCTCTTGTTAATACAAATGCTTAGGCTCCTTAAGACTCAACCTAATATGGTAAATCCTTAATAAACTTTGTTTTTATTTTACTTTAAAGCAAGGGAGGAGGGGGTAATCAGAAGGAAACACTTTTGAGGAGGGACAGGGTCAAAGGAGACAATAGAATAAATGAGGGGCAGGATAGGATGGAGGGAAATATAGTTAGTCTTTCACAGCATGATGGTTATAGAAGTGCTTTGCATGACTATATTGTATAACCTATATTGTATTGCTTGCCTCTCAATGAGAGTGGATGAGAGTGGAGGAAAGGGGAGAATGAGCTCAAAGTTTTCAAAATGAATGTTAAAAATTGTTTTTACATGCAACTGGGAAATAAGATACATAGGTAATGCTATATAGAAATCTCTCTTGCCCTACAGGAAAATAGAAGGGAAAGGAATAAGAAAAGGGGGTGGGGTGATAGAAGGGAGGGCAGATTGGAGGAAGGGTAATCAGAATGCCCACTGTCTTGGGGTGGTATAGGAGAGAGATGGGGAGAAAATTTGGAACTCAAAATCTTGTGGAAGTGAATGTTGAAAACTAAAAACAAATTAAGTAATAAAAAAGTCATCATTTGAATTCAGGTTCTGACTCTTAAGTTCAGTATTCAGTCTAATGACCTCCTTTGTTCTCATAAAGGAGTTCATTAAGTACTTCAGAAACTTATCTTAAACTTGTCAAATATGTCTTGATACTCTTTCTTCCCCTCCTCCTCCCAAATAAGGGATGTTTTCCTCTCATTCTGTCCTCACTCCAGAATAAAACACCAGGGAAATCACAAAAACAGAACTTAGGTAAGCCTTATGTCCATAGTTGGGCAGGTGAGTTGTCCCCTGATGCATGTTGCTACCTCTCCACTTCCCAGGGTACTTAGTATTCTCTATGGGCATTTGATATGGGACAGGTTTTATTTCCTCCACAACAGAAACAGTAAAATATGCAAAGACCTTACAGATAAAAATGTAGGAAAAACAAAACGTTGAAATTAAACAATCAAACGAAAACACTCTATTATATATTATTGTGTATTATGGTTACTTTTGTGTCTTATCTACCAATAGACTCTAAGCTCCAGGAAAGCAGGGAGTATTTTATCTAAATTTTTGTAACATCCATTGTGCTTAGGACAATGATCTGTACATAGCAGTTATTTCATAAGTATTTTGGTGTGAATTAGTGAACCAGTGACTTGCAGAAAGACAGTGACTTTTGTGCGGTTTTGTAGTCAAAATAAACCTCTGTGGACGTCCTACATGTACAAAAATTTCTGCTGCCTCTACATATCTCATTGCAAAAAGAGGTTGTTTGGCAATAGTTTTTAACTATTTTCTTGGGTTGCTACGTACATTTTTAAAAATTAAACTATTTCTTTTAATATATTTTAAAATTGCTACTTTTTACTAACAAAATACTATTTTTCCTGAGTTCATCAGATTTTCTGTATTTAACAGTTTAGTTATTTTACCTACTTGCTTCTTAAATTGTTGTTGGTTTGCTTTTCATTCTCGAAGACGACCATGACATCAAGACGATGAGATGACTTGCAGTTGACTTTGATTTGAGTGGGGGAGGGCTGTGCAAGGTCACCAACCTCGCTTTCTTCTCCTGAGCCATCTGGGTCCAGTGACCTGATATTCATCAGGACAACTGGAGATGGCTCAGAAGAGAAGTCTTTTCATTCTTAAATTACTAAAACTGCAAAAAAGAACTGTGTCATAGGTCATTATACAGTTAAAGTGGAACAGTGAAAGGAATGATAGATTTGGAATGGAGGAATTATAGATTTAGAATTGTAAGGGACCTCAGAGGCCATCTAATCCAATAGCCATCGTTGCATAATTGAGGAAAGCCCATGGGTCCTTGGTTTGATTTCATGGGTTCTGTAAATTTGGATGGGTAAAAAAATCACATCTTTATTTTCACTAACTTCTAACTGAAATTTAGAATGTTCTTCAATGAGGAATGTAGGTTACAAACTGCAGCAAATCAGCAGTATCTCTGATTCTCTCACTTATAGAAATCATAGATATTGTGATATTGTATTACAGTTGCAGATTTGTTAAAATAGCATTTATATGTTTCACTAGGTCAGTATTACTATAGTTACTAACTTGCTAAAAATCTGGTGAGATTGTACTTCATTTGTCTTTTTATCTATGGTCTTTAATTATAATTGGTTTCCTTCAGAATCCTATATAATTGATGGTTTTTTTTTTTACATTTAAAAACCCAAGAAAGAATCTAAAAACTTCACCAGAATGCCAAAGGGGTCCATGACTCAAAAATGGTTAAGAGCCTCTGAACTAGAGGACTTTTTAGGCACTCTTCCTAAATGTATTCTATGAAAGGGGTGGTGCCTTCTGATAAAAAAGAGGGTAATAAAAGTGAATGAGCTTCGCTGTTATTCCACCTCCAACTATCTAAAAGAATTTGGAGGAAACTGTAACCCTTCTGCTCCAGTTCCGTCTGCCCCCATCTTCAAAATGAATGTGAACTCTCTTGTCTGAACTACATGGGATGTAATGGGCTCCCAGATTTGGTGCCTATTAGCATAGAGGATGTGCAGGAGTATTCCATTGGGAGGTATGTTAAGAAAAGAATTCTGATATCTATTTTTAACTTCCCTGCAAAGTCATAATTTAAATACCATGTTCTAAACACCTGTTTCAATGGGATTGAGGAATCATACTCTATGTTTCAAATGGGATTGAGGAATCATACTCTATGAAGTCTTGAGAAATTTATATCTTATCAAATTTTGCTGTGTCTGTATGAGAGAGAGAGAGAGAGAGAGAGAGAGAGAGAGAGAGAGAGAGAGAGAGAGAGAGAGAGAGAGAGAGAGAGATTTTGCTCAAACATTATTAGTGTTAATGCATTTTTTTCTGACATAAGGTTCAGGAGTTGGATTTTAAGATATTATTCTTGCAATATCCTTTTCTTGGCAAGGAAGAGGTGATTTAGATGGCTCAAATGCCAAAATTTAGCTTTAGGGCATGATTAAGGCAGATCTGAAAATAGGCCTGTGATGATTCCACGTCCCAGACCAAATACAAAAAAACCTTTTCAATCAATAGTAAGCAGGAAGAAAATGTCCACGGTGTATGTGACATGGAAAATGGATTTGTTTAAGGCTCATTTCCTTTTGTAGTTATCTGGATAGACCACAAGTTCAAAATTTCAGCCCCACACAAAGATACAAATACAATAAAATTTGATACTTTGGAAAGTTTATTCCAGTATAAAAAGCCCCTCTTTAAATGATTCAGACTTATTGGAATTTAAAGCCAAATTCTCAGACCTGTGACTACAAATTCACAAAACACACACACACACACACACACAAATATGTGGTCACTTTCTGTCTTCTCGTATCAGAATCATCTTTTTAAGAAAATGGATATATTAGAATCCACAAAGGAAGAATAAAGCATACCTTTTTTTATTTTTCAGTATAGAATTAAAGAATTATTAATTATAGTAAAAATGTGTGTTCCTTAACTTATTAATTGTCATCTGGCAAGTTTCTGGCTGATACCATTTCAAAATGATCTTTTTGAGAGTTAAAATATGCATATTTCTTTTTCGGTTATTAGTCATTCAGCTGATCATTTAAGAAAAATATTGAGGTTTGCCTTTTTTTCATTCTTTTGGGTCCCGCCCTGTGACTTTATTAATCAAGGGAACTCTGGGAAGGGATGTATTTCCTAGCAATTCAGGTTACCCGGTCACATAGCTTGTATGTGTCAGTGAAGGATTTGAATACAAGTCTTTCTTACTCTCCCTTTATCCACTAGGCAAACCTACCTTTCTTGACATGCACTAATTTATGACCCTTTATTTAAGTTTGGATGATTGACTCAAAGCAATTAAACCTAACTCCTTATTACATAATTATCTAAGAAAGATCCATAGTGAAATGCAAAATGACATTTTTTTATATTTCAAAAAAGAAGTGCTAGTATTTAAAGTTTATGAACAATCTTTTTTTTTCTATGACTATACTTCAAATTTAAATGCAATCTGATAAAACAACATTTGTAAGTATTTTTAGCAGGAATTTTGGTCCAATTGCCCAAGAGGTAACTAAAAATTAGTTTGTGATATGAAGCACTGCTTAGTTTGCCAACTTCAGAGAGTTATCTAGGTATTAAACTCCAGACTATTATTGTTAATGTTAATTCTAATGGAATTACCTGATAACTATGGTTGTCATCCTTTTTATAATGTCATAGTTGTGTAGCTACTATTTTTCACATGTCTTCCCTAATTAAACCCTTTTTGACTTTCTCTATTACCTCTATGAATAGAAAGCTTAGATCTGTTTCAAATGAAGGTATGTTTAAATCTGGTTGAATGCCTTTTAAAAAATAATTATTTCTATTCAGTGAATGTCAGGTTTATTCCCATGCCCCAGAAGAAACTGTATATCAAATAAAGAGGACCAAAATTTGATTCAGGCTAGAATCAAATATAAGCATTGTTTAAAAGATAAACAAAGTTCACTTTGACCTGAAACAGACTCAAGTTCAAAAACATAAACCTGTAAGAAATTATGTCAATTGCACCACTACCAGACGTGGCTTAAAGTGTGCTAGTACATGGAGATGCCCCTCATCCTACACATTCATCAGTAGACAACTTCTATATCCATACAGAGATAAGTATGCAACAGAAACTTTGGTATTTCATAGCGGGCGGTCATTTTAATTTCCTCTAATGTTTCAGCAATTATTTTTTATGAACATTTTGATCTTCTAGGGGGAGTGTGTGAGAGGTTCAGTTTGTTTTTATTTCTGAGTTCTTATATGAAGTTCCATATTGACTAACTGTGAGAAATCAAATCAAATCCAAGCTATTGCCTGGAAAACTAACAGGTCCAAAATTAATATCCATATGGAAGGATGCTTTGGTTCAATTAAGAATGGATTAAAATAATCATGACATTATTTACATATTTTTAATAATAATAATACGAGTTTACATTTAGATTATTCCTTTAGATCAGGGTATTCTTAACCTTTTTTGTATCATGGATTCCCTGTGTGGTCTGATGGAGCCTACAAACCCCTTCTTAGAATAATGTTTTCAGATGCATAAAAATAAAAATACATGGGATTACTAAATATCAATTAGTTTGAATTACAGTTCCCATAATAGATTGAAAACAAATTCATGGACTTCAGGTGAAGAAACCATAATGTAGTTTTCAAGCTTCTTTCAGATCTGTTATCTCATTTAAACCTCACACCAACTGAATATCCATTTTGTAGCTTATAAGAATTTGAAACTGTGACTATAACAAAGACCTCATCTTTCCCATCTGTTGGTCACTATGCCAATTATACGAGACCTGGTTCTTGAAGAACCAACCATGTTTGGAAAAGGCAGGAGCCTAGTCTTAGGCATTAGAAGAATACCATTTCCATGCTCTTTGCCCTCAGGCTTTGTTTGGATCTCCAAATTATTTGCCTATTGTATCATCATTTTTTTTCCTGCTTTGAATAAAAAACATTTTTTAAAGTGACCATTCACTGTGAGCTCTCTCTAATCTTCCTGTCTTCATCTTGAAACCCCTTTTTATCATTCCTCAGTCTGAGAGAATTGGTCAACCTTTACCCTTATGAAGGTCAACCCCTCTACACAAGCCCATGATCATGATTCCCTACACGATTTCCTCTGTGATCCCATCAGCTTCTCCAACAAATTGTCCTCTTTCTCTGTCTTCAATCTCTATTTATTCCTTCCCTATTGCCTTCAGCATTGCCTTTACACATGCCTGTCTCCCTTATCTTTAAAAAAAAAATACTAGCTCATCAAGCTATCAGCCTATACATCTCTTTCCTAGAAAAACTTCTTACATTTGCTGCCTCCATTTCCTTACCACTCTCTCACTCTTCATCCCTTTACAATTTTACTTCTGATGTTATCATTCAATTGAAATTGCTCTCTCTAAAGTTCCCAATGATTTGTTCTCTCTCTCTCTGTTTCTGTCTCTCTGTCTGTCTGTCTGTCTCTCTCTCTCTCTCTCTCACACACACACACACACACACACACACGTTTACTACTTTGTATTGTCCTTTGCTGGCCTGTCATCCACATTGCATCCCCTAACTTCAGATGAACCTCAAGGCTCCTGTCCTAGGCCCTCTTCTTGACTGTCTTTACTCTCTGAGTGACCTCATTAGGCATGAGGTCTCTATATAAATGACTCCCAGATCTTTCCATCCAAACACGGTCTCACTCCTTAACTCCAGAACTGCGTCACAAACTATTACTTGTCACAACCTGGATTATTAGGGACATCTCTAATTTTTGCTGTTGCTTAGTTATTTCTGTTGTGTCTGACTATTCATCAGCACCACCAGGATTTTCTCAATCCCCTCAACTGCTTCCCTTCTTCAATGCTTTCTATTTAACTGCCTTTTATTTATTATGCATTTATTCTATATATACATTTATTTTATATGTGCATATATGTAATATACAGGTATATATATATATGTACACACACATTTTCCTCAATATACAATAACCTCCATGATAATGGAGATTAATTTGATAAAAAAATCCATGTATCTCGTTGCTTTGCACAGTGGGCACATTCATAGTAGGCACTTGATATATGCTTTTTGATCCATTGATTTACTGACTGATGAGAAGGGATGTGACATGATCAAGGATGTATGGGACTGGAAAAGGAGGTGGATCATTCATATATAAAGATGTGGGTGACCTGAGTACTGTGTTGGCACCTTACAATCTTGGAAGAAACAAAGGAAGACCACTAGTGCACTGGGATTTATTAAAAGATACTGCTGAAAATGATACAGGGTGGGAATGCACAGAAAGGTTGTGATCTGTACCAGTGAGGGAGCACACGCATGAATGCATGAGGTCACAGAACCATCTAGGCATCTGTATATCATTATTAGAACTTTCAATCTTTGTGTTTAAGAAGTATTTCAGGATTTAAGATTTCTTAAGAACTCTGTGATTCATTATGGTTTTTTTTCCAAGAAACTTCATAACATCCTTGTGGTGGTAGATAGAAAATACTGTCACCTTCATTTGATAGATAAGAGGAATTTAAAGAGCTTCCCTAAGGTCACACCTGCACACAAAATCCAGCCTCACAAACAGAAACAGAACATAGTTTTGGTGACTTCCAGCCTCTTGCCTTTTCATTAGAGCACAATTTATTGAGGTCTTCATTAAAAATAAAGTATATATAAATTCAAATATAAACCAAGACCAGGCAGACTATGCTGGCACATGCTTATATGAAAGAAAACCATTTTAAAAGGGGATCTGGAAGAATTTCTTCTGGAGATTTCTTTTTAATTATGTAAAAATCATGTAGAATGTTTATTTTTAGAATTAAACTTTGCACAGTTGGACAAGTTAAGAGGCAACACCAATTGTTAAACTGCCACTAAGTGCGCCTGCAGTAATCCAGGCCTTCGTAGTCCCCACACCTGGGTGAGTGTAGGCTCCTCCTAGGTGTTCTCCCAGCCTCTGCTTTCTCCCTGTTTTTCGACATGCCGCTCAGGACTTGAACAAAATTTTCCCCTCAAATGCCATTTTTGTCACTTTATTCTCCTTCTTGAAACCCAGATTGGTTTTGCTGCTTAACACAACTATTATTAATGGTATAAAAAAGAACAGAATTAACTATCCAGATAAGTAAATTAAAGTAGGGATTGAAGCGAGGTTGGGAATTGGATATGTGGGAAAGAGAAAGGCATTCTGTCAGTATGAGCCAAAGAATTGGGAAAGGAGTGTGGTATCTTGAAAGTAAAGTGATATCAAATTGTTCTTGTTAGGAAAGATGAGGATTTGAAAACAGGTAGATAGAATGGTGCTCAATTATTAAAGGGTTGAAAAAAAAAGCAGATTCTGGAATTTGGACTATATCATGGGGCATATATTTCTGAATAGGCTTTCTTCTCCTTTTCCTATAAGGGTTATTTTAGTGCAAGTAACAAGCATTAATTAGGCAGCTACTGTATACTAGGAATACAAAGAAAAAAATGAAAATATCGTCTGCCCCTAAGTGGTTTACATTCTACAGGGGGAGAGAAGAATACATATAAGGCAGGAATGTACAGGTAAACGAATAACAATTGACTCTCAAAGGAAAAAAATGTAATAGGACACACCTTTTAAAAAAATTCCATTTGTTACATTATGAGTTCCAAGTTGTCTCCCTCCCTCCTTCCTTCCCTCACAACCCTGCCCTAGAGAAGGCCAATATTTGATATAGGCTTATGTGGAACCATACAGTACCTGCTTCCATATATCAGTTCTTCCTCTGGGGATGAATAGCACTGTCCTTTCTAAGTCCTTTGTAGTTGATTTGAATGTTCATTTTACTCAAAATAGTTTAGTTATTCACAGTTAGTCTTCAAACATTGTTTTACGGAATACAATGTTGTCACAGTTTTGCTCGTGTTGCTCTGCATTATTTCCTGCAAGTCTTTCCATGTTTTTCTAAAATCAACCTGCTCATCATTTCTTATAGCACTGTAGTATTCTAATGTAATTATATACTACAACTTTAAGCCATTTCCTAATTCAGAAGTTCCCAAACTTATTTGGCCTACTGCCCCCGCTTTTAAAAAAATATTCAGTGTCCTTCCTACAGAAATCTACTTTTTTGGGGGCTGTTTCTTTTTAATTTGTGTCATTTCAAAAAAGTATATTAATTTTTTTAAATGATGCATCTTAAATTTAATAATTTATTGTAAATTTTTGAGTTTTAAATTTTGATGATGCAATATTGCATCATGTGACCATATAGTATCATATTGTAAACAAGTCATTACAGGCACATACTCCTGCTGACGTATGTTGGACTTCCTGACAATGGGCTACATATTCACCTGCCAATACTTGCTTGTTAAGACCTGTCAGTGGACTTGACCACTGATGGGTTATAACTTACATTTTGTGTGTTTGGAAAATAATATAATCATTACAACTTTAACTCTATTACACAATAGATGAAACATGTATGAAAAGTTTTTCAAGATTTTGTTATCTTTTCTTCTTTCCTTATGCTTCCACTGCCCCCTTATTTTTTTTTGATGCCCTCCAGTTGCACCTGAGGTGATTATCAATCCCTCCATCATTCCAGTGCCCTCCAGGGAGTGGTATTGACTACTTTGGGAACCTATGCCTTAAGTGATAGGCAGTCCCTCAATTTTCAGTTCTTTGCCACCACAAACAGAGCTGCTATAAATATTTTAGAATGTATAGGTTCTTTTCTTCCCCCCAATCACCTTGGGAAAGAGGCTAAATAGTGGCATTGCTAGGACAAAGGGAACACACAGTTTTAAACTCCTTGGGCAAAATTCCTGATTACTCTTCAATGTGTTTGGATCAGTTTACAATTCTACCAACAGTATTTCAAGTGTTTCAGTGTCTTGATTTTTCCACATCCCCTCCAACATCTGTCATTTATCTTTCTTATCATTTTAACCTATCTGATAGGTGTGATGGTACCTGTAAGTTGTTTTAATTTACATTTTTCTAATCAATAGTGATTTAGAACATTTTTTATCTTATGACCATATATAGCTTTAATTTCTTCTTCCAAAAACTCCATGTTTATATCCTTTGACCATTTATCAATTGGGGAATGACTCACATTCTTATTAATTCAACAAAGTTCTCTATGTATTTGAGATATAAGCCATTCCTCTGAAAAATGTCTATAATATTTCCCTACCTCCAATTTTCTACTTTCCTTCTAATCTTGACTACATTTCTTTTACTTATACAAAAATTTTTAATAGAACATAATAAAATGATTAATTTTATATCTTACAATGTTTTTTTATCTCTTATTTATTCATAAATTCTTCTATCCATAAATCTTATGAGTAATTTGTTCTCTATTCTTCTGATTTACTTAAGATATCTTCCTCTTTGTTTAGTCTATGTATTGCATTTAACCTTATCTTGATAGTGTAAGATATTAGTTTATATCTAGTTTCTGCCAGACAGCTTTCCAGTTTTCCAAGTAATTTTTCCCAAGTACTGAGTTTTTATTCCAAAAGCTTACATTTTTACATTTATCAAACACAATATTACTATAATCATTTACTACTATGTATTATATGCCTATTCTATTTTACTGATCCACCATTCTATTTCTTAGCCATTACTAGATAGTTTTGATAATTACTACCTTATGATATAGTTTATGATACTGCTAGAACTCCTTCCTTTTCATTTTTCATTAGTTTCTTTGATATTCAGGATTCTTTGTTCTTCCAAATGAATTTTATTATTTTTCTTAGATCAACAAAATAAATTTTGGTAGTTTAATTGGAATGGCACTGAATAAGTAGATTAGTTTAGATGTAATTGACATTTTTATTTTATTTGTTTGGCCAACCCATGAACAATTAATATTTCTCCAATTATTTAAATCTGACTTTATTTGTATAAAAAGTGTTTTATAATTATGTTCATATCATTCCTGGGTTTGTCTTAGGAGGTACACTTCCAAGTATTTTATATTGCCCGTGGTCATATTAAATGAAATATCTATTCCTATCTCCTCTTGCAGGCTTTTGTTGATGACATTTAGAAATGTTGATGATGTATGTGGATTTATTTTATGGCCTGCAACTTTGCTAAAAATGATTTAAATGTTTCAACTAATTTTTTAGTTGAATCTTTAGGATCCAAGTACACCATTATATCATCTGCAAAAAAGAAATAGTTTTACTTCCTCATTGCCCATTTTGATTCCTTCAATTTCTTTTTCTTCTCTTATTGTTATTGCTAGCATTTCTGGTAAAACATTGAATAATATTGATGATAATGGGCATTCTGGTTTAACTCCTGGTATTATTAGGAAAGCTTCTAGCGTAAGACACACACACACACACAGACACATACATGCACACACAGACATACACACACACACACACACACCCCTATATATACATATATAGCTTGCCAATGGTTTTAGGTAGATGCTTTTTATCATTTCAAGGAAAAACCTATTTATATCTATGCTTTCAAGTGTTTTTTTAAAATAGGAATGAGTATTATACTTTGTCAAAAGCATTTTCTGTATCTATTGAAATAAGCATATGATTCTTGTTGCTTCTGTTATTGTTATAATCCAATTAGTTTTCCTTATATTGAATCATCCCTCCATTCCTGGTATAAATCTCACTTGGTCGCAATGTATACTCTTTGTGATATATTGATGTAGTCTCTTATAGAATACTGTATATAGGATTTTTGCATCCATATTCATTAATGAAATTGGTTTATAACATTTATTCTCTGGTGTTTCTTCTCCTCCTGGTTTAGGTATTGGCACCATGTTTGTTTCATAAAAGGAGTTTAGTAGGACTCTCTCTTTGCTTATTATTCCATATAATTTATTTGATACTGGAATGTTAAGTAGAATTTATTTAAAAATCCATCTGACCCTGATGTTTTTTCCTGAGCTCACTTATAGCCTGTTCAATTTCTTTTTTCTAAAACAGGTTTATTTAGATATTCTACCTCCTTTTATGCTAATCAGGGTAGTTTATATTTTAGTAAGTATTCACATTAAATCATTAGATTTATTTGCATATAATTGGGCAAAAGAACTCCTATCAGTTGCTTTAACTTCCTCTTCACTGGGAGTGAATTCACCCTTTTCATTTTAGATACTTGTGATTTGATTTTCTTCTCTCTTTTTTAATCATATTAACCAAAGGTTTAGTGATTTTGTTGGGTTTTTTTTTCATAAAATCAGCTCCCAGTTTTATTTACTAATTCAATAGTTTTCTTATATTCAGTTTTACTCATCTCACCTTTAATTTTCAGGATTTCCAATTTTGTGTTCAACTGAGGATTTTTAATTTGTTCTTTTTCTAGTTTTTTTTTTTAATGGCATACCCAATTCATTGATCTGCTCTTTCTCTATTTTATTGAACATATCTTTAATTGAATCTGCATGTTATCATTTTCTTCATCGCTTTCTTGAATCTAGATAATCCACACAGCAATAAATCTAGCCTTGATTTGAAGTACTTGCCAATTTCTGAGATGTAAATGCTCACACTGAAAGTTTACCAAAGGATTATCAAAGAGCATGCTCAGCTAGCTCTGTCACACCCCGGCATGAGACAAGTAAAATATAAAATACATGTAAAGCAAATATGAAGTAATATGGGGAGTGGGGATCCCTAACAACTGGAACGATAAAGAGATAAGGATAAGGATAAGGCTTTATGTAGAAGGTGACACTTAAATTCAGCCTTGAATACAAGTAGTTTGTGGGAAGTGAAAGTGAGAGCCAGGAACTGTTCTAAGTGAGAGAAATACAGAGACAAAAATGAAATAATCCCATCCTTTGAGGATCTTAGAGTCCATAGAGGTACTTCATGAATTTACCTAAAAACCCTTCTTGAGACGGTTTATATTTTCATCCTGAAAACTCTAGTAGATATTTACAACTGTTTATTTATTAAGCTCTGTGTAAATAACTGTGGAATATAGTGTCTTACCTTAGGTAAGTATCTTCATTTCCTGGGACCTTAGTTTTCTCACTTACAAAATGAGGAGTGTCAACTGAATCATCTTTAAGGTCCCTTCCAGTTCTAAATCCATGAGTCTATGATAGTCATAATTAGTAAGCGTATTTTATTTTATATTGCAGGGAAATTGATTTTGATTCATTTATCTACAGTGGTCCCTATTTTATCTCAATTTTAGAAAAAAAACCCCTGATTCAATTATATAAAAGCAGAAAATGAGTGTCTGAGTGTATACATATATACCTATATATATATATATATATCATATTTTAACTATTAATTGCAGATGTGAAAATTCAGTCTTAAAAATTCCAGTGCCCCAAATGGAATGCCTTGCCATTCCTCCATAGCCAGGCAGTTTCCTGTGTCTGGAATGTTCTACCATTTCCCTGCTTCTCCACCTGTCAAATGAATAACAGTGCTTTAAAGTCCAACTCAAATGTCATCTTCTCCATGAAGCCTACTTGATCCTTGCAGTTAGTAAGGACCTTACTCCTTGGAGTTCACCTTGTACTTTGCTTATGTTACTTTAAAATGTTCTTAATTTATAGAATTGGGTAATATGGTTATCTTCTAGGTAAAAGCACTTTTTGAACTGTATCTCATTTGATTCTGATAATATTTCTATGAGGAAGGTAGGTAGTGTAAGAATTGGGATTATTGTGAAGGAAGTGCTTTGTAAACTTTAAAGGGATATAAAAATATAAGTTAATGTTATTATCATCATTTTTTTCAGTTTTATAGGCAAGAAAGGTAAGGTTCCAATAACTTAAGTAACTAAAAGGAGAAATAATAACTTAAGCCTGGATCTTTGTTCTCATATATCTCAAAATAATAACTCAAACTTGGATCTTTGGACTTCTTGATTCCCAAGACAATGGTCACTTGACTTTTGGATTCATCCATTCCTGCTATTTGAACATCATTCCACTCTGATAAAAATATGAAGCAGTGAATTAAGAATTGAGCCTAAGCCTCTTGGAAATACCTTTTTGATGTACAGTTTAAAGAATATTTGAAGCAAAACAGCTCACAATATTCAAAATTCTCCAGTCTCACGATAATTTAGCTGTATGTTTTTTAAAAATCCTAGATCTGTAAAAAATGCATGCCAAGTGAGATTGCCTCAAAATTGACCCCATATAAAAAGATAAGTATAATTCAAACATTAAAATTTGTCTTTATATAAACAGAATGGAACTTTTCAATATGTGTTAACATTATTATTGTATGACTAAGTCATGAATCCTTGGTAATTCCCTCAGCCTGATTTGAGGTCTTAAAAGAACTATTTTACCAGGGAATTCTGCACCTGTTACAATAATGTATATGTAGAAATTATTAAGAAAGTGTGGAATGTTACACAAATGATCAAATTCTTGAAGTAATTCACAAATGTTATTTTCTTGTCAATTGTCTTTGTGAAAGTGAAGCTTGTTTTCTCATATGAGTGTAGAATTCACTTAAGACTGATCACAGGGCATCTTGCAACTCCTGATAAGAATGTTAGAGACTTCAGAAATTTTCCAAATACATTTCTATTAAAAAGAGAAATGTGTCCAGTTTGCAAGCGGAAATCACACTTTGTATATAGATGGTGGACACACTTATAAATTAGAAGTAGCAATGCATATAAGGAGCTGTACTTGTGGGAGCCTGCGTTTGTACTCTACATTTGCTCATGAAAAAAAAAATTACTCTCTATCAAGATCTGTAGAAACAGTCAGAGATAACTAGCTCCCAGAGTAAAGTTTGCCAAATTTCAGATACCAGACTCTCAGCAAGTTAATCACTACATCCATTACTCAGCAAAGTGAAGTCAGTAAGCATTTATTAAGTGCTTACTATTTGTCAGACATTGCCCTCAAATAACTCACAATTTAATAGGAGATATAATTTGATACAATTATAGATGTACAATTAAGATACCTAGAAGATAAATTTGGGATTATCATGAGAAGGGAAGTCCTAGTATTAATGGGCATCAGTAAAGGCTACTCAAAGAAGATAGAATTTTAAGTAGGACTTGAAGGAAACCAGGAAAAACAGGGAAGCAGGAGGCAGAGATGAGAGAAAGAGAAACTTCAGGCATGGGAGAGAGTGGGTGAAATACGTGGAGTGGAGTGGCATGTTTGAGAAACAGCAAAGTGGCTAGTGTTACGAGATCATGAAATACCCGGAAGGAATAACTGCAAGAAGCCTTTAAAGGTAATTAAGTGGCCAAATTACTTATGGACGGCTTTAAAAATCAATTAGATGGAGTCTGAGAGAGGCAAAATGACCACCCTTTAATTAAATACTGGCATTATTAATAAAATGAGTAAATTACCCCCAGTGGTACCAGTGTCAGAAGAGAGAACAGGGGCATCTTAGAGATGCTGAAAAAGGAAGGACTGCTGGGATATGGCAACAGATTGGATATGGAAAGTGAGAGAGAGTAAAGAGTCAGTCACTCATTCAACAACATTTATTTGGTGTTTACCATGTGCCAGCAATTCTGCCTTGGATCCCATTTCAGGATCGGCAAAAGATCTTAAAGTATGACTGAATTTGTAACCTTCAAATCAGTCTTACTGGGTTTGTACAGACATAACCTAGTAAGTAAGTACGTACTATAGTATAGTTCAGAGTATATAGCATGTTAAGTATACGGTACTGAGACAGCTCTCCATAGTACAGTGAGTAGAGTCCTCCAAACGTAGCCTCTAATATTAGCTGTGTGCCCTTGGGAAAATCACATAACTGTTGTCTCTGTCAGTTTTCTTATTTGAATAATGGGATAATAATAACACTAACTTCCTGGGATGGTTTTGAGGAGCAAGTGAAATAGCATTTATAAAGAACTTTGCAAATCTTAAAGCACTATGTAAGTACTAGCTATTATTTTAGTGCTTATTGCATATATTGAGAACTTTGATACTTAGCTATTTTTCTCTTTTAATAAATAAACACTAATCTTTTTTTTAAAAGGTTTTCCATTAAAAGGTATGACTTTTCTAAATTTACTTTCTTTGTTTGCAAAGAAAATTTATTTAGGAAAAAAATAAACTCAAACCCCTTACTTATCTATGCTATGATGTAACCAGATTACCTTGAAATTATTTCCCTTATTAGGAATTCATTTTTAACTCTTGGAATGGTCAGAACTAATATTATCAGAACTACTTAAGAATTATTTTGAGCTCTTGTGACTATTGTGGCTTTTTTTTAAAAAAAATGAAATATATGCTTCCATCCTGTTCAAAATATAATAATTTCTAAAAGGAAATAATTTTGGAAATTCCTATAGTAGCTTTCATACTTGTCCTAAAGGGTGATGTTAACACTAAGGTTAGAATATGTATGATATAGTATTTGATATAACTATCTCTATGAATATCCATTTATCATCTATCTATCTATGGATGGCTAGATATACATATTTTAAAATCAGTCTTAGATTGGATAAAAATTTATTGGTTTTTGAAATGTAGAAAGAAATCTTGCATTCATTCAGCCTTCTAGTGAGATGCTTTAAAGTTCATATTTTAAATCATAATCTACTGAAATTCTATTTCCTCTACTAGAAATGGTTTTATACATTTGCTTATTTAAAAAAGAAGCACCAGCACTTCCAGTATATCGTCCTTCAAATGAGTTCTCCTCTGCTTTGTCTTTGAGTTCTGATACTTAATTTGTTTTTTTGTAAGTTTCCAGAAGTTGCCTACTTTTTAATCAGGGTGGATTTATTGATTTTCAAATTATAACTTAATGGCATTGTAGCTACAATCTATATGAACATTTCTCCTGGAAAGCACCAAGCAGCAGGATAACACATGTCCCAGCAATCCTTTGGTGTCGTAAGAGAAAACTGAGGATAATAACTTACTTCAAAGGAAGGACGCCTGTTTTCCTTTTGATTGTGCCCTGATAAAAATTAAAAGTGTGAATATAATAAATGGAAGTTCTCTATATCCAGTCAGAATCAATCATTAAGAAGCCTCTTAGGAGATAGATTGCATTACTTCACTTTTGTCATGTTATGTAAAGCGATATAACATGACATGAGAGTCAAGCTCCAAGGGGCTTACAACAGATGCCTTGTGACACAGTGTCAGATGTGCAGCTGTTTACTTTGGAAGAGGTCCTGTGCTTGGGCCATGAGCTTTCTAGGTGTGCCTGGAAGCAGAGAGAATATAAATGGCTACTCTGCCAGGATGATGTTGTAATGAACCAAAATGTACTGAAACACATAAAACTGGGCAACTTCTTTCAAAGTGCTATTCTTTTGGGCCAGTAAAAAGCCAAATTGACTACTGCAGTGATGCTGCAATGCATCACCATTATCTTTTTCTGGGGTACTTCAGGTTTGAATTTTGTAGATATCCCAAACACAGTCAAATCAAGACTTTGGAGGGAAATAAGGCCTCCAGTTATTTATGACTCGAAACATCCTTTTCCTATTAAGTCTAGTACATTAGTGATCTATAATATTCTCAAATGGAATTGAATGCTCCCTCCTTGAGATCTCCCTCCCTTCCTCTCCTTGCTTCATTTCTTTCTCCTTCATTCCTCTCTGTCCCTCTATTTCTCTCTCCTTTCCTCCTTTCCTTCCTCTCTCTCTCTCTCTCTGTCTCTCTTTCTCTCTCTCTCGCTCTCGTTCCAAGCACATTGTTGATACATTAGTTATGCAATTACAAAATTTTTATGTATATTGTAGTGGTTTGTATACAATTTTTCAGCTATAGCAAAATGTAGTATAGAATTCAACTCCTTAATAACAGCAACAGACATTATTTGTCATGTGAAAAATCCCTGTACTCTGCTGGGGTATACAAAGACAAAGACTGGGAGGTAACACTCTACTGGAGAATCATACCTATGAATTCAGGTGAACCAATACAGAGTAATAGGGAAGAATGGGAACACGCATTTATTAAGTACCTACTATATGCCTGCCACTGTGCTAAGTTCTTTACAAATAGTATATCCTTTAAGTCTCACAATGATTCTGATAGATAGGTGCTATTATTACCCCCATTTTTATGACTCCTGAGGAAACTGAGGCAGACAGCAGTTAAGTGATTCATCTAGGGTTATATAGTTGTTCTGAGGTGAGATTTATACTCAGGTCCTCCTGAATCCAGGTCCAGAATCTATCCGCTGCACAGTCTAGCTGGTGGATTGTCGAGAGTAATAACAGCTGATGGACTTGAGAAAGGTTTCAGGTAGATGGTGACATCTGAAGGGAGTTATGGATATCCAAAAGGTTGAGAGGTAGAGTAAAATATTCCAGGCAAAGGGATAGTCTGCACAAAGGCAAGGAACAAGTACAGGGAACAAGCAAGCAGGTCAGTTTGGTTAGAAGATAGAGGTGTTTGAATTTTATCCCAGAGGTAATAGTGAGATACAGGCTTCTTAAGTAGGGGAGTCATATGGTCAACCTTTGCTTAAGGAGTATCATTTTGACAAGCAACTGTAGGAAAGCTTGTAAAGGGGAGAGACTGGGAACAAGCAAGCTATGGCAATAGTCTTGTGAGAGGTGATGAGGATATGTTCTTCAAAGACAACCGATGGACATCATGGGGTGAAGTCTAAACTTGCAAGTGAATTAGATTTAAGTATTCAGAGTTATACAAAGTCCTCAGCCTCACTCTTTCTTCAAAAGTCATTGAAGTCCAGAGGCAAGACACAAGTTAGGATGACTGGTCATGGTGCCAGATGCAGCAAATGACCGTGGTGTCTTCAATGTCTGATTAAACTTTAAGTGCTCCACAGAGCCTACTTCAGCTGCCTTTATGGCTGTTAGAATAAATTCTTCTCATTCACCCATTCCGCTGGGAAGTCTTCACATGCTTAGGGTAGACACCCCTCTTACTGACTGATGGGTATGAGGCCCTTCGGGTGCCTTCTGTCTGGTTTAGCTTGTCTGCCAAGACATTTTACTGGGGTGTAGCTGCTGTGTAAGCTACAGCTACTTAGAGCCACAAGTGAGAGTTGTGTCTCACGTAAACTAAAGGTAGATGAGCAGCCATGAAAAGGGCTTGGCACGTCTTCGTACCAGAGGGGCTAGTCCTCTGAATATTTCATAGACCCCTTGAACTAGGATAGTGATTGAGTGAAAGAAAAAAAGAGTGAGCGAGAATATGAGAGAGGTTGTACAGGTAGAATCAAGTGATCTTGGAAATTAACTGAATATGGAGAACATATAGAGTACAGTCAATGATGACTCTGAGTTTGCACTGGAAGGATAGTAGTGCCCTCCCAAAATAGGTAAGTTAGGAGAAGGGGCAAATATAGAAAGTAAGACAAAGAGTTCTGTCCTAAGTTATAGAAAAATGCCAAGCATCCATAAGGAAGAATACAATTGGTAATGACAATACTAATATTTAAAATTTGCAAGATGTTATCACTCTGAGGGCATTACAGATCCTTAAAGTGACATCGCACCTGGTACATGGAAGATGATCAATAAACAGTCTTTGGGCAGATAAGTTGGTGAATGAGTGATTGATCTTTTCACTGTGGTCCATTAATACCCTTGTAGCCAATTTGCATTATGTTAATTTGCATTGTTAATGTACTTGTTACTTTGTAAAAAATCTTTAAGTCCTGGGTTTTAAGATATTTGTATTCCCTTAAGTTTTTCCCTCATTATTCATTGCAATTTAGTATTTCTAGTGAAAATTTTAGGTGATTTAATGAGTTGCCATGAGCAAAATATTAATCACCTAGTGTCCAACATGAAAAATGAGAAATAGAAAATATAAAGATAACATTAACTGGTTTAGCTTAACCTCAGAAGACAGAACTGGGAACAAAGGGTGGAAGCAGGGAGTCAGTTTGGGCTTGGATGTAAGGGAAAATTTCCTAATATGGCATTTATTTCTGTATGAAATTAATTAGCTGCCTTAAGAAGTGATTGTTACTGGTGACTTCTCCAATAATTGCATATGTATTTTGTATGTATACTATATGTATTTATTGGTAAATATGTTATATCCTTCAAAAGAATGTAAGTTTCATGATAAAGGGACTGTCTCATTGTGTATCTTTAGTGTCTGGCACAATGCCTATTGAGTGGTGACTTCTCCCTCAATGTAAGGTTTTCAAGCAAAGGCCAGATGATTGATGGGGCTGCTGGGGAGGGATACTTTTTCTGATATGAGTTGTACTGGTTGGATAGTTACCTTCCATCTCTGAGATTCTATGAAGTTTCAGCAAGAGCGCTAGTGGGTTTACCTATTCAAACAGATTGGTAAGATTGGAGATGAAGTATATTAAAATTTAACAATATAAGGATCATACCAATTCGGCTAATAAAAACTATTTTATAGATCTAGAAAAAATAATAAAACTCATCTGGAAGAACAAAAGATCAAAAATATCAAGGGGATCAATTAAAAAAACAAGCATGAGTGATAGTAGCTTAGCAGTACTAGATCTCAAACTTTATTATGAACTGTATTACAAAACAATCTGTACTGCCTAAGAAATAGAGTGGTGGATCAGTGAAATTCATTAGCAACACAATATGCAGTAGTAAATGACCATAGTAATCTAGTGTTTGATAAACTCAAAGATCTGAACTTTTAGAACAAGAACTCACTATGTGACAAAGACTGCTGGGAAAACTGGAAAAAGTATGGACCAACATCTCACACCATGTACTAAGATAAAGTAAGAATGGGTACAAGATTTAGTTATAAAGGGTGACACAAGCAAATTAGGGGAACATGAAATATTTTACCTGTCAGGTCTATAGATAAAGAAAGAATTTCTGATTGAACAAGAGGTAGAAGGATCATGGGAAATAAAATAGATAATTTGATTACATGAAATTAAAAAAAATGTTTTGCACAAACAAAACCAATGCAGTCAAGATTAGAAGGAAGGTAGGAAACTGGAATTTTTTTTTTTTTACAGATTTCTCTGATAAAGGCCTCATTTCTCAAGTATACAGAGAACCAAGTCAAATTTATAAAACTATAAGGCATTCCTCAATTGATAAATGATCAAAGGATATAAACAAGCAGTTTCTAGAAAAAGAAATCAAAGCTGTTGATAGTCATATAAAAATGCTCGAAATTATTATTAATTAGAGAAATGCAAGTTAAAATAACTCTGAAGTGCCACCTCATGCCTATAAGATTGGCTAACATGATAGCAAAGGAAAACAACAAATGTTGGTGGAAAAATAGATGCACTAAATCACTGTTACTGGACTTGTGAACTGATCCAACTATTGTAGTTATCAATTTGGAAAGAGCTATAAAATTGTGCAGATCCTTTGACCAAATAATATCACTACTAAGTCAGTACCCCAGACAGGTCAAAAGGAAAAGGGAAAGGATTTATACATATGAAAATATTTATAGCAGCTCTTTCACATGATGACAAAGAATTGAAAAATGAGGGGATGCCTATCAATTGGGGAATGGCTGAATGAGTTATCATATATTATTAGGAAGGAATACTATTATAGTATAAGAAATACCTGGTAGGTTTGTTTCAGAAAGATCTGGGAAGACGTATATAAACTGATGCAAAGTGAAGTGAGCAGAACCAAGAGAACATTGTACACAGTAACAACAATACTGTATAATGGCCAGCTGTGAAAGACAGCTATCCAAGACAATTCCTAAAGACTTATGATGAAAATACTGTAAAGTACAGATGTAGTCTGAATGCAGATTGAAGCATCCTCTTGAAAACTTTCTTTTTCTTTTTTAGTTGCATTTTCTTTTACACATGAAAATATGTTTTGCATGATTCCATAGGTATAATCACTATGTCAAATTTCTTGCCTTCTCAAGGAGGTGTAGTGGTGGGAAGGAGGGAATTTAGTACCCAAAATTTTAAAAATAAATGTTAAAAATTGTTTTTATACGTAATTGAGAAAAATTAAATAATTTTAAAAAGAATCTAAGGATTAGTCATTCAGCATGTCAGTAGGTAGGTAGTCAGATAATTATCTGTAGAAAAACAACACAGATTATCATTGAACTCTTTCTAAATTGAGAAACAGCATGTCAGTCTGTCAATAAGAATTTACGAAACAATAAGTTTCAGGGATTGAATTAATATCTGGGAATGCAAAGAAAGGCAAAAGATACAAGTCCTTTCCTTCAAGGAGTTCACAGCCTAATGAGGGGAAATTGTAGGCTCATAGTTCTTTGAGCCCAAAGGGACTTCTTGTTCCACCTTCTTGTTTTATAGATGAGAAAACTGAGGCCCATAAAGCTTATGACTTGCCTGAGGTTACACAAGTAATAAGCATCCGAAGCAGAATTTGAACTCATGGGCTGTGACTCCAGACCCAGCCCTCCTTCTATTGTGCCATGCTGCTTGGGAGGAAAATCAGTTAGTTCCTACTGAAAAGAGTATCATCTGCTAGTTTTCAGGAGCAAGCGGTGGAGTAGGTAACTCCTAAAAGTTGATAAAATACAGAGAAGAAACCACATGGAAGCACTATTTTGGAAGGAATTCTTGGTTAGGTAGGAGTTGCAGTTGATGGCCATTGGGATCCCTCCCAATTCTGAAATCTTGCAGTCCTATCTTGTTGCTGGGTGTACAGTGCCTAGCATATAGTAAGTACTTAAAATGTTTGTTGATTAAGGAATGTACTGGGTACGTGTATATTTTATACATGAAAGGATAAGGTATAGGGGCCGGACTTGTGATTTTATTGGTATAAGGAAAGCCTAGATTAAACATTCCTCTTTCTGTCAATGTAGGGTGGCACCTTCTCTGTAATTTGTGGTTTAGAGAGTTGCCTAGAGCACTGAAAAGTTAAGGGAGTTGTCTTGGTATGTGTCAGAGAGAGAAACTGAATGAAGTCTTCCTGGCTCTGAGGTGTGATACCCCTTCCCTACCTCACTCATGCATATATTTGTGAATCCCCAGATTGTAGGCTCAGAGTGAATTTTGAAGAAGTCTTTTATTTCTTTCTTATCTTGCTGGTGTCTGATGTACGATGGGTACTCAATAAATCATATTGACTGACTAGCTGATGTACCGAGAACATTGTTATCATATTTGAAATAAGCTGGTTTGGTAACCATCAGCTTTTGGGTCCCTAGAGAAGATAAAATTGTATTTAAATTCACATTTCTAACCATGTTTATTTCATACTTTTCTACTTTCTTAGGTTGTCCACACTATTGTTTGGACAAATCTATCAGCACACTAAGGGGGGTGTGTGACAATTTTTAAAACATTATTATTATTAAATAAGATTTCATGCTTGATCAAACCACACCCAATGGGGCCTCACCCAAAGCAGCTTATATATGTTATTAGCCTTAGGAATGTTAAGGGTTTTCTATTCAGTCCCTGTTGGGCTGTCCTATGACGCAAACAGTGACTCTGAATTAAAGCTGTAATATATGGTTTAGCCTCTTAACAGTTTGTGATGTCATCTTTTCTGTGGTAAGAAAAACAAATGCTGTCATATTTTGCATTTGAGACTCCTACAAGCCAGCTTCAAGAGATTAAATATGTGCCTTACTCTCATATTGTCCCTTAATGTCATGGCAGTAGCTGCCAGTAAAATATTATAACTTTATGAAGTTTTCAGTAAACAGTGTTGTAAAATGGAGAGATAAATCCTTTGATAAGTTGCAATGCCCAAGAGATATCATGTATATTATAGTGGAAGGAGTACCAGATTTTTGTCCAGAGCACTTGGGTTAGTATTCTGGTTCTGGTTCTTCCTACTTGTGTGACAGCAGGAAAGTCACTCCCCAAACACGCTTCTTATACTAAGCACATTTCCTCATTTATAAGGTGAAGGGCTTGGACTAGGAATTCTCCAAGATCTCTTACCATTAAATCTTGTGATCCTTGCAGAAAGCCTGTGTGAAACCATAACCAAGAAGCAGAAATATTAATTCTTAGGGCTGTGTTAATCTCATATTGAGTAATAATTGTATTTATAACTCCAGAAATACAGTAGCTAAAATGCTTTTAAACTAAACGACTATGTGAATTCAGAATACAATGAAGCCGTGCTTGAAGCTTCTATTTCCATTGTTTACTTCTTTGGAAATATGGTTTTCAGGAATTCTTGTGAAGATATAAGAACATTGCTTCATGCTTCCCATCATTTTTATTATGCACATAATCTACTCATTCATAACTCTTGCACTCACATATTTATAGAATCATGTTGAAACTGTTTAAATCGTGTCAGATTTTAAATGCATGAAATTCACCTACATATATTTTCCTCGAACAGAGTGTGTGATACTCATCTTGCCAAAAATGAACAGCTTGTTTGAGTGAACAGCTTTATTCTGGAAGAATCAAGCTAACCATTGGGGAATTTCCTTCCTGGTCATTTTTATACTTCCATGATATTGCCTAAGGGGAAAAAATTATGTGAAGCTTAGAAGTGATAAAAAAAAAATGTATCTTCCTTCTCTCTCCTTTTAGCTATTTGGTAAAAAGTGTAACTTTGCTTTGTCATTGAATAGATGTGTGTCCACTAGAACTAAACTCCTTGAAATTAAAGGAGCAGGGTCTGCTTCCTTTTTGTTTTTGTCTAATGTCTAATACAATACTTTGTGTAGAGAAGCTTGTGGAGATTCTGAATATGATGAGGCCCTCCTTCCCCCTTGTTCCTCCATTAAAATCCTTTCCAATGACTAAGAGGTACTTCTGAGTAGAGACTTGAAATCCGACCTCAAAGTAAGAAAGACCTGACTTCAAGTTCTACTATCTCTGACACGTAGTGGCTGTTTGACCCTAGAAAAAATACTTAGCTTCATAATGTTTGAGGCAACTCTAAATCTATTATATCTGGAGATAGTGTCAATCTGCACAGGTCTCATCTCCCTATTAATAAAATCCCAGGTCCAGTCCCTATCCTTGAATGACTCGTTATAGAATGGAAATGGTTTGGAGCTTTCTAAGGGCACAGCTAGGTGGTGCAGTGTTCAGTGCTGCATCTGGTGTCAGGAAGACTTATCTTTCTGAGTTCAAATCTGACCTTAGACACTTACAAGCTGTGTGACTCTGGGCAAGTAACTCAACCCTGTTTGCCTCAGTTTCTTCATCTGTAAAATGAACTGGATAAGGAAATGGCAAACCCCTCCAATATCTTTGCCAAGAAAACTCCATATGGGGTCTCAAAGAGTTGACAGAATTGAACAACCACGAGGCTAGGCCAGTAAAATATATAAACTCTGGCAAGTTCTATCAATGGGGAAAGACTTTAACCATGGCTGACTGCTTTTCATTCAGGAATAAACCTGGACAGACTTAGAGAGATTTACCACCATGGTTTTTTGTTTTTGTTTTGCTTTGTTTCTGGGTCATAGAAACTCTTGAAAATCAAGGTCTTGTTGACCTAAGGTCCCTAATTCTTGTGGGGGAATCCCTATAACTGGGAGCTCAAGGAGAATGCACTCAGAGAAGCCAGTCTTGGTTTTCCTTTCCTTTTCTTTCTTTTCCCTTTTTCTTTCTGAGAGGGTTGAAGAAAGCCTTTTGCAAACACCAAGACAAAAAATAAGCTATGATGTCAGTTTCTTAAGTTTATTGTCATGCATTTGGAAACATGGAAGAATATTACTTTCCTACTTTTTAATGAAGTGTATCATATAGACTTTACCCCAGATTCCAAGTTACTAGAGAGCTATCCAACATTTGGGACTACTGACTTTACCCAAATCATTCCAGTTCCTTTGTTGGAGACAGCAAATATTTAGGGAGAAATGTATAAAAGTAGGGATTTCTACCTCAATTAATGAAAATTCAGGTCAAGATTTTGTAACTGAGTCAGTCAAAGGTACAGAAAAATCCCTCTGGGGTTAATTCTAGAACCCTAAAGGTAGAAAAAGTTAGCACCATCTGGGACTGTCTGAGGTTGTGAACCAAGAGAGTATGTAACACTGTGGATATACCAAAGCATAGAGGGGTTACTATTTAGGTATTAGTTCACTGGAGGAAATATCAATACCAGGGAAGTCATGGATGTCCAATGAATATCCAATAAGCACTTGAAATATGCAAGACCTTGTTTTAGATGCTAGGCCCATTAAGATATAAAATATCAAGGCCCTACCCTTAAGGAATTTGTACTTGGGGAAGATGTGACATTTGCAGGCAGATATAATACAAAGTAAAGTGTAATGGTGGTAATGTTGAGATCCAGGCAAAGAGTAAGATCGGGAACTCTTTCAGCTAAGGGGAATTTTTGAAATATTGAAATATTTTTCCAGCTGCAAGGTAAACTTTATAAGAAATAGAGGAGAATGTAAGGAACATAACTGGTTTTTAATAACAAAAACTTCGTTATATTTCCCCAGGAAAATTGAAACTGCTGTCTTCAACATTAACAATAATCACCAAATCTAAAGGCCTTTTCTCAATACTCATCCTTCTTAATTTCTCTGCACTATTTTTTTTTTTTTGGTGATGCTGCTTTCTTGATTTTTCTCTTACCTTTTTGATTGTTCCTTCTCTGACTTCTTGGTTAGATCTTCCATATCATTCCTACTAACTTTGGGTACCCCCTGAGGTTCCTTTTCCTCCTTCTGTATCCTTTCTCACTTGGTCACCTCCTCAGCTTCCAGGGGCTCAATGATCATCTCTTTGCAGGCAATTCCCTAACTGCCCATTGCACATTTCAAACAAATATCCTGCTGACACCTGAAACTTGTTCAAAATCAGACTTCTTTTCACCTTAAAACTCATTCCTCTTCTGAATGGTTGAGGCACTCCTATCATTTCAGTCATCCAAATGTATAGCCTCAGTGTCATCCTCTGCTCCTTTTACTCATTCCATGTATCCAGTAAGTTACTGAACTTTGTTATTTCTTTTCCACAATATCTCTTGGAGATGTCCCTTTATCCTCATTCACACAGCTACTCCCTTGCTTCAGGAGTTCATTACATCCACTACATTGTTGTAATAAGCTCCTAATTATTGCCTTTGCCTCCAATCTATCTCTAATCCAATCAAAATGTTGTCCTCATTTTACCTTCCTATGAATTTTCATTGAGATGTACTGGCTCTAATCAGAAGCTAAAATTGCTCCAGGTATTTATCCTAAAAAGCTATATCTGGTGTTATTTTTTAGTTTCTACTTTATACAACTGTATCCTCGTAAGTAGTCTCAACTTAGGTATATTGACATTTGGATCAATATGTTACTGTTTTGTAACTCTCATGACAACATTATATTAAAGATGTGTGTTGTTTTATGGTATACTTATCCCCTCTATTAGACTATGGAATGAAAGTTCTTTGAGGTCAGAGTATTTCATTTTTTTTGTCTTTTCATGCCTAGCACCTTTCACAGTGCATAATAAAAGCTTATTAACCGATGACAAAAATTCTGTCTTGCTCATCTTTCTATCTTTTGAGACATCTTTTCTGAGAAAAACCTCTAATGAAGGATTTTGCCATATGCAATAAAATGCTTTCTTAAAATCAGCTAAAGTACAATAGAATGTTCATTTCCCTCTACATTTTAGTTAATAATGTGGTTTTAAAAATGTAGCTTGCTATAGAAAATTACCTGCAAAAGTTGGCTTATTTCCTTCTCATAGTTTCATTGGTGCATGTGTATAAGAAAGTAAAAATGGCACACCTTGGCGGGGGCAGTGCTAAAGCAATGGACTTCCAGATCAGGAAGATGAATGTTCAGTTCCTCACACTTACTAGCTGTGTGACCTGGGCAAATTCATTTAACCTCTTTATCTGTAAAATGAGTAGGGTGGACAATCTCTAAAATGCCACCCAGCTCTAAATCTATGAATCTCTGTCTACAAAGCATCCTCAGTGAAATCCAAAGATGAAAAGCATAGGTCAGATCATTTACATTTGATAAACAATCACTCAGATTATGTTATACCTCTCAGTAGGCAGGCGGTTAAATCAATCCATCTGTACAAGTATCTTGAATAAATGGTGAATTAAATAATTTGTTGAGTCCAGAAGTGAGATAGAAAATGAGCTGTATTTTATTTCAGCAACTGCATAGCAATTCAATGATTCCAAAAACTGATATATCTGATGATGCTATGTGGCTGAGAGTCAAATACCATGATCTCAGAAAAATTTAAATTGTAAATAGCTCCAGGCAATGTAAAGATATATTGATGTAAACAGGCTTTAGCATAGTACCAATAAAGTCTTATGGGGCACAGAGGCAGGGGTGGAAAAGACATGGTTGAGTATATTCGTGATTGAAAAGGTAGGTGGTCACATATTAAGAAAAAGGGACAAAATGAAGGTATTCCAAGAATTGTATTGGCACCCCAAAGATGCTAAAAAAAACCCCAAGGGGAATGTCTCCACCACTTTGTCTAAATACTGTATTGGAAAAAAAAGAAAAAGATAGGATAAGAAAGCATGGAGGGATTGTGATCTTTATCTATGGAGAAAATATCTATATTTCAAAGAAATAATAGATTCATTAAAATATCTCTCTCTGAACCTAGTATAGTGTTTTGCAACTTTACAATGAGACTCAATAAATGTTTATTGAACCAAGACTTGGCTCAAAACTCCTTTCCACTGCCACACATCCTTAAGATCCCCTCTAACACTAAAATTCTGAGTCTCAGCTTTGACTGGCTGGCATTAGATAATTTGATGATTTCTGCCATCCATGATGTATTTCCTCGGTCGTTCCAGTCATGTCCAACTTTTTGTGACCCCATTTGGGGTTTTCTTGGTGAAGATACTGGAGTCATTTGCAGTTTCTTTCTCTAGATCATTTTACAGATGAGGAAACTGAGGTAAACAGGGTTGAATGACTCGTGCAAGGTCACACAGCTAATTCAATCAAGAAGTGATCACAAAATTAGTAAATCAACGAATTCTGATTACAGATGCATTATTACTTCACATATGATGATGTAGGCATCATTTTACAATGTAATTAAGCCCCAAGGGAAAGTTAAAAATCCATTGTACCATCATTCTGTTAATCTTTTCAAAATATTTATAACACAATTATAATGGAACTAACTTCAAGACATTGTTTCTCTAAACACAAAACAAGGATACTCAGTTTTCATGGCACTTAGTAACATGGCAATTATGAGCAGCATATGTTTGTACACCAATGAATATACTAGGGCCTAAATACTCACTGTATGTGATTATTTAACATTGTTACTGTACTTCCATGTATGTGAACTTATTTCCTTTTCTGTAAAATGAAGTTGGATTGGATAATCTCTATGAAGTCTCTTCCTGTTCTGACATTCCACGAGCCTATAATTCTGACCTGCCTACTACATATCCTCCGGGAAGATGTGAGAAAAAGCATTTACAAATAATGCTTTCTCTTTGTTATCTTGTTTTGTTTGCATGTGGTCCCCCCACGGGATTGTAAACTCCTTGAGGGAAGAGATGTCTTTTATCTCTGTTTGTATCCCCAGCCACTCAGCACAGTACCTGAAATATAGTAGGCACTTGACAAATGTTTATTTGACTGATTGCTATAAAAATACAAATTATCTTTCAGCCAGCTGCTTGATTTCTAGCTTCCTACATTAATGCTGTAAGTTATTAGAAAGTAAAGAGGCTAACATATAATTTCATGCTGTGTTCACCCTGGTAATTTCATAATTGTTATTTGATGAGTATACTGATAACATGATTTGATTGAATTTACTTAGGGGCAACCTTTTCTCACTAACTTTCCTGAAGTTTGGAAAGGGGCACGGTAATAGAGAGTGGAAAAAATGACTGGAGGAGAAATTGTAATTTGCCTTATTATAAAGATGAATAAAGAGGATCACTCTAAAACTTTGGTTTTTCAGGAGGCAAAAAAACCCAAAACAAACCATGACCAGAAACTGTGTTGCTATAATTGTGCAATTAAACAAACCATAACAATCCAGGATTGGAGTAGGTGGCTCGTTATCCCTGGCAGATTTGCTAAAGCAACCTGACCTAGGAAACAACCGCCTCTAAGATGACTTTTCTGCATCCTCGGGGATACTTTCAGAAGTAGCTGCACCTGACGAGTCAATTTCATTCCCACATCCCTCTAGAGCCCCGGGTTCTCGTGGGACAGACCCACGTTTTCTCCAATTAGGGGAGGCTTGTGAGCTACCTAACATTCTCCTTCCTTTTTCCCACCCCCCACGGCAAAATTACAGTTGGTAGCTTGTGGAGACCTCTTGAAAAATGAGGAGGTGAGAGAGTCTAGGGGTGTATCCAAATAACTCACAGCAGCCTAATCCCAGGATTTTCAAGGGCAAAGGGGCAGGACTTGCAAGGAATACTTAGCTCAAGACTGCTTCGGGAAAAACAAAGCAGCACACCTTTCTGTTCTTCCCTTATTTCGAGCAAGATGGGGAAAAGAAGCTCAGTAAACGAGGAGCCATGTGCTTGTCTCCTGAAATGCACACGCCGGCTGCTGCCCCGGGCGGACCGAAGTTTTAGTTCCCCGCCTTCAGCTGCCTGACACAGAGTAGGGGAGGAGCAGGAGCCGGGAAGGGGGTGGGGGGGTGAGCGCGCACCATCCCGGGCCAAGACAAGCAACACATTCACAAATAACACCCCCCACTTCCACCCCCACCCCCACGCGCTACCATTCAAACCAGCCTCTCTCCCCAGCCACACTGACAGTGTCCACACCGCCACCCGGCCAGGGCGCAGCGCCAGGGCGCACGGAGCCCGAGCCCGAGCCGGAGCCCGAGTCCAGGCGGCGGTTGCGGCAGCCGCACAAGGATCCCCAGCGCCAGCCAGGGGGAGCTGGAAGGAGAGGAGCGAGAGGAAAGAGTCGTTTTGTGGAGGGGGGCTCCGCTGACACTGCCCTCCTTCGGCGGCCAGCCCGCCGGGGTGGAGGGCGACCATGGCACCGGCAGCGGGGCCGCGGCGCCGGGGGAGCCTGGCCCCCATCCTCTCGGGCACCCTGTGTCTCCTCATCCTCGCCGGACAGGTAGGAGCCACTCTCGCGCTCTCTTTCCCCTGGCTTCCTCCCTTCCTCCCCCTGGTTTCCTCTTCCTCGAAGTTTTCTGCTCAGGTGTCGGTGTGAGCGGACCCTGATTTGGCGCCCCGGGTCCTATCCCTGGAGTTCTGTCTGCTCTGAGCCGCCCCGAGTGCCATCTAAGCACAGCTGGGTCAGCTAGGTGTCCCGACCGTCTGCCTCTGGCCCGGGGGTCAGACGGTCCCGGCGGCCGTCTGCTTCTCCGGAGCCCGCTGCCGCCCGCCCGCCGGTGTCCTCGCACCGTCCCAGCCCGCCTCCTGCCCGCTGAAGCGGACGCGGGGCCCGAGGGGGAGGCGCCTGCTGGGCAGGGGAGCCCGCCCGCTTGCCTCTCTCCTCCTGCCAACTGCCCCCTGGCGCTTTGCCTCGCCTCACCTCTCCCTCGGGGAGCCCCCTCTGGGCGGCGCCCTAGCTCAATCCCAGCCCTCGCTCTTGATCCTCTCTGTTCTGGGGTGGCCCCTCACCTGGTCCGCATCATCAGGGTTTAGGGTCAGTACCTTCTCATCCTCAGGTGTGCTTCTACCCCCTCTCCCCCATCACCTCCTCTTTCTCCCCACAAAGGGGAATGAATTCATTCAGGACTCGCGTCACAAATCTCTTAATGTTGAGCGACAAGGGTGGGTGGGATGGAGACTGCGTCAAAGCAAAGGTGACCTCTTCCAGGTTGAGATGAAAAGAGACCAAAGCAACTTAACATCAAGGATCTTGAGCTAAATGTGGTTTCCATTCCTCTCCATGTCCGTGGTTCGTGTTCTCCGATCCGCAGGAGGGACACCTTTTCACCTTTTCCCTAGCTAGCAAGTGACTACATACCTGGTGCTACCAGGGTCCCCAGCCTGGCTAAGCTGAATCAGTGTTACTTTCCAATGTGTACACTTTACACATACCTGCAGTGTTGAGAATATGCCCTGTGGAGAGCATACATTATCAACAACGTGCTTAGTCATGGATCATTATTGTACCTGAGAGCTGCTTCAGAAAAAAAGGAGGAAAATGGTTAGGCAGGTGGATCTTGGCCAATAAGGGTGCTGCTTAGGCCTTTGTTTCTTTCCAGAGGCAGGTTATCTCTGTGACCAAAGCAAAATTATTCTCTCACTTCTGGCAAAAAGCAGTGTTTGTCTGTTATCACCAAACAGCCTCTATTTCCTACTGTTTGGTTGGGGAAACCATCAGGGTGGGGGATGGGGTTAGCCTTTTCCCACTTTCATAATTTCCATTCTTTTTTTTTTTTTAAATGGTAGTAATTATAATCACTTTCAAACCTTTACTTTGCAAAGTAAGGTGTAAGGTATATATAAGACATATAAGTAGAATAACACTAGAGATATTAAATGTTTTGAAGATGTAGATGATGTTGAATAAGACTGGGCAGTAAAAAGTATCATCCCTACAGGAAGTAAATTTGCCCCATAATTCATGTATTCTGTATTAGTGGAAGAAAAATGATTTTACTTTATATGTTATCTGAATTATCCCATAGTCTAGGATTTTTTTTCTCTCCAGTTTTCTTCTTCATCTGATCAGGGGTCAGTCCTTTTTTTTTTTTTTTTTAATTAGAATCATAGAAATGCTAGAGATGTGAAAGAGCATTGGCAGCCAACATTCTAAACCATTCCAAAGAAAAAAAACAATTCAATCTCCTGGGAGCAGAAGGTTCTAAAGAATAGGTTAGCATAGTACCTCAATAACTTTGCTGTCCTTCCTCAGTGGGACTCAGCTGTACCTAGTCTTTTTTGCCTCTCCCTCCTCCCCCTGTTCAGACCTGCTTTGAACCAATCAGAGTTCTCCTGGCATCAGAGTCTGTACCACCTTACCCAGCTTTGCACACCTGTTTTTTCTTGCTCCGATTCTCAACCAATTTTCTTCTTTCTGGGTGCGGATGATGAAAGCAATTTTGCCCCCTTCCCCCTTCTTGAGGAAGTACTTTATTGTTTAATTCCAAATGGATATTTCTTGTTATACTGTATAAGCCTGCTTTCCACATGTGAGGAGCCTGACTAAACTTGTCAGGGGAGGAATAGAAAATTGTTTAAGTAGTAGATGGGCAAGGTATCCTAGTGGAATGCAAGAAGGTATTCTTTGCTTCCTTGTGCTCAGTAATTAACTCTCAGTTGACACTGTTACTTGATGTAAGTAGCTAGTATTAACCACAGTGTCTAATTTCCCCAAGATTGTTCCCACATGGGAATTATATTTCCTAAATAAAGATCAATTGTTTTACTAGAAACTGCCCTTGACCTAAGGATAGATAGCACCACCAGCAGAATAAACCATCCTCATCTAACTGTCTTTTTTTTTTTTTTTTGGTCCAAAGTGGCTCAAAATTAGTTTGGTGCAGTGTTTTCTTCCTCAGATATACTTTGAGTGGTGCTTGAAGGAAACACTTCAGGAAACTGGAGGGATTATTACCAGAATTAGTTGATCAATATGGCCAGTGTAGTGGACATTGCAAAGTTATCTGGTGACCTAGCTGAACCATTCTTAAAGCAGTATAATGAAAAAACTTTAGCACAGATGAAAACCGATTAAAAGTCTCAATGTCTTTTCTTCCCACTTTCCTGAAAGTTGGTTGCCTGTATTATCTATTTCTCCCTCTGCAACTTCACTGCAATTTCCTTTCCATGCCTGGGTTAAATGAAGATTGTTCACTCCCTGAGCCCTTAAGAAACATGCTTCACTTTATTGTTCTGATTAATTTCATTCCATAAACTGAGTGTAAATTCTTCCCAGTACCTAAACGTCTCTCAAGTTAGTCTCCTGAGTTAATTTTTTAAGGTGGTTAGAGATTAAATTAGCCACAACTACCATACCCCCCATAGTTGCCAACTTAGTTTAGGCTCTTATCACCTCTTGCTTGGACTTTCACAATGGCCTGCCTCCAAGCTGGCCTCCCCACCTCATCCCTCCCTATCCTTACATATACTCCTCACATCTGCCAAAGTGTTTTGCCTAAAATGTCATTTGCCTACTCAATAAACTCTAAAGCCATACTATTGCCATGGGATGAAACAGAAATTCCTTTTTAGTTTTTAAAACTTTCCCCAAATTACCTTTCCAGCTCATTGTGTATTAACCTCCTGTATTCTAGTCGAATTGTCCTTATGACTGTTCGTTACGCAAGTCTCTGTATCTTCCATTTTTCTCTTGACTGTCCATTTCCTTATCTTCAAATGTTCTGTCTCCTTATGTCCATTTCTTAGGATCCTTTACATCTGTTAAATCTCAACTCAAGCACGACCTTCTACTACCTTTCATTATCTCCTTAGTGCTCACCCTCCCTAAACAACCCTGCCTTTATATTTGCATATGGTCATATTGTCTCCCTCCCGTAAAACATAAGCTCGTTGAAGCTGGAAGAAGAAGGAACCGTTCCATTTTTATCTTTGTATATCCAGCACCTGGAATTAGTCATTGCTTAATTAGGGCTTATTGATTGATTGTTTGGAGCGGGGGAGGGATAGAGAGTTGAGACTGGTCTAGAGAGTGAAGTTAGGTTTGGACAAATCATCACTATTGCTGGAAAAAAGAACAGCGCAAAAAATGTGACTATTGGTGGTTGATCAGGAAAATCTTATCTGAGTATGAATGATTGAACATTTTTGTGGAATCAAATAATGGTAGAGTTGGGAGGGACCTCAGAGGTCATGAGATCCCAACGATACCTGAATCATGAATTCTTTCTGCAGTATCCCTGAAAAGTTGTCTTTCAGCCTTCTTTTGAAGACCTCCAGTGATAAGAAACTCATAGCCAACTCCTTTTTGAGGCTGCTTTAATTATTGGGAAGTAAATTTTTTTACATTAGAACCTTTCAAATTTTTACTTGAAGATAGAGATTAAGGTGCATCCCTCCTCTTTCACATATTGCCTCAAGGCTCAATATTCCCCATTACTTCAGTGGTAAGTATGGCTTCAGTTTTTCTCACTAATATGGTACCTAGGACTGGACACAGTTATCCAGATACTGGTTGATCAAGTCTGAGTACAGAACTATCACCTGCCTTATTATAGGAACTCTGCTAATGGAACCTAAGATGAAATTGAATACTATGTGATTATATTATCACATTGTTGATTCATGTTGAGCTTTATTTTAGTTCAGCAAAGGACACTAGACAATCAGCAGTCTACACAGTAATATGACACTTACCTAGGTAACTCCCTAAATTTTTGCACCTTTTTTGATAAGCACTGGGAAGCCATTAACTCACTTTTCTTATTATTCATTTATCTGTAATTTTTTTATTTCCATATTACATATCCCCATGTCTCTTTGAAATGAATTTCTTTTCTATTACAATTTTATATGAGACATCCCTCACTTGATTACCCTTAATAGTGGTTTGGCTAATTGTAGGTAATGTGGCATATGAAAAAGGCACTGTGTTTCTGTCTTAACGCTAATACTGGTTTCCTGTGAGACTGTGACTACCGTTATTACCCCCATCTCTACCCCCAAAGGAAAAATCTGAAGTTATTTGCAAGCTCTAGAATTGAAGGTTCTTTCCCATCACTTCTCACTTATGGGTTTGCATGTCCCATCTCACCCTTAAAATAACCTGACCTTTTTGCCCAGAGATCCAGAACAGATATATTTTCCTACTTTATGAATTTTGAAGCTCGTGTTTTGATGACAGTTTTATGTAGGAACATAGAGTTACAGTGTTTTTAAACATCAAGATTCTCTTGCCTTAAAACATTGTGGCAGTGTTAAAGATAATCCTCTAAAGTGTGACTGAGATTTGTATATTTTGTGAGAGAGAAGAGTAATTAGAAAAAACAGTTGGAAATAAAGTTGTATTCTTAATAGCTATTGAGTTCAAATCAATTTAATATTTGACCACAGATTGGGATAATCAAAGAATTCAGTCATGAATAACAAGCTTATTAAAGGACAAAAGTATGATTTTTTTGGAGGGACCATGTGCCCCCAAATTTGGAGAATATATGTGGCTTTTTTCCATGTTCTTTACTCTCAGTTCAGTATCTAGTTATGTCATGAATTTCAAAAATAAGTCACCAGGAAAGAAAAGTTTGTTTATTTGTAGTAACATCAGTTCCTATAAACAAATTGTGTTCACATGCTTGGGAATAGATTCAGCTTTCAGTTACTCTTTGACTACAGATTCTGTGTAGTCATGGAAAATGAAAATTCATCCCTTCTTTCCAACCCTGTCCCCTTCTTCTTAATCTGTTAAAAGTTGGCTTCTATGCATGTTATGTTGCAGATCCATCATGGTCCTACAAGATTAACAGATATTTATTTAGAAAACTCTCCTCAGCATCCAGAAATCTGACACTTCAATGAAATGGAGAATACACGCAGCTGAACACCTTCTGTATCCAACTGCAATGTAACAACTGTTGCTACGTTCTTTTTGGAGTAAAGGCAGGAGATGGTTAATGTGTGTTTTATTTAAGATTGTTTCACAACTCTCTCACCAGCCAAGATATAGACATACATGTACACACTTACATACATATCTTAACTTTATGGCATTTGAAAGAAAATGACTTTTAATCACTGGTAATAGTAACTCTAATATAAGATATGAATAATCATTCCTACTTAAGAACTCTTTTAGAGAGGGATGAAGATTGTGAATTGTTAAGAAAAACATGTTTAATAATGTATGATATTTTGTTTATGAAGCAACTATATGTAGTAATTCAAATGTGTAATTTCATCCCATGAGGAATGAGTAGCAGGGGGAATCCCCTCCTCAGAGACTTCCTCCTTTAATTCAGATCAACAGTTTGTTAATCAACTTGTTGTTTTAGAGAAAGGAAGGTATTAAACTTATATAAATTAGTCATTGTCAAAAACCTGTATTACTTTGGTTTCAAGTCTTTCCATATCTGCCTCTGAACTGCCCCTCCTTAACCCCAATGATATCATTAACTCTTACTCGCTGTTCACATCAGTGCCAGGGGAAATAGTTTCTAAGTATAAGGATGACTATTTCTATACCTCTTGATGCCTTTGAAAACCAATTTAAAATTTATTCTTAGACTATACATTTTGTATTAGTTATTTCTCCTCTCCTTTGTATTATCCTAAGTAATCAAAATACTTTCTAAATCAAAACTATTGTCTATTATTTTGTTAGCCCTAGGAATGTTCTTAAAAATCAATTTTAATTTAAATCTGATGCTTTTGTGTTTCCATTTAAATTCAAAGTTTAGTTAAAGATACTGCTCCTTACATACAAGAATAGATTGCTGAAAGAGACAGAAAAATAAAGATGCATCATTGATTATCAGGAGGTATAGATATGAGGCATTGGAAAATATAAAAACTATAGGAAGAGACAGAAGGTGGAGTAAGTTGAGTGCAAAAACCTAAAGACTCAGACAAATAAGACAAATAAGCTTCCAGATGAGATGGGAGACTCTTCAGCAACTTTTCCATGATCCTATTGATCGGGAGAGTGTTATAACTTTGTCGATTGACTAGAGAAAGACTGGGACATTTCCTAGAATTTCTTTTTAAAATTTTTGATTAATTTGTCTTCACTTTTCAACAATCATTTCCATAAATTTTAAAATTTTCTCCCCCTCCTTCCCCTTTCTTTCCCCAAGACAGCATGTAATCTTGTATGGAACATATAACATAATGTACATATAACATTCTTAAACACGTTTTCACATTAGTCATGTTGCATAGAAGAATTAAAATAAATGGGAGACATCATGAGAAAAACCAAACCAAAACATAACACATGAGAAAATAGTCTGCTTCCTTTTGCGTTCTGATTCTATAGTCCATTCTCTGGATGTGAATGGCATTTTGCATCAAGAGCCCTTTGAAAATGTTTTATGAAACTATTTTGAAATTATGAAAATGAAGGGCTAAGTCTATCAGAAACAGTTAGAAGAGAGCTGAAGCCTGTTACTGTGTGAAGAGTTAGGAGACTTTTGTTGACTACCATCTACAACATAATGGAGGAGAAACTCCTCAGTGCTATCTGCATTACCCTCAACTGTCCTTTCTGGCTGGAGAGGGACAAACATGGGGGAAAGACAGGCTTCTTATCTGTTTCCCTATGAGGAGATGCTTGGAGCTAATTGGGAGAAGTAGAAGTCCCTTGCCATTTGCAGCTTAGAAGGAGCTTGGTAATTCTCTGACTCAAGGGACTTGCTTGTCCCTGAAGAAATGTGACTTTTTTTTTTTGGTCAGCATCCTGCTAAAAGAGTATCTGTAGTTGAAGAGGCCTTTTCCCTGTTTTATCTGCTTAATATCAAAAGACACATAGCTTTATCCAGAAGGAGAGCAGTGAAGACCGGAAGGGAAACATCTAATAAAGATGTGGCTTTATATGCTGGAATTTGTTCCTTAAAAAACCATATAAGGGTTTACAGTCCAGAGTAGTGAGTGGCCTCAGAGACTTGGATTTCCCCAATCATGTGCCTTCTTGCTAAGCTTCTATCAGTCTGTGCCCACTTTACCCTTGGGCACTCTATATATTGGAAGGAGAGTGTGATTGAGCTTTATGGGTAGATTGTAATGTTGAATTATTCCTGCTTTTAAGTTCTACTGATTGTCAGTCAAAATTTGTCACCCAATCAGGATTTTATCTCCCAGTCTCATGACATTTTCCTTCTTTCTTTAATGAGTTCAGTTCCTGACTTGAAGTATTTCTCTCCATTCTATTTCTTATACTCATTCTAATGGGACTTCAGTATGTATAGTAATACTCTTTCAAATACTGTAACTTTCCAATTTCTCAATCTATTCAGTTCCTACAACCTACTCTTCCACTTCATCTTGGCAATGTAAAGAGAGAGTCGTACCTTGATCTTGTCATCACTCGCAGATTTTCCATTTACATGTTCATGAACGCTGAACTTCCTTTACTGAATCATAATCTTTTACAATTCCATATGCCTTATTACCCAAAGCTCTTTTCTTCCACATTGGATCTCTAGCTCCTCAAATCCCCTAGTTCTTTCCCAGGCTATCACCAATGCCCTGGCTACCTTCTCTCCCCTTCTTTTTCATTTTCCCTTCATTTCAACTCAACCTTCCAAATTTGAGATCCTTACCCCCTTAACCTATTTTTGATTATAATTAGTCAAACATCAATCTTAAATTATTTCCATCATTCATGTACTTTACATATTTTCATGCTACTGAATGGAGTTGGAAAAAAATCTCAGAATCATGCTGACTGGGAACAAAACCATTAAAGAATCTCAACTGGGCTTTCATTGAAGCAAAGAGATTCTTTTACATCTCCACAATTGATTCACTACCCCACAGTGGTGATAAAAAATCTTTTTATCCTTTCTTAAGCCTCCCGTGGTACACCCCATCTCTGCTCTCTCAGCCGAAGATCTTGCCTCAGACTTCTTTGAAAATATTGAGGAAATTCATCAAAAGCTTCCTCCTCTTTTCCTCTCCTTCTCTTCCATTACTTAGACTTCTCCCTTTAGTGTCTTCTCCTTGATCCTTCTCTCATAAAAAGAAGTGGTTTTTCTTCCTGGTAAGACAAATTTTGCTAAATGAACCCTTGACTTCATTCCACCACAGGTCCATATCACCTCATGCCTGTGTGAGGATATTGGACTATCCTTCTGGTTTATATCTTTTCTTGAAGTCTCTTCCTACTCCAATACATTCTTCATTCATTTCCCAAAATAATCTTTGTAAAAGTGCAAGTCTGACAATGTCTACCTTCCCTTCATTCCCACCCCCTGTAATGAATTTCAGTGACTCCTTATTACCCTTAGGAACAAACAGAATAATCTTCTCTTTGGTTCTTAAAGCCCTTTATGGCCTTGCCCTTCTAACCTTTCCTACATTTTACTTCCCTCAACATTTTTAACAATCCAGTGACACTAGCCTCCTTTCTGGTCTTCATACATTGCTCTCCATCTCCCAGCTCCATGCCTTGTGGGTCTGAGATGTTCTCTCTCCTCATTTCTGATTGCTGGATTTCTTCTAGTCTCAGCTCAAGTCCCACCACTTTGTTTTAAAAACCTTTCCTGGTTTTATCCACTGGAAGTGCTTTCCATGTGAGGTTACTTTCCATTTACATTGTATGTATCATATATATATATATATATATATATATACATATATATATATACACAACATATGCTAAATGCTGGGAATATTTTTAAAAAATGTTAAATCTGGCCCCTACCTTCAAGGTGTGGTCACCTTGGTTATAATGTAAACTGTTTGAAAGTAGGCAACAGATTTTATAATTATTAAAAATACATTCCCAGAATTTAGCATATAATAGGCACTTAAATGCATGTTAACTGACCTTAAGCAATAAAAACTCACGTTTCAGTAAGAAGTGGTATAAAATTCAAAGCAAAATGCAGTTGTATACAATCATATGTTGTATATTTATCATCAAATAATTGCTTGGATGTGCATAATTTCTTTTTTTAAACTTTATTACTTTAAAAAATTTTTTATTTATTTAGTTTTAGTTTTTAACATTCACTTTCATAAGATTTTGAGTTCTCAATTTCCTCCCCTTCTGTCACCTTCCCCCTCCCCAAAACAGTATGTATTCTGATATAGGTGCTACATATACATTCATATTAAACATATTTTTACATTAGTCAGGTTGTAAAGAAGAATTAGAACCAATGATAAGTACCACAAGAAAGAAGAAACAGTCAAAAAAAGAGCAAATAGTAATATGTATAATTTCTTACCTGGTGTATTGCGTGTAAGCCTAATTGTTAGCTTAAAAGTTCTAGACTCAACCTAAGTTTTTAAATTTCTAGAATGTTGCTTATTATTATCATGTAATGGCAATTCTGATCTCATGGATGGCCCAGCCTGAGTATCACATCCCTGAATAGTAATAAATGCCAGCCACTAGTTATAATGGTGTCCTCTCTTCTCTTTCCGCAACTGTTCTATCAGGGTAAAATCAGGTTTCCTCTCTTTCCTCTAGTGTTAAACTTTCTTCACCATCTGAATTTATGTTTCCCTGTGAGATATCAACCTCGTGATGTCATTGGTCTTCTTGGAGAGCAAAGGATTGACAACCACTGAAGTATGTTACTGTGATGATAGGATTGAGATACATTTGATTGAACTCTCTCATCCTCTTGGGGATAACCACACATAACAGTCCTCATCAGCATCATGATTTTCTTCAAGTCGGGCACTGTACTCATTACAACTGTGTGATCTACCCTTGTTAATCTTTCGTCAATATGCTAGAGAGCTCTCCGTTTCCAAATATTTTTAACTGGTTGGTAAAAATACGTATTCAGTTGATTTAGTTAGTCAGTTGTCCATCTCCACTCTCCACTTTTCAGTCTGTTCACTCAAGCTTCCAGTAGATAATAAATGGTTCTAGTACCTTGCCTTTGTAAAGCTCTGACCATTTTCAGGAGTTGTTTTGTATAGTGGCAAGTTGTCCAATCTCTCTACGATATGGGAGGATGTAACCTTCCGGTGGTTCAATGACATATATGTCGTATGCATACTGAAGTTTCTTATTAGAGCTCTATCACCTATGTGCTTTTCTTGACACCAGATATGGGTTTTGTACATTCTAAGACCTTGCATTACCCCTCAGAGGGCACTCACTGGCAGTATGATACAAATGAACACAATTCAAATTTCTCTTAACTTTTGCCTTAACAGGCTAATTTATATGAAAGAATCAGTACTTATATTTATTTACCTGATTTGAATCCTGTGTCTCTCATATGACTTCTGTGACCTTGGTCCTGTCCTTCTCTAGGGCCTGAGTGTCATCATCTTTATCAAAATGAAGGGATCACACTGAATGATTTCTAAGGAACTGGCTACATCTAAGTTCCCTGCTTAATTAGCTTTCCCTTTCTTTTAAAAATTAAAAAAATGGAAATTTAGATAAATGAAGTGATTCATTGAAGGTCACATGACTATTTAAAGTTATTATTTAATGGCAGAGCCAGTCTTAGAACCTAGTCCCTTGATTCCCAGTTCAGTACTCCTCAATAGATTGTACTGTAAAAGTCTTGAAGTCATTGGTATTGCTTACAATTTCCTACTCAGACAACACTGAAGGTATTTAAAAGAGGGCTCTTCATTGACTTACAGATCAGGTAAAAACCATAATGGAAGGTGAAATCTCATTTCCTGAGACTTGTTGCTTGAAACATAAAGTTTCAGATTTTTGAAACAGAAAAGGGAACTAAACACTTATTATGTATTTCTATTTAACTAGACTAATTGTTTGCCCCATAATAGTGGTCCCAGTTATTTATTGTGTAGCCATGTTACTGATATGGGAAGATTAACATCTGGTCAACTGACAGCAGGCCTAGGTTTGTGCTGCCTGGAACATTGTTCTTCATGAAATACGGTCTTTTCACTGGTGGAGTTCCCAAACTATCTGATAACCTCTCATCTTTTGGCAAACTGTAAATAAAGAACAATGAAAGGCAGCACTTTAGCCCATGGGAGGACTGGGCAAATAGTTTCTGTTTGTAAAAGATGATGACCTATGGCATGCCTGCTTTCTTTATACGGAAAGACTATGGTAACTGATCTGTAAAGTGCTGATGCTGTAGTTTTATCTGAACCAGGACTCATCTAGTTGTCCCTTCCATTTGCCATTCTTTGCTCTATCCCCATGGGCTCAAGAAGAAATGTGAGGCTGGAATATTACTTCTTAATTTCTTCCTCCAACCAGAATGAAAGAAGGAAGTCACCATGCACTGGTAGGGGAAATATGTTCTCCTTATGTCAGGTTAAAATGTTTTGAAAAGTCTATGACTGGCTTCCTTCTTCCATATCTATTTATTTTTCCTTTTGAGCAGTTTGGATAATATTAGTTAAAACACAGATGAAAGAATGGTCTGCCAAAATACTCAGTGAGAAACTACTGAATGTGGGGAAAAATGGAGGGTGGAAATAGTTTTAAAAATGCTTAGACCATAAAGAAATTAAACTAAAGGATTTTATACCTTTTCCATTAAGACAGGAAATGGAATTGTAGTTCCCAATCCATCTCTTTTAGCATCCTTACCTTTTCCTTCTTTTCCATAATCTGTGCTTTCATATATTTATTTGTGTCTGCATTCTAGGCTACCAATAAAGCTTTTTTTTCCCAACAGTGGTAGTGGAACAAAAGACTTATTCTGCTCTGCCGAGAAGACTGAAGCCACCTGACAACTTCCATATTGTGTCCCTTACAATTTCTCATTATGAGTTTTCATTTTCTCCTTTCCTTCAGGTTTGAGATAGAAGCATATTCCTATTCATTATGGGGGCTAATATGAGTCCTCTGTTTCCTTGGGACCTTGGTCTAGCGGTCATTCTTCATGGCTGTCTCCTCCATGTATCTTTATTCTTTCCTCCCACTGATTCCTGTTCATTTGTATAAAATGTGCTTCTCAAGTTTAAAAAAGGCTGATCCTTGACCCTGCAAGCTCATTTCTCCTCCCCTTCATGGATGAATTTTATTTGAAAAGTAATCAGTGCCCAACATTTCCAGTTCTCTACTTCCTCTCCCCTTGTTCCTTTGTAATCACAACTGAAACTACTTGCTACCCAGATCACCAAGATCACTGAACTTTTGCCAATCATGAGTCTATATTCTTAGATCCATGCAGTAGTGTATCTGGAAAACTAAAAATTTGATGTTTAAAATTTAATTTGAGGATCAAATGAGTGAAGTATTTTGCCCAAGGACATATAGCCAGAAAGCAACAGAGCCGAGATTCGAATGGTGATCTTTTGATTCTGGGTTCTGTTCTTTTCCTACTCCTCTATGTCCTCTGCAGCCTGATGCTATTAACCATTACCATTTTGGGAGTTGGGGATGGTTGGCAACTCTCTCCTGAAATTTCCAGGATAGAACATTCTTCTGCTACCTGTCTTATTCTTCCTTGGGTTCTCGTTCTGTTCTTAACTCTTTAGGGTAAATTTTGATAATCCAAAAATATTCTGGGGTTTGGGGTGCTAATGTCTCTTTTAGAAGCCTTTCTCTGACCTAGACCCTGCGATTTCCTCCTTTCTGGCATACTTTCCTTTTCTGTAAACTCCTGGTATTTTCTGACTGGAAAATGCCAGAAATTCTCCTGTTCCATGATTATAGGAATTTGTAAAGTAGGGGGAAGGGAAAGGAGTGTATCATTAACCAATCCTTGGAATCTTCCTGTGACATTAGAGATGGAACCCCACCCTACCTGGCCAACCCCATTGACCTTGGGGTCTACCTTAATTCTACCTCAGTGTGTGAGTTACACAGGAATGGTATTGAATCGCTGCCCTAGTCTAGAGACTTTAACTTACTGTGGTAGTGTGGGGGGCTGTGGAAGAAATAGGGCACTACTCTGTCTTCTACTAATTGAGGAAATGGTGGAAAACTTGTGAAGTTAAGGACACAAAGATCTAAGAAAAACCTCTCTTTAGAACCATTGTTGGGCTCCTTCCTTCTATGTAGAAGCACATTTTCTCATCTCTTTTTTGGGTCAACCAAGGTGATCAAATGCACTTTCAAAAGAAAATTTTAGATGTCATTTGATTCTTCTAGCATAAATAATTTCCCAGTATGACCTATAGACTGAAACTTCCCTTTTCACAAAGAAATAATGCTAAGCAAAACCAACTCCTATTACTGTAGGAGTAATCTTTAGTGTAGGTAACTATAATACAAAGTGATATGTAATATCTTCACATGCTCTTACTGTATTATCATTTCCATAAGGTCAGGAACCATATCTTATGCCAATTTTATATCTCCTACAGTGCTTAGCACATGGTTTGTCCACAATACATATCTAATAAATATTTGGTGAATTATTGAATTTGTTGTGACTAGTAGAAAAGTGTTTTGGGGCTTTATATTGAATATTTATTGAATATTATATTGAAAAATTATATTGAATATTATATTGAAATTTCACATTCAGACACAGTGCCTAGGTGTCAGGTTTTTTTTTTTAACTCTTTTCACATTTTTGAGAGCAGCAAATATTAAAATCAATCCACAAGTATTAACAAAAATTTCCCTTGGTTGGAGTAAGATGAAGATTTATATATAGGCTTAGCTGTAAATTCGATTGAAAATGCTGAAGATGAACATATCAGAGTTTCCTTTCTTATGAATCTGCCTCTGAAGAGGGTTAGATGTCACTGTTTGGCCACTGATCATTTCCTGCTGGATGTTTTCTGAGGGGCTGCCCCCAAGTAGAAGATCACTATTCAGAGAAATGCTAATTAAGTGGGATTTAAAGGAGCATGTCAGCCAACCATGAGCTCAATGAGATTCCCCCTCCTTTGCAGCTGCATTCGATTGCATTCGTAGCTGCCACTGAAGTAAGTCAAAGGCCACATCTGCAGAGAACTCAGCTGGTATTCTCATAGTTCCAAGTCAACTTGAAGCAGCATTACAGAATTGGGGAATCTCTCAGCCCCTGCATGCGTACATTAGCCAACAGAACATGAAGGCGTGGAATATCCTACTGAAAAACTGTATGTGTGTGGGCAAAAGGTTGTGAAAACGTCCCGATGAGGTCTAAATGTAAACCAGGCCTTTTTGAAAGTTTTTTTTGAGAGGAGGGAGGAGAATGGAAATGAAATAACTAAGTTTGGTATTAGGACTGCTAGCCTACATAATTTATAGTTATGCTTCACAAATCTTGTGGATTTTTTTTTAATTGGAAAAGTTGACTCAGTGAATGGTAGACTGAAGACATAGTACATGGTTTTTAATATTTGATTTGTCATCCTATGTTTGGGGAGGGGGCTCATTAGCTTGTAGCTTTTTTATTAGTCTGAGCTATTTACAGGTTTTAGGAATATATTCTGGAGGACATCAGCTCTGATAATACAAGATATCTTGGTAATTGGTCCCATTTTGTATATAGAAAATTATAATAATTGATCTTTACTGTGTGATCCTCTAAACAAGTAATAAGTAATATTATGCTATTTTGGAATAAAAAACAAAGTGGTCCAATGAAACTGAAGTTTGTTCAAGGAGAGATGCAAGGGATATTTCAGTACTTACTAGCTGTTGATTATAGGTAAAACTCCATTCCTCTGTTTTTTCATTTGTAAAAGGAAGATAACATGCTACCTCAGTCAATCAGCAAGCATTTATGATATGCCTATTATGTGTGAGGCACTGTCTTAGGTGCTAGGGATACAAAAGCACAAATGATGTAATCCTTGAGCTCAAAGGGCTTTCATTCTATCAGAGAGACAACATACAGATTTTAAGAAAAAATACAGGGTAGTTTTGGTGAAGGGAGGCATGAGGTTTTATGTAGAATCTATTTAGAATCTAAGAGGTAAAGGTGAGGAGGGAGCACATTCCAGAAATAGATGCAAACTTGTGCAGAAGCACGGGCAGATGGGATTCAGTATTAGGTGTGAAGGAGAGCAGTGTCAGTTTGATTAGACACAGACTGGGAAAGAACAGTTAAGCTAGGGCAAGGATGATGGTATAGGAGAATACTAATGGGGAGAGGGATTAGAGGTCAGGACAAGGGTCACCTGTAGGTTTTAAAGAAGTGATCATTATCATGGATTTCAACCTGGCAGGGACTATAGACGCCATCCATCCAGTCCAACCCATTCTTTTTTATATGAGAAAACTTAGTCCCAGGGAAGATGAATGACTTTCCCAAGCTCATTCAAAATAGCAAGTTGCAAAGGGATTTCAGAACTTTTAGTCATGGGAAATGACCACTTTTGAGTGGTAGGGCATGTGACAATGCCTGCAGTGGAGGGAAAAGGAGACCTGGATGTGAGTACATGTCAACATGTGTGCTGAAGTCATCTGGTACAAAGATAGAAGACTGAACTCATTAAGAAAAGAGAGAGAATGACCTGGGGGCTGGTCTCTATCTGCCCCCAGGAACTGAATTGGGTATTGTATTTGGAGAGAGTGAACCTTAAGGGAGGAGGGAGGGAGGTTTCTTAGTAATGGTGCCATAAGGAGGGTCTGGAAGTAGTAATAAGGAACCAGGAGTATGCCAGCTCCCATCTCCAGCAGCAGTCCGTCAGGAGGCTTGAGAGAAAATTGAAACGATGAGGATTTTGTGAGGCAAGTACTTCATAAATCTGAAGATGCTATAGAGTATGGTGAGTTGTCACCATACTCATCTTATTTTGGCTACCATTTATAATTCATTTGGAGGTATATGACTTGGCTTTATTTCTGGGGCTGAGTCTTTTAACTGGAATTTAAATTCTTTGAAGTTGGGGATCACATCTTATTTTGTACCACCCTACCTTTACCACAGTGCTTAGCACAGGGGGTGGAGTTAAAGAGTAGGCCATGAGAATTAAGGGGAGCAAAATGAGGCAATGTTAAAAAAATACAAACCATACTGTTTACTAGCCAACTACAAGATAAATGGTAAATCAGAATGTATATATACCAGGATGTTTGAGTGCATGGCATGTACTTAATAAACTCTTTCTGAATTTAATTGTATCAAATCATCCCATTTCTAATTTCTATATATTATTGTAGTCTCTCTATTTCTCTCAATTCTAAATAGTTTGCCTCAATAAGATACAAAAAGAGGAAAAACATAGTTCCTGCCCTCAAGGAGTTCATAGTCTAAAGGGGGAGACAGTAAGCAAACAAATACATACAGAGAAGTTATGCACAAGATAAATAGGAAACATTTAATAGATAGGAGGCACTAGAATTGAGAGGCTGAGAAAGGCTTCCTATGGAAGATGGGATTTTAATTGAGACTTACAGGAAGCCAGGAAAACAGTAGGTGGAGGTGAAAAGAGAGAGCAGTTCAGGCACTGGGGACAGTGAGAGAAAATCCTGGAGCTAAGAGATAAAGCATTTTGGTTGTGGAACAGCAAGGAGGTTACTTGTCACTGAGTACAAGGTGGATAGTAAGACGTAGGAAGACTGAAAAAGGTAGGAGAAGGCTGGATTGTAAAGGGTTTTCAATGCCCAACAGAGCATTTTGAATTTGAATGTGGAGCAAATAAGCAATCACTGGAGTTATTTGAGTGGGGAACGGTTACATTGGTTAGATCTGTGTTGTAAGAAAATCACTTAGTAGGGAGATACTTGAGGCAGGTAGACCCACCAGCAGTCTACTGTCGTAGTCCACACATGAGGTGAAAATGATGGCAGTGTTGGAGGAGAGAAGGGGGCATATTTGAGAGATAAAAGGGTGAAATTGACAATCCTTGGCAACAGATTAATATGAAGGGGTAAGAGATAGTAAGGAGTCAAGGACGACACCTATATTGGGAGCATGAAGGATCAGGTTTTCAGTAGCTGTGGCTATTGCACCTGTAGGAGCAGCTATTGGTCTTATCCCCTGTATGGATTGGCGTAGGTGCTAGACTGGATACATTGGCATTTCCAAAGCTTTTGGGTCCAGGAAACCGGGCTTTGTTCTTTGGGATCTAAGAGAAGACAGTGATCAAAGCAATTGTGATGATTTGGTCTCCCTGGTGCATACTGCCTCCTGTTTCAGGAATCACTTCCCTTAAGGATGGCTGTGGCATTTACGATGAAAGCAGAACCAGGAGCGAATGTGGCCACTCTCAGGACTTTTGTGCTTATCTGCCCGTTTGTGGCAACTGGTCACCAGTTGTTGCGAGTGTTGGTGAGACATATAATAACTATGTCCTCTTCTAAGTTCCTGAAAACTCTTTTTGTTTTCTGCATGATTTCTCTCTGAGTTCTTTAATTTCCCTGACAGAACAGTGACAAAGTCATCCCACTTCTGATCATTTTAATCTCTACATTATTATTATTGTTGAAAGATTTTGAATGTATAAAAGGATTTTCTGGTATATTCTAGCACCCAATATTGGTTCTCTTTTGAGTTGATTATCAATCTGTGCAGAAACATTGACTTTTCATGATGGTCCATTATTTTTGCAATTATTCAGGTGGAGAGTTGTATCATCATTCTTAGTTCCTAAATAACTAGATCAGGGATACATCTAAAAGTCTATTGAGGTGAGCTTGCGCAAGGGATTGGAAGCCCGTTACCCAAGTTTCTTGTTTCATTGTTGGCCGTAACTACCAACCTGATAGCCTCTTGAACCCAAATATATTCTGTTACTTAGATTTGCTCAGTGATGCAGAGGCTTATGCTTATATTGTGCTATTAATAGTAATATGGTCAACTATATAGCAAGGTGCAGTAGCCTAGGACCCTAGAAAATGTTGCTAAAAGATTCAATCTATTAAGCAACATTCTGATTTACCATTTAACTTGTAGTTGGCTAGTAAACAGTATGGTTTGTATTTCTTTTAACATTGCCTCACTTTTTACAGTGGTGGTAGAGTCATGTAGTTGAAGTAGCTCTGTGGTGATCAGTTGAGCTAAATCCCTCTTAAAAGGATGAAGCCATATTTGTCTGTTTGAAAACTCATGATTTTAGACTATGAATGGGCTAATTTAGCTCATCTGAGAAAATATTTTCATAAAAAAAGAGAGATCATTTTTACTTTAAAATATGGTCCAACTTTGCAACAATTCTCTTGAATGGAAGGAACTATTTTGAGTCCACCTCTTACACCCTTCTATGATGATATTGTCATCTAATTGTGACAGAATATCTTTAGACTGAGCAAAACTCAATACGATGAGACTGCTCTTTTTTATACATTTCCTTTGGATCAAGATCTGACCTAGACTGACTCTTCTGGTGAGTTTGAATAATTAAATAATTTCTCTGATCATTCCTCTGTTCAACTCTTGATCAGTACCCTAAAAGTGATTTAAAAAATCTCATTATTAGGAAGCCAGGTAGGGGATACCCTGTATGCAGGCAAAGATTGTCAGAATGTGAAGCTGCTTAGGAATTTCCATGATCCCAGGAGTAACTACAAGACAAGGTTCGTTATTAGGAAGAGGGAAGCAGGAGATGAATGCACTTGTTAGCTGAGTCAAAGGCAATTTGAAAAGAATTCTACAATACAGTTCTTCTGACTCATAATCTTATTCTATTACCAGAAACTATATGCTGAGCTCCTGAGATCTTGGCTCAAAATTCTTGGAAATCTTGGGTAAACAAAAGAACTCTTCAATCTATTTATATGCATATTCTTTTTGAGACTTTAAGTCTTAAACTGCAGTTGTTAGATCTGTGGCATTTCTTTTTGACCACAGATGTAGCCATTGGAAGTTTTAATGTGATTCTGTAGTAAGGAAGTCTGTGTCCCATTTCGTTGCTAAAGTGTTACCAGCAAGGAAAGAAAAGAGGAAGGAATAAATATTTATTATACTAAGTGATTTTGAAATTATGTCTCATCTGATCCTCGTAACAACCTTACCAGGGAAGTACTATTATTATCCCCATTTTACAGTCGAGGAAACCAAGGCAGAAGGAAGTTAAGTGACTCATCCAAGGTCATGCAGCTAGTAGGTGTCCTGAGATTGGATCTGAACTCAGGTTTTCCCAAGTCCAGGCCCTCTATTGACTCAGTCCCTTACCTGCCTTCAGCCTCCGGAGTTGGGACAAGAGGGATGGGGGGAAATATGATATTCTACCAATTGTCAAGACTAGAAAAACTTGTCCCATAGTCTGCTCCAAAATTTTTGGCATTGTGAGACCTCAAAAGGTAAATCAAATCAACCTATCACATACTCTTCTGGATTAATGTCCCTTTAAAAAGAACACTAGATAATGTATTGATTTACAGTCCTCCCCTATGCCTCAGTTTTGAAGTAGTATGTATGTAACATCTTTTTCTCCTCAGAATTTTCTTTTCCCTATTTGTAAGAATTGAGGCAAATAAGACATAAGAAGAGCTCACATTTTTTCAGCTGCTCCAACCATGTCTTCTGAGACTTCCCCAAGGAGGATATGCTCCAGGTTGTAGCTATAAACCTCTTTAGTTTCCCTCTTTCAGTTGCTGCATGAAGGCAGTTTCCTCACTTATTTTCCCCTTCCCTTGTTTAACAGTGAAATATCTTCCAAAAGTACCTCAATACCTTGAAAATACATCATTTCATTAGCATGGGTATGCTTCTCACAAATTTCAATTTCAGCTGCTCCAAGCTTTAATGTGACAGATATACAAATGACTGAAGAAATTCATCATCACCTGATGTCGACACTCTCTGGAACTACATAGGCTGGTTTTCAAACAACTTGGGAAGGTGATGGAACATGATTATTGTTTTCAAATATTTTTTTTAAAAGACAAGTCAAAGCCTTCCCAGCTTGTTAGAATCTAGCAGTTTAGTTCTGTACCACTTTGAAAAGCCCAAGGGCACTTCCACCTTACAGTGAAGCACCAAAGATGGCTTTAATAGAGGAGATGGAGCATCCTAGAATTTCAGCATTGTAGAGGACTTTAGAATTCCTCTTATGCAATCAACCCATACATGGACAAGGATACTTCAGCCCATTGGTCACCTAGCCAGTACTTGAACACCTAGAAGAGGGAACTCGTTATGTTCTGGGATAACCCCTTCTGCTATTGGTTAACTCTTATTTTCCTCTTTTTATGAAGTCTAAATCTATCCCCTCTTTAGCTTATAGCCATTTCTGTTACTTTTGTCTTTTGGCAAACAAAGCAAATCCATCTGCTGCATTTGAGTCCTTCAAGTCTAGTAGAACCTCAGTTTACGAATTTAATTCATTCAAAGATTCCATTTGTCAGGCTTTGTTCATAATGCAAAGCAACTTTTCCCATAGGAAGTAATGTAAAGTCAGATGATTAGTACCGCAGCCCCAAAAATATTCATATAAAATAATTATTTATAATTTTAAGTAATTTTATTTTGTCCCTGATGCAATGATTAGTATACAATATAAAGCAAAAATAAGATAAATTAACCTGCATTTTACCTTTGAGAACAGTTGTGGCCCACTTGAGGGAGATGAGAGGGAGGAGGAGGAGGAGGAAGGCTTAATGCTTGGAAGGAGAATCTCCTTCTATGAGAATACTGGGGATTTCAATGTTGTGGGTCTTCTTTCTTACGCTACTTTCACTAATACTGAGACTAATACTACTACCTTCACTTATTTTTTGTTTTTTAGAATCACTTTCATGTTCTGACTCATTGAATTTTTTTCTTCTTTATGTTTTCTTGTGACTAGGAATCTATGTAACGATGCTTGTTTTTGACTTCTTAAAAAACTAATTTATTTGTTTTCAGTTTTTAACAGTCAATTCCATAAGTTTTAAATTTTCTCACCCTCTCTCTCCCCACTTTCCCTGACATGGCATGCAATCTTATATGGGTTCAAAAAAAAACCAAAACGTCGCCCTATTTGAGCGTCATCCCTTTGCAAGTCATTCACATTCAAACATGATGTGTGTACTGTGAAGTTTTGTTCATCCTGCCAACAAAGCACACATAAACCAGGTTACTCCTACAATGATGTCCTATCTTACTTCAACAGCTTCGATTCACATTCTTCCCCATGTCCTGTTCCAGCATTCTCCACTCTTGGATAACCATGTCCAGTTTTTTCAACAATCCCCATAGAGCAGGTTTTCTAGTCACTTGTTCAACCTGACTGCCTCTTCTAGATACATTTTTGCCTGTTACGGTCTTTAAAAAAATTTCATACCCAAGAATTGAATGCAATACTGTAGCTGTGGTCTGAACATATCAAAACTCAATGGGTCAGACATCCTTAATTATCGGCCTAATTCTTCTATTAATAAAGCTTAAGATAAAATTAATTTTTCTGCCCATTAGATGAATAATGAAAATTGTTTTCTACATCCTCAGAAAAAATTTCTATTCTGCTCACTTCTTCCTGTTGTTTTCATTGTTGCTTCTTTTAATCTATCACTTCTCCTACTTCTACGTCCCCCACCCCAAGATATTGATATGTGTCAATTGCATTGCATATATTTTGTATAATCTTAGTGATTTTTATGTTCTTTCTCCCTTTAGAATGTGTACTCTGTGAAGACAGAGATGATTTTTGGCTTTTCTTCCTATTCCCAGGGTTTAGCATGGGGTCTGGTAGATAGTAAGTATTTAGTTGTGTTTGTTCTTTGTTTTTGAAGAGGACCAGGATATCAGGGAGATGATGACATGACTTGCAGTTCACTTTAATTTGAGTGAGAGAGGGCTGTGCAAGGTCACCAACCTCACTGTCTTCTCCTGAGCCATCTGGGTCCAGTGGCCTTGTATTCATCAGGAGGACTGGAGGTGGCCCAGGATACAATGGGAGACCCTGGCACTTTGCTAAGGCCTTTTTAGGCTCTCACTTTGAGTGAAGTAATAGACCTCTTAAAGAAATGAGTCAAGGCATTCACTGTGAGACAGGAGGACCCAGCTGTAGCCATTAAGTGGTGCTTGGGCAGGGACCTGTAGTCCAATCTATGAGCTTCAGAGTAAAATGGAGAAGGAAGGAAGGAAGGAAGGAAGGAAGGAAGGAAGGAAGGAAGGAAGGAAGGAAGGAAGGAAGGAAGGAAGGAAGGAAGGAAGGAAGGAAGGAAGGAAGGAAGGAAGGAAGGAAGGAAGGAAGGAAGGAAGGAAGGAAGGAAGGAAGGAAGGAATCTTATCTTTTTCTTTCTTTCTTTCAAATATTTAGTAGATGCTAGTTGTCTGACTGAATGAATAAGTGTTGTCTTCTCCCATTGGAATATAAGGTCTTGAGGGCAGGCAATGTTTTTTGTTTGTTTGTGGGTTTATTTCTATTTTTAAGTTATTTCCCCAGTGTTTAGCACAGGATCTAGAATATCGTAGGCATTTAATACTAGAGGCAAGAAATCTAAAGCAGGTTTCATTTTTTTTATTCCTGTCAAATGTTCTCCTTGACTGTTTATTGCCCCTATGAGTCTCCATGAGCTTGAATATATTTTGTCCCATATCACAAATAAATTGTAAAGAACTGCCAGTGAGCAGAAAGCTACCAGGACACAGGTGCAAAAGTATTGGAGTTCTAAAGTATTTTCTGACTGATTCCAAGTGGTCTGTGGGACCTGAGTCCATGTGTTGGGAGGCACATTTCTAGAAGAGTATAGTTTATGCCAGCCTGACTTATAGGAAATGCAGTTTAGAGACAGAGATTCTCTCAACCTAGTTATAGCCACTGTACATATTGGCTTTATTTTAGAGTCACTACAACCATAACCAATGACTTTCCCATGCCCTGAGCATTGCATACTGGGTGTTCCCTGGGGAGCTTCTGTTGCTAATGGGGACAGATGTGTTCCTGGCATCCTGAGTTGGAATTTCCCCCAAAGAAACAGTGGTAGCAATGATGTTTTTGTTATAGTTGAATTAGTACCATAGAAGTACACTTCAGATAGATTATGGGGTAAATATATTTTGTGGATTACCCTGGGACTCTAACCAGCGTTAGCCATTATATCAATGGGAAAATGCATCCTAACTTGTGAACAATGAACTTATAAATGAACTTTTGGAATGCAACCTATTTATGGGACTGCCTGTATGCATGCTGATTGGCTATGAGATCTATTCCCTTATTTTAATCGCCCAGGAATCTCCTTGTAGTGGAGAGTCAAGACAACTGGGTTAGTTGAGAATTGGCCCACAGTGGCTAGGAATGAGGAGAGGAAAGGCCTGATGCTCTCTTAATGCACAAAGTTTCTGTGCTTTCAACCGAAGCAAAAGTCTTCTCTGATTCATATTTGTTTAATCAAGCCACGACGTACCTGCCTGATTTTAGCCAAAAAGAAGAAGGAGGAGGAGGGAAGAGGAGGGGAAAAACTTCTTGGACACCCAATAACTCTTACAAAGTGATATTCTGATGAGTTAAGTGTAAATGAATCAGAAACAGATGGATTGTTTCCCTTGAAATCCACATGGGTTTAAAAACGAAGGGAAAAATATGCCTGGAAAAGTGTTCCTCCTTAAAATTGCAATTCAAACATTGGACTTTGAGATTTTTCCTAATATCTAGCAAGTAGTTGTGTTCACTCATCTCTAATTTGGATGGGGTGTGTGCCTGAAATGAACATTTAAACTATTTTGTAGAGTTACTGTAGGGAGGCATAACAGGCCTGTAAAATGACATAAGGCACAGGGGCCTTATGTGTAAACTTGTTTCACATGGGTTCTTTGGTATTGAATAACATGAATTTCATGTAATTTGATTCTTGCAAATTTCATAAGAATCTACCTCAGTCCTTGTGTGTGAAAGTGGAAGCGGTTTCAAAGGGACCCCTCCAGGTGCACAGTCGCTATGAGAGTTCTTTCTGCTTTTCTCTGTCAATGACTTGTCAAGTCTCCTTGGTAGTGGCTGGACTGCAAGGACATTGTCCATATTCTTGTTTCTCTAGCTTCTGCTCTGATTTTTTTCATCTTTTTTAATTCTTTTATCTTTCTTTTTTATCTCTGATCTTTTGTTTTTTGTCTTAATCCCTTCTACTGCTTTTAGAGAATTGTCCAATCTCTCTATCTATATAGATCCGGTCTTCTCTCTGTCTTGCTTGGAAACAGGAGGGAACTTAATTCAATTGCCATAGTCCAGTTCTCCACTAGGTAGGAAGATGATCTACTGATGGCAAGAATGAGTAAGTATAGGAAGAGATCCTCAAGTGATAATTTAGGATGCGTTCCCCTGCAAGAGATTCAATAGCCCAATGCAGACTGCATTCTTTAGTGAAAAGAGCCCTGGCTTTGGTCTCAGTGTTTGAATGGTGGATAAAGCACTTCTCAGAATCTGTGACCATGGGCAAGCCATATCACCCTTGTGATCCTCAGTTTTCTTCTCTTTAAAATAGGGATATTATTTACACTAGCTCCCTCAGTAATATGTTGTGAGGAAGCACTGTATAAAGCACTTTATCTTGTGAGTTGTTACATGTTTTCTTTTTTTTTTTTTGCAATGTTTGTCTATTTTATTTTATTTTTGTTAATATAAATTTATTTAACTTTTTACATTCATTTTCACAAAATTTTGGGTTCCAAATTTTCTCCCCATTTATCCCCTCCTTCCACCCCAATACACCGAGCATTCTAATTTTCCCTATCACCAATCTGCCCTCTCTTCTATCATCCCTCCCTTCTCTTATTCCCATCTTCTCTTTTGTCCTGTAGGGCCAGATGACTTTCTATTCCCCATTAACTGTATTTCTTATCTCCTAGTAGCAAGAACAATACTCAACAGTTGTTCCTAAAACTTTGAGTTCCAAATTCTCCCCATCCCTCCCTCCACACCCATTCCCTTTGGGAAGGCAGGCAATTCAATATAGGCCATATCTGTGTAGTTTTGCAAGTGACTTCGATAATAGTCGTGTTGTGTAAGACTAACTGTATTTCCCTCCATCCTGTCCTGCCCCCCATTGTTTCTATTCTGTCTTTTGATCCTGTCCCTCTCCAAGTGTTGACTTCAAATTGCTCCCTCCTCTCATTGCCCTCCCTTCCATCATCCCCCCGACCCTGCTTATCTCCTCCCCCACTTCCCTGTATTGTAAGATAGGTTTTCATACCAAAATGAGTGTGCATTTTATTCCTTCGTTTAGTCGAATGTGATGAGGGTAAACTTCATGTTTTTTTCTCAGCTCTCCTCTTTTTACCTCCACTAAAATGTCTCCTGCTTGCTTCTTGAATGAGAGATAATTTACCCCATTCCATTTCACCCTCTCTCTTCCCACTATATTTCTCTCTCACTGTTTACCTTAATTTCTTTTAAGATATGGTCCCATCCTATTCAATTCACTCTGTGCTCTCTGTCTCTGTGCCTGCATGTGTGTATGTGTGTGTGCACGCATGCATGTACATGTGTGTGTGTATGTGTGCGTGTGTGTGTGTGGTCCCACCAACTACCCAGATACTGAAAAGTTTTGAGAGTTACAAATATTTTCTTTCCACGTAGGAATGTAAACAGTTCACCTTTGGTAAGTCCCTTATGACTTCTCTTTGCTGTTTACTTTTTTCATGTTTCTTCTCATTCTTGTGTTTGAAAGTCAAATTTTCTTTTCAGCTCTGGTCTTTTCATCAAGAATGCTTGAAAGTCCTCTGTTTCATTGAAAGACCATTTTTCCCCCTGAAGTATTATACTCAGTTTTGCTGGGTAGGTGACTCTTGGTTTGAGCCCTAGTTCCTTTGACTTCTGGAATATCCTATTCCATGCCCTTCGATCCCTTAATGTAGAAGCTGCTAGATCTTGTGTTATCCTGATTGTATTTCCACAATACTTGAATTGTTTCTTTCTAGCTGCTTGCAATATTTTCTCCTTGACCTGGGAATTCTGGAATTTGGCCACAATGTTCCTAGGAGTTTCTCCTTTTGGATCTCTTTCAGGCGGTGATTGATGGATTCTTTCAATACTTATTTTGCCCTCTGGTTCTAGAATATCAGGGCAGTTTTCCTGGATAATTTCATGGAAGATGGTATCTGGGCTCTTTTTCTGATCATGGCTTTCAGGTAGTCCCATAATTTTTAAATTGTCTCTCCTGGATCTATTTTCCAGGTCAGTTGTTTTTACCATGAGATATTTCACATTCTCTTCCATTTTTTCATTCTTTTGGTTTTGTTTTGTGATTTCTTGGTTTCTCGTGAAGTCATTAGCCTCCATCTGTTCCATTCTAATTTTGAGGGAACTATTTACTTCAGTGAGCTTTTGAACCTCTTTTTCCATTTGGCTAATTCTGCTTTTGAAAGCATTCTTCTCCTCATTGGCTTTTTTTGAACCTCTTTTGCCAATTGAGTGAGCCTATTTTTCAAGGTGTTATTTTCTTCAGCATTTTTTTGGGTCTCCTTTACCAAGGTATTGACCCATTTTTTATGCTTTTCTTGCATCTCTCTCATATCTCTTCCCAGTTTTTCCTCCACCTTTCTAACTTGATTTTCAAAATCCTTTTTGAGCTCTTCCATAGCCTGAGCCCACTGGACATCCACCTCAGATGTCTGGGATACAGAGGCCCCGACCTCCATGTCTTTCCCTGATGGTAAGAATTGTTCCTCGTCAACAGAAATGAAAGGCGGGAACATCTGTCCCCCAAGAAAGTTGCTTTCTGTCATCTTATTTTACTTCCCTTTTCTGGGCATTTTCCCAGCCAGTTACTTGACTTCTGAGATTCCTCTCCACCCCAGCCTAGATCTGCCCAGCTAGTGCTTAGGGTCTGAGATTCAAATGCTGCTTCCCAGCCTCAGGGCTTTCTGTGGCGGGCGAGGCTGCTATTCAGTGTGAGCTTAAGTTCTGGTGCTCAGGTGGGGGCAGGGCTGCCTCCCAGGCTCAATTCCCTCAGGGGGTTTATGCAGAGACCTTTGGTAATGGCCCTGAGCTCCTGTCTGCTCCGGGAGTTCCGGGCCGCCACTGCTGCCTCTGCTGCTGCCTCCTGAGGGCGCCTGAGTTATGGAGACACCCCTCTCCCCTCTTGGCCAGCCCAGACATCTCTCTCACTGACCTGTGCGCCTGTGGGTGGAGCAACCTTCGCGGCTGCCAGAGATTCCATCCCTGAAGCCTGCTCGGATCTGCTCCTCTGGGACCGCGTGGCCAGGTCAGTGCAGGGGTGGACTCGCGACGGACCCCCAGGGACGGTTCTCCAGGGCTCTCTGGAACAGAAATCTCTTCCACCATGTTTCTGCATGGCTTGCAGTGCTTCAGATTTTGTGGGGAGTTCTTTTTACAAGAAATTTATGGGCTGTGGGTTCAGAGCTAGCATACATGAGTCTTTCTACTCCGCCATCTTGGCTCCTCCCCCGTTACATGTTTTCTGAAAGTAGAATGATGAATTCTAGCTTCTGGAGCTTAATTTAGACCCTAAGTCATTGCCATTTATGAAGATGGTTTCTAGGCTTAACTTTTTCCTTTCTCCTGTAACACTTACTTCGTGCTCTATTTTGTCATGTCTTCTAGATATCTTACCATGGAAAAGACTCAGTCCTTGGTCTTTATCATTACATTTTTTTCCCCTATCAAATGTGTATTAGTAAGACAGCTAGGAAGTACAGTAGATAGAGCACTAACCTTGGAGTCAGAAAGTTCTGAGTTCAAATTGCCTTAGATACTTCTTCACTGTGTGACCTGGGGCAAGTCACTTAACCCTGATTACCTCAAAAACAAAACAAAACAAAACAAAAAACATAGCCTGTTCTAGACTAATGAGATATTTGGGGTCTTGATTCTTTCATCTATTGTATTAGGAATCCCTTCTAACTAAAGTGTCATCCACCATTTGTGTCTTCATCCAAGTCATTGATAAAAATACTGAACAGAGCAAAGGATAATGTCCTGCAGAAATCCACAATTATTATAGCTATTATTTGTATAGCACTTCATATGCCTTCCATCATTTGCACCTCACAACAATCTATGAGGTAGCTACTGTCATTATTAGTATCCCCATTTAAAAGATGAAAAAAAACCTGAGGGTCAGAAATATTAAATAGTTTGCCTGTAATCACATAACTACTACTTGCTGGAGGAGAGATATAAACCAAGGTGACAAAAAGGAAAAGGTTAGGATGGGGAGAAATATATTAGCACGTTATAGTTTTGGAGAAAGAAAAAAGACCAAAGATTTGTAGATTATATAGAAACCTCATATATAACTCAATATTTTGAAAACTTTCTTAAAAGAAAAGAATAATTGCTTGGTGCTGGACATTGCAAGCACCAAATAACACCACAAAATATAATTGACTATATCTTAATGGATAGGAAAAGACATGTGGGAATTATCCCTGAATCATCTGTTCATGTAGAGTTAGACTATCAATTCTTCAAAGTTAAGATCAGAATTTGCAAAACAAAACAGAAGAATAATAAGGAAGAAAAATATAATGTGCAATTAAAATTATTTAGCTTAATTTATTTCAACAAGCTATTGAAACTACAAAAAATGGGAAATAGACAACAAAAGTTAAATCAACATCAACTATAACAATTTCATCCAGAAGTTAGACTAATGAAAATTCACTTCCATAAGGAAATAAAAGAGCCCCCAAAACTTAGTCAGCAAGTATCTGATATACTTGCCAGACCAAGGGAGAGAACTGCCAAAGAAAACAATTGGTTAGAATATTAACTCCAATTAATGATATATGATATATTGTATATGATATATTGTATCATTATATGAATATCAAATTGAGAGACACAATCTATGAGCCTTGAATGATATTTCTGAATTGGCTTTATTATATATACACAGCATAATTACTCTAATAAACAGAATTACAAAATCATACAAATATAATGATAGATAGTTATGGGTAGTATTACATCATAAATCACAGCAAAGTAGTGGTGGGCAAAACTAGTTTAAGGAAATCTTGGCAAGATATCAAAACTAAGTAAAATCACTTCAAGAGAATTCAAAGATAAAGCTGAAAAGAGGGTATCAACAGAAGACAAATGGAAAGTATTTACAACCCCCTCCCTCCAAGAAAAAAACCCCCACAACTCAACAAACCCTTTTTTCAATTAAGGATTAATGGAGCTAACCACAACACCTGGACCATAATTTCCCAGTACCTTAGATGCTTATAGAAGAAATAGAAATGATAGCAAAGAGAACAAAGTCCAGAAACATTGGTTTAAATATGTATAGAAGAGATCTTGTTGGAGGGGATATAGCTGAGAGAACATTGAGGGACTGCGGTAAGGTATCTGAATGAGGGAAAGATCCTAAAAGTTTTGGAGGACAATTGCAGACATTATTAACTAACTAAATTATTACTATTAAAAAACTATTAATTACCTAAAGAAAGTTAGTATGAGATATGAATACCTAAAATGAATTGGGTCCAGAGTAGAAAAAGATGGAGGAGAATAGTTTGAGTTATTTTCAGGAAATAACGAAGCCCTTTTGCTAACCCAGAACTGCCCATGAAAGCAAAGGACCCTCTTTTTGTATTGACTTTTAAATTAGTACATGACAGTTAAACATGGAGCAATATGACTTAGAAAGAATTAAAGATAAAAGTCACACAAAGTAAAGAGTGGGTGTAAGCAGTTGTAGGCAACAAAGAACCAAATAACATAAGTGAAGAGAATTGATCAAGGAACTGAATGCCAGGAAGAGGAGATGGTATGGTCATGAGTCCGTAGTAAGATGTGACAAGTAGACAGCCTGAATGCTCCATTGGTACCCTCACAGTGTCAGAAAAAAGAAAAAGCAAGGAATACCTCCAGCACATATGGACCTTTTCTAGTGAATACTTTGGAGAACACAGACAAGGATCCCACAGAATGGGTAGTCATAGATGGATTGCAGTCTTTATCACTGGAGAGACTTCTGGAATCTATGAGATGACAGATCCATCTGAATATTTGAGGGTGCAAAAATCAATGACAAAATATATTGAAAATAATAACAGAAAAGTATGGTATCAAAATGGATCATACCTTTGAGACTGAAAACTCAGAAACTAGACTTCAGTTATATTGCTTGCTGAGCTTTTAAATATGAAAGTGTTGTTTTATATTTGGATAGAGTAAAATATGTTTCTCCATTTAGTACAGAGTATAGACTCAAGGGGGTTAAATCCTTTCCTTAAAATTATCTTCTCTGTAGGAGAATAGCTGTAGGGATTTTGGGTATATAACTTAGTATTCCATTCATAGACCTCTGTCTTAAATTCTGGCATGGCCAATATGTACAGGAATTCATTGATAATACAGTACAGTTTGAAACCAATTCTGAAAGATGATATTTCTCATTATCCAAAGCTCATGGGCTATCTTTCAGTTACTGATAATGCTAAGTCCATATTTCATTGATATGCATTTTGAGTTTTATCTTTTCCTATTTAAAAATTATAACAGTAATTGAGTTTAAATATTTTCTGAGAAGGTTTTGAAATTTAATGTTAGCCACGATATGGATATGTTACTAGTTATTGTATTGAAAGATATGCAGCAGATATTATATGAATATCAAAGAAGACTAATGCATGAGTTCTCTTTCTCATTACCAAAAAATAATTTATCAGCTTTTTCATTATGCATGGTGCTATATTATTAGATTCATAATCCAATCCTTTACTACCTTCTTTTTTATATAATGTTTTATTTTTCCCAATTACATATAAAGACAATTTTCAACATTCATTTTATAAACGTTGAGTTCTGAATCCTATCCCCCAAGACAAGAAGAAATTTAATATAGGTTATACATATGCAATAATGCAATTTCCCTGTTATGTTGTAAAAGAAAACACAGACCAAAAAATAAAGTGAAAAATAGTATGTTTTAATCTGCCTTCAGACTCCATCGGTTCTTTGTCTGGTTATGGATAGCATTTTTCACCATGAATCCTTTGGAATTGTCTTGGATTATTGTATTGTTTGAATAGCTGTTATTCACAGTTGATTGTAGTAGAATATTGCTGTGACTGTGTATAATTTTCTCCTGGTTCTGCTCACTTCACTTTGCATCATTTCATCAAAGCCTTTACAGGTTTTTCTGAAATCATCCCACTTATCATTTCTTACAGCACAATAGTATTCCATTACAAGCATATATTACAATTTGTTCAGCCTTTCCCCAGTTGATGGACATCCTTGCAATTTCTGATCTTTGTCACCACAAAAAGAACTGATATAAATACTTTTGTACAAATAGAGTCCATCCCACTCCACTTTTTAATATCTTTCGGACACAGACCTCTAATTGCTGGATCAAAGGGTATGTACAGTTTGGTTGCCCTTTGAGCACAGTTCCAGATTGCTCTCCAGAATGATTGGATCAGTTCACAACTCCACCAATAGTACACTAATGTTCCACCTTTCTCACATCCCCTCCAACATTTGTCATTTTCCTTTTCTGTCCTATTAGCCGTCAATCTGATTGGTATGAATTGGTATCTCAGAATTATTTTAATTCGCATTTCCCTAATCAGTAGTGATTTAGAGCATTTTCATATGACTATAGATATTCTTTACTATCTTCTGATAGGGTATTTTCTAAGAAAAAGCATTATGTAGGCATAAAGATGTATATACCAATTTTTAAAATGTTTATAGATAAAAAGTGCATTTCATAAAGTGGTTAATGAATATGAAATCATCAGAGCTGTGCAAAATAAAACCATTTTTTCAGTTACTTTTAGTTATGTTTCATTCATTAAACTTAGAGATAGAGGAATTATATGAATGGATGAAGGAAAAATTAAATAATTTGCTTTAAGGAAGTTGAGAAGAGAGAAGATAAAATGGTCAGAGAAGTTCAGCATTGTGTAGGTCTATGAAGAGATTTGAATCAGAAGGTTTAGATCTAGGTCTAATAATAATGGCAACAATAATAGCAGTAACACATTTAAATGGTACCTTACATTTGTAAAATACTTTCTCCAACATGACCCTGGGCTATATGTAGTCCAGATCTTCTCTTCCTTATTTTATGAATGAAAAAACTAAGGGTCAGAGAGATTGGGAGTGACTTATCCATTTCACATAGCTAGTATATGTCAGAGCTGGTATTCAAGTTCAGGTTCGTTAGAAGATATTCAATGCTTGTTTTACCTATCATGATTCTATCAATGTAAACACAGTAACTTAGTTCTAAAGCAATTGGCACAAAGGGGAGGATAGAAGACCCTAGAAACCATTTAATTTAGCAAGTACTTGACCTCTTTGCTAAATGGAGAAAGATGGTATCCAATGAAAACATCAGTTTAGAATACATGTATACTTATCCATGAAGTCTTACAGGAGAGAATAGTAGAAAATTATGAAGAGCATTGCTTCCCAAAGAGCAAAAAACAAGTAAAAATGTCTTTAGAAAGTTTGGTGTAGCCTCTATTTGGTCCAAGGGTATTTCTAGACAAAAATGGAAGGACTACAAAGAGATGAAAAATGGAAGGTATCTAATTTAATTTCTTTAAGGGACTCACCACTGATGATACTGGAAATACCTATGTGAAAAAATGGCAATTCCAGTAGAAGGCATATGTGTTAAGAGGCAATGTAATTTTTAACTTGAGAAATCAATTTTTGAGATAACTAAATGTTTAGATGATTAATGATTAGAAAAAAGCTTGATGATATTGCTACTGAAATGCAGTTGAAAGTATACTGATAACCATCACTTCATCATCAGTTCAGTCTATTTTTTCATCTTTACAAGGTGTTTTTTATAATTGTCTTCAAACATTCATGATATGCTTGATGAAAATATGACAAGAACACAGGAAGACTTTTGAAGAAAGATATTCTACAGCAGACCATATCTTACCATCATCCAGTTGTCTGAAAAGTATTGAGAATACAAGGTCCTACTGTATGTATTGTTTGGCTATTTAAGAAGCATTTTGTTCAATAAATCAAAGTGTAGCCTAAAAGTCTTTCATCTAACAAGGTGTTTCACATGCGTATATGAACATGCTATATGATTCTTTGATAAATGCAGCAGTAGATATAAATTTATTGAATAGCATTCTATTTAGAAATATGAAATGAGGGATAAAATGAGACTTATGCTCTCCAAGAGTATTTGGTTGCCATGGAGGCTGTCTGGTATAGATTTCAAATTGGAAAGATGTTTTCTACATGTTGACATGCTTCAGATGCTTCTTTTGGTAGATGCCTTCATGATATTTGCATCAAGCCTTGGAACACTGGAATCTTTTAAGTGAGATCTATAATAATTCCAGAGTTCAACTTAGCATTTGACAAAGGAAAAATTAAGTGAATGAAGAATGACTGTTGTACTAAGCTGTTTCATTTTTGGGTGGTCATGAGTGTGTGTATGTGTGTCTAGGACCCCTACTGCAGATGAACTAGGACCAGAGTTGAATGGGATGAATAGACAGTGCTACCTTTCATGTGGGTGATTACACAGTGATATTAATAATTTCATATGCTCCCTGTAACAAAAATCTATCATTTTAACATTAATATCTTTCATCTCTATGTCTATGAACTGCAGCACATCACAATCTCTGAAGAGTCAAAATTATAATCTAAAAGGCAATGGAGGTTATATGTTGATAAATTTGCTGTCCTGTATTATGAATAGACTTACAATAATGAAGTAGCCTGAACATATGATCTAGGATATATGTGATAAGTAAAAGAAGGAGGTTGATCACACAGCTGGTGTGAGGGAAGAAGGTTAATAATTTTCATTGCTCTGTTCTTTCTCACATGATGAAAAAGTCCTAGAAGGTGGCCTCTAGTGGATCCTTTATGAAAGATTCATGAAAACACATGGACATGCATTATATTAAAGTGTTTGGGTTGTGATATGCATCATTGCAAAGAGCACCGTGTATGTGAGATCTTGGAATTATTGAAGTCTTTGGAAGCATAGAGTTCTTAATCCTTCATTTAATGGGATATCTTTATATGGTCCTAAGGAGAGAGAATAGGAGCCTTTCCATGCCGATTATATGGGTACTCATGGTCTATTTGTAAGATTTAAAGGTCACTTGCATCCTCTTGACATCTGATGTCATTTAGTCAGTGAGCCCATAATCAGTACTTGTTATGTTCATGCCCTGGACAGCATGATTCTATTTCTTGGTCTTGAAAAGCTTTTGGCCCAAGAAACCTTTAAACAAAATGAGTCACTCCCTTTCCAGTTGCTATATGCCAAGTTGGTCTATTATTGGTGCAAATCCCCAGTAGTTATCAGTTATGCTACATTACCTGAGTTCTGTGTCTTTAATAATTTTTTTTCTTATACTTATGCATGGGGGAGGAGGGAAAGTCAGAAAGTAGAAAGTCAGGTTTTTATACTATCTAGATAGTACACTGTATATTTTTTATTATCTTCTCTTACTGTTGTTTTTTGTAACTATTATGTTGTTAAAAATAGTAAAACAATTAGAAAAGCAAATAAATGCATGTTAATTTTTTATATTGATGATAAAGTCTTAAAAAAAACTTTTGGAGGAAGAAAAAAGTGAAAGAAAAAGTCCATTCAGAGTCTGTACCTATGTAGAAATGACTATATATAGGATGAAATTGATGTTTCCATTAAATTGCCTAAATTTCCACCTCTTGCAATCTAGCCTTTTGACTGAGTTGGGCCTGGATTTTGTCATGCCAAAGGTGAAAAGGGAGTAAAGTATTCACTAAGCTGTGAAACGCTCTTAGGAAGTATGTGATTTACAGTAGCAAACCAGCCTGTAGACAAGAGTTATGTGCAAAGGGATATGGCACACAGTCACTATGTAGATGTAAAAAGCAATAGGAAATTTTAATCTGCTCCCTTGAAAAGACCACACACAGAAGAGAACTTGGTGATTTAAAAAAAGGAACTCTCAGAATTTGTCATTTCCCATAGAAACATTACCTATATTCCAGCTATCGTAGGTATAGCTAACCTGTGGCATGTAGCTTTCTAGTTTCATTACAGCCCTTGACACTAGAGATCTTTATAGAAGGAACTTTTCCTTTCCTTTTATAAATTTTTTTCCAATTAACAGACATTTATTTCCTCTTCTTCCCACCTTCTACCTTCCTGGCTGAAAAAGAAGAAAACACAAAATTCTTTTTAGTAGTGGCTAAAAATTGGGAATCAAAGGAACACCCATCAATTGGGGAATGGCTAAACAAACTATGCTGTATGATTGTAAATGGAATATTATTTTTGTACAAAAAATGGCAAGTAGGATTACTTCAGAAAAAAAAAAACCTGGAAAAACTTACCTTAACTGATACAAAGTGAAGTAAACAAAACCAGGAGAATGTACATAGTAAGAGCAACATTGTTCGATGAAGAATTGTGAATGACTTAACTATTCTCAGGAGTACTATGATCCACAGCAATCTCAAAGGACTAAGGAAGGGTTATCATCTATCTCCATAGAAAGAACTGGGATTGAATGAATGCAGATTGAAGTATGCTGTTTTTCCACTTTCTTTCATTTGAGTGTTCTTATAATAAATGACTAATGTGGAAATAGTTTACATTTATAAATGTATAACATGTCTAACCTATATCTGATTGCTTACTCTCTCAGAGAGGGGGGAGGGAAGGGAGTGATATGGTTTGGAACTCAAAACTTTAAATAAAAATGGTAAAAAATTGGAAAAAAAAGAAAAGGGAGCTACTAAATATATAAGGATCCCTGTAATGGCATATTGTCTTTGGAAGCCACATCTTAGCTATGTCCTGTTGTATTTTTATTTATTTTGTTAAATGTTTCTCAATTAAATGTTAATCTGGTTTAGACACACTCAGGAGTATTGTCCAGTAATATTGCTGTTGTATGTTTGACATCTCTGATATAAGCAGTCTCTCCTTTTGCTCGGTTATCTTGTTGGGAGTTCTTTTTCATAAAATACAGTCTTTGGAAAATGTATACAATTCAAGTAGCAGTAAATAACTTCTATTATTAATCTATCCTGCCGTTATACAACAAAGATGAGGCAGGGAAAATTCGTTACTTGAAATTTCTCCACCTTCTGAAATTTACATATTTATATACCTAAGGTTTACATTTAGTTGGAACAAATTAAGTGAATTTTTCTTTCTTTTGTTTAAGCTTATTTTAATTAAAGTTGCCTCACAATGACTTGAGTTATGTACTAAACCAAAATGATTTGCTTATCCTTGGAATGAATAACAGACTTGGGAGTAGGTATGGGGGATGATTTTCTTTTCTTCATTTTTACCTTAATTAGATTAATTAACTTTGATTGCTGTGGTATTTTTTTCTTTATCTCAATTACATTTTGGCACAATCCAGATAGGTGCTTCGTAGAGTTGTGTATCAAGTTTTATTGTGTCTTCACATTTTTAAAGAGTTATTTTCTCCTCCGCTAACCAGAGGAAAATATCAGTCTTAAAAAAAAATGCTTAATAATGAATTGAAATTATGTGGGATCTATTAGACTTTGCTTCTGGTATTTCTTCAAGGGGTTAATTTAGGGAAGAATTGAGGGAACAAGAGAAGGGCAAAGTATACATGGAAGAATTATGTGTAAGACACTGAATTGGAAACACTCATATATACCATGATCCATATTGTTATTTCCTCATTGTCAGACTTCTTGGTTCATTTTCCTCATTTTTTCATTACCTCTTCAGAATAGTGTGTATTCAACCCTTCTTTCTTTCCCCTCCTGCCTTAGCTCTCCTTGACTGATGCAACTCATAGTAAAAACCTAATGTGGTTCTCTAACCTTTTTCTTAGTGCCACAGTCCTGTATCCCTTGATTTTAATACTTGATTTTAAACTGAATGTCTTTTAGGCACCTCAAACATAGTATGTCCTTAATCTGTTTTCCCCTAAAACGACCCCTCTTCCAAGGATCCCTAGTTCTACTGAAGGTCTCACCACTTCTCTGTTTTCCCAGTTTTGCTATTTAGGAGTCAAACTTGGGGTTTTTGTCCCTACTCACATTTCCAGTAAGTTATCAAACCTTGTTATTTCTGCCTATACATCATCTTCCTTTATGTCCTTACATCTGTTCATATAGCTAGTTCTATTCCAGCCCCTCATCTTTCACCTGAACTATTCTAACAGCCTTCCTATTAGAATCCCTTCCTTCAGTTTCTCCTCTCTCTAATTTCATTTTTCACACAACTGCCAAAATGATTGCCTCAGGTATAGTTCTACCGTGCCACTCCCTACTCTCTATTACCTTTAAGATCAAAGAGAAATTCCTCTATTGAGATTTTAAAGGCCTTCCCAACCTGGTATCAGCTTATTTTTCCAGTCTCTATTCCCTTGCTGGACTGGTGTTCTCTCACTTTTTCACATGTGCCCCTGCATCTCCGTTGTTGTCTCTTTGTTCCAACCTAGCTTTACCCTGTGCCTGAAATTCTTTCTCTCTTCACCTGGTTCTTAGAATTGCTAGTTTCCTTCAAGATTCAGATAAAATGTCATATTTTATCCAAGACTTTTTCTATTCCTTTTAATTTCTAGTAATCTGAACTCAAAATTGCTGTGTATCTGTTTTACGTCTGTGTGTATTTCTCCCCCATTAAGTTGTAAGGTTCTTGGGGGCAAGAATTGCGTTTCTTTTTCATTTGTATCCTCAGAACATAGCAAGGTTCCTGGTTCCTAATTATTACTTAGTGAATCCTTATTAATTGATTGATTTAGTATTCCCAGTAATAATTGATCCAGTGTTTTCTTTGCCATCTGCCCCTAACCACATCTTTTATGTGACTATAATACCCATAATATTTCACATTCGTTAGCCCATTGGATGCTGTGAGATTATCCTGGGAGAATTTACAGGGCATGTTGCTACAGTCCTGGCTGTAGCTGCTCATTTTTAAAAAGCAGATTTTGTTCAATTTCTTTTATCCCATAATCCTTTACCCCATTCCAGAGATATCTTTTATAATAAAGACTTTTTTTAAAAGGGGTAGAAAGAAAAGAGGCAGCAGAAATAATCAATACAAAATCTGACAATCAAAAAAATCTGAGTTTTGATTGTTTTATGATGGTTGTTCTTTCCATTTAAATTATTGTCATCATTGTGAATATCGTTTATCTGTATCCGCTCACTTCTCTTTGCATTAATTCATATAAACATTTCTATACTTTGCCATATTCATTCTAGTCATTTCTTACAGCAGGATAATATTCCATTCAATTTATGTGCCATAATTTGTTTTGTCAGTTTCAAATAGAGAGGCATCCACTTTGTCTCTAGTTCTTTGCTATCACAAACAATACTGCTATAAAAATGTTGTGTGCATTCAACTTTTCTTTTTATTAAAGTCAAACTTGGTAGAAAACTAGCAGTGAGATCTCTGAGTCAAAAGGTATGGGCATTTTAGTTACTTAATTTGGATAATTCGAAGTTGTTTTTCAGAATGGTTGAACCAGTTTGTGTCTCTACCAATAATCTGTTGGTGCACCTAACTTTTCACTGATCATTCCCAACCTATGTTATCTTTGCCAATTTTTTGAGTGTGAGGTGAAACCTCAAGGTTGTTTTGATGGGCATTTCATATATTATTAATGGGTTGGAGAATTCTTTTATATGGTTATTAATAATTTATGATTCTTTTGAAACTGTTCATGTCTTTTAACTATTTATTTATTGGGGAATGGCTATTGGTATCATATCTTTCTTTGAGTTGTTTATACAGCTTGTATATCAAGCTCCAATCAGAGATATTTGACACAAAGATTCCATCTCCTCTGTAGAGTGCTTTCCACATTGTCCAGCTGTGACATCTCCAGAGTCATGACCAGACAGAATCACCTCTACTTTGAAGCAATATTCTCTCTATCGCTTCATTCTTTGCTGTAAGGATTACTACTTGCCCATTCCCTTACCAGCTAGTACTATACTCTGCTTTAATAATTCCACTTATCCCTCTATTCAAAATTTGTCAAATTTTCCATCCTTGTTTCTTCCCAGGACTTATGACTCATACAACCATCCTGGCAGTCAAACGCTACCTGGAAAATTTGCAGGCTGCTTAGGTAGACTTATAAACTACCATATAGATTTCCAAAGTTCTGCATATAAGTAAATGCATTGTTTACCACCACTGGGCCTTCGGTAAACTCCTACAGATTGATACCATTATTTGATGTCAAAACACCCATCTACTGCTTTTTCCTAGAAACTGAGTGATAGGAATATTGAATATTTCCCAGTAGCATAAGTGGAGAACCCAGGGAACTGTCTAAAAAAGATTCTTTGACACAAAGCAGAATTGCTTGGTCTTTTATTGACCATTGATACAGAAAGTCAATAAGCATTCAGATTTTCACCATCCTTAACCAACAAACTCCTCTGGTAGTGAGTGATACTCTAGAGGAATTCATGGGTAAGTAAGAGCTGAACTATTGATATGAGACAATAATTCTAATCCATGTGTATATACACATATGTGTGTATGTATAGGCACACATATTTATATATGTAATGTGTATGTGTGTGTGCGTGCATGCGCGATAGAATGGGAAAGTTATAGACTGGATGGTAGTACAAAACACTTTGCCAAAGTCATTGGCCCATGTTTTTCACTTCTGTCATCTGCTTAAACCTTGACCTTGTGTGTGGCCAACCCACTGAGACCCTCTTGGTTTGTGTGTGTGTGTGTGTTTATGAGTGTCTGTATGAATGCATGTATATGTATGGGTGCATAGATGTGCATGTGTGTGTGTGTGTGTGTCTGTGTATATGTGTGAGAGGAGAGTAAAGATAGGGAATGGGAGTAGTATCCTCACTGTTCCATAGACACAGGTGCAAAAAATGAATGGAGCCTCAGACAGAAAAGAACGGTGCCTGCGCATAATAACTTTTTGGTCGTTGGGTGCTGGGCACACAAATCTGCCATGCCGTGACCATTCCATGCCTATTCCTCATAAAGCTGTCCTCTCTATAACTGACTTCTTGGCTCCAGATCTCTACTGTTACTTCCTGAATGTCCTTCATTGGAAAACCTGGCATTTGGCCTCATTTCCCTCTATAATTTTTCTTGGTACCATCTGGATGCACCAAGACCTATACTGCTCTAACTTTCAGCAATCCTGTCACTGAGAAATGCAAGGAGAGTAAAAACAAAAGATATCAATTAAAATGGTTTTTTTTAAGTTTTAAGTCTTGTCCCAAAACACCAGAGCCACCTATGTCTCTGTCTTGTTAAATGGGGTATTGATTTAACATTCACAAAGCAAGTTATTTTTACTTACTTGTATATTTTACTTTCGGCTTTTTAAGGTACTTATATGCTTGATGTCATATGAAGAACAGTTTTATAGTTGCAGTGTCCTTCACAACAGTAAAACTGTTTGAAAAGGAATGCAATAACTAGTCTCAGTAACAGCATTCCAACATGTAGAAACCCTAAGAACTCATTTGGGCAAGCATAGCAACAGAAAGAATCTCCAAATTCATGGAAAATCTGTACATTTTCAGAATCTTGATGAAATCTTTGATGTCAAATGTTCCTGTTCACATATTGGTTCAGCATTGCTTTACATTACAATATGGCAACATTTTTAATTGACTAATATGGAAAGTTTCATCTGACTTAATGCCTGAAATTATTTCAATAGGTCAAATAATTTTTTTCTTATGTAACTTATTTTTCCCCAAGAGCGCATTGTGTTTCTATCAGGCAAGATCTCATGGCATTAATTGGTTTTTTAAAGTTTCATAGAACTCCCTCAATCTGCACCAAATTTTTCTTTGTGTTTTCCTTTGAAAATTCTTTCACAACATTCTCAATTTCTCCTCCTCCTCCTTCTTCTGTTAGATTATTGAAGAATTTTGATTTTGATTTTTTATCTTTTTGTAGATACTCTTCTATTTCTTCTGAATTTTTCAGTTTTGTTGGCATGTAACTGTGGGCAGCAGGTTCTGACAATTTTCTCTTCTGATTTTACCTTATTCATTTTAAATTTAATTTCGATTTTTTCTCTCACTTTTTTATTCAAGTTGGCTAAAGGGTCATCCATTTTTATTAGTCACTTAAAAAAACAGTATTTACATTGATAGGTAGTATAAAGTTCTTGATTCATGCCAGATACTGTGTCAAGTAAAAAGGGATAACAGTCTCAAGAAAATTACAGAATTACTAATCTAAGGAAGTTTATATTCTAAGGAAAGGGGAAAGGAGTCAGACCATAAAAGTAGATTGTAAAATAATTATGGGAGAATATATATTCATGGACAATGTGGTTTTTAGGTAGGAGCAGAAATTCAGAGAAAAAATTAAGGTGTGACTGAGGTGACTTCATTGGTGCCCATCTTGAAATAGTGGTCCTGATGAATCAGTTCTCTAGTATTTTGGGGTTTCTTATTTCTTTCTCCTCTAATTTTTACATTTCTGTATTTTGTGCCTTGCTTTGTATTAGTTTTCCAATTCTTTAACCATATATTTAGTTCCTTTATTTACTCTTTTTCTATTTCATTAATGTATGTTCTTAGAGTTAAAACTTTTCCTTTATCCCAGAAATTCTGGCATGTTTTCTCATCATTATCGCAGTCTTTCATGTAGTCATTAATTGTTTCCACATTTTGTTTTTTGTTCTATTCATATTCAGTATGTTATTATCATATGTCCATTTAGGTCTGGGTCTTTTCCTTGTGTTCTTTATATTAATTGCTATTTTTTTAATCTCTTTTCTTTCCTCATCTGCATTAAGTGGTTATTTCACAATATCCTCTTCTTTCCTCTCTTTCATGATTATAAATTTTCACTTTTTGAGGTATCAACAATCACTTTAATCAACCACATGCATCATTCACTTAGTTCAGGGGAAAAGTCAGCACCCTGAATTTCAGGGAAAATACAGAGAAATCAACATCAATGGATGTGCTTCCAACTGTTTGACATAAGCAATATATACATCGTAGTTCATGTGACAGGTCCAACTGCCTGATACTACATACACACGTAGTTACCAGAGAGGGAAGCTCCAAAATCTGGGTTTTCAAAGCTGAAGGGTGGCACAATGGCTTCCCACAGTCACTTCTGGCACACAAAGCTATTTCCAAAAACTGAGTCCCAAAGTAAAACCTCATAGTTTATATACATAGACACACGCGCACGCGCACACACACACACACACACACACACACACACACACACACACACATGGAGTCAGGAGAACTCATCTTCCTGAGTTCAAATTTGACTGCAGACTCCGACTAGTTCTGTCACTCTGGGCAAGTCACTTAACCCTGTGGCCTCAGTTTCCTTATAGATAAAATGAACTGGAGAAGAAAATGGCAAATTACTATAATATCTTTGCCAAGAAATTCCCAAAACACTTGCCACGAAGAGTTGGACATCACAGAGAAATGATTAAACAACAACAAGATATAATTGTGTAGTTTTATTGTGTGATTTTAAAAAATAAAGATGATATCCAGAATTTTTCCTTTATCTGTTTTTCAGCTAACTAGTTCTAATATTAGATACCCTATATTTTCTTTCATTTTATTCTCCCACTTTTTCAGACTATTAATATTTTTGTTGTCTAATGGAATAACTAACTTCTGTTTGGTGCATTCCAATTTTTAAGCAGTCTGTTCCTTCAGTAAAGTTTTTTTTAAATTAATCTCTTATACAAGCTATTCATTCTTCAATCTTTCAATATTTCTCATTTCTTTTCTAATTTTTTTCTCCTAGGTTTTTAAAATTTTAATTTATAATTCCTTTAAAAACTTTTTTTAAAAAAAAATTTGCTTTATTTCTTCTAGGAATCGTTTGGTCTCATCACAAAGCTGTATTTTTTTGAAGCTTTTTTTTTAAGAGTTTAGATGTTATCATCTTCTTCTAGGATTATTTTTTTCTTGGGCATGTCTGGCACTATACTAGCTTTTAATTGTGGATTTTTTTTTTAACTTTTACTTTACAGATTGGAACTTTTTGATAGGTTCAGGCTTCATACATTTTTGGAGAGCTAGCCCATACTTCACCTTCCTACGTGATCATCTTTTTGGAGTCATTTTCTTGCTCATGTGGCATGAATACTTTTTTTGAGAAATCCATTAAGAGGCATTGCTATAATGAACATTAAAAATCATCACAAAAATGAAACTGATTATACTTTAAAGGCTGGGAAATTATTTGCTACTGATCTTATACGAACCATCTGTGTATTTTATCCACTGACTTGTTAAGACAAAGATCAAAATTAATTTCAAGTGGGAAGAAAGAATAAAAATCAGAATGTGATATGTTATGCAATTAAAATAACTGAAACTTGAACTATTTAAATAAGTTAGAGATAGGGCCACAATGACAGATCTGGGGCAGCCACCCAGCTGAACGCTCCCAACATTCCCCTGTAACAACTTTAAAATAACAATTCAAATTAAATAATGTAGCAGCAGAGTCACTCAAAAAAAAGTTAAGGGATAGGCTGGGAAATGTAAGCAAACATGCAAAGAAGAAGTTGACCTTAAAAAGAAAAGCTATTACAGTGACAGGGAAGACCAAGAAATAAACTCAGAAGAAAACAGTGTGAAAACAGCTACCAAAAAGGCATCAAAGAAAAGTGCTAGTTAAATACAAGTCCAATAAGAATTCTTGAAAGAGTTAAAGAAATTGATGAATGGTAGAGGAAAAATTGGGAAAAGAAATGAGAGTGATGCAAGAAAGTTATGAAAAAAGAATTAGCACCTTGGTAGAAGAGGCACAAAAATTAATTGAAGAAAAGAATTACAAAGCAGAATAAGTCAAAGGAAAAGGAAATGCAAAAATTCATTGAATGAAAGAATCTTTTAAAAAGCAGAATTGGCCAAATGGAAAAAGAGGCACAAAATCTCACTGAAGAAATAATTCCTTAAAAATTATAATTGGGCAAGTTGTAGCTAATAATTCCATGAGAGTTACATACATATATACACACACATACATATCCAGTTGTGGCATAGAGGTATAAATTTCCCAATAGAGAAATAGGAGAAAAGGAGGGAGTAGCAAAAGGGAGGGCAGATTAAGGGAGGCAGTGGTTGAAAGCAAAATAGGTTTTTCAGAAGAGAGAGTGAGAGAGAATGGGGAAATACAGAGTTAGTAATCATACATGTCAATATGAATGGGATGAGTTCACCCATTGAATGAAAGCAAAAAGCAGGATGGATTAGAAACCAGAATCCAACAATATGTTGTTTACAAGAGACACATTTGAAACAGAAATACACAGAGTTGAAATAAAGGACTGGAACAGAATCTACTGTGCTTCAGCTGAAGTAAAAAAAGGCAGGGATAGCAAACATGATCTCAGAAAAAGCAAAAGAGATAATCAGGGAAATTACATTTTGCTAAAAGGTACCACAGACAATGAAGTAATATCAAAATTTTTTCTATTTTTTCATATGATAAAGACTTAATTTCTCAAATGTATACTAAATATAGAACTGTCATATTTATAAAAATAATTGCCATTCCTCCATTGATCAATGGTCAAAGAATATGAACAGGCAGTTTTCAGAAGAAGAAATCAAAACCATCTATATTCATTTGAAAAAAAATGCTCTAAGTCATTGTTGATTAGAGAAAGTTAAATTAAAGCAGCTCTGAGGTATCACTCCCCCCACCTATCAGAAATTACAAATTCTAGAAAGAATGAGGTGAAAAGAGGCACACTAAGGAACTGCTGGTGGGATTGCAAACTCTTCCAACCGTTCTGGAAAACAATTTTGAACTATGGCCAAAGGTTTATAAAACTGTGTTTACTCTTTGACCCAGCAATACCACTATTGGGTCTGTATCCCAAAGAAATCAAAGAAAAAGGAAAACAACATATATATATATATATACATATATATATATATATATATATATAATATTTATAGCATCTCTTTTTGTGCTGGCAAAGAATTGGAAATCAAGAGAATGCTCATCCATTGGGAAATGACTGATCAAGTTGTGGCATACGATTGTGACCAAGTAATACTGTGCTGTAAGAAGTGATGAGGGGTATGATTTCAGGAAAAAAAAAACATGGAAAAACTTGTATGAACTGATGCAAAGAAGATCTGGCAAATTATTGTGCACAATACAAGCAGTGTTGTGATGATGATCAACTGTAAAGACGACTTCTCTCATAAACACAATGATTCTAGACAATTCCTAAGGATTTATGATGAAAAAAATGCTATATACCTCTAGAGTGAGAAGTGGTGAACTCTGAGTGCAAATTGAAGTATAATTTTCTCTATTTTTTCTTGTTTTTTTTTTTGCAATATGGCTCATATAGGAATATGCTTTGCATTATTTCACATGTATAATTGACATCATAATGTTTGCTTTCTCAGTAGGTAGGAAAGGTAATGGGAGGGAAGAAGAGAATTTGGAACTTAAAATTTAAAAATGAAATAATGTAAAAATAGTAAAATTAAAAATAAAAATTAAGTAAAAATAAAGAAAATTATAAATGGAAGAAGTGACGTTGACATAGAGGATACCAATTTCATAAATAAGTTTAACCTAGGTCAATAATTTGCAATAACAGAGAACAAAAGAACCTAAAATTTCACTAAGCAAATGCTGAACTCACTTGCCAAGTAGAGAGACCTGGTGGAGAAGGGGAATTCTAATTTGTATGATAAATCTGTTCATTCTATTTTGTGGCGTAAGATGATGAATAGTATCACCTCATAAAGCAGTTTAAAGAACTTGGCCAGAGACTCATCTAAGCGAAGTCATCCAAAGAGCATTTAGAGGTGAAATGCCAAAGAAGATAACAAGCAGATGAAAGATGGAAAATATCTGTGAAGGTTGTTATAAGTCAAGGAGGACAAGAGCAACTACTCCATTTGAACATGAGCATCATAATCCTACACGTGTTTTTGAAGGAAGTGGAGATGGCTCCGAAGAAAACAGTGATGAGAAAATCAACCAGATTTGACCAAATGCACACAGAGGAGGCTTGACCTGAAAGCAACACAATTTTGAAAGAATATTAGCTCAGTTTCCAAAATCTCAGAAAAAAAATTGAACCTTATTGATAACCCCTGCAATGTGAACCAAAGATCATCTTTATACTTTTATTATGAGACTCATTTGTACATGCATGATGGACACTCTTGCTGAAGCTATCAGGAAGGAAATGGGATTACTTTTAAAAGAATTATTCTGCAGTAGGAGTACATCTTTAACCATCATATAACTGTTGGGAAAATGTAGAAAATAAAAGATTCCATTGTGGTTATTATTTTCTGACTATGAAAAAGCATTTCATTCAGTAGAACAAAATGCTTCCTTGAAAACTTTTCTCAAGCAAGTGTATCAGTAAGCACCCTGACATACACAGGGGCGCCTGCTGTCACAGGTTCTTAGATCTGCATTCATGAAAGGAAAGGCAACTTTTGAGGGGTCAATAATCACTTTAATCAAGGACCTGTATCATTTACTTAGTTCAGGGGAAAAAGTCAGCACCCTGAACTTCAGAGAAAACACAGAGAAATCTAAATCAACAGACAGCCCTTTCAAACTGTCTGACATAAGCAATACATACATCATAGTTGATCAGACGATCCAACTGCCTGACATTACATAAAGCACCAACATCTGGGTTTTCAAAGCCAAGGGGCTGCTTAGTGGCTTCCCAGAGTCTTATCTGGCACACAAACCTTCTTCCAAAAACTAATCCCAAAGTAAAATTGCACCTCAGAGTCTTTATACACTTTTTAGAGCCAGAGGGCATCCCATTCCTTGAGAACCAGTGCCTCATTAAGAAAAGGTGTGGACCTTCCTACAAATCTTCTCAGGCGCATCATTGGGTGGGAAAGATCTTCCCCAATCACATTATTCAAATAGAGGCATTGTACTTCTTAATTATTCTAAAACAAAAACAGTAAAAGACCCTACTTTGCTTGGCCTCCCTGCAAGATACTGCCCATTCACAATTATATAAGATTGCCTGAAAGACATTATCATTGAGGGGATAACCTTATTCAATCCTTTGATTTTTAATATTAGGCTATTCATAAAACAGGGAGACTTGTGTTTGCAGAAGATGTTTAGCAATTTCATGGAGGACATCCAGAACATAATGCAAGTTAAACTGAATATCCAGTATATTATAGAGACCTTCACTTGCTCTTGTTTGTAGATAAAATGCAAGTCTTGAACATGCAATAAAAAATAATATGCTATGCATATATTTGTTGATAGTATTTATAGTTTATATATTCGTAACACATGGGATAATAGCACATGAAATAATATTCATGTCATGACTGTCCTTGTTTTTGTTGCAGAGTTTCTCAAAGGCTAGTATCAGTTATTGCTACTGTCAACTCTTTTTCAATTACTCATCAAGATTTCACTTTTTAATAGCTGTAGCAAGAAACCTTATCCCATATAAATAAGATGCTATTAACAATACAAAATTTATACCATTTTATCTTGATAAACTAAAAAAAATCTTGTTAAAAAGCAAGATTTGGTTTTTCAAATTCAGACCCTTGATTCAAAGTACTATTTTCTGCATACCTTTTGACCATTTCTCAACTGGAGGAAAAGCAAATTTATTGTGGTATGGCAAATTAGTTCCTTGTCCAGTCATATTTAGAAACATTGACCTTTTTAAGATAAAATGATACTGACAAGTGGCATGATTAATCAGGACTATTTGCTTTCTTTTATTTATTTTGCATAAGATATATCTTTATAAAATTGGGAAACATCAAAGTATTAATTTGGTCATTGATTATCTATAGCCCTAAATGATTCATATATAATGTTTAGATTATCCCTTTCTAAACTGAAGTAGGAATCTGATGACTTTTATGTACTCATTTCCCCCCAAAATATGCACCAAATACACATTTCAAAAGGAAATTTTTGCTTTAAAACTAGTATGCTTCATATTTATTAGCATCATTATGAAAAATGTCGATTTATTTTTTTAAACTCAAATAACCTTTGTTTATTTTGGCATGAGAAAGCCAGCATTGTGTGTGTGTGTGTGTGTGACACATTGCAATATCCCATGCTTTATTTTAATATAGTCACATAGTTTTGCAATTAGCTTTTCCTTTCATGGATTTTTGTTTATAATCGTTCTTTTAACAACTTATACGTAGTCTGTCATTGAAATAGATCAATATATGATCATCTCTGAAAGGTGTGATATATCTAAATTCTATGAAGATATTTATGTGTTTGCAAACCTACATGTAGCCCTGACTTTGAGCTCCATCAGTGTAATCAGTGAATCCAATACATTTTTCCCCCACAGGAATTAATTAATTGTTTTTAAAAAGTGGCAGTTATGTTGAAAATTTCTCAATAGTTTTAATGTTATAAAAAATTAAAAATGAGCATATTTATCTATATCTGTGGTTGCTTTATCTACTTACAATGCAAAAGATTCTCAAAATAATTGCTCAAAAAGCTATTCAGATTATATTGGCAGTTTTTACAATATAATTTATAAATGGAACAGTCCCAATGTCCTTTCCATATGATTGGCCCAATATTGTTTTGATCATGTCTATAGCTAGAATAACACCAATATTTATGGTATTATGAGTGAGACTTTTTGCAGTAAGAAACATTATACAATGCAAGAAATCCTAATTTTCCCAGTACATAAATGGGCAAGTGATATGAGCAAATACCTCTCAAAAGAATTGCAAACTATTAACAACTTTGTAAAAGATTGCTCCAAATCACTAATAAGATAAATATAAACCAAAACAACTCTATGGTTTACCTTACAATCAGAAAATTGGTAAATGTGATACAAGATGGGAATATTAGGGGATGGCCATGCTAACATGCTATTGGTGGAGCTGTGAATGGGACAGTCATTGTGGAAAGTAACATAGAATTCTGTGATGAAAGTGACTCACAGTGTCTATCTCCTTTCACCCAGAGATTCCACTGCTAAGTTATATGAAGTATATCAATGATAAAAAGTAAGACACAGAAATATTTGTATTTTTAGTAGTACTTTTGTAGTAGCATAGAAATACAAACAAAAATAGGTACTTGTTGATTAGAAAATGGCTCTTAGCAAGTTCTGTTACATTAATGTCATGTAATGTACACTAATAAGTGTACTATAAAAAAAAGAATGTGAAGAGCATAACTGAACAAATGAAAAATCATTTATTTAGCAATTCTTGTGTTCCAAGCGCTATGCAAAGTTGTGGGAATACAAACACAAAAATGAAGGCAATCCCCGCCTGTGAGGAATTTCCATTTTGATTGGGGAGTGGGTAGAGACAATACACATGGATGAATGGCTTCCGTGGAGGACATTTCGGGTTTTGAACGTTATAGCAATGGTGAATGGAGCCATTAGGCAGTAGATTAACATCTTCTTTTCAGGATCAATGACAGAGTGGATTTGATTATTATTCTAGAACTGGGAAAGGGGGCAAGGATAGTGCCATGGTGACTGTGAGTGAAGTAAAGTTCACCTGGGGCAGTCCGTTCCAGACAGCAGGTCATCAGGGCAGGAATTCCAAGGAAGAAAGCATTAAGAAGCATGAGTACAGAAAGATTTATATGAATTGATGCAGAGGGAAATAAGCAAAATCAGGAAAACAATAGATATGACGACTGAAGTAATGTAAATGTCCCCTTTCAAAATGTCATCTTAATTTATTAGGTTTCATGTTATCTCTAACTAAAGCATTAAGTCAGAGCAAACAATGGTATCTGATCTCCACCAATAACAGTACACATGTAATCTAATAATAAATATAATGGGTTGTATGTTTTGGATTTAGGATTTTTACTTTATATTTCTACATGTCTGCTACTTAAACTTTTTTGAATATCTTTGCTTGCACTAGTTCCATCTCCTCCAGTGTATTTTCTCTTCACACCAGTTATGTGTTTATCATATAAAACCATAGAAACAAAATATTAAGAAAATTAAATTTAGATGTTGAAAAGTTCAAATGATTATAATCATTCTCAGATCATTTTAATTCTGCAAAACATATTTTTTTTTACATTTTTAGTGAAGTCATTCATTTCTGATATTCCTCACAATATTGTACCATCTGAAAATTTTTTAAGGATCCTGTCTTTTCCTTTATAGATGACTTAATAAAAATGTAAATTGCACAGGGCCAAGCACAGATTTTTGGTATACTCCATTGGAGAAATGTTGCCATGTTGATACTGAACCATTAGCAACAACCATTTCCAGAATAGACAACATGTGTTGGCTTAAATTTGAACTCATTTGCACATATTGCCTTAAATAATCACTGTGCTACAATTGCTGACGGTTGGGGGAAAATGCCATCAGTTTTGCTTGTACTAACTTTGACTTGAACTTTATTTGCATTGAAAAACCTGGATGTATTTATGTGAGTTGTATTTGAAAATATATAATAAATTTTTATAATTGTTTTATGCCTTCCGTTCAACTCCCCTCTTGTCTACCCTGAGGGTTTGGTTGGGTGTATTATGTATGAACTCCCTTAGAAACCTAACTCTTCAACTGCGACACATTACTTTTAGCGTTATGTGGCCAAACAGAATATGTCTAATCTTTCTTCCAAGTGATATATCTTCAAAAACTTGCACATGACTTTTCTGTTTCCCTGATACTCCAATTATCATCTCTGGTTCATTCAGCACAGATTTTTTTTTTAGAAAAGATCGACTCTCTCTGTTGAACTTCCTGTATTGATCTATCATATTCTAACTTTTATTATAATTGTTTGTGTATTTATCTCATATCTCTACTAGATGATAAATTCTAGGTATTATGCCATTTTAATCTTCATTTCTATATTGCCTAGCCCAGAGTAGGGACTTTCTTTGAGGGGCGTGGAGGAGGGTTCACTGGGGTATGAAAATTCACTCCATTGGTGAGTTAGATGTAACTTAAAAGTATTAGAGTTTTCTAGTGCCCTGAGCTGCCAAGTGACCTCTATATGATCACATAACTAGTAGATATCAGAAATAGACCTTGAGTCTAACTCTTATCTGAGTCTAAAGCTGACCTTTCCACTAAGCTAAGATGCCATTGATTTTGTGCTGTGAGAATTGAATTGAAGAGTCTAAGTTATTTCTGGAGACCACCTAGCACCATAACATTAATCTATAGTACTGTTTTCTAGCACAGGCCTAGAACAAGGTTGGCCATACTAATTATTGGATGTGTTTTGTGGTTCTCTAGTTCTGTTACAAAGTAGAGAGTTGGATCTACTTAGTCTTGGTATGTAGCTTTGGATTTGTCTGGAAACATATTAGTGTCTTCTCTCCCTTTCAGACAACCTAGTGCCTTGACAGTTGGGATAATGTCATAGCTAAATCTTTTATCTTCTCCAATGCCTAGCATTATATTTTATCTACAGTAGGTATTTAATTCTGGTTTATTGTACATGTGGTAAATAGAGAAATAAATAGGCGTAGGAGGGCAATGTAATATTAACTCAAAGAATTTGCCTCTGCGTTTACTGGACATTGGAATTTAGACATCCCTTCTGAACATTTTTTTATGAGACCATTTTATACTTTCCATCTTGGTCTTTTGCCTACGATAAAAATGATCTTCATGAAAATAAATCCTAACCTGACAGCCAGATAGAGTTAAGCTTCTGAGTGCTTTCCTTTCTCTGCTTTATAAACCCAATATAGGAGAATAAAGCTGGCACTGGAGCTATCAAAAGTTCTTTTTACAGAACTTTATCTGAATCATTAATGGGTGTAATTGAGATACTTAAAGAAAGAATGTGAGAGCCTGGGTCTAGGGGTCAGAAGTTCAGAAATTCTGGGTTCTATTTCTGGTTATTTTTTTTTTGATTTGTGGTACTCCCTAGGGCAAGTCATATAACTTCCAATTTCTCCTGTGTGATTTTTTCAGATTATGAATTTTTTTTAGGATCCCAAGATAGTAATATATTTCAAACTTTCAAAACAGTTTTCATTTCTTTTCCTTAAGAAAATATTTTCAACGTTTTTCTTTGTTGCTTTTGAAGACAACCTTAGACAGCTTGGAGATATTTTATGGGTTGAATGGTGACATCATATTTGAAGTATATAGGGTCATTGCCAAGAGTTCTGGAGAAATAACTGTAGGTTGGTACTCAAATATTCCCATTCTTTGAAAGTATTTCATAATGTCATCAATATGGCTGGGTCAGGAGACCAGAAAATTGGATTCTCTTTGACCTGGGTGGCACATATAAGCACGATTAACTGCCTTTTGGCAAAGTGCCCTTTAGATTAGTAGATAAGAAGCCTATTTGAACAATTCCATTAAGGAACTTTTCCTAGTCCTGTGATAATCAGCTCAATGAAATTCTGTCTGAGCTATCTTGCTGCTCTGACTATGGAGTATGGAAGGAATACTGAAAGTCACACAGTGTTTGAAGACAGGCAGCTACTATTCTACTGGAATTTGGCTTGAAAAGTAAAACTAGCCTATGGTTAACTTTGATAATGAAGAAATTTCCCTAGACAACAAACTAGTTGTGTACAAGATAAATTGGAAATAATAGACAGAAAGCACCAGAATTGAGTTGGAATTGGGAAAGGCTTCCCAAAAGAAAGTAAAATTTTAGCAGGGATTTGAAGGAATCCAGAGAAGCCAGGAGGCGCAGAGATCTGGAGGGAAGGCATCCCAGGCTCTGGAAGCCTATAGATCCCTTTTCAGAATAATGTTTTAAAGTTCATAGAATAAAACACATGCAGTTATAAAGTAAGCCAATTACATGGTGACATAGTTATTGAAACATTTTTTTAAAAGTCCATGGACCTCAGTTGAAGAACCTGAATTTTAATCTAATTTCATTTTACAGATCACTGACAATAAATGGATAGTATTAAAGATATTTTGACGAAATTCCTAAAAAAGATATCCCTTTTTTCCTAACCTATGAAGTCCCCCCCCACCAAAAGAGTATGTTTACAGTGATAGTTATAACTTTTGGTAGTATGTTGTCTTTTTATTCATGTGTGATAGTGCCAATAAATGGATCCACCATAATTATATGAATTTGTATATTATTAATGCATTCCTTAAATAAATGTTTGTTAAGGTAAATAAGGTAAATAAAAGTTTATTAAGGTAAAAATATTGAGTCTATCACTGGTATGGGACCTTTCTGTCAGGTGGGACATGCATAGAACTTGAGAATCTAGAAGCATTTCCATAGCACAAGGAAATATTGGAGAAATTTAGTGTAATGCTTTGGAAAGATTGTACTACAAGGACCACTAGTACAATACTACCACTACTATTACTATTGCTGCTGCTAAATTATCCAGCCAAGTAATTTCATCTTCTTCCATGGTAGCTGGACTGATCTCTAACTTATCTATTTCTGAAGTTGTCAGGATATCGAGTAATTGGCATCTTGGATTCCATGCACTGAGATAGCAGCCTCTTGTTCACTTCTATCATAATATTAGTTAGAGATCAGGGAAGCAAAGTGAGTGCGAAGAATGATGCTGAGGAAAAACGTATTTGACTTCTGTGCATCTGGGTGAATTGAAAGTGTCCATCTGGCACAAACATGTAACCTGATGAATCTCAGTACTTGGAAATTCAAGCAGAATAATGATAATAAAAGTAGCAATACAGGACAGTTATAGAAGGATGCCAACTGTTGGCTCCGAAGCTGGAGGCAGGTAACCAGTGAAGTTAGGGCTTTTCTTCATTCCATAAGGCTCACAAAGGGCAAGTTAGGGAAGGAGGTTGAAACCAGTCTGATTTCTGAGTCCATAAAATCATGGATTTAGAACTGGCAGAGTAGTAATAGGATCATAGAAACACAGATTTAGAGTTAGAAGGCACCCCAGACATCTTTGAATCCAATCTATTCATTTTAAAGGTCAGAAAACTGAGAGCTAGAGCAATTAAAAGACAAGTGGAAGATCTCATAGGTAGTAAGGGACAGAGGCAGAATTTGAAGGCTGATCTGAGCACTATGCTCTTTCACAGCTGAGGATCAGGCCCAGTAAAGCCTTGAACTGCCCAGTACCATACAGAGAACAAATGATGGGGCTATGATTTGAATTCAAGTTCTCGGTACAGATATTAGACTCAGCATCAAAATAACCAGGGCAAGAGTACAGGACCATGGAGGCATGGCTATGTGTCAGTTTCTCTGATAAAGATTTGGGGATTTTAGTGGCCTTCAAATCCAATAAGAGCTGAGTGTATGTATGATGTGGCAGCCAATAAAACTAATGCCATTTTCAGTTGCATTTAGGCAGTTGAATTTAAAGCTCTCCTTAATATTTTAGGAAGGAACGCAGCTATTTAGGAAATAGAGAATAGGGTTTCAATAGATTATGTAATTTCATTCCTTCAGTGGGGGGGATATGGTTATGTTCCTATTCTGTTTTCTCTTCAGTGATGACAATATTGTTCCATTTTATCTAGTAGAGTAGGAAATGACACCGAAATATTGGAGACCTCCTTCGTGTGAAGCTATGGTACTGCATCCATTCTTGTTCTAACACACAAAAAGGAATTACACTCCATAAATTCATATCCTTAGTAGGGGATGTAAGGACACACAGCTAGGTGGTGAAGTGGTTAGAGCACCAGCCCTGGAGTCAGAAGAACCTGACCTCAGACGTTTACTAACTGTTTCACCCTGGACAAGTCATTTCATACTGCTTACTCCAGTTCCTCATCTGTAAAATGATCTGGAGGAGGAAATAACAAACCACTCCAGAACCTTTTCCAAGGAAACCTCATATGGGGTCACACAGAGTCAGCGGGACATGACTGCAATAATTCAGCAACAATAACCCCAAAAGGTAATAGTGTTATTCTTATACTAACTTGTTTTTACATAGTTGCCATCCCAGTGTTCATTCCAAGTGGGAATTGACGATCTGTAAAAGCTTAAAAGCATGTTAAATAGGAAATGCTATTCATTTGTTTCTACCTGAGATTAGAAGAAATGCTTGAGTAGTATACTTGGCACACAGTAGGCACTCAACAAATTCTTGTTGACTGAGGAAGGATGCTGAATGAGATGAATATAATTATCTCATGGAGACACAATTACACTTATAGTAACTTTTTATTTTTAATTTTATTGACATTTTGTTTTATATTACCTTCGTTTCTGAATACACTTCAGTTCCCATGCCCAGGGAGCCATCTGTTTTCACACAAAAGGAAGAAAAAACCCATTTCAGTAAAATAAATGAACACATTGAATGCCTAACTTGTTCCACACCCATAGTCACCTTTACCATGATGGCGTCATTTCTTGTCTGGTGATGAGCCTTGGTCACATAATTTACAACGCAATAGTTTTAAAGTTGTGGTTACTAGATAAGTTTTAGAAGACTGATTTTTTCTACCTAATAAGAATGTAGAAATACATAGAATATTTAAGAAGAGGGCTGTTTAGTCATGTGCTAAATGTTGGTCTATATGGCATAACAAATTTAAAATTTGAAATCAATTTCTCTGTAAAAATTAAATCCCTTTAAAAACTAAGCCATGTTTCTGCAGGGGCATCTCCAAAGATGCCACCTAAAATAAAGAAAACCATCAGTTGGGTTAGATGCAAATCATTTGCATAACTTTTGATTAACCACAATCCGGAATCCAGTTCAGTTTGCTTAACTAAAGCCACAATTGAATATAATGGCATGTGTGCACTGTGGGAGATGATAAAGCAAATAATTCAGAACAGTATGTAATATAGTCATCAGGGTAAACTGTACATTGGTTCAAAATGAAAAATCATTATACGTGGCAACCTCTGTGTTTTGTGTGGAATTTTTCTGTCTTGTGATAAGCTTTCTGGTTTTGAACGTGCTGTAAACCCAGGGATCAAATGGGTTTATCTATAGATTATTTGTACATATTAAAGGCATATGTAGCATCCTTATGTGATGAAATAAAAGTCTTGGGGGGAACAAATGTGTGTGTGTGTGTGTGTGTGTGTGAGAGAGAGAGAGAGAGAGAGAGAGAGAGAGAGAGAGAGAGAGAGAGAGAGAGAGAGAGAGAGAGAATGTTCAGTTTTCCTACAGCATTGATAAGGTAGTCCAAATGGGTAGACGCAGCTGCCTGAATGGGGATCCAGCTACCTGGATAGCTAAGCTTCTCCTCTCCTGTCTATCTCCCCCTCCCCCTTCCTTCTCTTCTCCAAAGGAAGGTAAATTTCGATGACCAGATGATGCCCAGTTGACTTGGGTTTTACTGGCTAGTTGCCTTCCCTTCCCTTCCTCTGCTGTACTCTGAATCCCATAGAATGGAGAACACTAGGCCCCTGCCCAGACTCCACTTAAGTACTGTTTTCTGGATGCTCCTGGCTTCAGAGTGATCATCAATGGTAACTATTGCTGTTTCCCTCCCAGCCTGATACAGTTATTTTTCTTTACCTCATTAAAGGGACCATCCCCTGACTACTTCTTAAACAAGCCTATTCACTGAATGGGTGTTACCTCACCCTAAGTGAATACCTTGGCCTCAAGGGGCCAAGGTCTTCCTTTGCATCTCCAGTCATCCTGATGCATATCTGATCACTGGACCCAGATGGCTCTGGAGGAGAAGTGAGGCTGGTGACCTGCACAGCCCTCCCTCACTCAAAACAAAGTCAAGTGCAAGTCAGGTCATCATGTCCCTGATGGCATGGTCTTCTTTGGCAGTGAAGGATGAACTCAGCAAAATGAGTAGCCTCTTAAGTTAAACTATAACCAGTACAATGTTTGGGTCCTTCAGAAATTGTTCTTTTCAATCATGTACTAAATGAAGATCTTTATATTTCATATTCACCATTTTTGCTGAGTTGCCTAGGCAACATATATTTGTCAAGTTATTGTCATGTAAGAGTTTGCTTTCGTATGTCATAGGGATGTGATGCCTACTGGGGTTTCCATCAGAGTGACTTCAAGGATTTTGTATCTGCTACTATGCCCTTTTCAAATATAAATCCAGCAGCTTTTTAATTGGTTAGGAAGAAAATGTTGATACATAGCATCTATGAAAGGCTTTATATACCTATATATACGTGTATACATACATATGTATATGTATATATGTGTATATACATATACACACATACTATATATATATATATATATATATAAATTTTTGGATTAGGATGGTGCAATTTTCAGAGTACTGATGTGGTCAGATCACCTGGATTCAAAGCTTTGTTCTTCCCCTTGGTGCCTGTGTGGTCCCTTTGGATCAGATGTTGATTTCATTGGTTCATGGAGTTGCCATTACATCATTCCTTCTGCATATGACTCTGAGAGAGTCTGGGGCACTGAAAGTTTACATGAAATGACCGGGGTCACATAGTTAAGATGTCTCAGGCTAGACCTTGCTTCTTTCTGACTTTGAGACCAGCTCTAACCATGAGCCTTGCCACTCTTTCCACATCACAAGCTCCACACATTGTTGCACTGTCTCTCCTTCAGTGAACCCTTTAGTTCTTTGGATCTCAGATTTCTCCTCTGTAAAACTCAGGGGGAAGGAATCTCCAAGCTTCCCTGGATCTCTAAATCCTTTGATTCCATTCTTAAAATTTGGTTTTCATTTCACTAGCCTAAGGAAAGAATCTAAGAGATCATCTACTCCAACCATGTACTCCATCATTTTACAGATGAAGAACCTGCGATCCAAAGAGTTAAGTGACTTGGCTTAAGGTTTCACAGGTAATAAATAGTAGAACTGACATTCAAATCCAGGTCCTTTGACTCTAAATCCAGGACTTTTCCAACTATACCATGTTGTATTTTATACACATTCACATATATTCACACACTCACACAAATATATACTTAACTATGAAAGATTTGTTTTCCTGAGGTGTTGACAAGTGAAATATAGTCCCATATGACTTTTTGGCTTTGTGGAGGGAAGATGAGCATGAGAAGGTAAAATGTCTTAGGAGATCCTTCTGCTTCCTTCCATCGTTTCTTTTCATGGAAAGAAAAAAAATTAGTGTAGAGTTTCCATTTGTTGATTAAATGCTGTAAGATTTTCCCTGATCCAACAGTTTTTCTTGCAAAATGCTTCCTTGACTCCTTTTCTGACAAAAGCAAATTCCTTACAACTGCATAAGATATTTGTAGACTTGTGATCAAAATTCTTTTGCCTTATTAACTTTGAAACAGCTTTCAAGGATCATTTAGCTGTATGTTTAAACAAGCATTTAAAACTAGGATCCTGAACATCATATCAAATTAAAAGTTCTCGAAAAAAATTATTTATAACTAAATTTACCCATAAGAATTTTCCTTCCTTCTTTCATGAATGATGACCAAATTTAAGAAATGAGTGGAATGGATATTCCTTCAGTCAATTTTTAGCTTGGGTGTTCTTTCTACAGATGCAGATTGCAATGCCTATATCAGTGAGATAGTCTTCAAGAGTTAGTCATCAGGAAAATTAATCACACAGCAGCCAACCTGGGATCCAGTTTCCCTGGACTTACATAGCAATAGCAGGCATACTAGGTAACACTATGTGCATATTTGGTAGCTTTCCTGTTTGGTAAAAACCAGCAAAATTTGTACTCCATTGGTGTAGATATTGGGAACTCAGAGTCATCTTCATACCATGATGAGGTATTAGAGTAGAATCTAGGAAAAAAAATGCCTTTTTAAAATGAATAAAAATGCATTTTTTGACATAAGGATCTGATAGAAGCACATGGCTATTTGATTAGCATCTCTGCTGAAAAGATACATGATTTTACTAATTGGTAAATGGTCAGAAGTAAACAGGAAACCATCATAACATTTTTATTTTGTTGATGTCTTATTTGTGGAAAGAAAAAAACATGGGAAGGCAAAATATATATGCCATATTTAATGGATAATAAGTAATTAATATAGTTAATTTTTATAATAAATATTTACATAGTTTGTCAAGGTTTACAAAATGCTTTACATATGTGATCTCATTTACTTCTCATAACTCTCAAAGGTGGGAGCTGTATTATCTCTATTTTGGAGATGAGAAAACTGAAATAATGAGATATTTTTATTTGCATAGGACCATGCAGCTAGTATCTGAGGTAGGATTTGAACTCAGACCCTCCTGATTCCAAGTCAAACACTCTATTAACTACACCCCTATTGCTTAATAACATAAATGTACCAATTAACTTTAGTGGAGGAGTCTTGTTGAGACATTTAAATTTGTTATATGAATTGTAACAATTTTAACATAAATTCTAAATTTATTAGCACAGTTCTGACTGTGAGTCCTTAGAGGATTAACTACTTTGAGATACTCTAGAGTAGTGGAAAATGTGTTGTGGTTGGAAGCAGAAAAAAAAAAAAAACCTCTCAGATTCTGCCTCACAATTAAACTAAATGTGCAACCACAGGTGATTCTGAACCTCTGGGAGCCTCAGTTTTTTCATCTACAAGAGGGATGCAGAATATGGAGAAAGAAGTATGGAGAGTCAGAATTGGAACCTGGAGAAAAATAAAGGAGTGAAGAAGACTGATCTGTCCCTTCCTTTAAATCGAATTTGTGGGAGGAATTGACCAGTTAGAGGAATGGGCTGCAAGAGTTTGTAAGAGAGTAGAGGTTATTTCCATGCTCCAAGTAATGACAACTTGAATTAGGATGATGGTAGTGGGAACAGAGAGGATTCGAAATATTCAAACATTCAGAAGATGTTGTAGAGATGGAATTGGTAAGATGGAATGATTGATTTTACGTATAAGAAGAGGGAGAAGAAGAATCACCAATAACCCCCCAAATATGGGAGAGTAAGCGAATGATAACACAATATGTAATCAAATCGTAGAGGAGGGAAAATTTAGAGAGAAGGATAATTCATTTTTGCATGCGTTGAGTTTGATGATTGTCCAGATAAAGATATTGTTTAGTTAGTTAGAGATGTAGATCTAAATCCCATCAGAAAAGACAAGGTTGGAGATTGATGTCTCTGTCTCTTTCTCTGTGTCTATATCCGTAGCCATATCTACATGTTATTTTCAAAGAGGTGATAGTTGAACTGAGAGTCATGAATGAAATAGATGAGAGGAGTATAGACAAATAAGAAAACGAAGGTCACCACCTTGGGGCCACACTAAAGGGTCAGAAAGAAGATAAGGAGCCAACTATAGGGACATGAAAAGATGAATTAGAGAAATAGGAGGAAAAGCACGATAGTGATGTTTCTGGAGTCAAGGAAAAAGACAGGATCCAATCCAGAGTTAGCTGGGTCAGAAACTGAGAACAGGCAAGAGAATAAATGCCTGAACAAAAAGACACTGGATGTTGTGATTAGGTGGTCATTTCTTCAAGAGAAGAGTTTCATTAGGATCCTGAGGGGTAGAAAAAATAATTTTTAGGTGGGTGAAGCAAGTTTGGTAATTAAAATGTTGCAGCATCTTGTTTCAAGAAATTTGACAATGAAAGGATCAAAGGAGAGATTTGTAAAGTACTTAACACAGTGCCTGGAACATTGTATAGGTGCTATGTAACTGCTTATTACTTTCCCCTCCCACTTTGTCCAGAATGGGATTGAATAGATAAGATGGTAGCTAGTAAAATAGAGCTTTCTAAGGTTGTTTGTTTTTAGGATTGGGTTGACCTGAGAATCTTGGTGGGCTGGTGGGAAGGAGCCAATGAGAGGAAGAAATGGAAGATTCATGAAAGAAAAAGGATAACTACTGGAGCAAGTCTTGGGGGTCTTGAGAGGGAATGGAAGACAGGGCATAGGTGAGGATAGCTAATGAGGAGTAAGGATAGTTGTTCTTTTATGAACAAAAAGGAAGGGAAATAGAGAAGGTGTACCAAAGTCTTAGGATTCTAAGTACAATCTCCTTTTTGTTATGCTTTATAAATAGTTATTTTTATATAGTTTATAAGTTTGATAAATAGTTTTTATATATAGTTTTTATAAAGAGTTATTGTGATGAATGACAGTAAGTGATGAGTAGTGTTTGATGAGTACGATCGTTGCAATAGGGATTCAAAGAATGGAAAAATCCCTCGAGTTTAAGAGGACTAGATGAGTCCTCAGTCCTTGAAGGCCAGCTAAAATTTGAACAAGCAAAGAGAATGAGGGAAAACATTAAAGGCTATAGAACCATCACAAGAAAAGCATGAGAGCTGGAAGTAGGCTAATGTGTGTTTGTGTATGGGGACAGTAAAAATTGGAGATTTTTTTCTGAGGTGGGCTAAGGAAGGATGGAACTCTACCATCATTCCCATGGGTCTTTCTAGACAGAGCAGATTGATATTGCTTTTTATGAAAAACCTTTGAAGGATAGAGGGACAGTGGTCATTACTAGTCCTCTGAGTTTATCAGAAAAAGACCTATTCAGTCACAGAGAATAACTATATTTACAGTTGAGGATTTGTGGGAATATGAGAGTCAGCTTAGTTTCTATAGCACTAGAGGAGCTTGACTTGAAGTAGGGAAGAGTTGCATTTAAACTCTGCTTCTGACACATATTAGCTGTGTGTCCAAGGGTGAGTCACTTGGCCTTTAGTACTCCAGGCAGTTCTGTTACAATATAGGTTACTGAGAATTTTCAGATCAAAATTGGTGAATGGAGTTTCTAAAGCAGAGTTCTGGACCCATTCCTTTTCTCCTATTTCCCCAAAAAAGGAATGAAAGGGGGAAAGTATTATACTAGATGTGGATGGAGGAAAAAGCAGAGGAAGGAGGCTTAGTTGGAAACTAAACATTATTAAATAAAACAGAAGCACTACAAAACGCATAATAAATCTACAAATGAATATACTGAGGTAGATTTCCCATCCCTTCTCAAGGGCATTTAGCAGAGATGGAATCACACACACACACACACACACATACACATACACACACACACAGAAATGAGAGGTTTTAACTATGCATCTGAGTATTCTCAACTTCATACTCTTATCTCAGCAGAAATTCAAACTTTCATGAGAACTCTTGCCTGTGTCATGCCTGTGTGAACAAGTGGTAATTGACAGCATGTCCAGCATCATGGTATAGTGACTTAGCTTAAGCTCCAGGTGTGTGTACCATACCAGTGTTTGGCCTTTATTTAAAAAAAAATATTACAGATGTCTGGAATTGAAGGCTGTTGACTAGGTGCAAACATTACCTCATGCTCTACTTGACACTAGCACAGTTGGGGAGATTATAAAAGTAAATAAAAATGTGCTAAAATATGGAAGCATGGGTGGTAGTGGTGGTGGTCAATTCTCTATTATTTCAGCAAAGCAGTTGCCTGTTTATGAGTTAGACAGTATCTTTACTTGAAATTAATTCCACATCTATCATTTTCCACAGTTTTTAAAATGTCCTTTATTTTTCATAAGCAGTTAGCTAAAACTAGGAATTTGGAGGAAGGAAAGAATTTTTGAGCTAGAAGGAAATAGATCACAAAATTCCTGTAATATCTGAATGGCATCTTAGCACAGAGAATTGCCTAACCTAGAAAGTACATTATTGATTTTCTAGTTCAAACTCTAATTTTACAAAAGAGGAAACTGAAACCTAGGGAGATGGAATAACTCATTCAAAGCCACTGATTTAATATCTGTTTCTGAGTTACCTTAGAGGTATAAGTTGTATGATCCATAAATCTTAAATGGGGCACTGAATGGTGCTACGTACACTAATATGCCTGTTTTGGCTCTGTTCATGTAGTGGAACCCCTAACTCCCCCCAAAACCCTACATTTCCATTTTCTAAACTAAGGGCCATGTTTTACACTCTTTTGTATACACCATAGCGTCTACTATCGTCCCTGGTAAATTGTAGATGATCAACAGATTATTTGACAGTCCTCAGGAATAATGATTAATCTTTGCCAATTTAACATCATGTTGATGTATTTTTTTTTAGTCCTAAGTGGATTTTAAAATGATCTATCCAGGTTGGGACTCTAAAGCTAAAGCAAAATCTAAGTCATTCAAAAGGAAGACATTTATTTTAAATTGTTAGGGTAATTGTCATGTTGTAGATTATACTAGATGAAGAGGGGCAGGAACTCATTTTATCTAAACTTTATATCTCCTTTAGCACTGAACATGGTGCTCTGTGGAAAGGAAGTGCTTAATGAATGATGAATGATGCTTAATGAAAGATGAATGAAGGAAGGAAGGAATGTATGAAGGAATGAATGAAGAAAGCCTATTCCATTGACTTGCTCAGTTGCCTTTTCAAAGGGGTGGAGGATTTCTACTGCACACTAAAATTAGAAAGTAATTCCTCCAGTGGTACCTGTCAAAAATGGAATAATAGACCATAAAATCTCTTCTGAATTCCTCCTGACCTTAGCAATCTGCTCACAATTCCCACAAATGCTCTGCTTTGGTTTTTTTAGTCATTGGGAACTTTATGGATCAATTTTACTTTTTCTTTCCAGAACAAATGCCACTGGGGGCTAGATATATAAATGTATAATTTAACAGTGAGAGTCAAATGCTGACTCAGCCATCAAGAATTGCACCTAGTGACTTTTGAAAGGATTCCCATTCACATGTAAGTCAGCCTGTGGTATCTTAGGACCTGTAAACTTGCTTTTTCTCCTTCAAGAATCCTGGAAATATTTTTACATTTTTATTTAAATGATATGGACTATACAGAATCTATTTTGGTCTAATTGAAATAGCTATTCCTAAAGTGCATCTTAATTTGATTCTGTTTTCTGAATATATGTTGTCTGGTGTTGATTATTTTGACATTTATGTCTGTATTTAATCTTGGAAACTCTTGTGCAGTTATAACTGTAAATTGGCAGGTGCGCAAAAAGGGTAAGCAAGGTTTACAGGCATTGATTTATTCCTCCAGATTTCTTTCAGAAGGTGAAATCAGAAATGCTAACTAAATTGGGGGGCTGGAGCTTTCAAATATGTTTAAAGAGTTGACCTGTTTTTTAAGTTCATCTCTAGCTCCTTATTGACATCATTTCTACAGTGATAAATAAATATTACAATGAGTTTCAGCATACTTAATTCAGTAAATTTTCCTGCCGTCTCCAGTAATCCAGTGAACATGGGATTATGAAGTAGATGGCCCCTAAGTGAATATGTTGTAAGTAACTCTGGGGACTCTACTAATGTAAAAAATCACAAGAGGATTCATACCAGGGCCATGTGGTATTAGTTATACAGTACTTTTTATATAAAACTCCCTTATCAGTCTTTTCTTCATGAAATCAGTTTATTGAAAGAGACAGCCAAAAGTACCATCATTTAAAAGTAAAATATCTGACTTCACCTGCCAAAAGTAGCCAATTGGATATTAACGTCTGTTAATGGTTTAACTTTTCTTTTAACTGACGTCAGTGTGAGGGTGTTACTGCTTTCAATTATCAGTGAAAATATACTGTCTCTTTCCAGAAAAAAAAATCTATAGAATACTTAGAAGTTATGTATTAGAAAAATACTTTGTTTTCTTCACCAGGAACTAAGTGGGATCTTGTATTGTGGATGAAATCATTTCATCAACGAATTTTTTTTGGTCTGGACTTGCACTTTGGTTGCTGGAGGCATCTCTGGATGTCAAAACTTTCATTCACCAAAACAGCCTGGCGAGTCATTGGAGTATTAAAGAGTAACCTAAAACACTGAGGAATGACATGATTTGCCCAGGTCTTTTTTATTCTGTCCCTTATCCACTGTGGTTTCTAACATTTCTTAAAAAGCAAACCAAAAAACAAAAACAAAAAACCCTAAAAACAATGTGTATCAGATGGAGACTACATGAATTTTAGGTTTTGAAGTAAGAACACTAGTTCTGAAAAATAGGTTATCATAGGGAATAAAACATGTGGATTTACATTTTGAAGTGTTAAATATATTGAAGACATTGGCGTTAAACAGAACTTTCTCTTGGAGAAGAGAACATGAAGGAGAGACCAGGTAGAAATGATCTTTTTCTTTGGTGTTTCCTGAAGTAGTAATAATAGCTGGTATTTATGACCCATTTTCAATTTTGCAAAGTAATTTAGAGATTATTCCATTTGATCCTTGCAGTCAGATTCAGTTGAATACTTTTATTACTTCCATTCTTCAGAGGAGGAAAGTGAGGAGACGAAGGGGTAAGTGACATCTCCATGGACACGACTTATATCAAGCCATAGAGCTTCCTAAGCCTAAGAGCAGTATTCGAGTCACTGAGCCACGCTGTTGCTTAAGTAACCAGTATTCTTGGAGTATTTATTCACATTCCTATTCATGCAGAATGCAAATGTGATTCAGATAATTGATCCATCCATCACCGAATGGTTTATTTTTATACTCAACTTCATCTGATCAGAAGGTCTAGTGAAATAGCTTTTATTTTAGCAGTAACTCTTGAGGGAAAAGACATTTTAATTAGCATCATTCATCCTTAAAAGATCTGATACCATCAGGATGCCCTTTAATTTCATTTTAGCCAATTAGCTTCATTTTCTACCACAAAATTAAAGCTATTTGATTTGTACTTATGATTTTAATACATCTGGAGGATAGCTCCACCAGAAAACTGTCCTGCAAAATCTCATTATCTGCCTCAATCTGTTTGAACTTTTGTTCAGTGATTACATATGTCTAGATATACTGAGAGATATACAGTTCTTTGGTTGGTCATAAGTGATGGTGAGCCAGCCATCATAATGTTCGTGGTGTGCTAAGAATATTTAATTCTCTGGCTTTCCTATTTAATTTTGAGGTTCCATTATGAAAAATAACAAAAACAAAGCCAGAATGCAGAATTAATTCTTAGAACATCATGGACCATAGAAATCACCTGTTTAATTTCTATTTTACAGATGAGGAAATCAAGCCTCGTACAAGGAAAATGATTTAACCAAAGCCACATGGGTTATAAATAGCAAACATGATCTTCTGACTGCAAGTCAAGGGCCCTTTCCTCTACATCTGATAGTTAGAATGTTTGAAAGTCGGCATAATCATTGGCTTTTCCAGATATTTCAACTGCAAGATTTAGTTAAGTTTTTAAAATAAAACATTGTCAAAGATTCTCAAATTAGTATCAAGACATGTATGACATCATTTTTTCATACCTAAACATGGCTATTATTGAATTTCTATGAAACATTTAGCTGGCAGAAAAGTTATGTATCTAAATATTTAAGGATGCAAACTTGACATCTGTGTTTAGAACTCTTGTTGAAGAATGGCGTACCAACTTAAATGACGAGGCACTCGTTTGGCCAATGCAGTGGGTTAGTGAGGAGAGGACTGACCTTAGAATCCAGAGAACCTGTGTTCATTTCTTGATTCTGACACATATCTGTGTGATCAGGTGGGAGTCATTTAATGCTGTATTGTTCCAAATTACTCTGGATATCTAGGTAAAGTCATTTCTAATGTGTATTGGTGATGGGAGTTTCCATACCAGAAGTTCCTTTACATAATGAAACTGAATGTTTTTAAAACAAAAATCTTTTTGAAAAAAAAATCATTCACATCAAAGTCATATATCCTAATGAAAACTGGCATTTTTGATTTACAATCATTTGATTTGTAATATAAATGTAGTTATAATATCATATATCTCTTCCTGTTTTGTATAACATTAAAAATAGTCTAGTATACTCAGCCAAGCAATACTGTTAATATCAATATTTTAAAGACTGCTTTTGGTGTTTTGGGGATTGGTATTTCTTGTATCACCACATGCTGTAACCATCTATGCCTTTGGCAGCAGGGGACATGTTGGTATCTTTGCAAAAACTTCACAATTTCCCAAGTGCATTCCAATTATAAGCATTATGGAATTATATATTTAATTGCCAGATAGATTTCTGATAAATAAGAATTCTTACTGGATAATACACAATACTTTTAAAGCATGTCCATGACATTCATTAGCCTCATTGCAAGATAAGAACTAGCTATTCAAATTGAGTAGGTTCTTTTCAATGAGGTGATTGAGGGTGGTTCAGTTATTTGCAAGCACCCTGAAAATTTTCCAAAATAAAAAAAAATACTTTTTTCAATATTGTAATATTTTTGTTAACTTTCTTATCACAAGATATGTTTTTGGCAACCCATCTCTAGTTAGCATTTACTTTATGTTTTTTTTTTTTCAGTACTTTGCAAGAGTTAGCTCTAATCTTATCTCTGACTTTGGAAGTATATTCGATAACAATTCATCCCTTTGGTTGTCTTTTGTGTAAAGACTACAAATTATCTGAACTCATTGGCTACTTCAGATCTTTTGGCAAACCTTTATTAATTTATTTTTTGTAAAAGTAGTGCCACATGACTTTTCTGAACCTACATTTATGTCAAATAACAACTTGGATGTGGTCTACTTAGAATAAGTTATATTAGAAAGTCAAACTGAATGGAAAATATGGTTGTGGGAAAAGGAATATTCATCTCTTGGAATTTACATATTAGGTCAGGAAAGAGAACTGCCAATTTCTTCTGTGTAAATAATAAAACCTATTTTGATACCACATTTAGGGAAAAGATAGACTAAATAATATATGTCTATTAACTTGGGACTTAAATCTCTAGAGGCATATATAGTAATTCTTCATAGGGAAGGATAAAGATCATAAAAAATGTTGGTCGGTTATCTCGTTGGGTGGAGTCTAAAGTATTATGAAATCATGCAATATGGGTGTAGTACACATCTGGCCTTTTATGAAGCTAAGGGAAAGTGTGACATTCATCCCCATTCTACATTTTAAATTACATATTTGGGGGTATATTCTTCCCCTCATTTGAAAGCAGTATTCTCCATGTGGATTTCTTATGAATAAATTGTGACCCCCAAAGATTATGGAAATAACAACGGAAGTAAATATCTGACAAACTGCCATGGCGTATCAAAAGAAGAGTGTTCTGTAGTTGATAAAGTTGTATTTCTATCAACATCCCTAGAGAAAGCACTTAAACTGCATATGTTTAAGGCCATATTTATTGGATTTATATATACATTTTCTGTTAAAGTGTTTAATTTTACACTTTCTAACTAAAAGCCACATAATTCAATTTAAATATTGCAAGGTTTTGTTCTCCAAGAATCTTCTTTTTTTGTCATGACATCAATTTTTTTAGCTGACTGTGCAGTTTGGATGCTTATTTCTCATTAACCACTTGGGGTACCTTTGACACCAATTACATTGTTTTGTTACTTGGGCTTATTAGTCCAAATGAGCAGAAGGGGCAATTCTCATACTCTTCCTTTCTGGAAAATGTTTCTTGGATTGATTGAAGATGATCTCAGTTTCTGTGACTGGATTATTGCTGTTTTGGGCCTGGATCCCTTACCAAGGAACAAGAAATCTGGGTCCATTTCTCCTGGAATACGGGTTCCCTCTTTGAGTACTTTTAAGCTGTCAGGTGTACCCTAAACTTTTAGTTTCTGATTTTTTTATGTCAGTAATTTTTTTCTTCTTTTTTCCCCATGTTCATTTTTTTTCCAGTTTCTTCAGACATTTAATATTCTTTGGCAGATAGATGTTCTTTGTTTGGGAATCTTTGAAATGTTTATTTCTCTTTCTATTTTAAATTTTTTTAGTGATATTTTCATGTTTTTCACCTTCCATTAAAAATTATTTCTCTACTTCATAACACTCTCTTGGCAGAAGTGTTTTTTGTTTATTTTTCAATGAACAAAAATATTTTTTCTTTTTCCTACATTTCCTTCTCTTCTTGGAAAAAGAAAAGGACAAATTTTTCACAAAAATACATTGTCAAGAAAAGTAAATACCCACATTGTCCATGTCCAAAAACTTCATTATTGATACTCTGGAACTGTGATAGGTCATTGTCGCATTGATCAGAATTCTTAAGTATTTCTAAGTTGTCTATATGATATTATCATTTTACACATTGATTTCCTGGTTCTGCTCACTTCATCCTGCATCAGTTCATGCAGATTTTCCCTAACTTACCCGGCATTGTCCCTTTCATTCCCCACCACCCCTCATATTAGCATTCTGTTACATTCAATTTGCTCAACTACTCATCAATTGATGGACATGCCCCTTAGTTTCTGTGTCTTTGCTGCTACAAAAAGAGCTGTAAGAAATATCTTTGTACATATGGATTCATTTACTATTTCTTTGATGTTAAAGTTACATAAAGTTTAGTAAATTTAGGGGCGTAATTCCAAATTGATTTCCATAGTAGTTGGGCCAATTTACAACTTTGCCACCTGTCTAGTATTGTGCTTGCTTTCTTACAGCCCTTTCAATATTTATCATTTTCATTTTTGTCAACATTTACAATCTGAAAGGCATTCAGTGGAACCCCAGAGTTGCTTTAATTTGTATTCTATAAATATTAGTTATTTGGGGCATTTTTATATGGCTATTGATAGCTTGGACATTTTTTTTGAGAACTGCTTAATACTATCATTTAAGCATTTATCAATTCATTGTTCATTTTTCAGTTGTGTCTGACTCTTCATGACCCGATTTGGGGTTTTTCTGGCAAAGATATAGAAGTAGTTTGCTGTTTTCTTTTCCAGATCATTTTACAGATGAAGAAATAGAAGCAAACAGGGTTAAGTGACTTGCCCAGAATCACATGGCTATTAAGTGACTGAGGCAAGATTTGAACTCAGGAAGATGAGTCTTCCTGTCTCCGGGGTTGGAGTTCTATCCACTGCATCACCTAGCTGCCCATTTATCAATTGAGCAATGCCTATTTTTCATATAAATTCAAACCAATTCTTTATCTATCTTGGAAATGAGACCCTTTATAAAAAGTTAACTTGATACAAAGATTTTTCTCCCTTGTTTCCTGCTTTGTTTCCCATTTTATATATATTGGCTTTGTGCGGAATTAGCGTTCTAATTTTATGTAACCAAATTGTCCATTTTATCGTGTGTTATCCTTTATATCCCTCATTTAGTTGTAAACTGTTCTTTAAGCCATTAAAATAACTGGGTAATATTAAAGAAATAGAAAGGTAGGTCAGTAGAAAAGATTGGTTATACAACATGCAGAAGCCATCACAGTCACTTATTGTTTGATAAGCACAAGTATCCCAGCTACCAGAGTACAAATGTTTGACAATAGCTGTAGGGAAAACTGTAAAACTGTCCCATAGACACTAGATATAGACCAGCACCTCACTTTGTAAAGCCAGATAAGCTCCAAATGGACTTGCGACTTAGACATAATGATAAAAAAAATAGAAAAGCGAGGAAGAAAGTTATCTTTGTGATCCATGAAAAGATTTTTACAAAAGTTTGAAGGAGAATTAATAGCAGTAGGATTGTGGTAGAGATTTGAATAATGGGAAAATCCAAGATTTCTTATTTTTCATTTTAGCTTCTTCCTAAATTCATGGTAACTACAGCATCTTCCTAAATTGTTCTGATAAACTCATAGAGAAATTTAGCTGAGCAGAAAATATCTGATACCTTCTTGACAATTATGTAGGAATAATTTACCAATATGAGCCTGGTCCCATTGCTGGAAAAATTGTGGAGATAGTAAAAAAGATAGATTGTGAGCATTTAGAAAAGGAAGCAGTGATTCTTGAAAAGCAGTTTGGTTTCGTATAGAGTTGGTCATGCCATACCAACTCTCTCTCTCTCTCTCTCTCTCTCTCTCTCTCTCTCTCTCTCTCTCTCTCTCTCACACACACACACACACACACACACACACACACACCCCATATTTTCTCTCAACAGTTATGCTAGATTGATAGAATTCATATTCTACTATATTATACTGATAAAACAATGGAACACAGTAGGCATTATATACATATTTATATGCTTTAGGCACATTTTGTACTTATATATGTACACTGTACTTTCCCCACTGTCATGTAACTATCTTGACAAAAGGGACAATTTCCTTTCTGTTGTAAATCTTAGAGCAGTGCCTGGAACATAGTAGGCATTTAATAAGTGCTCACTGAATAAATAGAAAGGGGCAGTTTGCATCTGGGTTGTCAAGAATCTCTGAATAGAAGGTTAAGCAATTTAGATAATAAGGGACCTGCTTAGGATCACACCTTGTAAGTGCCTGAGGAAGGATTTGAATTCAGGTTTTATTTAGTGAAAATCCATCACTCTATCTACTCTGTCACCTGGCTGCCTCTCTTAAGCAGTATAGTTGGGATTTGAGCTCAGGTCTTCTGTTCCCCAGTTTAAGGCTTTTCCTATTATACTTCTCTAGATGTGCTTTATATATTGTGTAGGAACTTAGGAAATGTTTGGTGAACTGAATTGAATCTTTTGGAGGTAAGGTTGGTGTGGGGAAGGAAGGAAGGTGGGTTTGATGGCATGCATAATATTATGTATAGGACAACACAGATGATAAGTAATAAATAGTTGCTTACATATAGGGAGATATCTGAATGTTATGTGAATGAATGTAGATACATTTTACACTGTTTTTGTAACATAATAAGTTATTTGAAATATGACACATTGTATGTGACAATATGAGTGCTTTGTCATAAGACACACTGTGTATGTGTCAGGACTTAGAATGCTAAGACACATTATAACAATATATGTAGTTTAAAGTAATTCTAAATATTGTATTTTTGAGCATGGTTCATCTAGGTCCAGATTACAAAAAGAGCTCATATTTATAAGACCCTTAAGTAAATTAGCTTATTTGATATTCACAAGAACCCTGTGACATAGGTTCTATTATTATCCCCATTTTCCTGATGCAGAAATTGAGGTTTAGACTGGTTCAATGACTTCACAAGGATTACAGAGCTAGTGAACATCTGGGGTGGGATTTGAACCTAGAATTTTTCTGACCTCAAGGCTTGCACTCTATTTATACACAGTGTCAGGGTACTTCTCCCTTTAAAAAAAAGTGCTTGTAATTAGAAGGATCATTCGCATATAAAAGTTTATACACTGGAGCTAAAATCCTTCAAAAGAGTTTGTTCATGGAGGTAGTAATACTATTAAAATTACAAACGCAAGCTATGAATTTGCTTATTACTTCCCACCTAGCTAGTACAAAGTCAAACTTCTGCCAAACTTAGGCTAAATGACCACACATTCTAATTACCGGAGTTCAAATGGAACCATTTTCCCTTGTGTTTTTCGAGTTTGTACAGAGTTTCCATTGTCTTCCCAAATCCCTCCTGTTTACAGGAATGTGCTCTGCAGGGCCTACATTAGGACCTGACTTCTCTTTCAGTTGGCTTCGTTTTACTTCCCCCAAGCACACACCAAGATGTTAGACATGCTGGGTTCAGGCGTATCAGAAGCCCTTTCACTAAGAGGGTGAAGATGAGACTTATTCTGCCACAAGGTCCCTTTCAGTTGAAATAACTGGGCCTTTTGTTATGTGTACAGAGCAATCAGGGGTTAAAACTAAGCCAGTGCTGTGATCGTTGGTCAAGAAGGAAAAAAATACTCAAAGACCTTCACAATTCACTGCACTGTAGTAGCAAGGTTGCAGTGAGGCCACTCAATATTCTTAATGTACTTGGGATTGTTTTTCCTGGGCAATCCCAGAGTACTTTAGGCTTTTGTTGGTTGCCAACTTTGTTTTAGCCCCAGGACCCCCACCCTCATCACCCCTTCTTTCTTTCTCTCCTAGGCTTTCATGTTATTCATTTCATCCTCTGCATTTTCCTGCCTGGCATTTTTATAGTAAATACAATAATTGTGCAATGTGAAAGCATTCTGGTAATGGAGAGTTTGTTTTCATATCCCTTCTGTAACATAAGCCAGTGAGGATCCCCATTAATAGGCAATGCACGAGTAATCCTACTAACTAAAGATAACGGTCTAGGGCTGCTTGCTTGTTCAACTTGAATGCTTCTTCAGATGAAGTGGGCAAACAGACACATGCACACTCTCTTCCATCTGTCCAGGCAACTTGCCTAAAAAGCGACCCTTTGATAGTAAGATTTTCAATGTATTTCAGCATTCCACTAGGGCCATTAGCCTTCAGTGGGGTCCTTATGGAGAAGGGTAGAATATGAATTTGGACTGAGTCCAATCAGTTTAGACACTACTTGATACCTACATGATGAATAAAACTAGAAGAAAATATCTTAAATGCAGCTCACTGTTCTGCATAAGTAAGTTTCATAATTAGAACTTTAACACTTTTTTCTTCCTTCTTTTAATCTTAGTTAAGAGAGAGAAAAATAAACCTCACCACTCAATTATAGTTTGGTAAGAGGCAAAGGCTTCCCCATTCCGCGCTCCCCCCCGCCCTGCCAGCCACATTAACATCTATGATATGGAGTTGCTGTGATCTGCTTCTGTGTGAGGAATACACCCCCTGCCACAACTAAGGTAATCATGGATGGTCAAAGTGTTCAAATATTTATGCTTGACTTTTCCCCAATCTTTGCTGGCTTTTCCCATTTTGATCCATCAGTGATGTTTATAGTATAATTTTTCTTAAAAGCTCTTTATGGAACATTGAATTCTTTTGTATTTACATACACACACACACACACACACATATATATATATATATATACATTCACATATATACAATATTTTACAGTTTTATACTAATTAAAGAAACTTGATAAAGGAAAACTTTCTATGAGGATCTTCAATTCATCGAGTTCTTTATCAGAGGTGTCAAACTCAAGGGCAGTAGCAGCAGGTTAAAAGGTAACTGGGAAATGTTCAACCAAATAAATAAAAATATAGTACAATATAACAGATAATGCTAATTTACGTTGTTCTAGGTCAAATGCTGCCTGCAGGCATCCCTTTCTGTATGAATCCAACATCACTGCTTTAGGATGATGTTCTAACTCAAGATAATTATACATGGTTAACTTCTGGGGTAGTCTAAATCTAGCCCTTAGATGGAAGAGAGATGCCTCACAAAGACTTAGCCCATTACAAAACTGGCCTTGCCCTGACTTCCTTGAGCTTGCTCTTATAAGACTTTGGTGATCATAAATTAGTCTCCTGTTTAGAGATCTCACTTGATATTGACAAATATAGTAATAACTGCATTTTGACTTTGCCCGAAATGGTTAATCACTCTATAGTCTCCACTAAGAGCTGGAAAGCAGATGAGCCTTCTGTCTCTATTTAACGTATGGTATCTTATCTAACATAAACAAGGTAAAGTTAAGAGAAAAAAGAAAATAGACAAAGTATGTATTTTTATAGGTAGAGAGAAGGGGGGGTAGTTGGTGAGTAGGAAAATGGAAATAGATGATCACCACAACACACAAGGTGTTGATGTGTGATATTAAAGTGTAAAAGGCAGGAGTACGTTGACTCACAAGCCATAGGCAAGTAGCTTAGTGGCCCTTCTACAACCGATGAGAGTACTCTCTTCTTGAGTCTTGCTATTGCTATACAATGGTGCTTCTTTACATATATTTGTACTCTTAAAAAATATACCTAAATTGACATGACCAAGTTGCCTGGTGAAAGTAAAAGTTTTGGAAGGGAAATGATAATGAAGAGGATCAAGTCTTACAAATTCAGACTATAAAATAGATTGGAAAGTTATTTCTAAATAATTTTCTGTCTGCAAGGGAAATTTCTGATTCTTTCTACCTTAAACATAAGGTGGCTACCTGTCAAGATATTTACCTAAAAAGTCTGCCTGTTTCATCTCCTGGATGAATATACTACTCCAAGAGTAGACAGTACAGATCAAGCATGTGTTCAACCTAAATACTCTGTGAAATCTGTAAGCCTGTTGTGCATCAAGTCTCTTTAATTCATTTACTTTTTTAAAGTGCTGATGATGTGCCCTTTCCTTTGGATGACAAATTACAGAGCACATCTGAAAAATCAACTCTACAGGGAAAACATTTCTCTTTTGTTATCTTCATAGTCTGTACCATAGTTGATGGATGAAGAAAAACCAGGGTTCAGTTGCCTTCTACAAATGAAAAATGTGATGAGATCAGTAGAATTCAAAGTAAGACCTACAATAGTAAATGCAGAAATGTTAATGTATGATACACATAGTATTTGGTAGAAGAAATATTCCTTCCTTTACCGTGACAGAATGATACAGTTGCCAAAATTTTCCAATTTTAACCGAAAATTTTACCCAAGTAAGTTAGGTCTGTAGAGTTTGATATGAGGAAGAGAGTATTCTTTTAAAGAAAATTATCTTTTACTAGAAGACTGCAAATGCCTATTTTCAGCTAATAGATTCTCATCATGTTCTTTCCATTTCATTTTAATGTTTTTCCCAATACCTGTATATTCATCTCATTAGTATATCTGGAAATCGATATTCCTCTTCATCTCCTAGTAGAGCTTTACCCATCTGTCCCTTAGGTTCCATTCCACCCTAAATCAGAGGCAAGTTTTTAAACTTATTTTCTCCCTCTCCAGCATTATCAGTTTCATTCTCTGTATAGACTCCTTCCTTTATATCTTCAAATATGAATAGATTTTCCTCAATCTTAGAAGGAGAAAAAAAATCACATGCAGAAGAAATCTTTCTTGTAGATCCTTTATTTTTTCTGTTTTCCCATGTATCCTTATCCCTTTACTGCCAGTCTTCTCCAAAGCATGGTCTACACATGCTGAGTCCAAATTCAACTCCTAGAATATTCCCTCCTTAACTCCCTACAATCTAGCCCCACCAGTGTTTTGGTACTTCTATTTCTCATGTTACCAGTGACTTTCCCATACCCTGTTCTCCCTCCTCCCTCTGGCATCATTGTTTTTGGATCCTTTTTCAAAATTTCTTTTTATTTATGTTGTTAAATATTTCCCATGTAAATTTTTAACATTCATTTGTTTTTAAATTTTGGGTTCTAAATTCTTTTTCCCTCCTGCTTCTTCCTTCTCGAGAAGGTAAGCAATTTAATACTTACTATACATGTGAAGTCATGCAAAGCATATTTCCATATTTGCCTCATTGTAAAAGAAAACATGAACAAAATAAAACAATAAAAATAAAGTTTAAAATGTATCCTTCAACTTACACTTGAAATTTATCAGTTCTTTCTCTGGAGGTAGATAGCATTTTTTTTTTATCATAGGTCATTTGCAGTTGTCTTGATCATTGTAACAGTCTTTCACAGTTGATCATCCTTTCATTATTGTTATTATGTATAATGTTCTCCTGGTTCTGCTCACTTCACTTTGAGTGAGTTCGTAAAAGTCTTTACAGGTTTTTCTGAAACTATCCTGCTCATCATTTCCTGTAGCACAATAGTATTTCATAAAATTGTATTTCCCTGCTTGTTCAGCCGTTCCTAAACTGATGGGCAATCCCCTGATTTTCAATTATTTGCCATCACAAAACAGCTGCTATAAATATTTTTTGTATAAATAGATCCTTTTCCATTTTTTTCTTTGGAATATAGACCTAATAATGATATTCTCTGGTCAAACAATTTATAGCTCTTTGAATGTAGTTCTAAATGATTCTCCAAAATAATTGAACTAGTTCATAATATGAGCAGTGCTTTTGTGTTCCCAATTCTTCCACATCCCCTCTGCCATTTGTCATTTTCCTTTTATGTCAGGTTAGTCAAGCTGATTGGTTAAAGGTGGTACCTCAGAATTGCTTTAATTTGCATGTCTATAAATAGTAGTGATTTAGGGCATTTTTTTATATAACTGGATGATATTGATTTCTTCTTCTGAAAACTTCCTGTTCATCTCTTTTGACCATTTATCAACTGGAGGATGACTTTTATTTTTATAAATTTGGACCAGTTCCCTTTATATTTGAGAAATTAGGCCTTTTTCAGAGAAACTTTCTGTAAAGAAAATTATCCCTAGCTTTCTATTTTCCTTCTAATTTTAACTGCATTAGTTTTGTTTGTGTCAAGCCTTTTAATTTTATGTAATTAAAATTATTCATTTTACTTCCCACAATCCTCTTTATCTCTTGTTTGGTCATAAACTCTTTCCTTATTCATAGATCTAATAGGTAGATTTTTTTCATGTTTCCCTAATTTAATCATTTTTTTTTTATGTCTTAACCATATACCCATTTTTATCTTGTCTTGGTATACAGTATGAGATTATGCCTAGATTCTGCCAAATTGCTTCCCAGTTTCCCCAGAAAATATTGTTAGATAGTAAGTTCTTGTACCAAATCTTGGATCTTTTGTTTTATGAAATCCTACCACGTATTATTTACTTAATTTATTCCATGGATCCACCACTCTTTCATAGCCCATACCAGATTGATTTGATGATTATTGCTTTGTAGTATAATTTAAAATCTGGTACTGTCCTTGATATGTTTCATTGATTCTGTTGATTATTTTTGAACTCTCATTCTTCCAGATGAATAATGTTATGATTTTTTCCTAACTCTATAAATGAGTCTTTGTTAGTTTGTTATGGCACCAAATAAGTAAATTAACTTAGGTGGAATTGTCATTTTTATTATATTGGCTCAGTATCCCCATGAGCAGTTACTATTTCTTCAGTTGTTTAGATCTGTTTTTAATTATGGGGAAAGTGTCTTATAATTGTATTCATACAGTCTGTGGATTTGTCATGGCAGGTAGACTCCCAAGTGTTATATATTGTTTGCAGTTATTTTAAGTGAAATTTCTCTATTTCTTGTTGCTGGGTTTTGTTGGTAGTGTGGAGAAATGCTCATGATTTATGTGGGTTTATTTTAATGTCCTGCAGCTTTGATAGAGTTGTAATGTTTCAGTGAGTATTTTTACTTAATTCTCTAGGACTCTTTAATTATGCCATCATAACATCTGAAAAGAATGATGGCTTTATTTTTTGTTACCTATTTTTATTCCTTCCTTTTCTTCCTATCTCATTGCTCTAGCCAGCATTTCTAGTACAATATTGAAAAATAGTGATGACAATGAACCACTTTGCTTCCCCCTTATCTTGTTGGAAAAGCTTCAAATGTATCCCCATTACAGATAATACTTGCTCATGTTTTTAGATAGATACTTCTTAAAATTTTAAAAAAATGCTCCACCGATTTCTGTGCTTTCTTATGTTTTTTAATAGGAATGACATATTTTATCAAAGACTTTTTCTGTATCTGTTGATATAATTATATGATTTTTATTGTTTTATTGCTTAGTGATATGGTCAGTTATGCTTACAGTTTTCCTAATTTTGAATCAGACCTGTATTCCTGGTATAAATCCCATGAGGTCATATTGTGTGACCTTTGCGATATATTGTTGTGGTCTCAATAGTATTTTCTTTAAAGTTTTTGTATCAGTGTCCATTAAGCAAATTGGTCTGTAGTTTTCTCTCTGTCTTTCTGCTCATTTTGGTTTAGGTTTCAAAACTATATTTGCATCATTAAAGAAATTTGGTAGGATTCCTTCTTTACCTATTTTATTCTCAAATAATTTATATAGGATTAGGATGGTTTCTTAAATGTTTGGTAGAATTTACTTGTAATTCAATTTCTTTTTTTTAATTAATTTCTTTAAGTTTTTAACATTCATTTCCACAAAATTTGGGGTTCCAAATTTTCTCCCCATTTATCCCCTCCCCACACCCCAAAACGCTGAGCATTATAATTGCCCCTATCACCAATCTTCCCTCTCTTCTATCCTCCCTCCCTTCCCTTGTCCCCATCTTGTTTTGTCTTGTAGGGCAAGATAACTTTCTATACCCCATTACCTGTATTTCTTATTTCCTAATTGCAAGAACAATACCAAACAGTTGTTCCTAAAACTTTGAGTTCCAACTTCTCTTCATCCCTCCCTCCCCACCCATTCCCTTGGGGAAGGCAAGTAATTCAATATAGGCCATATCTGTGTAGTTTTGCAAATAACTTCCATAATAGTCGTGTTGTGTAAGACTAATTCTATTTCCCTCCTTCCTATCCTGCCCCCATTACTTCTATTCTTTCTTTTGATCCTGTCCCTCCCCGAGTGTTGGTTTCAAATTGCTCCCTCCTCCCACTGCCCTCCCTTCCATCATCCCCCCCACCCTGCTTACCCCCTTCTCCCCCACTTTCCTGTATTGTAAGATAGGTTTTCATACCAAAATGAGTGTGCACTTTATTCCTTCCTTTAGTCGAATGTGATGAGGGTAAGCTTCATGTTTTTTCTCTCACCTCCCCTCTTTTCCCCTCTACTGAAAAGTCTTTTGCTTGCCTCTTTTACGAGAGATAATTTGCCCCATTGCATTTCTCACTTTCTGCTCCCAATGTATTTCTCTCTCACCACTTAATTTCATTTTTTTAAGATATGACCCCATCCTATTCAATTCCCCCTATGCGCTGTGTGTGTGTGTACATGTGTATGTGTGTAACCTCACCAACTACCCAGATACTGAAAAAAGTTTCAAGAGTTAAAAATATTGTCTTTCCATGTAGGAATGTAAATAGTTCAACTTTAGTCCCTTATGATTTCTCTTTGCTGTTTACCTTTTCATGCTTCTCTTGATTCTTGTGTTTGAAGGTCAGATTTTCTTTTCAGCTCTGGTTTTTTCATCAAGTAGGCTTGAAAGTCCTCGATTTCATTGAAAGACCATTTTTCCCCCTGATGTACTATACTCAGTATTGCTGGGTAGGTGATTCTTGGTTTTAGTCCTAGTTCCTTTGACTTCTGGAATATCATATTCCATGCCCTTTGATCCCTTAATGTAGAAGCTGCTAGATCTTGTGTTATCCTGATTGTATTTCCACAATACTTGAATTATTTCTTTCTAGCTGCTTATAATATTTTTTCCTTGACCTGGGAACTCTGGAATTTGGCCGCAATGATCCTAGGAGTTTCTCTTTTTGGATCTCTTTCAGGCAGTGATCGATGGATTCCTTCAATACTTATTTTGCCCTCTGGTTCTAGAATATCAGGGCAGTTTTCCTTGATAATTTCATGAAAGATGATGTGAGGCTCTTTTTTTTGATCATGACTTTCAGGTAGTTCCATAATTTTTAAACTGTTCGCAGATTTTTAATCTGTTTGTTTTCTAGGATTTTTAAAGTTGCAAGCCTATTCATTGATTTTTCTTTCTCTGTTTTATTGATGCAATATTTAGAGATATGAATTTTCCCTTAAGTCTGCTTTGGCTTCATCCCACAAATTTTGGTATGTTGCCTCATTGTTGCCATTTTCCTTAATAAAGCTGTTGGTTGTTTCTATGATTTGTCATTTGATATCATTCGTAGGATTAGATTATTTAGTTTCAATTACTTTAATTTTAATCTATACTTCTGTGGTCCTTTATTGAATATAATTTTTATTCTGTTATGGTCTGAAAAGAATGCATTTAGCATTTCTGCTCTTTTGCTTTTGCTTGTGTGGTTTTTATTTCCTAAAACCTAGTCAGTTTTTGTGAAGGTGCCATGTATAGCTTAGAAAAAAGTATACTCTTTTCTATTCCTATTGGTTTTCCCCAGAAACTTTTCTAAAATTCAATTTATCTCCTTAACTTTTTTTCTTAATTATCTTATCATTGGATTTATATAGCTCTGAGAGGGGAAAGTTGAGATCTCATACTAGTTTTATTTTACTATTTTTTTATATGATTCACTAAACTTTTCCCTTAAGAATCTGAATTCTGGAGGCTTACTGACTGGAAGTGTTTATTTGTCTAGATGAAGACTTTGGGAAGACACTAAAGGAGCCCCTGGTTTTAAGAACACAGATGACTTGCTTCCCTCTCTGGTAACTATGGTCAGACAGTTGGATCTGTCTGTTGAATTCGAATGGAGGAAGTTATGTCTGTTGACTTTTAATTTCTCTGTATTTTCTTTGAAGTGCAGGGTGTTGGTTCCCCTGAACTAGGTGAATGATATATATGCTTGATTAAAGGATTGATACATGTGCTTGATTAAAGTGATTGATAACCCCTCAAAAAAAAAAAGAATTTGGATGCTATACCATTTGGTGAATATATGGTTAGCATTGCTATTACTTTATTGTCTATAATGCCTTTTAGCAAGATGTAATTTTGCTACTTATTCCTTTAACAAGTTCTATTTTAGCTTTGGCTTTGTCAGAAATCATAAGCACTATTCTTGTTTTAAATCCAGCTGAAGCAAAATTGATTCTTCTCTAGTCCCTTATTTTAATTCTCTGTGTGTTTGTTTCAAATGTGTTTCTTGTGAGTATATACAGTTGGATTCTGGTGTCTAATCCATTTTGCTATCTGCTTCCATTTAATGGGTGAGTTTATTCCATTCACAGTCACAGTTATGATTACTAACTGTATATTTCTCTCTATCTTATCATCTTTCTTTTATCTCTCTGTCTCTGTCTCACACACACTCTCTCTCTGTCTGTCTCTCTCTGTCTCTCTATCTCTCCTATCCCTCCCCATATGTATGTTTTGCTTCTGATCTCTGCTTTCTTTTATCAGCCCTTCCTTTTCTCATCCTTCCATTTCTCTTATCCCCCTCCCCTCCCTCCTGTTTCCCTGCTGGGTAACATGGATTTCTATTACAAAGTATGTGTGCATGTATATGTATGTGTTGTGCATAAATGTTATATACATATAATACATGTGTGTATATGTTTCCCTCTTTGAACTCATTTAGATATGTTTTCAGCATGGTCCACACCTACCATTTCCCCCTTCACTGTAAAATCTCTTTCTTATGTGCCTCTTTTATGTGAGATAATTTTCCCCATTATCCTTATGCATTTTCTCTTTTCCTCTTTTCACCTAAACATTTTTTGACATCATCCCAATATAGTTAACTCACTGCAATGGCCCCTTTCTATATAGAACTCTTCCAATTATTCTTACATTAAAGTTCTTAGAAGTTATATCAATCATCTTAGATGTATAAGCTATATAACATTTTTTTGAGTCCCTTATGAATTCTCTTTCATGTTTACCTTTTTATGGTAGTTTTGAGTCTTGTATTTGAAAGTCAAACTTTCTATTCACTTCTGTTTTTTTCATGAAGAATGCTTAAAATTTCTCTATTGCATATAGTCATTTTTTCCCTTGAAATATTATTTTAGTTTTGGACTAGATTACATTAGTTTTTCTGAGTAGGTTATTCTTAGCTGTAATCCCAGTTCTTTCACCTTCTAGAATGTATTCCAAGCCCTATGTACCTAAATCTTGTGTGATTCTGACTGTGACTTCACATTATATGAGTGGGGTTTTTTTGTCTGCTGTTTCTCTTTGACCTGGAGCTCTGTAATTTGGCTATGATATTTCTGTGGTTTTTCATCTTAGGATCTTTCAGATGGTGACCAGTGGATTCTTTCTATTTTACCCTCTGTTTCTAGGATATCAGGGTGGTTTTTCTTGATAAATTTTTGAAATGTGATATCCAGATTCTTTTTTTATTATAGTTTTAAGGTAGCCCAATAATTCTTACATTATCCTCAATCAGTTTTTCCAAGTTGGTTGTTTATCAGATGACATCTTTCACATTTTCTCTACTTTTTTATTCTTTTATCTTTTTTTGTTCTTGATGGTTCAAGGAGTGATTAGCTCCATCTTCCCTAATTTTAATTTTTAAAGAATCATTTTCTTCAGTGAGCTTTTGTAACTTTTTTTCCATTTGGACAATTCTGATTTTTAAGGAGTTATTTTCATTGGTAATTTTGTACCCACTTTTTACATTTGGATAATTCTTTTTTTATTTATTCATTTATTTTTAGTTTTCAACATTCATTTCCACAAGATTTTGAGTTCCAAATTTTCTCCTTATCTCTCCCCTCCCCCACTCCAAGACACCATGCATTCTGATTACTCCTTCCCCCAATCTGCCCTCTCTTCTATCACACCCCTACCTTCCCTTATTCCCATCTCCTCTCTATTTTTGTAGGGCAAGATAGATTTCTATACTCCATTACTTGTATTTCTTATTTCTCAGTTGCATGCAAAAACAATTTTCAACATTAGATCCTAAAACTTTGAGCTCCGACTTCTCTTCCTCCCTCCCCACCCATGGCCACTGAGAAGGCAAGCAGTTCAATATAGGTTATATATGTGTAGTTGTGCAAAAGACTTCCATAATAGTCATGTTGTGAAACACTAACTATACTTCCCTTCATCCATATTTCCATTTATTAGAATAAATGCCCCTCATTTATTCTGTTCTCTCTTTTGACCTTGTCCCTTCCCAAAAATGTTGACTTCTTATTACTCCCTCCTATCATTTGCCCTCCCTTTTATCATCCCCCACCCCACCTATCCCCTTTTCTCATACTTTCCTGTAGTGTAAGATAGATTTTCATTACCAAATTGATTGTGCATGTTATTCCCTTCTTAAGCCAAATGTGGTGAGTAAACTTCACATTTTCCCTCTCACCTTACCCATCCATTGATAAAGCTTTTTCTTGCCTCTTTTATGAGATACTTTGCCCCATTCCATTTCTCCCTTTCTCCTCCCAATATATTCCTTTCTCACCCCTTTATTTTTCAGATATCATCTCTTCCTATTCAGCTCACCCTGTGCCCTTTGTCTATATGTACATAATCCCTCCAACTACCCAAATACTGAGAAAAATCTCGAGTTATAAATATTATCTTTCCATGTAGGAATGTAAAGACTTCAACTTTAGTAAGTCCCTTATTATTTCCTGTTTACCTTTTCATGCTTCTCTTGATTCTTGTGTTTGAAATTCAAATTTTCTATTCAGCTGTGGTCTTTTCATCAAGAATGCTTGAAAGTCCTCTATTTCATTGAATGACCATTTTTTCCTCTGAAGTATTATACTCAGTTTTGCTGGGTAGGTGAACTAATCCTAGTTCCTTTGATTTCTGGTATAACATATTTCAAGCCCTTCAATCCCTTAATGTAGAAACTGATAGATCTTGTGTTATCCTGATTGTATTTCCACAATATCAAATTGTTTCTTTCAGGCTGCATGCAATATTTTCTCCTTGACCTGGGAACTCTGGAATTTGGCCACAATACTCTTAGGAGTTTTGCTTTTTGGATCTCTTTCAGGAGGTGATTAGTTGATTCTTTCAATAATTATTTTGCCCTCTGGTTCTAAAGTATCAGGGCATTTTTCCTTGATAATTTCATGAAAGATGATGTCTTGGCTCTTTTTTTGATCATGGCTTTCAGGTAGTCCCATAATTTTTAAATTGCCTCTCCTGGATCTTTTTCCCAGGTCAGTTTTTTGTCCAAAGAGATATTTCACATTGTCTTCTATTTTTTCATTCTTTTGTTTTTGTTTTGTACTTTCTTTGTTTCTCATAAAGTCATTGGCTTCCATCTGCTCCATTCTAATTTTTTTAAGAAATATTTTCTTCAGTGAGTTTTGGTACCTCCTTTTCCATTTGGCTAATTCTGTTTTTTAAAGCATTCTTCTCCTCATTGTCTTTTTGAACCTCTTTCACCATTTGAGTTTGTCTATTTTTAAAGGTGTTATTTTCTTCAGCATTTTTTGGGTCTCCTTTAGCAAGCTATTGACTCGCTTTTCATGGTTTTTTTGCATTGGTCTCATTTATATTCCCAATTTTTTCTTCACTTCTGTTACTTGATTTTAAAAATCCTCTTTGAACTCTTCCATGACCTGAGACCATTGCACATTTATTTTGGAGGTTTTGGAAGGCAGAAGCCTTGACTTTTATGTCTTCCTCTAATGGTTATGCTTTGTTCTTCCTCATCTAAAAGGATGGAAGAATATACCAAGAAAGTAACCTTCTATAGTCTTATTTTTTCCCCATTTCTGGGCCTTTCTTCAGCCAGTTACTTGACTTTTTAGTCCTTTGTCAAGTGGAGGGTATACTCTAGAGACCTGTAAATTCTCAGTTCTTCTAAGGTAGCACAATCAAGTCATGGAAGTTACTCCTCTCCTGGCCTGCACTCTACTCTGGGAGCAACCACAGCTTTTCTGCCCAGTATCTGCAAGTAGAATTCCCTCTCCAGAGTGTCCATGAGCTCTTCCAGGCCAGTGTTCCTCCTCACCTCAGGACCACCAGTCAGGGCTGAGACCCAGATCAGCTGCTCAATCCCCTGGGGGTAACTGCCAAGGACTCCAAAAATGGATGCTCCTTGTGCAGCAACCACCGCTGCCCTGGGGCCTGCATTCCCTTCTCACCTAGATGACAAAGCTTTCTCACTCACCTTTGAAGGTGTCTTTAGCATTTGTGGGTTGAGCTATCTGGGAATTGCAGCTGCTACCTGTGATTCTGTGCCCTGAAGCCTGCTCCAGTCCTATGCCTGCCATGCCATATGGCCAAGGCTGGGCTGTGCTCTGCTTGAAACCCAGGGTGATAGATCTTTCCTTTTGGCCTTCCAGGTTGTCTTAGGCTGGAAATCTCTTTCACTCTGTCGGTTTGTGGCTTCTGCTGCTCTAGAATTTGTGTAGTGTCATTTTTTACAGGTATTTTTGGGCAGTGGTGGGGAGAGCTAGAGCAGGTCAGCCTTTCTACTCTGTCATCTTGGCTCTGCCCCTGGATAATTCTTTTTTAAGTATTATTTTCGTGCCTCTTTTACCAAGTGTTAATTGGCTTTTCCCAGTTCTCTTCCTTTGCTGTCATTTATTTTCCTATTTTTTTCTCTACTACTCTGATTTTGAAAATCCTTTTTAACTCTTTCAGGAATTTTTGTTTAGTTTTTGTTTTATTCATGTCCTGTAAAAAAAAAACACACTGATATTTGTTTTAATTTCATTTTCTTCTTATGAGTTTGTGTCTTGGTCTTCCTTGTTACCATCATAGATTTTTTAATATTGTTTGCTTATTTTTCCACTCCATTTCTTTATTTTGAGCTTGATATTAAAATTGGGTTCTGTTCTTGGGATGGGGATCCTAGTGCACTGTCTCAGACTTCAAGCTTTTTCACAAAGCTGTTTTCAGAGGTAGTTTTGGGTGTATAACAGTTTTGGGTGCTTCTAAGATGGTGTGATCTGGGGAGATGTGTGGTCACTGCTCTCCTGGTGTGGGCTTTTGTTCCTTACCCTGAAAGGCCCCTAAGTACTGAAAATGATAACTATTCTTCAGGGAACTTCCTCCTTGAGACCAGAAACAATGCTCTTTTTCTGGCTTCCTGATCCCTTGTGATTAGAAGCAATAATTGCTTCTTAGGGTTTCTGCTCCCTGTTGACTGAAAATATTCTTCTCGATCCTTGAAATATGACCCACAAGTGGGTATGGACATGCAAACAGTATCTGGTCTTGCATCCAGTCCTGGCACAGGATTCCCCTCTAATTTCTTTTGGACCATTTGCCAGATCCTCGAACTGTCTCTGACAAGAGCACCTGAAACTGCTACTGCTTCTGTCACCATGCAGTCTCACCATTGGTATTTTATCCACATAGGCTCTGCCCCAGCCCCCATCTCATGTCACAGATCTTTTTTTCTGATCTCCTACCTTGTCTTGGGCTTAAAGATCACTGTGATCTTATGTTGGCTCTGCTACTCCCAAATTTTATTTGAGGTATTATTTTAAAGTTGTTTGAAGGGGAATCTTGGGAGAGCTCTTCTGAGAACTTCCTCTACTCCATTGTCTTTGTTCTACCTCTCCTCCCTACCTTGGATTTTTTTTTAATGCATTGCATTTTGATGCATAAAGAGTTCACTCTTTATTTTTGAAATTCTTTTCCTATGGGTTCTGTGACAACATACTATTCCTGCTCTAATTTTACCTTTTTGTTTCTTTTTGTCATTTGTTAGTCTTCTTTTTCTCCTTCCATTCCATTAATAGGATCATTTCCCCAGTGGCTCATTTCTCAGCTCCCTCTTATTTTTTTCACTACCTGCTGAAGAATGTCATTGTTTCTCATCCCAAAGATGTGGGGGAAATATTTTAAAAAGCATACAGTACTGTAAAATGTGTTATTTTATGATAATTTGTTATGTTCATTAAAGCATCTCTTTAATGAGATTCATTCTTATGATGAAGCAAATTATTCCCAAATATCTGTCCCTGCCCCTAAATTCCTGTACCATGTCTCCAACTTTTTAGTGGACATTTCCTCTTGGAATATCTTAAACTCAGCATGGATCTATAGAATTTTAGAACTTGACAGGAATCCTAGAAATGACCCAGTTCAACCCCTTTGTCTTGCAGAGGAGGAGACAAAAGTCAAGAGCTGTGAACTGCCTTGGACAAGATTACCCAGAGGGCCAAACAAAGTCTGAATAAGAGCACAGTTGTCCTCACTCTAATGTCAATGGTTCTTTCGGCTATTCCGTACTTCCACTAAAGCTAAAGTCATTATTTTCTCCACATTCCAAAGCAGCTCTTCCCTCACTTCTCCATCTCTACAAAGTCTATTATTTCTTAATCTTACAATAATCATGGGTATTACTGTCATTTTTTTATTCTTTCCTCTCCTTTATTCCTGAATCTACTTACCAAGCATTATCCATTTCCTGTAAATATCTTCTAATATTGATCCCTTCTTGATGATTTCTATCGCCATTACCTTAGCTTTGGCTCTTGTCAATCAATAAACATTTGCTGAACATCTCCTGCATCCTATGTAATGCAGTAAGTTCTGGGGACGTAAATAGAAAAGAGAAAGACAATCCCTGCCTTCAAGAAGCTTACAATCTAATAAGTAAAGACAGCAGACACAAAAGAACGCTGAAAAAGGTGTGGGGGAGGGGAAGGAAAGCTACCTTCCACAGGGGCATGATGGAGAGGTCCAAAGGACTACAGCCTAGTGGGAAATGAAGAAATGACTGCCTGACTCCTCTTTTCAAGTAGATGTTTGGAGAAAAGCTCTCTGTTCTCCATGCTGAGAGGTCCCAGGGGGCAGAGGGTAGTGATGAAGTATGTGAGTATTTAGGCTGACATGATTACAAGATGTTGTGATTCTTAGGGGTTTGAAATCTAAAGGAGTACAGCCTGGTGGGAAATGAAGTCATCTCACATAAAGTTTTATAGACTAGACCACTAATTAATCTTGGTGCCACTGATATGTCACCCTTTCAACTGGTGTACTGCTCCAGATTAATCACTCTTGGCTGTGATTATATTCAAAACCTTTAAATACCACCGCAGTATGGTATACTTGAAAAATACAAATATGATAAGGCTGGACCTAGGAATCTGAAGATCTCACTTCCCTGTGGCACTTCCTAGATGTTTAACATGTGGCAAGTAATTGACTTATTTTTGAGTCAAATCTTTAAAACAACATTTCTCTATACATGCTTTATGAAGTTGAAGTGCTGTATAAATGAAAATATATTATCATTATCATCATTTTCATTAGTTACAGAATAAAGTATTAGTTACAAAATAAAGCATCTTCCTAGTATTCAAGGTTCTGGAGATATTGGCCTCACGCAGGCTGTCTTTGCATTTTAACTCCCATTATCATCTAGTCCGATGTCTGTGCTTAGCCAGGTTGGTTTCTGCTGTCAACTTAAATCAAATACTTTCTTCTAATTATACCATCTCTTACTATCTCACTTAATGCTGTTTATATGTTTTGCCCTTTCACATTATTTTTGCCTGTCCAAATAATGCCTAATCTCCAAAATCAACTTCTTTTCTTTCCAATAAATCTTCCCAAACCATTATATAACATGTTTTATTTCTTCTTTTCTGTGAAATCCTAAACCACTACTTGTTTGTATCACTCATTCTTAATATAGGACCATCTCTGACTAAGCTTTTCACGTGACTATGCCTTCCCTCTACTACTCTTTTGTAATCTCCTTGATGAGGTGAAATAGGACTTAATCTGTTTACCCAAAGCAATATTATAGCATTTGTTTCCTTTAGTTCCCTCTTCTGTAAAATGAGGATAATAGCATTTACCTCTCAGTATTGTTGTGAGGAGCAAATGGCATATTTGTAAAGTGCTTAGTACAATTCCTGGCACATGGTAGGTTCTACACAAGTGCTAGATTTTGTTATTCTTTATGTACACTGGAGGTGCTAAAGAAATAAGTAAAAATGAAGATTTCTAATTAAAGAGTAATGTCCGTAGCTGAGAATGTTGTTATGAAACTATATTTGAATGACTTAGAGGTTAGTTTTGAGGTTCATACATGTAGATGTTTCAAAAAGTTTTCATTTCAAAAACCTAATTGTAAAAAAAAGTCCTTTAGTCACTAGGCTATACTATAGAAATAGCAAAATGGAATTACATGAGAAACAAGAACATATGCTGAATATATACAACTTAATGCAAAAGGATAATTAGTGTGTGTGTGTGTGTGTGTGTGTAACTGCTGGGTCTGTGTTTGCTCATTGGTTTAGAAGAGTGTAAATCTCAGAATGAACCAGATTCCTGCTGTCACAGTGATTTAGAAAACCACAAATTAATATAATCTGTGCTTTGTTTTATTTTAATTTATCTTGTTAAACATTTTCCAATTACATTTTAATCTGTTTCTGGCTGTACTTGGGAGTTTTGTAGGAGGAATGGGCCTCAGATTTGACACTTCTAGTAAAGAGAATCCTTAGTGTGAGAATTTCATTTATTGATACAGTTTGGCAGCTGGTATGTTACTTAGAGTCTTAGACAGGAACTATGAAGTTAAGGAACTTGTTTGTGATCATACAACTAAATATGTGTATGAGGCTGGACTCGAACCCAGGCCTTCTTAACTTCAGAACTGCTTCTTCAAGTCAAAATAAGCAAAACAGATTGAAAAACCTGATATTTAAAATAGAACTTTTGGATGCCAAAAACAAAGATTTTGTTCCTTAACCAGAGTGTCAGTAGTCATCTCATTTTTTTCATAGTCATTTGAAGGACACTCAGTTATTCCAAGCATCAGATAAATTAGGGGGCAAATCTTGCCCTCTCTTGGTCCTTCTTTGGGGAGCAGTAAGGTCTTCAGAGAACAATGTCCTTTCAAGTTCAGATGTGTCAATGAATCCTCATTTGAGATTAGTTTTAAAGGACAACTAAATGAGTAAAACAAGTCACTCTCCAGCCTGTGATCCATACAGGTAATGTACCTTTCAGTGATGTGATGGCATGTGTTTCTTTATTTCCAGGTCTATGACCTAAAGTCTGGCTGGTTTCAATTTGACTTAATTCTGTAGGGACTCCGCTTTAGGTGCTGGTAATATAAAGACAAATTAAGCAGTCTTTGCCCTCAAGAAACTTTGATTCTTCTCTATACAACCATCCTAGTGATAAGGATCCTAGTATCTATTTAAGCAGTTCCATGGGAAGACATTTCAAAATTGTTTTTAATAACTCAGTTTAGTTTTTTTGGCAACACAGTGCTAATTGTTTATTATTCGTCTGTCTAAACTCACTCTCTTAATGGGGTATAATGAACTAATTTTCTACCATCTGTTGTAACATTTCATTTTCTGAGAAACTGATGTTGTCACCGTACAACTTATCCTTCACCAGGCTTGAATAATTCCACTCCCTTTAGCTTAATTCCTAAGTGACCTTGTGTGATCCCTTAATCATATAGTCATAGCTCTCTTTTAAACCTTTTTTGAAAACTCTCTCATCACAGTTCTCTTTATTTGTGGAATCCAGAACTGGACAGAGACATTAAATGTGTTTTTGACTAGTGCTGATTACAATGAAGTATGAACTGTGTACACTTTACTTGACTAACAAGAATCTTTGGCGGGATAGGGCATTCTGGTTAAGAACATGTTTCTAGTTAAGTAAGAATTAATTTTGTGTTCCTATGGTGACTTTGAAAAGGGAAGATTTGAAGAAATGACTTTTTCTAATAATATCCTACAGCTCATAACATTGACAAAGCTATTCAAGCTAAAAAATAAAGATTATATTATTTCTTTTTTTAAAGACTAGGAAGCTATTTTCTTCCCTCCTTACTTGAAGATCTGTACAAGGCAGGATGCCATGAATGTATGTGTTGCAGTTTTAAGTTAGGATTTTTATCAGTTTACATAAAATTTTTAAAAATCTGTCAGAGTTGACTTGTTTAATCTAGAGGGTTATGTTTTCCATAGACATAAACATACACATCAGAGGTTTTCTCAGGGAGGAAATCTGGGGATAGACTGACAGGAAAGTAGATTTCAAAAGGTTCAGAAAAAGGATAAATAGGAGTGGGGTTAGAGCGGGGGTGGGAAAGGAGAAGGAATTATCCTAAGAGGGATGGGAAGCTCTTGAGAATAAAATTATGAAGACAAAAAAAGGAAATGATTATGAGGAGGAAGAAAAGGGAGAATTTTCTGAAGAGACCAATGTAGATGAATAAGGAATTCATTTATGAAATTAAAATACACAAATAAATCAAGAAAATAATTGTTTAAAAAACTTTTTTAACTGTACCAGGCACTATACAGTGCACTAAGAATACAAAAAAAAAAAATTTGAACCAGTCCATGCTGTAAAAGACCTTACATTTTATCAGGTAGACAGCATATGTGTAGTCATATACAATGTTCTGAAAATCGTAGTGTAGTTTTAAGCTCTAGTTAAAACTGTCCTACAACCTAACAGCTTAAGCTTTAATAATGTGAAACTCATCAATTTGCAGTTGATACTAAGCTAGGAAGGGTAACGTACTTGATGAAAGAGTCAGAATCCAGATCTCAATAGTCACTGCTAGAATATTGGGCTGAACCCAATTAAATTTAGTTTAATGGGAATAATATAAAAGCTTATACTTGGGTTCAAGAAATTAATTTCACATGTACCAGGCAGTAGAGGCGTGTTTAGACAGCAATTTGTTATAAAAGAGATTTGGGGATTTTGTTCTTCAGTCATTTCAGTCATATCTGATTCTTCCTGACCAAATTTAGGGTTTTCTTGGCAAAAACGCTGCAGTGGTTTGCCATTTCTTTCTCCAGCTCACGTTATAAAAGAGCGAAGTGAGGTAAACAAAGGTAAGTGATTTGGGCAGGGTCACACAGCTACTAAGTGTCTGAGGTCAGATTTGAGCTTAGGTCTTCCTGATTCCAGGCCGGGTACTCTAACTACAAGGCCACCTAATTACCTTTGGGGATCTTAGTGATTTATAAACTTTATAAGCTTCAGGACTGTGATCCAGCATCCTAAGTTGCATGTTGTTTAGGACTAGCGATTTGATACTATCATTGTACTCTGCCCTGGTCATACTACGTCTTTATTATTGTTTCAAATTCTGGTTACTACCCTAAAATGGGAATCTTAATAACATCTACCTTGTAGAGTTGCTGGGAGGAGCAAATGAAATATTTGTAAAGCACTTAGCACAGTGCCTGGAATATAGTAGTTTTTACTATATAAATGATCATTTTCTTCCCTTTACTGATGCTATTAAAAAGTTTTTCAAAGTTTCCTTGAGATTAATTTCTGTTAGAAAGTGTGGGATAGACAGAAAAGTGATTCCTTGACTTGCCAAAAGTTGGTAACTCTTCTTGCTAATGGAATAAAAATTAAGAATGATATATATTTGGAAATTTTCTGACAAAGTGTGAAGTGCTTGGTTTTGTGATTCTCTCATAGCTTTAATTAATGTGTATGTACAGTCTTTGAGTGGCTTATGAAACGTTTGTCTTTTTTTCTTAAGCCTTCAAATAGTTTGAGTTAAAAAAAGTTGAGTTTTACAAATTTTTCCCTGTAGTTATTCCACCCTGAGGCCTCTCCCTTAGGAGAGGGAAAGTGCTTAAAGGTTAGGGTTCTGAGTAACCAAAGTTTTATTATCTATGCTGTCATTTTACATATATTAATCTGATATTAGTAAAATCGGAGACATTTGAAGTACTTACTTGGATCCTAGTCAAGAAATTTTACCATAGAGGATTCATTTTATATTAGAAATGAATCATTATGTTCTGAATTTTAAGGAGTAATTAGCAACTTAGAAAATATAAGAATTTTTTTCTTTCTAAAAAAAATGCTGCTTCCACTGATGTTTTATTAGTTCTAAAAATCACAGTGTTTTGTTTTCACAAATAATTTTCAATTAAATGAAAGAATATCTGTATTGATTAAATATGAAATAGTACCAGAAGGGACCTTCTTGGTCATCTGGCTCAATGCCATCATTTTAGACATGAATATACTGAGGTAAAGAGAAAAAATGGTTTGTCCAAGGGGGCAAAGGTAATCGATAGCAGAGCTGGGATTTAATGCACGTTCTTTGACTCAAATCTGGTTTTCTTGCCATTATACAAAATCAGGATCTTTCTTAGGGTGATTATAAATAAAAGGTAAATAATGCAATTAATTCATGCTATGTTTAACTCTTTCCTTTTAATGCTTACCTGATCAAGAAAAATATATAAAGTTGAGAAAATATGACCAATAGAATCTTTTAACCCACAAGGATGTGTTCCTAAACGTGATGTGCAAAAGGAAGGCTCATGACCTCAATGACAAAGAAGTCTGGCTAAGATTTAGACAGAAGGGGTCATTGGCTGGGTCAAACATATGAAGATGGTAACCAGAGCACATAGGCATAGCCATGAAAGTTTTGAGGAGATATTGTTCTGGTTCTTTCTGGTTTCTGAACAGTTTTCTTCCCCTGAACCAGGCTTAGATCAAATTCCTTCTCTAGACAATGAAATAATCATATCATTCAGTCAATCAAATATTTATTAAGCACCTACTATGACCTAGGATTTGTGTTAGGCACTGAGAATATGAGATAAAAACAAAATTTTTCTAGCCATCAATGAGAATATACTCTGTGATTTTTTTTATGTAGAAATATATAAAACACATCATACAGATGTATATGAAACATGTAAAGAAGCTACATGGCAACCCTGGAGGGGAAGACACTAGCATTTGGAGGAAGGGAAAAGGTCTCACACAAAAAGAGACAGTGACTAATTCTCTATTTTTTCTTGGTGCAAAAACAACAACCTTCCAGATAGTTCCAAGAAGTATCTTTATGTAAATTTCCATAATTGTAAAGAAAAAGACAGGAAAGTGGTTCACTAGGAAAGAAATGTAAAGGCATCAATGTACTTATCCCCAATGGAATTCTCTCTGAATGCCTTTTCCCATTGTTTTACTACAATAGCAATTAGCCATCAGTGTTATCTCCTGTTAATGTAACAGAAGGCTGCTCTCACTTAGTCTATGAAATGACGGTTGTTTTTTTTTCTTTCTGGAATAGGTAGTTTGTCTTTTTTCTTTTTAACCTCAGATGAAAACAAGCATAAGACATAATTCCAGAATCTCACAATGGAAAGAGCTAATGAATTTAGTGCTGAAAGAGACCTTAGAGTCTTTCAGACCCAAGCTTCTCATTTTATAGAAGAGGAAACAGAAGTCCAAAGACATTAAGTGACTTACCCCAGGTTATACAACTAGAAAGGATCAAATCACAAATATTGATTCTGGATCTCCTAGAATCAATATTTGTGATTCCCAATCTATGAAATAAGGGTCAAATATTACCTATACAGTTTATCTACATATGTCCTATTCTTTCAGGTAGTTACTTGAAAATTACATATTGATGGAAAATGTTCAGTCTCCCCTAACCTTTCTTCATGGTGTCAGTCTTTGGAGAACACTGGCACTTTGGTTCTAGCTCTCTAGAATATAGCAATGGCAATAATAATAAGTAGCTAACATTTCTATAGTGCATTAACATTGGCAGATTGCTTTTGCTGTCATCTCATTTGATTCTCACTACAACTCTTGGAGGTGGGTGCTATGATTATGCCCATCTTACAGGTGATCATAGAGTTTTAGATCTCTAAAGAGAGATCTAAGGTCCTTAGAAATTATCTAATTTAACTGTTACTGTGTTACAAATGAGGAAATTGAGGTTTAGAAAGGTTATGTGCAATTTATAGCGAAGTCAGCACTGGATTCTGAATCTGTTGATCTAATGTAGTAAGCAGTGTTTTTGTACACAGGAGTGAGCTCGAATCTCTGCTATCAGTTCCTAAATGTGACTTTTTAAATAAGTCTCTGAACTTCTCTGTGTGGTTTATTCATCTGTAAAATGATAGGACTGGATCACATGAGCTTCTTTTCTAGTTCTAAAGCTATGATCCTTCCACAATTCTCATATTAGCAAGTTGGAGTTTCCCAATTTTGTATTTTAAAATTATATAAATTCATTTATTTTAAAATAATCTTTATTGAGATTCTGGGCAGAAAGGTTCTTGGTTGCTCCCAGACCAGTGTACAGGTCAAGAGAGGAATAAACACCTCTCCCTTGATTGTGCCACCTTGGAGGAACTGAGAACTTACAGGTCCCCAGAATATACTCTCCTCTTGACAAAGGACTCAAAAGTCAAGTAATTGGCAGGGAAAATGCTCAAAAAAGGGGAAAAAGATAAGACTATCGAAGGTTACTTTCTCAGTGAACAGGTATTTTCTTCCATTCTTTTGGATGCGGAAGAACAAAGCATACTGTCAGAGGAAGACAAACCTTCTGTGTGTGAAACCTCCAATATAAATATGCAGTAGTCTCAGGCCATGGAAGAGCTCAAAAAGGATTTTGAAAATCTATCAAGAGAGTGGAGGAATAATTGGGAAGGGAAATGAGAGAGATGCAAGAAAATCATGAAAAGTGAATCAACAGCTTGCTAAAGGAGACTCCAAAAAAAATGCTGAAGAAAATAACACCTTTAAAAATAGGCTAACTCAATTGGTGAAAGAGGTCTAAAAAGCCAATGAGGAGAAGAATGCTTTAAAAAACAGAATTACCCAAATGGAAAAGGAGGTTCAAAAGCTCACCGAAGAAAATAGTTCTTTAAGAATTAGAATGGAACAGATGGAAGCTAGTGACTTTATAAGAAATCAAGAAATTTCAAAATAAAACCAAAAGAATGAAAATATAGAAGACAATGAGAAATATCTCAGCTGACCTAGAACATAAATCAAGAGAGACAATTTAAAAATTATAGGACTAGCTGAAGGCCATGATAAAAAAAAGCCTAGTTGTCATCTTTCAGGAAATTATCAAGGGAAACTGCCCTGATGTTCTATAATCAGAGGGCAAAATAAATATTGAAAGAATCCACAGATCACTTCCTGAAAGAGATCAAAAAAGTGAAACTCCTAGGAATATTGTAGCCAAATTCCAGAGTTCCTAGGTCAAGGAAAAAATATTGCAAGCAGCCAGAAAGAAACAGTTTGAGTACTGTGGAAATACAATCAGGAAAACACAGGATCTGGCAGCTTCTACATTAAGGGATTGAAGAGGTTGGAATATAATATTTCAGAAGTCAAAGGAACTGGGATTAAAACCAAGAAACACCTACCCAGCAAAATTGAATGTAATACTTCAGGGGAAAAACTGGTCATTCAGTGATGTGGAGGACTTTCAAACATTCATGATGAAAAGACCAGAGTTGAATAGAAAATCTGACTTTCAAACATAAGAATCAAGAGAAGCACGAAAAGGTAAACAGGAAAGAGAAAAAATAAAGGACTTTCTAAAGTTGAACTGTTCATATTACTACATGGAAAGATAATATTTGTAACTCTTGAGACTTTTTTCAGTACTTGAAGAAATTATACACACACACACAGTCAGAGAACACAGGATGAGTTGAATAAGAAGGGATTATTCCTAAAATAATAAATTAAAATTGAGGAGTGAGAGAGGAATATATTGAGAGGAGAAAGGGAGAAATGGAATGGGGTAAATTATCATGCATCAAGGAGGCAAGAACAAGCTTCTTCAGTGGAGGAGAAAAGGGAGGATGTGAGAGGGAAAAAGTGAAGCTTACTCTCTTCACATTTGACTTGAGGGCATGACATGCTCACTCAGTTTGGTATGAAAGTATATCTTGCACTACAGAAGGGTAGGGGAGAAGGGGACAAGCGGGTTGAGGGGGATGATAGAAGGGAGGGCAAATAGGAGAAGGGAGTAATTAGAAGTAAACACTTTTGGGGAGGGCCAAGGTCAAAGGAGACAATAGAATAAATGGAGGGCAGTATAGAATGGAGGAAAATAAAAATAGTCTTACACAACATGACTATTATGGAAGTCTTTTGCAAAACTGCACATATATAGTCTATATTGAATTGCCTGCCTTCTTGGTGGGGATGGGTGGGGAGGGAAGAAGGGAGAGAAGTTGGAATTCAAAGTATTAGGAAGGAGTGTTGAGAAATGCTTTTGCATACAACTGGGAAATAAGAAATACAGGTAATGGGGTGTAGAAATCTATCTTGCTCTACAAGAGAAGAGAGAAGATGGGGATAAGGGAAGGGGAGGGGTGTGATAGAAGGGAGGGCATATTGAGGGAAGGGGTAATCAGAATGCAAGGTGTTATGGGTGAGGGGAGAGATGGGGGAAAATTTGGAACTCAAAATTTTGTGGAAATGAATATTGAAAACTAAAAAGAAATAAAAAATAATCTTTATCTTGAACATGTTATTAAATCATCCAGTTTTGTTATTGCATATATTTATTAGACATGGGACGAATGAATGAATATACTCATTTACTAAATTTTCATTCAGAAAACATAAAAAAATTCAATAAAATACTATACTTTGTTCAATACACTTTTCTTTAGTTTTGGGGGGAGCTCTAAAAGCAAATTAAACATGATTGGTCCCCCCAAAGTGAATCTAATAAGCTTCAAATGTAAAATGAGAAGGTTGAAATAGATGGGCTTTGTGTGCCTTCTAATTAAAGCATTCCACAATCTCTTTACTGACAGTTAAATAGAATGCAGATTAGCACCTGATAAATACATAAGAGAAGTAAAAAGTGTTGTAAGATGAGGTAGAGATCCTATGTGGAATGATCTGGGAAGTAATTATGGAAAACTTGGCATATGATCTTAGCCTTAAATAATGAGTTAGATCCCAAGAGAAGGAGTTTAGGGGAAGGCATACCGTGCATATAGAACCCTAGGAGCAGTAGTTTGGAGGTAGGAAATTATGAGTTGTTGTTGAAGAAATACTTGTTTCCCGAAAACAGGACTTCTTAAATTTTTTCCACTCATGTCCCTTTCAGTGCTTCTTAAACTATGAGTTATGACCTTAGTTTATGTAATGGGCAGGTAGGTGGTGCAATGAATAGGGCACCATACCTGGAGTCAGGGAAACCTGAATTCAAATCTGGCTTGAGACATTTAGTGTATGTAGATTAACAAGTCACTTAACTCCATTTGCTTGGGTAATAGAATGGTTTTCCATTTCCTTCTTCAGCTTACTTTACAGATGAGGAAACTGAGGCAAACAGGATTAGATGAGTTGCTTAGGGTGACATAGCTAGTAAGTGTCTCAGGCCAGATTTGAGCCCAGGTCTTCCTGAATGCAGACCCATTATTCTATCCACTAGGTCATCTAGCTGCCCGAAAGCTGTCACACGGTGATAACTATTACTACTTAATTTGGGTTGGGGTGTTTTGTTTTTTGGTTGAGTTTTGTTGTTTTTCAATTGTGTCAAACCCTTCATGACCCCATTTGGGTTTTCTTGGAAAAGATACTAGAGTGATTTGCATTTCTTTCTCTAGCTCATTTTCCTGATGAGGAAACTGAGGAAAACAGGGTTAAATGACTTGTCCAGGGTCACACAGCTAGTAAGTATCTAAGGCTGGATTTAAACTCAGGAAGATGAATCTTCCTCATTGTAAGTCCATGACTCTATCCACTGTGCCCCCTTACTACCCTATTTACCACTTCCTTACTTCCTCCATTTTATTGCCCCACCTAGCAATACTGCCCCCTGTATTTTCAACTCTCCTGAGAAACCACAGTTAACATTTCTTCTTCTCTCTTCCCTGAACCTTTATAGTCAATTAAGTTAAGCTTATTTTCAAGTATAGAACTTGGAGTCTAACACACGGTCATATCAAATTCTGGGAAAAAAATGGAGGAAAACAGACTGTGTGTGTTTGTGCAAGTGCTCTTTCCAGTTCCATAGCTAATGCCTCATCACAGAAGGACTTGGGTGACTCAGTTTGCTTACATCTTGCCTAAAGGCCATGACCTAAGCTCCTTTTTGGTTCCAAGTTCTCCAGCTGTTCTTGATCCTCTTTGGAACTTATATGCCAGAAACCCTGGAAAGCAGCAGCCTTTTCATAAAAGCTGCTCTGACTTGGTGGTCAGATGTGAGCCATCTGTTGTAAGGAACCGCCCTTCTCAGATCCAGGCTTATTACTAGTAATAAAGGCCCTAAAGGTCAGAGCACTTATGAAGATGCTTCTAAGTTTGGGTTCTGTATGACAAGTAAAGGCAGATGCTTTTGTACATCCATCTGACCACACAGGGAGGCACCTGCAATAATTGCACTCTTGCCAGAGTTCAGTAAAAAGACTTCTTGATACAACTGCTAGAAATCTCAGAGGAAAACTCATCTCCCAAATGGTTCTGGATCTCAGGGCTCTAAATTTGTGGCTGTTTTCTTCTCTGGGATGATATTTTTTTTTCTTTTTCAGATTGTTTCTCTGCATTAGATTCATTTACCTGACCCTCTGGACTTGCAGTTCACTCTCTAATGCTAAGTATTTGACTGACTTCCAGATTTATCCCAAAATATGGTTGCTTTCTAGTAGACTGTCTAAACCTTATAGTTCAGAGGTCCCTAGCCAAAGCACTTAGATGAATGTCCCTCACTTAAAAGAGTAAACATTTTCAAACCCATCATAGCTTCTCACCATCAAAATTGAAGATAGAACAAAAAAATCCACTCTGTTCCAGCTCATGAGAGTTGGTCCCTTAGGTTCCTATTTCCTAATACTCATTTCTCCGCCCCCCCAGCACAATAAAAGAATAAGAACTAAATCATGCCACACCTCTTTGAAAGTTTGTTGACCTTGGGCAAATAGTATTTTAAAAGCTGTGCAAAATCAATATCCTTCAAAGGAAAATGGCCTAAAGGAGGCTAATTAATGACCTTGACTTCTAAACTTTTCTTTCAGTTATTTGCCTCAAAATTTTGTCCTCTAGATTAACTCTAGAAAACATTCCTTCATTTTTGAAATTCTTTTCCTTAAAGCTCATTGCTGGGGACACCTCTTCCATGAAGTGGTCCCTGATCTCTCCAGGGGAAAAAAATCTCTCAAATCTTCCTAATGTAATATTTCTGGTTCTGTTCTCTGCCCTATCACATTCTACCTTCTATCATACTTTTACATGTCATATCTCTCTGATAGGATTGTAAACTCCTTGATAGGGAATATTGCATTATTCCTTGTCCACTTTTGGATTCCTAGTATTTAGCACAGGGTTTTACACATATAGGTATTTAATAGATATATGTATAATTGAATTCTTTAATTACATTGATTAAATAATATTTTTTTGTTTATTTGGGACTAAACTATCTGTGGAATCTTGGGAAGTCGCCGAACCCCAGTTTCCTCATCGGTAAAATGAAGGGATTGGACCAGATGATATCTAAGGTCACCTTTAGCTCCAAATCTAAGACCCTAAGATCCTAGAAATATCCTTAAGATGTGAAGAGTTGCTGTTACTTTGTGAAGTTCCTCTTTTTTATGTTTATTTTATTTTTCATGTTTATTTATCTGGCACCAGTGGTACACTTTGGTGCATTACCTATTTTATCCATTATGCTTGTATATTTTGGGTTAGTAAATTCCATGTCTTCATCATATATTTATTGAATGCATCTTATTTGTCAGATTCCATGGAGAAATACGAAGAATACGACCAAGTTCCTTCCCTAATAGAAATAGTATTGTAAGGGAGATGAGATGTATATAATTAATTATAATACAAGGTATAAGTGAAAGTGTGCTAAAGGACATTCAGGGAATGAAGTTGTTAAGAGAATTCATAGAAAAAGCCTCATTTTGGGATGGGCATATCAGGGAAAAAGATTCACTTAGTAGGTGAAATTTGTGCTAGACTGTGATGAATGATTAAAAATTGGGCCAGCAAAGTTGGAGTTATCTTTTAGAAGCTTACAGTCAAACAAATACAAATGTGATATAAATAAATGTAGATGAAATGAAATGGAAAGATTATATCAAATTCATAAAGAAAATAAATTTTCCTCACACAGTATTAATCCCTCTTTTTTATTAATATAAATTTATTTATTTGACTTTTTACATTCATTTTCACAAAATTTTGGGTTCCAAATTTTCTCCCCATTTATCTCCTCCCCTCACCCCAATACACCGAGCATTCTAATTTTTCCTATCACCAATCTGCCCTCTCTTCTATCATCCCTGCCTTCTCTTATTCCCATCTTCTCTTTTGTCCTGTAGGGCCAGATGACTTTCCATTCCCCATTAATTGTATTTCTTATTTCCTAGTAGCAAGAACAATACACAACAGTTGTTCCTAAAACTTTGAGTTCCAAATTCTCCCCATCCCTCCCTCCCCACCCATTCCCTTTGGGAAGGCAGGCAATTCAATATAGGCCACATCTGTGTAGTTTTGCAAATGACTTCGATAATAGTCATGTTTTGTAAGACTAACTGTATTTCCCTCCATCCTATCCTGCCCGCCATTGTTTCAATTCTGTCTTTTGATCCTGTCCCTCCCCAAGAGTGTTGACTTCAAATTGCTCCCTCCTCCCATTGCCCTCCCTCCCATCATCCCCCCCACCCTGCTTATCTCCTTATCCCCCACTTTCCTGTATTGTAAGATAGGTTTTCATACCAAAACGAGTGTGCATTTTATTCCTTCCTTTAGTCGAATGTGCTGAGAGTAAACTTCATGTTTTTTTTCTCAGCTCTCTTCTTTTTCCCTCCACTAAAAAGTCTCCTGTTTGCCTCTTGAATGAGAGATAATTTACCACATTCCATTTCACCCTCTTTCCTCCCACTACATTTCTCTCTCACCATTTACCTTAATTTCTTTTAAGATATGGTCCCATCCTATTCAATTCACTCTGTGCTCTCTGTCTCTGTATGTGCATGCATGTGTGTGTGCATGCACACATGTGTACATGTGTGGGTGCATGTGTGTGTCTATGTGTGTGTGTGTGTGGTCCTATCAACTACCCAGATACTGAAAAGTTTTAAGAGTTACAAATATTGTCTTTCCATGTAGGAATGTAAACAGTTCACCTTTGGTAAATCCCTTATGACATCAGTTTGCTGTTTACTTTTTCATGCTTCTTCTCATTCTTGTGTTTGAAAGTCAAATTCTTTTTCTGCTCTTTTCATCAAGACCATTCTGGTCTTTTCATCAAGAATGCTTGAAAGTCCTCTGTTTCATTGAAAGACCATTTTTTCCCCTGAAGTATTATACTCAGTTTTGCTGGGTAGGTGATTCTTGGTTTGAGCCCTAGTTCCTTTGACTTCTGGAATATCCTATTCCACGCCCTTCGATCCCTTAATGTAGAAGCTGCTAGATCTTGTGTTACCCTGATTGTATTTCCACAATACTGGAATTGTTTCTTTCTAGCTGTTTGCAATATTTTCTCCTTGACCTGGGAATTCTGGAATTTGGCCACAATGTTCCTAGGAGTTTCTCTTTTTGGATCTCTTTCAGGTGGTGATCGATGGATTCCTTCAATACTTATTTTGCCCTCTGGTTCTAGAATCTCAGGGCAGTTTTCCTTGATAATTTCATGAAAGATGAGTCTAGGCTCCGTTTTTGATCATGGCTTTCAGGTAGTCCCATAATTTTCAAATTGTCTCTCCTGGATCTATTTTCCAGGTCAGTTGTTTTTCCAATGAGATATTTCACATTCTCTTCCATTTTTTCATTCTTTTGGTTTTGTTTGGTGATTTCTTGGTTTCTCAGAAAGTCATTAGCCTCCATGTGTTCCATTTTAATTTTGAGAGAACTATTATCTTCAGTGAGCTTTTGCACCTCTTTTTCCATTTGGCTAATTCTGCTTTTGAAAGCATTCTTCTCCTCATTGGCTTTTTGAACCTCTTTTGCCAATTGAGTGAGCCTATTTTTCAAGGTGTTATTTTCTTCAGCATTTTTTTTGGGTCTCCTTTAGCAAGGTATTGACCCGTTTTTCATGATTTTCTTGCATCTCTCTCATTTCTCTTCCCAGTTTTTCCTCCCCCTGTCTAACTTGATTTTCAAAATCCTTTCTGAGCTCTTCCATGGCCTGAGCCCTTTGGATATCTATTTCCAATGTTTGGGGTACAGAGGCCTTGGCTTCTATGTCTTTCCCTGATGGTAAGCATTTTTCCTTGTCATCAGAAATGAAAGGCAGGAACATCAGTTCCCCAAGAAAGTAGCCTTCTATGGTCTTATTTTTCTTCCCTTTTCTGGGCATTTTCCCAGCCAGATACATGACTTCTGAGATTCCTGTCCACCCCCACCTAGATCCACCCAGCTAGTGCTTGGGGTCTGAGATTCAAATGCTGCTTCCCAGCCTCAGGGCTTTCAGGGGCGTGTATGGCTGCTATTCAATGTGAGCTTAAGTTCTGGTGCTCAGCTGGGGGCAGGGCCACCTCCCAGGCTCAGTTCCCTCAGGGGGTTTATGCAGAGAGCTTTGGTAATAGACCGAACCCCTGCCTACTTTGGGAGCCCCTGGCCACCGCTTCCTCCCGCTGCTGCCTCCCGAGGGCGCCTGAGTTCTAGATACACCCCACTCCCCTCTCGGCCAGCCCAGAAGTCTCTCTCACTGACCTGTAGCGCCTGTGGGTGGAGGGACCTTCGTGGCCACTGGCGATTATGTCCCTGAAGCCTGCTCGGTTCTGCTCCTCTTGCGGCCACACGGGCAGGGCAGGGGCTCCGCTTCCTGTCCGATGTGCGACAGACCTTTGGTGTTGGTTTTTCAGGGCTCTCTGGAACGGAAATCTCCTCCACTGTGTTGCTGCAGGGCTTGTACTGCTCCAGAATTTGTGGGGAGTTCTTTTTACAGAAAATTTATGGACTGTGGGTTCGGAGCTAGCATACGTGAGTCTTTCTACTCCACCATCTTGGCTCCTCCCATCAAGGTGTATAACTTGTAACAACTCTTGATTAATTACTCCCTGTTTAGGCTCTCAGAGAGTTCTAGACAGTTCACCATGGCTTTAGGTGCTGATAGACATTCACAAAACTAACGTATCTGTTTTTGTCATCCTTTGTCCACATCAAATGACTGTAACACACCTTAAACACTCTAGTAATGTATACTTCTGCTTTGAGAGACTTAAAGTCTACATATCTCCACATCAAAAGATGTTTTCTGTTCACATGTTGATTTTCTGATGTTATCACCACATAACATGGAGTCCCTGATGCTTTTATTTTAATACTCTGCCTTAAAAATTATCTGGTTTTGAGTGCTATTTGAATTTATCAAGTAAACTTGGTAAATTATGGCACTGACTTGGGAAAAGAGGCCAAAGCAAAATGATTGGTGTTTTAAATTGCCCTCATGCGTGTCTGAACCACACACAGTATCCATTCTGGAATGAAAAAGAGGATTCGTCTGCAAACATAGAGTTTGAATTCAAATTTCTTTTATCATTGAATGATAGGCTGGACTGTCCCTGAACAAGTAACAAGGTTCATCCTTGACCTATTGGCTTAATGTTATCCTAATGAAGGATGAACACACACAAAAGTAAATAGAAGGCATTTAATCAATCTTTTTTTTCAAAGATGCCTAGGGAAGAAGAATAAATAACTATTTCTATAGCAGCTTTTCTGGGTTCCTTCATTTCTAGGAGACTGCACTGGCATTTTGGATCACCAGAGGACAGGTGGTGGCCCTTCCTTTCAATATTTTTTCATAAGGTATCCCTGAAAGATTGAGTCTCCTAGTACTATATCTCATAAAACTTTATTCAGTGTGCTCTCCCACTATAAATTATTATGTTAACTAGCTTTTAATAAAGGTATATTTATTGAGAAGATATAGCATTGACTGAAGTATAAAAACATCCCCTCCAAAACAAAGGAATACTCTCCCATACACAAGATCACTGGAGAAAATGTGCTTGAGTTTCTAGAATACATGGCAAAGGGGGTAACTCACAGCTTCTATATTCTGAAAAGTCTTTTTCATCCTTTGTAGTATCCTCATGAAATTCCCTTTTGGTGTGTGTGGCTCTCTGCTGGGCCCCAGCTTGTCTTTGTAGAGTCCTGAAACTGCTTTTCCTGGGTATATCTAGATTGTCTTTGGCTAGCAGTACAGAGGCTTCCATCAGCCACTGTTGTGCAGGACATTGAAATGGATGCCTAAAAGAAGTCCAAATTTCCCAGCCATCTAAAGTTCACAGGGTCATCTTCTAACCAACAGGGGGCTGGAGACAGGAGACAGAGACTGGATGGAGCTGTTCCTCTGTTTTGCTGGTCTGTTATTGGGATGCCAGATTTTGAATTGGCTTGCTGTTTGAGCCAAGCCCCATAGTATGTGACTGATTTATTTCAAATAACCACAAGACATTTCCTGTGTGGTATCATCTGTATACATTATGTGTCACAAGTAGTCCATTGACACCTTTGATTCTATAACTCAATGAAAGGGGCACTCTTACCTACTAAAGAAATAATGTAGATAGCATTTTTCAAGTTATGTTAGCTGAGGCCAGTGAGTATGGGACACCCATTTTACATTTTAAAATAATTAACAAATCCTTCTTGAATATCTCTAATGAGCGGGACACCAGATAAGTTTTGAGTAACTTTAGTGTTTCTTTAGTGCGCACTGTGTTCCTAACTTTAATCTCATATAGCAAATGTGCAGCCCTTTCCTTCTCCCCACACCCCAGCCTCAGAGCTTTGTTTCTTTATCTTTTCTAAATTCTCTCCAATCACCAAACTGAGAGACATTAACAACAGAACCCATGTACGTTCACATCCATTTGCTTGACTTCAGCAAGCATTTCTTTTTGAGTTCCTGTCATGTATAAGATGTGATATTTGGTTTGTACACAAATTATCCTTTATAGAATTGATACTTATTTTCTTCATTTTCTTAAAGCAGTAATATAAACAAAAAAGTGATTATTTCATCGCATCTCTGACCAAACTAGAAGCTTGTGTTTTCTGATAGTCTATGAATGCCCTAAATTAATAAATAGCAAGAAATTCATCTATTTGGTGGCCTTTCTTTGTCAGTCACCAAAGGTATGATCACTGCATGTTGTTCCCTGAATGACGACAAATGTGTGATTTCCCTTAGAAAAACTGGCCACCCCTGAAGAGATAGCAAAGAATCATCTTAATGGTCTTGGAAAATGTTGATGTCTAACATCCTAAAATCAACTAGGAATATCTGAGTAACATGAAATTCTATTTTACCACATTTTACTCTTAAGAAATATTTAAATTATAAGACCTTTCCTAACTTTGGCTTCTAAATAAAGAACCAATGACTGATTACTGTGAAATCAGATTACTACAGATGTACCAATGCCAAATTATTGGGAAAGAAAACATCAATTGAGCTAACATATAGCAGTAGAATTTTCCTTCATTAACAAGTTATGCAGACTTGACACAACGTAATGGGGAAAAAAGTTCCATGTAATGCAAGTTTATTTCCCCCAGGAAAGAAGAAAAAAATGTTAACCTTAGTTATAGTTGAGTATTTCAGCAGGCAGATGTCAGGAAATTCTTAGCTAGATTGTTAGTGTTGCCTGAGTTACTCTCTTTGAATATGCATCAGGCTTCTTTGGTACCAGATTCCACTCCATTATTTAAAAACCCAATGCAAAACTATTTAAAGAAAAAAAATATATACGCCCATTGATTGGGCAGTTTCTGAATAAATTATGGTATATATCTTTCTGTATCTGTTTGTTCTCTATCATTTATCTTCTCTATGGTAATATAATTTGGGGGACAGCTAGGTGATACAGTGGACAGAGCACTAGGTTTAGAATTAGGAAGACTCATCTTCTTGAGTTCAAATCTGGCCTCAGACACTAGCTGTGTGACCGTGGGCAAATCACTTAATCCTGTTTGCCTCAATATCCTCATCTGTAAAATAAGTCAGAGAAAGAAATGACAAACCACTCCAGTATTTTTGCCAGGATAACTCCACATGACCATGAAGGGTCAGACATGACTGACATGACTCAAGAGCAATGTTATTTTGTCATAAGAAATTATGACTAAAAGGAATTACATAGATTGGTGTAGAGTTAAGAAACCAGAATGAAGAGGTTAGCAAATATGTTAGACTAACATGAATTTTAAAAAAAAATAAAAAGCAGTCAATCATAGATTTACTGCAATGATCCATCTTTTCCCAGAGATAGATCACACTCCTAGTATAGTGAGGGTAATAGATGCAGAACTTGCATATGCTTTCAGATATGGATGCTTTTATTTCTCCTTATTAACTGTTTTCATTTATTATAAAAGCTGGGTCTTGTTAGAGGAGGAGGGTATTGGAAAATACCATAATAGTTTTTATAAGGCTATTTAAAAGTGAAATGAAGGTGTTGGACTGGGTGACTTCTTAAGTCCATTCCAACTTGAACAATTTATCAAATCAGAAGATCTAGGCTAAATTCTCCTTGAGCTGCTTATTGTCAGCCAAGTTCAATGAACCCCTTCTAATTTATTTCCTCTAAAATAGAGATAATAGTGCCTTCCCTATTTACCTCACAATTTTGATATAAGGCTCACATACGATGGTGGATGTGAAAAAAACCTTCCTAAATGAAGGAATAAAGAAATGTAAGAGGTCTCTTAATCTAGCATATTCCTGGCATTTCCACTCATAAATTCTTTCATAGAAAATACGTAACATATTTTAGAAAGTATTGGCTTACTTGTTTTTTTATTCTGCCTTTATCTACAGTAAGTTTACAAATTTTCTTCAGAATATCTCCTTTGCCATTTAAAAATAATCACAGCTCACTTTATTTTTATATGCAAATGGATTTTACCCTCATACCTGTGGACAATTAAAAATGTTTGCTGCCTTTTGTCTATTTATCATAGAGATTTTAACATGCGATAGATTGAACCTCCCCTTGTGAAGAGGTAAAACAAAAATATCTGATACAGTAATAATGTATAATATATGTCATGCTACTAATCAGTGGATGTCTTCTATGAAGAAGGAAGTATATTCTTTCCTTTCCCTCTTCCCCAGGACCTTCCTCAGTTTTTTGGTCATTAGTCATAATCCTTTTTTTCCCCAAGAATCTTTTGATTTTCGTTGTTGTAGTCATTGCATACATTATTCTTTTGGTTTAATTTTTTCATTCTACATTTGACCTTTCAAATGGTCAGTTTCAGGAAATAGTGCATTTCCTATCCCTGAAGGCTTAAAACTTATAGGCTTTTAGAGTTTAGAAACGGATAATTTATTCTATTTCACTTATTTTACAGATGGACAAATTAAAGTCAGAAGTGACTTCCATAAGGTCCTTCCAGGCCTATGTGTACTTAGGACTTCTATTGCAGATGGAAGAAGTAGAGAAGGAAGGGAAAGAATATAAATTGTCTGGAAGACAGTTTGTAAAGATAGACAAGTATTAAACCAGGGTTATAAAAACAAATAGCATTTTGGTTTTTGTTGCTTTCACTGGTGGTTTATATAAAACTTTCATTCTGTTACTATTATCTCTTAATTATCTAGTAAAGCTACATTCTAACAATACCAACATGGCTTTCTCCACTGGGAAAGTTAATCTTGCTCCTTGATAGGTTGGTGATGCTTGGAGAATTTGGCTTACCACTGGGCGTCCCGGTGCTGATTAATGAAAATAACCTGATGGCCTTTTTGCAGAGTCAAAGAGAGGTTTTCTGAGAAATGAAAGTGACAAGCAAAGCAGATCTGCAATTGAGCTGGACTTGATAACTTTTTGTCCTACTTCTCCACATTCAGTTTGCTTTCTGGTACTTACCTAACCAAAGGGTTATTCCTGCTGTCAGTCAGTATGAATGAAATCCCCTTGCTCCTCATAATCTGAATTCTGTCCTTTCTAGGGGGAAGAAGCATGGAGAGGGGGAATCTGTCTTTCCACATTCCTCCTCACTGTCCCATCTCTGATTTCTGTTCCATTCTTGTTTATTTCTCTTATTATAATCTCTCCAGCCTAGAGTTTTTCCACTCTCAAACTTTCCTATGTTGTGAATTAATTTAATAAAAGCATATAGAAAATCTATTTATGGACCCTAGATGGAATGAAAATTGTGTTGAAAGCTTAAATTTCACTATTGTTCTTTAATTTAATCCTTAATGAAGCTAATGACCCATATTTATCCAAAGATCCCTTATTTTGGTTTGTTAAGCACTGTGTCAGTTTTCTTTTGGGCTATACAGGCACTGGCATTCTGTTTACTTCTTGAATTAAAATACTAACATAATATTCTGCCTTTTTGAAAATGGAAGTTTGCATTCCAATTGGTTGCAAAATATATTGAGGAGAAAAAACATAATGATATTGGAATTCAACGAAGACTAACCCCAAAGATAACTTATTGCAAGGAAAGTAAATTTGTTCTGCATGCAGTTTTCTTTATCTTAAGGCTAGATCCCAAGGAAGTTCATTTCTGTTGCATAATCCTACTATAAAGGACAAGATAAATTAGAAACTCTCATTGTTGATTCTGAAGTCCATCTGTCAGCCACACTATGTCTTAAAGAAAGGTTGTTTTGTTACATAATATTTGAAACGGAGATTCCCATCAGAATTGCTACGATGTAGAAATAGGGTCAGATTTTTACTATCAGAAAGCTCAACAGGCGTCTCTATTACAATCCAAATCGTTAGTCCTTTGGTTTTTCCAAAGTGCTAAATTGTAATGTAATAAAACAACTGGCCATGCTGATGAGAAAGAAATAGAGTCAGGTGAAAGCAGAGTGCATACAGATGTGAGGAATCCTTGAAACTGACCAGTGCAGATTTGCTCAGCTACAGAAACATACTTAGATACTTGATATCCCTTTGGTGTTCACAGGCATTTATGGAAACCTCCTTCTCCCCATTTTAAACAAGCTCTCATCGTTATGCTACATATGCACACCTGTATTCTCTCTTAAAATGCTACTGCTTATCTTAGACAGCAACAGTGCAAATATTACAGGTCAAAAGTTGGGCTAAAGTTGCACATTCATGATAGGAACAGAGCCAGACCTGGGGGATTAGCCTACATACAACAGGGGTGGGAAACCTGCAGCCTCGAGGCCACATGTGGCCCTTAGGTTCTTGAGTGTGGCCCTTTGACTTACTCCAAACTTTAAAGAACAAATCCCCTTAATAAAAGGATTTGTTCTGTATAGCTTCGACCCAGTCAAAGAGCCACACTCAAGGACCTAGAAGGCCACATGTGGCCTTGAGGCTGCAGATTTCCCACCCCTGGCCTGTAATATGGAGATCAAATTGGAGCCAAATGTTTGGAATCAGCTGAAAACTAGAGTCTGGGCACATATAGGTAATAACTGGCAAGAATTCAGATAGTCACCCAAGTTGTTTGGGCATGGTGGTCTGTAAATATCACATAATAGTTTCTAATCCAGGCAGACAGGTGTTGGGGACCTTATCATGGAGGTTAAGTGGAAACATGACATGGAGAGGTCAGAGGTAAGGTGAGCTAGAATCAGGTAAATACTATGCATAGAATTGTAGGCAGGTGGGGATGGAGGGAGCAGTCCTTAATGATTAAGCACCAAGTGTTCCACAGAAGCTCACAAGGAAGGTGGGATAGCAACTGGCAGAGAAACAGACTCCCAGATCCCGGCACCCATGGCAGCTTTCTCACTCAGAAAGAAAAAGTTTACATGGTTTCTATTGAGGAAAGACCAATTTCAGTCTGGATTACATTGGCTTTGCAAGTGAGAAGCTGATTATTGGGAGTATATGGTGGAGGTGAAGTATATGTAGGTAAGGAAAGCAGCGACTTCTGACCTACTTATACTCTTTACCTTACTCTCTGCCCTTTGTCTGTGATTTCTTCTATCTCTCTTACTTTGTCTCTACCTGTCTCTGTCTCTCCCCCTGCCCCTACTCTATAGGCTTATGAATTTTGTGAGAAATGTTTAACACCTCTATAGCTGTATTTTTAGCCCCTTGGAAAATGTCAGCTTAACAACTCTCTGTCTTCACTCACAAAACTCCCTGAAGTTCATCTGTTTGGCTTCGTTAATGAAACAATTAAGAACATGTAATGGCTGTAATAATAATAAAAACATTATAATAGTTCAGTGGAAATGAGTTCACTGTGGGTTTATGCTGAACACTTTTAAAGAGCTCAGTGATTTTAATGTGAACTGGGCATGTGTGAAGGAACAGAAAAGCAGACTAACATCTTAAAGCAGTCATTTTCAACTGGCAGAGTCTTTTGAAACTGTAGGTCCTAAAGCAAAGTTGTTAATACCACAGGATAATGTGGGGATCAGAGGGATTTACATGAAAAGAAGTACTAGAAAGGGCCAAGGCAACCCAGGCTGAAGGTCTGAATCACTGGGAAAAGGAAAAAGCTGATGTACACAAATATATCCAAAGGCATTCACTCATCTCCTGGAAAAGGCTATTTAAAAAAATGTTGCAAAGCATACTCCAAAGACACTTTTAAAGTGTTCAAGGTCCAGGCCACCCTCACTGGAATATGAGATCTTGAGAAAATTAAATGGAAATTCCTGTTCTTGCTGATTTCTGCGTGCAGGTAATTTTGGTTAAAGCAAACATGTAGGCTTGCCAACTTCTCTTGAAACCAGAATTTTGTTCTGGTCAAAGGGAACAGGCACCTCAGCTCGTTGGCAAAAGAGTTTCATGGAGATGGGTTCAGCAGTGCTTTGGGGCATCCTGAGATAGTTGCTTCCGTAGGATAGAGACCTTGCAGGTTGACAGCAGCCAGGATTTTCCTGCCGATGCTAATCGTGTTTTATCCTGAAATTCTTGATACTTGGAATGGAGGATGATTGCCCTCTTTGTTACACCCGAGGGAGGAGATTGGACTTGATAACTTCTAAGTTACTTTTCAGTTCTTGGATCACAAATTTTGTTTGGGAGCTTCACTTAGTAGTTAGGTTTTTTTAAGCCCTGCAAGTGGTTAAGTTTTTCTTTGAAGATCTCTTGGGCTGGAGAACCTCGGGTGTCGTAAGGCAGCCCATTCCTTTTTGGATGCTATTGGTGAGGCACAGGCTGAATCTCTGCATCTTTTAGCTACTCTCCCAGGTTCTGCTTTCTGTGTCATAATTTCTTTCTGTGTGCCTCTAGTAAGTATACTGTGTGTGCGTCTGTGTGTGTCTGTTTGTGTCTGTCCATGTCTGTGTGTTTGTCGTCTTTGTGTGTCTCTGTTGTCTGTGTCTCTATCATCTGTCTGTCTCTGTCTATATGTATCTCTGTGTCTGTGTTAAAATTATATTGAAATACAATAATATGTGATATATTGAAAACAGCATATATTGCTGCATTTATCATATATTACTGTATTTCAAAATAGTTGATTTCCTTTGTAATCCTATATATTTAATTTATGCATTTAAAATATTATTCTGACAAAGAGTCTATGGATTTATCCGATTGTTGAAGGAGTCCCTGGTTAAAAAAAGGTTAAGAATTCCTCTTCTAAGATGATATAAAAGACCTTTTCCTTCCTGGAAGAAAGGTGGAGCACTCTTAGAGAAGAACATTGTGTATTTGATCAGAGGCAGTCACTATATGAGGCTTTGAATTTTTTTTCTCAAAAGGGAGGCTTCGATTAAGATAGTTGGGGTGGTATGGAGAATGAAATGATAGTCATCAATTAAACCTTTTTTTTAAAAAAAGGAAAATATGTATTCATACACATACTTGTATGTAAGTATATGTATGTGTATATATGTATGTATGTGTGTGTCTATAGACACACATAAATAATGACTGAGTAACAGAGTCTTAAGCTTTTTTTTTCCATTATGGTGTCATCGTGTATTCTTGGATGACTCCTCCCAGAACCTCTTTATAAGGACAGTGCCTAGGCCAGCCATTTTTCATTAGGTTTTACTCCTTTGGACTTCTCCAAAATGCTTTCTCATAGGGTATCTTCTTCCCTCCTCCTTGCTTTTCAGTGTTCTTTAATGCAGTATTCCTCATTAGAGTATAAGCTTCTTGAGGGTAAGGATTGGCCTTCTTTTTACTTGTATTTGTAACACTGGCATTTAGGAAGTGCTTAACAAATATTTCTTCTTTGACCAATTAACGAATGTGGGTGTTGAATCAAATATGACTCTCAGAAGTGGTGACTGTCTGGTAAGTAGAATTTGAAGTGATACCAAACGACCAGTGAATTCTCATTAACGAAAATACTGCTATCACGGGGATGAGTGCTATGTGAAATCATCTTCCAATAATCTTTGAGGACAATGACTCCTACCACAGACAGCATTACTTTTAAAAATTCCCCTTAGTTTATAATATAGTGCTTGGAACAACATAGTGTGGTGGTCACTTGGATTGGAACACTTTCTATGGAGACTCTACCAGGAGACTATACAGACTATAGTATGACCTGGACCTTGGGCCCTTCTGATAGACCACATATGCTCTTGCACCTTACTAAAGGATGTGTGTGAGCAGTGGTTCCTTATGGGTCCCTTGATTCAAACTATAATGATGGGTAGCTAAGGTAAGATGGCTGGGTAAGGGGAGAAAAAAAAAAACTCCCTCCTTTCTAGGCTGCTTCTTCACTGGAACATAGTCATAGCTAGTTATCCCTTGAACTTCTCCATGTCAGGACCTATGGCTCCGAGCCAACTCTCTGCTATCACAGTAATGAACAAATTTAGTTTAATTAAATTTTTTAGCATCAAGCTTGTACTAGTTGAAATACATAGAGAAAAACCTATATTGTTTTTAAGACTATGAGATAAATTTCACAGCCTGTGTCTTAAACACTACTGATGTTTCCACAACCCTCATTATCAAGAAGTAATTATTTATATAGAACCTAAGTCCCTTATACTCAGGGTGACTTTTAACGATAGCTGATTGTCTATTCTTTTGCTAAGAAATTTATTGTCAGGGAGGATCTTTATTAAATAAAGGCTTTAACCTTTTCTACTGTAGGTGAAATGCCTCAGAGTCCTTTAATTTCCAAGAAATTAGACTTTTTAAAAAGTAGCCATGAAAGATGTTTTACACATATGAGTTGGTTAGCTGTTGTGTGATGATGGGGAATCACTTAACCACATGTGAGAGTTGTTTTCATGATAGTGATTCCTTAAAAATTATTAGACTATGAGCTTTTTGAGACCAGGGATTTTTTTCTTTGTATCCACTACTGCCTATCACAATGTCTGACATGTAGTAGGTGCTTAATAAATGCTTACGACTGATTTAAAAACATATTGAGGTTATTAGGTATAGTGAAGTTATGGAAATTTATTCTTTCCTGACCCTTATTGCAGTGATCAATATTCCTCCATATCCTTCCTCCTTTTTTTCAGTAAGTACAATATCTTTCTTATAATATGGAACTCTATTCCTAAGACTGTTCTTTTTTGGTTAGGTATGGAGGGTGAAACTTTAATATTCAAACATGCTGGTTTCATGGCATAGTTCATCAAGATTCTCAAATATGGTGACCTTCAGATATGTATGGGTATATAAAAGTATATATGTATGATATAAATATATGTGTATATATATATGTGTGTGTGTCCATGTGTGTGTGCATGTTTTTGTGTATGTGAGAGACACAGAGAGACACACATGAATGGATAAAAACTACTTCAGCAATCATGTGGAGGATCATCACACCTTAGACCTCATCATTACCTAAAACTCTATCCCTACGATGATATTGGATTTTGAAGTTCCCTTCTGTAATGGAGCAGTTACAGTAACTCTAAAATGCATTCCCCGACCCCTAACTTTTCTGCGTATTTGCCCCCAGTACCTCTCTGCTCTGCCTTTCTGTTGTTCATGTGCTTCCCCTCTCTCGGTTTAAGGTTATCCTTGTCTTTCTCCTTTGACTTAATCTTCAGTCATTGAATGCAAGAAAAGAAAGTAGAAGAATTCTGTTTGTGTTTACTGCAGGTTCATGATGTCCAGTTTCAGTCACTGGTGGCCTCCCCACCCTACCCCCCAGACTGTTTGTGACCTTCTTCCCCAGTTGCCTTTTGATGGTGGCTGTTTGAAACTTTTTTCCCCTATTCTTAATCACAAATACCACTCCATCCTTGGTGTCTTTCAGCAGATAATTGCTATCTTTTAATTTAATGGGGAAAAAAAGCTCTTCTTTCCAGGCTTCAATTTTCTTTATTAATAAATCTCTGTTCATCTGTCTTCTCTCTTGTTTCAGTTTCTGAGGAGTAGGTAGCCTTTCTCCTTTATATGGCCAGTCACCCGGTTGTCTCTCTCATCTGAATTTTTTCCTTCTCTACTACATTTTTCTCCACTGCCTATAAACATATTCATCCACTGTACCTCTACCATTCTGAAAACCAACCCACAATAACCTTAACTTGATCCTTACCCCTTTGATGCTCCCATCCCTGCCAGATTCCTAGAAAGAGTTGGCTTCAGTTTGCTACATCCTATGCCCCACCATTCATTTTCTTCTTATTTCCTTGCAGTCTGGCTTCTGACCTTCCCACTGTACAGAAGTTGTTCTCTCAAGGGGTAGAAACTATCTTTTACTCCAAACCTAATGGAGTTTTTGACATTATCGACTATCCCTTCCTGTTGAATTCTGCCGTTGACTTCAGCAGCATCTGCATCCCAAGTATTAATTATAGCAGCTCATGCATAGTAAGGCCTGGACCTGTGATTTCCTTGGCATGGGCCACTTCTTCTACCAAAATAGATTCATATATTCCCTCTAATATATAGCCCTTGTGAATTGCCTAGAGCTTTAATGTAAGTGACTTGCCTAAGATCACATAGCCAGTATGTGTTAGCAGGACTTGAACCCAAGTTCTCAAATCAAAAATTTCTTGCATTTTTATTATGTTATCTGAAAGTCTTCTGCATATCTAGTTGTACCAATGTTATGATTTTGACTTACCTCACTTCATAGGGCTCTGAGCACAGTGACACTTAAAAGTCACTATATAGTAGATTTTGATGAAATAAGTTTAAATGCATAAAAGGCAGCCTGATGTAGTAGATATAGAGATGTGTCATTGGAGTCCGTAAGACATGGGTTCAAGGTTTGCTTTCTATATACACTAGTTTTGTGACTCTGGTTGAGTTGCTTAATATTTCAGTGTAGCTAGGTGAATTTCTATGATTATAAATTACAAAATAGGTGTTGATCTGTACGGTGGAGGAATTTCCTCTCAGGGAGTTCCTTACAGGGAAGAAAACACAGATACAGTCAAAAAATAAAAAGAAAATGCACTGCGTTAGTCCATTAGCATATGTGGGGATGTATATAATGCATAAAGACACCAGACTCCAAGGTTATGTATTCAGAGGACCTAGACTGGGGCCTGAATTGAATAGGAGAAGGAGAGCTGACAGTATCACAAGATGTTCCCTCCCCTCCTCCCCATCAATATTTTCTTCTTAGTTCTATATGGTTATGCTGAAAAACCAGAATTACTGGTTCCCCAAAAGAACATATAGCAGATGTAAGCAAGCTGCAGAACATTGAATGTTCAATGCAGATACGTGCAAAAAGAATGATGTGAGTGAGGAAAAGACAGACATCATTAGAGGCATGAATGAATGGAAAAGAAGGCAGCGTGACCACAAATCACTCTAATGAGGGATTCCAGATGGACAGCCCGAGTGCCTCACTGATACCCATGAACTGCTAAAGGAGCTAGGATGAGGCCACCAGCACATTAGGTCGATCTAATGAATTACAGAAAGAGACAAGGATTGTACGGGATGAGGAGTTGTGTGGGAGCTTGGGAGCTCGGCACACTTGGAGGGACTGCCCATGTCGATGAGATCACAGATCCACTGAAGCAATAATTAAGTTGAAATATGAGTTCAAATTGGTTCCATTCCAACACAGTGGGGTCTTTGAGTCCAGGAAATTAGTATTCTATGGTTCTTTGAAGAACAAAGCTGACTGTACTGTCGTAATGTAACCGAGTGAGGTCATGCTAACCAAGAATTTTAAAAATATATTTGGAGAATAAATTATTAATAGATTGAGTGAGATAATTGGTATGAAAGTGCTCATAATGAGCCCTATGCAAATATTAGGTGATGGTATGTGATATAAATAGGTATCCAAGTAAGGTTTTATTTTTTTATTTCTTTAGATCTTGCTGCCACATTCCCAAAGCCAGCAGGGGGAGTACCACAATTTTTCCAGACTACATTGGACATCTACAAGTTTCAGTCCTAGCAGTTTATGTCGTCATCTTCAACAAATCATAGTGGACAGTTAAGATAGATCTCACCCAGGGCTGGCTTTCACAGAAAGTAAAGTTCATTTTCTGGTCAAATACTCCTATTGCCTCATTAAATGACACCATTAACTCTTTTCTCTCTGTTGCTTTTGGTTTTGGCAGTGTTCTTGAGCCCTTCGTATCTCTTGCAGCCTCTCACATAGTACCTCATATAAAATAGACACTAATTAAATGTTGAATGAGTAAGAATAGTTAATGCTTTATGAGACTTTGTAAGGTTTTCAAAATGATTTACATTTATTACCTCTTGATGCTTATAAAAATCTCTGTGAGGTTGGATCAACTATTAATTCTCTTTTACATATGGAGAAACTGAGGCTCAGGAAAGTGACTTGCCAAAGGTGACACAGGTTGTAAATGTGTGAGGTGGGATTTGAGTCCAGGTCTTCTGACTCCAAAACCATTACTCGTTACTGTATCATGGTGTCGCTACATGAAATCTCAATTTTTCTGAGACCTTAGACAAGTCATGTTATCTCTCGGGCAGTCATTTTCCTCATCTCTAAAATTGAGGACATTGAACTGAGTGTCCTCTCCAGCTTCACAACTCTGATCACATGAATTTGTCTTGGTGAAATATGTTTTTAGGGTCAGACATAAAATCAAGACCAATTTTTCTCTTGCCCACTAAAAGCCTTTTGCTTTTCTTATTCAATTACTTCTAAATCAGCAAAATTTTATCTTACAAAATTATATCCTCCTACTTCACTCACAGCAGCAGGTAAATGGCACAGTGGATACAGTGCTGGGTCCAGAATCAGGAAGACTTGAGTTCAAATTCAACCTCCGATACTAGCAGTGTGACCCTGGATAAGTCACTTAACCCTATTTGACCCAGTTTCCTCATCTGTAAAATGAGCCAGAGAAGGAAATGGCAAACCACTCCAGTAGCTCAGCCAAGAAAACCCCAAATGGAGTCACAAAGAGTCAGACACGGCTGAAAAGACTGAGCAATAATCCCACTCTCCCCTTTATTTCTACGGTTTGGGTCTTTACTTGCCCTTGCTAAATGTCTCATTGTTTTAGAAGGTTTGCAAAAATATTGTCTCCCAGAATAGACTGCCTTTCACTCAGATGAAAGTAGAAACCCTGTGGATATGTTTCTTCATCCACTTTATGAGTGTTTGGGCTAGATGTACAGATCAGTGCACAAGTAATGATTTTTATCATTTTGTTAGCCTGTCCCCCCACCCCCAAGCTGCTAGAACCTTCCCCTCTAAAGTTCCCTGTTCTTTGTCTAATTTGTAAGCGTATCACCGTTAGGTGTAAGGGTGGGGCTCCGTTGATTATCTCGCACATTTTAAAATAATTAGCTCTATTGGATATGTACCTATTTATCTGAAATGTGAATTCCTCCTGAGAAAGGAGCATTTTTTTGGCCTCTCTTTGTATCCATAGCCCTTAGAACAGTGTCTTACACGTTGTGACCACTTCAAACTTGCTCTTTATTCATTGATCTTGCCTAGGAATCTTGTCCTATCCTCTGCCTTCAGAGGGATACTTTCAAGAAAATCTAGGGACTTCAGGGATCGTAATAGTTTGGAAAGACTTTCTCCTCATTTCGAGGGTAGGTCACCCAATATGGCTGTTTGAAAGCAGATAAATCACTTTGTACTAATACTATACAAGTACAGCATGTGTGTATCTGCATCTTGGGGATTGGGTATTTGGATTTGTAATTTTATCTACGTAGGCAACTTCCTGTATAGAAATTCCCTTGACCTATGCATGTTGAAAAATCATCTCTAACTTTGCCCTACAGAGTTTTCTGAGTTACTGAGAAATTGTTTTTCTTATGGTCATATAATTGGTTTTTGGAAAAGACAAAACTTGAATCCAGGATTTCCCAACTCTTACCAATATGCTACTGCCTGTAATGTGTGTACTCATGGTTCTATACACACAGCTATAATAGTTAACATTTATCTAGTGGTTTAAGATGCTTGGCACATAACTGGCATGCAAAATGAACACTTTCAAAGAGACTTATTTTATGGAGAACTCACACCAGACAGGTGCTCACATGGTAGTCAGAGAAGTGCAACACAAGGACCCTCTCAAGGTCTCTCTTAAGAACTTTAGAATTGTAACATGGGAGACACTGGCATAGGACCACTCAGCATGTTATACCTACATCAGAGAAGGTGCTGTGTTCTATGAATAAAGCAGAATTGAAATAGCTCCAAAGAAATGTGAGATGCACAAATTTAGAGAATCCACTCTAGATATTCACATAGATTAATTGTGCCCAACCTGTGGTAGGACATTCTGAGCTTACTTTGGTATGATCAGATACACTGAAACTTGACTCTAACATAGTGATGTCATTTCGGTCCTCTTCAAGAATGAAGGATGACCGCCAACCACCAAGACAGCTGCTTCCTCATAAAGGTTTTTCTGTTGATTGATTTTAAGGTTTGCAAAATATTAATCAAGTTATTTTATTGCCACAATAGACCTGGGCTCTAGCTGCTATTAGAGAGGGGTTAAGTGATTTATCCAGAGTGACGTATGGGGGTTTGTGTGTGTACATATATGCATGTATGTATACCTGCCTGCATATATGTATATAAAATATTGCTCTTGAGCATTACATACTATGTATTGGGTTTATGTAGTCACTAGTCAACTATGTGTATGTGTGTGTGTGTGTGTGTGTGTGTGTGTGTACATTTTCCACCAACCACCAGGGTTTAAAAAACAAGGTTGCCCTTTAAGCACCTCTAAATAATTGAATATTTTCCCAAGGATATCTCTTTATTCAGCTTCTTCTGTTTTTGTTTCCTCTCTTAAAGATAAATTATCAGATTGTTATGAGGATGTCCTGAAGGCTGAAGGGTAAAAAATGCCAAGTAGTCACATAGCATGGGTATCATGCCAGTGTTTCAGTGGAAATCTGGGTGACAATTCCAGCTTTTATGAGTCAAATGTATTTTTGACTTGGTTTACTCTCAAGGTTTCCTCCTCTTTGTAGGGCCACTATCAAGATTGGACAGGCTTCTTCACAGGTATGTCTCTAAATATTCAACTTAGTTTCTATATAGGTTCTTAGAACTATAATTATGGCACTGGAGCTAGAGACCAGAGAGGTCAAACTCCAACCTTGATAGATGAGGAAAGAGAGGATCAGGAAGAAAGGGTCATGAGATTGTCTGAGGTCCTACAGTATGCATGTATGGACATTTATGATCTCCATGTAGGTAACTTCCTTCCCCTGATCTAGAGATGGGGAACCTGTGGTCTGGAGGATACATGTGACACTCCAGGTCCTCAAGTAAGGCCCTTTGAATTCAAAAGGCCACACGTGAGAGCCACCTCCAGGTCACAGGTTCCCTATCCTGTCAGTCCTGGCTCATGGCTATGGAAAACTCATTTCTAAGTTGTTTTTATAGAGTTGCCTGAGACCCTGAAGACATAATTGACAGAGGTGAGATTGAATTCGAGTCTGTTGACTTTGGAGCCTATACTCTATCCACTGTCCCAAACAAAGGGCCCATCTAATCTGACTTCTTCATTTTTCATATGAGGAAACTGAAGCCAAGAGGATGACTTGTCCAAGGTTAGGAAAGGATCAAATGGCCAGATTGGAATCCGAATGCTAGGGCTCTGACTCCAGTTCCAGCACTTGTTCCGGTGCAACAGGCTGGCTTCTGTCATGCTTGTGATGAGATAGATTTGTGTGTGACTATGTACAAGTGTGTGCTCCTGTGTGTGGAGGAGGGGGCAGATGCCACTGCTGAGCTAACTTGTTCAGTTGGGAATTCTTGCTAGCTGTCAGAAAACTTAATTAAACAAGTTTCTTCATAGTAGGTGCTGATTAATACAGAAACATCCTTCTGACAAGCATAACTCCCTGACTGTTACCTTTGGACCATAATATAATGGAATTATAGAGACACTGGAGTTTAGTCATAGAAGAAAACTAATGTTGATCTTAATGAGATAATAACAATTTTGCCTATAGCCTGAGACAAGTCCCTTACTTGCCTTTCTTTATAAGTTTAAAAAAAGGAGGTGGAGGTTGGACAATCTCTAAACGCCCTTGGAGGTCTGAATATTGTGATCCAGTCCATTAATAATTTCATAGCACTTTCCTATTCACATTATATCACAAGACTCCTATAAGTCAGTGCAAATTTCATTAGCATCATTTTACAGTTGAGGAAACTGAGTTCCAGAGAAAAGGAATGACTTTCCCAAAGTCACTGATTAATGATAGAGTTGTTTCCTGACCTTTTAGTCCAGTTTTTTTTTAAATCTCTACCCGACTATCTGCCTCAGTTTGTTTGCTTAGCGGAATGTGGAAAACCCCAAAGCAGCACCTGAAAATCAGAAACCAAGTCTACAAAGACACTTGATAGAGTGTTGTTTTCCAGTCGTTTCAGTTGTGTCTGATGCTTAGTGAACCCATTTGGGGTTTTCTTGGCAAAGATACTGGAGTGATTTGCCATTTCTTTATCCAACTCATTTTACAGATGAGGAAGTGGGGTAAACAGGGTTAAGTGACTTGCCCAGGGTCACACAGCTAGTAAGTGTCTGAGGCAGATTTGAGCTCAGGTCTTCTCGACTCCAGGTCTGATGCTCTTATCCACTGTACCATCTAACTGCCCATGTAATAGACTATATGATGGCATCCCTAAGAGGAAAAAAAAAGCAAATGCTGCTTTGGGATTGATTAACTTTAGTACACAACTCTGCATTTCAAATGCTGTCCTGAGTTACTAGTGATAATTTGAACAACTTTGGAGCCCAGAACTTAGCTTTGTACAACATTGATTTTAGGTTACTTTGAAATCTAAAAAAATATATATCATTTTAGCACTTCTGGCAAGAGATACTTTGTTCACAGCAAATTTGTATCTTAACACCTCATTTTTCCCCCTCCGTAACAGTGAAATATGGAATGTAGCTTGCAACAAATGATGCTAAAAGGGGGTAAAATCCTTCACGCAGATATCTACTCATATGTGTCTTGCTTCCTTGCGTCTTTCTGTTGATTGTCCTATAATTTTTTGGCAGCCTAGAGATTAACTTTCCTATTCATTTGGAAAATGCTGTTAACCTTCCTTAATCGCAACTGCTTCAGAATTTAAGCATGAAGTTGGAACAGAATGGCAATCTTAAAGTCTCTCTCTTTAAAAAAAAAAGAAAAAGTAGTTGCTTCATAGTAGTAGCTCTAGGCAACAAGAATAAACAGAAGCCCCATTAAAAAGTAGGGATTACTATGTTCATGTAACCACTTAACATATATATATATATATATACATATGTGTATATATACGTATATACATACATTAAATATATTCATATATATTCACATATGTATACATGTTAACTGGTGATCTTTTTATCTAAGATAGTTTATTTTTTTCAAAAAAATTGCAACATATGTATTTTGTCAGAAAATTTCTTGTTTTTCATTAACCAAGTTATACCAAGAAATTACTATTTCCATTTATATACTTTTCATAGATTATTACAAATATTGAGCCCCATATCTAGATTGGAAAACATTGCTAACCTTGTTTTTCTTTAGAGCAACAGCTTAGTAAGCATTTTTTAATGGATGATGTAATTAGGAATTGATACGATGAAGTAAGCAAACAAACCAGAAGTAGACATAATTAATAACTTGAGCAACAGTTTTCAGTTTAAAATCAGTGGCTTTGGAAGAGTTATACTGAGTAGACAGTCAAGAACAAAGATACAGTTAAGGTAGGTGCTGAGGAGAGGGCAGAATACAAGGAAGGGGCCTTGGATACTAATTCTTTTCCTCCTCCCACTACGTCCTTTCTTGCTTTATTCTCCAATGATCTCTCCCTTTTTCCTTTCTCAAGTCAGAAGTGGATCCTGGGACACATCAACAATTCCCCACCACAGAGCCATCACCAGATCTGAGACCCACAATTTGTTTTCATATGCACAATATGGTACTGCAGGGAACAGGGCATTGAACTAAAAGGTTAGAAATTGGAGAGATTTTTGGCACTGCCTCTAAATCGTGTGATTTTAGGGAAATTATTAAGTTCAAGAACTTTCAAATACCCATTCACTTGAAGAAGTAGAGCCACTTAAACCTTCACAGAAGGCTAAGTAGTTTAATTCCATGTTTTCTCCTTCCTTTCCAATGTATTCCCCAAAGATCATCGGTACAGCCCTGTTCCTGAAAGGAGCAATATTTCCTTCCTCTTCCTTTATAGAATTCACTGACCTGGTATTACAATAGTTCTGTTATTTTGGGATAAATGTTGTAGCAACGTTCTTCTTTATTCCATCAGGGTTTTAATCTCTAATCACCTTGAAAACAGATTTAAACTATTTTCAGATTTTATACATTTCTTATGTGTTCCTGGTTTATAGTCTTTATATAATCATTATATAATTTATTACAGTCAAACTGTTTCTGGAAAGAGTGAAATTAAGAACTGGAGCACAGTTCACTCCAAATTTATAAGTTCTGGGAATCGAAAGCATGACATCACTACAGAGGAAGAATGGACAATCCGTGAAACTAATCAGTTTTCTTCCTGGGTGGCTTTGGGGATCAAATGAGATAATGCATGTAAAAATGCTTTGCACATTATAAAGCGCTATATAGATATTATTGTCACTGTTGTTATCCTTATGTTTTTCCAGACCACACACTTTCCCCTTAGGTCTCTGGACTGGAACATACCAATGACATCTATTAGAATATATTAGATATGCTATGGCTTAAAACTAAAATCTCCTTAACCTCAGTAAAGAGAAATCAATAATATGTCTATGAAGCATGCTTCAGCTTGCATGGTTTTTCTCAAGGCTACTTAATTTTCTAATTAAACCCTTAATTAATGCGAGTACACATATGTTTTAATGTAACCAGGGATTATAATTTTGAAAGATGAGTAAATAAGTCTGACAGTTTCTAAAGGGATATCTCTTTAATGAATTTATTTAATTGTTCTTTGAGAGCCTCTATGTTAACCAGAGTTCTGGTTGTGTAGGTGTTGGTGAAGGATGTGTAGGATGTGGATATGTTCATGTATATGCATATCCTGAGTTACCACTAGACAAATGTATGCATATATAGTACCATACATGCTTAAATCTTTATTTTTTATTTTTCATAATTATATAAACTGTAGCAATTTCCCAATTAATTGGAATCCATTTTTATGTTTCTTTCGTCACACAAAGCATCATGCTGTGCACATTTTGGTATATATCTAATCGTTGTTTCTTTGACAGCACCTTTGTTTATATGCCTAACTGTGGAATTACAGAGCTGTAAACGGGATGGACCTTTTAATATTTTTTTGCCTAGTTCCAAATTCATATTCAGAATATTTAGAACAATTCACAGTTGTACCAATAGTGTATTAGTGTGTCTGTTTTCCTACAGCCCCTCTAGGATTGACCATTCCTTATTTTTAATCTCTGTGAACTGGCACAGTATAATATGAAACTTCAGGATTAATTCAGTTTGCATTCTTATATAAGTTTAAGTGATTTTAGTGTTTTTAAATAGTCACTTTTTTGTTTTTTATCACATATTCAATTGGGGAATAGCTCTTGTTTATATATAAACATATACAGATATATAGATACATACCCAGAAATCTCTCCGACACCCTATCTATACGTAGATACATTCATAGATACACATTTATGTCAATTCCTTTTATCTGATTGTTACTGGAATATTTTATCAGATATTTAATGCACTTTTCCATTTTTAAATTTATCTTATTCTATCTTCATTGATGTTGATACTTGCAAAAAGTTTAATTTTATGTGATAGTTATTTTATTTTTATAGATTGCATCTACCCTCTTTTAAAAAATTCTCCCATTGGCTGATTGTAAAATGTACCTTATTATCTTTTAATTTTATTTTTTATAATATGAGAATTTATATTCAGATTTGAAGTCTTTTTGAATTTATTACAGTGTAAATTATTGGTCTAAAATTAATTTTTTCAAATTGTTTTTCCTTGTTCCCAGTAACTCTTGTCAAATAGAGAGTTCTTAAGTAATTTATGTTCTTGTTCATCAAACATTTGGCAAATGTTTAATTGCTTCTCCTTCTTGCTTATCTGTTCTGTTATACTGATTTACTTTTACATTTTTAAACTATTACCAATTTGATTTTTTGACTATCAATTTTATCTACTTTCTTTAAATTCTCCAAAAATATTTCAGTTTTGTGGTATGTAATTGTACTATAATTTCTATTTTTTCTCTGCTATGAATTCACCATGCTAACATTTTATCTTAATCATTTTTTATTTTTAGCTTTTTTTCATCACATTTAAGTAGTGGTTCATCACAGTTTTGTTAAACTTAAAACATTTACATTAATTCTTCTCAGTTCTGTGCTCTTAATTTTCAAATTTCTACATTTCTCTAATATTCAGTTTTTTCATTTTGTGTTTGTTTAAAAGTTAGTAATTGATATAATTTCTCATCCTTATTTTTTTTAGCCTTGAGTTCTAAAAGTCATCTTATTCCAGATCCAGCATTCTTTCCTCTCTAGGAGTTGTTGTAACACTCCAATATTCCTAGCATGTAGGGATAGTATAATTTCTTGCACATAGTAAGCATTTAAAAAATGTTAGTCTAATTAAAAAATTCTTTTTAAAGATAGAGTAATGACATTTAAAGCCCTCCATAGTTTGGCACCACCCTTTCTACTCAGTCTTGTTTCGTATTACTTTTCTTTACGCGTTCCACATTCCAGCCAAATTTTTCTGCTACCGGTCCTCTGAATGAATCATGTACTCCTCTCACTCTATCTCTGCTTGTACAGCACCCTAAGCTAGGCATATTCTCTCTCTGTCTCTTTATAGAATTCCTATCCATCATTTAAAGTCTTACTCAAGCATTGCCTCTTCCAGTAAGCTTTGCTTGATCTCTAGGCACCTGAGTGATGTGGTGCTCTACTGTGCTCTCCTGGGAAGCAGGTGTTTCACTCCCTCTTACTTCATTCCCATCTTTGTGTGGATGGGGCTTTTTCTTCTTTTTAATGTAACTTTTCCAGTTATTCCCTTGTCCCATCCCCATTTTTGCAGGAATAGTTTCACTTTCAAACTGAGCTGAAAGAAATAATAGGAAGAAAAATGATGAAATTCCTTATCCATTTTTTGTTTACATGCATTAGAGTGTGTCTCTTAATTTCAGTATTATGAGACCAGTATGAAGTTGACATTATACTAATTTCCATTCCGCATTTTCCATTTTCCTCATGTTCATGGTTTTGTTCATAGTCGTACCTGAAATTGATTAGATACTGTGATACAGGTGGCTGCTTAGTTTTATATGATGGTCCATATAAATAGGTATTATATATTCTTTTTCATATTTAAGTGCCTGAATATTTCAAAATTTATTGCTCAAAACAGAAAAAAATATCTATCCATCTAATAGCAGTGAAGGAATAAGCATTTACAATGTGATAATTTTGCACCAAGCACTTTACAAATATTCTTTAATCTTCACATGAACCCTACAAGGTAAATGCCTTATCCTCAATTTTACAATTAAGGAAACTGAAATAAACAGGTTAAGTGATTTACCCAGGGTCACAAAGTTAGTATCTGATATTGAATTTGAACTGAGATCTTCCTGGACTCTAGGTCTAGCCACTGATCTACCTAAATACAACAGAACTTACAAATATAGTCCTTTTTAATACAAGAAAAATAAATTCTGTTAAATTTTATGATTTTACTACTTTTTTTAAAAAAAAACTTCATCAGTTATTTCTCTCTACATCCCAACTCTAAAAACAAATAAATGGATCAGACAAAATAATCTCTCATTTATCACTCATTTTGTCCTTGCACTTTTGTAATAAATATTGTTTTTCAATACAAGTAGTTATAATTTTTTTCCAGACCTAGTTATATTCTGTCTACTTCTTAAACCATGGTGATGACAAATTAGGTTGGGTAAATTATTATATCCATTTATGACTCTAGGGCACTATTGACTAGACAATGAAGTCTTCTTGTCACTGATTAGTTAAGACATTGTCTCCAGCTTCTTATTTTATGACATCTGGATGACAAAAATTTCCACCCCACACAGAGGGATGTCTCTGAAAAACATTGGAGGAGGAGAGGTGAAGACAATATCTTTATTCATCTTAAAATGTCTACATTGATAAATCCCATTAAAAGTCCAACTTCAACCATTCCCTTCTCTCTTCATTCTCAGTGGAAAACTTAGACCCAACGTTACTGAGAGATTCAAGTTTTATTCCTTGAGGTTCACTTCCATTTTTTTCTTCTCTCCTTGCTTTTTTCTGCCCTTTCTCACAGGAAGAAGTAACCTTATCCCTTTCCCAAGTTAAGCAGTATACTTTTATTCTGCATCTCAATCCCTTCTGCCTATCCTTGGTCTTGTCCTATTAATTTTTCATCCTCTTGTTTACTTTTCAATTTCACTGTCTAGAAAAGTGTTCAAGTCTCTTCTCTCCTTAAAATACTGATAATTGTCCAACTTGATTTGTTTCTCCCTCAGTTTTGTACATTTTGATTTTTCAAGTTGATAGCAATATATATTGAGGGAGATAGTCATTAAGCTATTGAAAATGATATTCTGAATTTCAGGAGAAAATCGTGTGCTAAAATAAAAATATAGATTGAGAGTCATCTTTGGGAGATATTAGACTAAGGCAGATGCTTGCCACTTCAGACAGTAAACTTCTTAAATCCAGAGAATATGCATTATTAATCTATTGTCTCCTGAATCCCCAGGTCTCATGATATTTTTTTCTCACTGAATATTGTGACTTTACTGATGGTATACAATGAAGGACTCTATGCTTCTCCCATCCACTACGGGAATACCATGGGACAGGAACTAGGAAAGGGGCATGCTATCCTCAGTATAAGAATATAGGTTAGGGATGTAGGCTCTTGCTTTTTGGTTAGGGATTAAGATACGTGGCTTTCTACTTTGCTTCTTAGATTTACTACATAGTTGTTGTATCTGTATTCATTATCATAATATTCACTGTCATGAACATGACAAAATGGTCATTGAGGGTAATTAATACCAGTGCCAGCATCAAAGTCAGCCAAGTGGATGCTGCTGTTAATTAACATGACAGAATCCAACTTGGTTCTTTGTGGAGCCTAAGATATCCTTCTCTGATGCTTGCTTCACCACTTTCTTGATATCATAGATTTCGCCAGGCAACATGTCAGATCCACAACTGATCCTTTGGGAGTAGAAACCTAGAAGATCCATGCCTGTGATCTTTCCATTCAGCTAAGGAATGATCTTGCCCTCAATCTTAGTAACCCTTGTGAGAGCAGGGATAATGTTTTGGGCAGTGCCATACCCATGATGCCACAACTTGTCAGAGAGGCTGTCCACTGTCTTTTACAGCAATGTCATGGGCTGCAGTTATGAATCCTTCCACAATGCCCAAATTGTCATGGATGACCTTGTTGGGGGGGTCAGGAATTGGTGATGCAGGATGCATTATTGACAATCAGAAGGGAATTCTTATTTCCCATGATTCACTGATGTCATAAACATAGGAGTGTCAGCAGAAGGGACTGAGATAATGACATGCTTAGCTCTACCTTTCAAATAAATCCTGGCCTTTTCCATGATGGTAAAGACACCAGTCAAATCTACTGCACACTCAGGTCCAGGATATTCCCACTTGATATTGGTGGAATCATGCTCCTGGAAGACAATAATGGCTTTTCCATTGATTACCTGTTTTCTGTCCTCAGCATTGATAGTACCCTTGATTGAATCATATTGGACAACTGGACAATATAAGCCATGTTGGTGATATCAAGAAAGTTCTCATTGATGGCTACAATGTCTATTCTACCTAAGGTGAAAACATTCCTGCTCACCAGGTACCTCATATGACTAAACCCACTGACTCAGGTCTCCACCATCTTGTCTCAAAACTGAAGCCGGTACCAAGCTTAGGAGAAAAGCTAAGAGCCCATGTAATAGATTTTAGGTAGAAATCTATCCTTGACTGAATTAATTATGTCTTAGGTTTTGTTTTCTTTTACATTTTGCGTAAGGCCTCACTGTTGGCAAGATTAGTGATATAACCTCAGTTTGCCTTTCTTTCCCTCACACTTCTACTTGTTTTATTTCCATTTCTTGTTCACCCATCTCTCAAGGACGTTTTGTCTTCTGCTTGTATGCTTGCTTTAGTTTTCCCATTACAGCACAGGAGCCAAGGAGTGAAGTCAACAAAGGAGTCAAAGAAGACCTGAGATTAAATCAAGCCTTAGATGCTTACTATCTGTGTGATCTTGGGCAAGTCCCTTGAACGGTTTCTGCCTCAGTTTCCTCATCTGTAAAATTATGATAATAGCACCTACCTCTCAGGGTTGTTTTGAGGATTAGGTGAGATAACAGTTCTAAAGTGCTCAGCGCAATGCCTGGCACATAGTGCTATATAAATTTTAACTATTATTATAATCATCTTATCTTTGAAATTCTTGTGATAGAAATGAATCTTTCCCCTTTCTGCAATTGAACCTTACCTCACCTTTATCCCAGTAATTCCTCAGAGTCTTGTTGGGTGACCACTAAATGAGAATATCATAGAGAGGACTCTTGTCCAAATATGGATTGAACGAAAAGGTGTTTGAGTGTAGAGATTTTGTGATGATAGGAGTGTCTGATTTGCCAATGTCTGATAAAATATTTTACATTAATTGCTTATATCTTTCACTAAAGTTGTCTTCTGATACTCCATTGCAGGCTAGAAGTGAATGTGTGTTTCTTAGAATCATCAGTAGTAGTATTAAGTTCTTGAAGGTCCTTCTAGGCTGGCAAGACTTTGAATATTTATTTCTAAAAGAGAACACCTAGGAGCATTATATGTAAACATTGCATGTATCCATGTAAGGAATTTATAATGGTGCAGTATGGCAGGAAAATTGGGATTTTTTTTTGGGGGGAAGAAATGTATAATATTCCTCAAGTCATATTACATATGTGCCTGTGTCTAAGGCTTTCCATAACTGATGTTATCTGTCTTTGTGATAATTTTATACCATGAAGTTTGCTATTGGCCATGGCTTCAGCATTTCTGTTGTAGGTGACCATCAGTAACAAAATTTTAGTGAATCAGTAAATACCTTGGTGTTGGTTTATGATGGACACTTTATACTGAATTTCACACTTTACAAATGGATAGCGTAAAGCTCTAGGTCATGCTGAGGGGCGTATAGGAGATGTCATGTGCTGGGAAGAACAGAGAACCACCACATCTCCAACCACCAACTCCTCCTTTGATCCTAGTGGAGATGGCCTAGGACCTAAGAGCCTTTGGGAGCCAAACCCTACAAAGCACAGACCTGCTACCAGCCTGGCCCCCAAAGCCATCTTCCAAGGAAACAACATTTACAAAAATTCAGCCAGTCAGTTATCTCTGTCAGCTGTAGCCTCAACCTCCTCAGCAGTCACAGCTACTGAGTACTTGGAAAAGAAATTTTTTGCTCCCATGGACCTTGACATTGTCAAATAATTATGTTTTTTTAAATAAAAATTTATTTATTTAACTTTTTACATTCATTTTCACAAAATTTTGAGTTCCAAATTTTCTCCCCTTTTATTCCCTGCCCCCACCCCAATACACCGAACAATCTAATTTTCCCTATCACCAATCTGCCCTCTCTTCTATCATGCCTCCCTCCTCTTGTCCCCATCTTCTCTTTTGTCCTGTAGGGCCAGATGACTTTCTATTCCCCATTAACTGTATTTCTTATTTCCTAGTAGCAAGAACAATACTCAACAGTTGTTCCTAAAACTTTGAGTTCCAAATTCTCCCCATCCCTCCCTCCCCACCCATTCCCTTTGGGAAGGCAGGCAATTCAATATAGGCCATATCTGTGCAGTTTTGCAAATGACTTAGATAATAGTCGTATTGTATAAGACTGACTGTATTTCCCTCCATCCTATCCTGCCCCCCATTGTTTCTATTCTGTCTTTTGATCCTGTCCCTCCCCAAGAGTGTTGACTTCAAATTGCTCCCTCCTCCCATTGCCCTCCCTCCCATCATCCCCCCCACCCTGCTTATCTCCTTCTCCCCCACTTTCCTGTATTGTAAGATAGGTTTTCATACCAAAATGAGTGTGCATTTTATTCCTTCCTTTAGTCGAATGTGATGAGGGTAATCTTCTTGTTTTTTTCTCAGCTCTCCTCTTTTTCCCTCCACTAAAAAGTCTCCTGCTTGCCTCTTGAATGAGATATAATTTGCCCCATTCCATTTCACCCTCTTTCCTCCCACTACATTTCTCTCTCACCTTTTACCTTAATTTCTTTTAAGATATGGTCCCATCCTATTCAATTCACTCTGTGCTCTCTGTCTCTGTATGTGCATGCATGTGTACATGTGTGTGTGCATGTGTGTGTGTGGTCCCACCAACTTCCCAAATAGTGAAAAGTTTTAAGAGCTACAAATATTGTCTTTCCATGTAGGAATGTAAACAGTTCACTTTTGGTAAGTCCCTTCAGACTTCTCTTTGCTGTTTACTTTTTCAGGCTTCTTCTCATTCTTGTGTTTGAAAGTCAAATTTTCTTTTCAGCCCTGGTCTTTTCATCAAGAATGCTTGAAAGTCCTCTGTTTCATTGAAAGACCATATTTTCCCCTAAGTATTATACTCAGTTTTGCTGGGTAGGTGATTTTTGGGTTGAGTCCTAGTTCCTTTGGCTTCTGGAATATCCTATTCCATGCCCTTTGATCCTTTAATGTAGAAGCTGCTAGATCTTGAGTTATCCTGATTGTATTTCCGCAATACTGGAATTGTTTCTTTCTAGCTGCTTGCAATATTTTCTCCTTGACCTGGGAATTCTGGAATTTGACCACAATGTTCCTAGGAGTTTCTCTTTTTGGATCTCTTTCAAGCGGGGATCGATGGATTCTTTCAATACTTATTTTGCCTTCTGGTTGTAGAATGTCAGGGCAGTATTCCTCGATAATTTCATGGAAGATGATGTCTAGGCTCTTTTTTTGATCATGGCTTTCAGGTAGTCCCATAATTTTTAAATTGTCTCTCCTGGATCCATTTTCCAGGTCAGTTGTTTTTCCAATGAGATATTTCACATTCTCTTCCATTTTTTCATTCTTTTGGTTTTGTTTGGTGATTTCTTGGTTTCTCAGAAAGTCATTAGCCTCCATGTATTCCATTTTAATTTTGAGAGAACTATTATCTTCAGTGAGCTTTTGCACCTCTTTTTCCATTTGGCTAATTCTGCTTTTGAAAGCATTCTTCTCCTCATTGGCTTTTTGAACCTCTTTTGCCAATTGAGTGAGCCTATTTTTCAATTTGTTATTTTCTTCAGTAATTTTTTGGGTCTCCTTTAGCAAGGTATTGACCCGTTCTTCATGCTTTTCTTGCATCTCTCTCATTTCTCTTCCCAGTTTTTCCTCCACCTGTCTAACTTGATTTTCAAAATCCTTTTTGAGCTCTTCCATGGCCTGAGCCCACCAGACATCCCCCTGGGATGTCTGGGATACAGAGGCCCCGACCTCCACGTCTTTCCCTGATGGTAAGAATAGTTCCTCGTCATGAGAATTGAAAGGCGGGAACATCTGTCCCTCATCAAAGTAGCTTTCTATAGTCTTATTTTTCTTCCCTTTTCTGTGCATTTTCCCAGCCAGTTACTTGACTTTTGAGATTCCTGTCCATCCCTGCCTAGATCCTCCCAGCTAGTGCTTGGGGTCTGAGATTCAAATGGGCTTTCCGCAGCAGGCATGGCTGCTATTCAATGTGAGCTTAAGTTCTGGTGCTCAGGTGGGGGCAGGGCCGCCTCCCAGGCTCAGTTCCCTCAGGGGGTTTATGCAGAGACCTTCAGTAATGGGGCTCCTGCTTGCTCTGGGAGTTCCAGGCCTCTGCCACTGCCTCTGCCTCTGCTGCTGCCTCTTCTGCTGCCTCCCAAAGGGGCCCGAGCCACAGAGACACCCCGCTCCCCTCTCGGCTAGCCCAGAACTCTCTCTCACTGACCTGTAGCTCCTGTGGGTGGAGGGACCTTCCCGGCCACTGGAGATTCCGTCCCTGAAGCCTGCTCAGATCTGCCCCTCTGGGGCTGCACGACCAGGGCAGCACAGGGGTGGACTCTGCTGTCCAGAGCGCGATGGACCCCTGGGGACGGCTCTCCAGGGCTCTCTGGAAGGGAAATCTTTTCCACTGTGTTTCTGCGCACCTTGCAGTGCTCCAGAATTTGTGGGGAGTTCTTCTTGCAGGAAATATATGGGCTGTGGATTCAGAGCTAGCATACATGAGTCTTTCTACTCTGCCATCTTGGCTTCACCCCCATGTTTTTTTTTTTAATCAATGGAGATGACCTTAAAGAAGATGCATTACCATCTGCTTTGCCCCTTCACCCTTAGAACTGCTGGGTCTCTCCATCTGAATTGCTGTTGAATTCCCATATGTGTTCTCTTCCCCATGTGCCTCTCTTGTCAAGAGGCACTGTCTTGACTTTTGGTAATATCCATAGTACTTAGCACAGTGCTTTGCACAGATTAAGTACTTAATGTTTTTTTCATTCATCCATTCTAGTCAAGTACTTCTAATTTACTTGGTGTTGGATTAACTGAAATACCAAGTTAATATATTGCTTAGACAAGATTTGAATCCAGGGTTTCCTGACTCAAGGTCTAGCATTCTTTTCACTACATGCTGCCTCTTGAATACAATATGGGGAAAAGTCCAAATAATGTTTTTATTTCTCAATATTTAACTAGAATTCATAGTTCCAGCTCTAACCTTTCTAAAGTAAGATTGCCCCTCTGTAAGAAATCCATCATATCTAAATAGATTTTGCAGAAATAGTATCTGAGGATTTATTACAAAAGCAAAACATGTGGCACATCATTAAAATAGATTCAGCAGAGCATAGTAGAAGCTCTTACAGCCCTGCTCCCCTGCTGACTGTGTCCGTCACTAGTGTGAATATGAACCATCTGGGGTATTTTGGGGGTGACCCATTTCTTTATTTCAGTCTTATTCCCTAGGATTATGATTATTTTTTTTAAATCCAAAGGCATAAACTATGCAAAGACCTTATTTCAGAACCTGTACCTGCAAGGAATGTTATCAGTGGACTGTCATTAAGCTGGGACCCCTTGACCATGCCTGTGTCTTCCTGGTCATGAATCAAAGCCAGTCTATCTCGAGAAATTTCCATCTCATCTCTGTCATCAGTTATATCATTTGTTCGCAGACTTAGCTTCCTTGATCCTTGAATTTTCATTCCAACATCATTATTAATGTGATAGCAGCTTGATGACATTTGAAAGCATTATTTTTGGCATGTTCCTTTTTCAGGACTATTCAGGATGTCAGAGGAAAATATTATTCTGGTATCCTAAATTCAGTTCTGCAAAAAGAAAAGCAGAATTAATAGTGTGGATAATCTTCCCTTTCTAGGAATGAAAGGGATATATATATATATATGTATGTATATATGCACATATGTGCATGTATATATGCATATGTGCGTATGCACATATATGTACACACAAAATCTAAACATGTATCATCTAAACACATATATGTAATATATTCATATACATCCAAAAGGAAAATCTATCTGTCCATTAACTTTTATATAAAAATTCTATATTATATATAACATATGTAATATTTTATATGTTCATATATGTGTGCATATATTGTATACATGTATACATATATAATGCATACACCTTTTGAAGTGGCACTGTCCAAAGTTCACACACTTTAGGAGAGCATAGAGGAGTTAATTTAATGCATTGTGAGAATATCTATTGATACAAATCTGTTGGCTTTCTTTTATTCTCTGTTTCTTTCTGTTGAACCCTGGTTTTTTGTATGATTAATTTAAGGGACGTATTGGTACTGCAAAGTCATGGCCATATAAGTTGGAAGATATATGGTGAATAGCCTGTGTCTTCCTGTGATGATATCATTATTGTTACTGAATGTATGATATCATAAACCCGTTTAGAATTTTTTGTGAACATTTTTCTTTAGGTGGCATATGATTTATAACTCATCCAAGTGAATGGGGTCTTGTGGAGTTGCTGGCCCGAGAGGTTCATAAAATGATAGAATTTTGGATTTGTAAGGGATTTCAGAGGCCATCTAATATACTTCATACCTGAACATTTGCAAGGAAAAGGAAAGTGCACCAAATTTTGAAGCAGAAGGAAACTGGGAGTTTAGCTGAGGCTATACTAAGGAAAGAAGAGGTTCAAAGTCTTCCCTGGATGTGGCAAGGCTGCTTGCCATGTGGCAAGGCCAATTGGAGTAATTAGTTAGAGGGGGAATGGGGCTATTTAACCCAGGAATTTGTGGTAACCACTAGGGTATGATTAAGGATATTTTAAAAAGAGATTTCTATTTTGTATTTTGACAGTTATGTTTTCTATTTGTTATGCTTTATTTCATTTTCCTAATGTAGTATCAAATATTTTTGAATAACTCAATCTCAGTCTTGGGTAGTCCGAGGAGCAATAATAGGTACATTTTTATTAAAATTAGGGGAAAATTGATGGCATTGGTAAAGAGAATAAAGGAGAGTCTTCTTCCTCAGTAGGTCATGGCTGTTAGCTATTTGCTGTGATTGTATAAGTAAAGCAAAGAAAGAATTACTCAAACAGGAGTAGATGTACAGTCTGTAGAATGGATCTTTCTTACCCTCTGTAGAAGTCCTCAAAGGTCTTCATAGACACCTGCTAGCTTCCAGGTTATCACAACTGCTTTAGACCTTGGAAAACAGCCCTGTCCATAGATAGTCCTGCCAATTTTTCTGTTATTGCTCAAGTTATACATAAAGTTAACATGAAGAAGTTAATTTCCTAAAAAACATTTTTTGACTAAAATTTTTTGAAACTCTTCAATTGAACCTGTTAGCAATCAGAGAAGATATGAAATTTTAGCTTTTCAGTTCTTTCAGACTGATGCTATTTAAAAAAAAAAAATCTTTACCATTGTGAGTAAAGGTCTTAATTTCTCACTGGAAGGCTTTATTTGGAAAATTTATTTATGTGAATTTAGTACCCTAAGATCACCTAATTTATTAGTAAGTAAGATTTTTCTCCATGTTCTACATACAAAACTTTCAAGAGCTATCTAAACACTATTTGAACAATACTTAATTAGTTTGGAAAGTATTGTGAATGTTTCGTTAGTGTATTTCAATGATGTGCATTTTTTTCTGTACAAAAAGCTCTTGTTCTCTGAATTTTCTGAGTGTTCATTCAGGGTCAGAGTTCCCAGCATATGACTGATGAGAATTTCCCATATCTAGAATGGGAAAACTATAAACTTTGTGTTTGTTAGGGATACTAGGAAATAAAAAAAAGGAATTGAATTGTCTCTCCTCCTCCTTATTGCCTAGTATAGTTAAGTATGATTCTTGAAATTTATTTTGCGGTATTCAATCACTGTTCCTACTTTCTTAACTCCTAATTTCAGGTGTGATAACAGTCAAGTAAGGAAGTCAATTTTGAGCTTGATTCTGCCTTGCGTCTATCTTGATCATCAACAATCCCAGTTTAATAAATGTCTAGATATCCACATACTAGCAGATTTCTTTTTTAGTACCTCTCCTCTTTACTAAAATGATAGTAAAATGGCTATAGACCATATGTAGAAATGCAGACCAGTGGGCCTATCAGCCTCTGGCCAAATGAACTGTACCCCCAATTCCAGGATTGTTGAGAGTCATCCAGAATGATTAAGACCACAAATTCTGTTTGACCTGACCGACACAAACACATCCCTAGGTAAGTGGGAACTATCTCTGTCCGCTTTTGGAGTCATCAAAGCAAAAGCTCTTCAAGCCTGAATTCCTCAGAAGTGAAATTCAATTCAGTCCAGTTCAATTCAGTTCAGTTCAAAAAACATTTATTATAAGTTTATTTGTATTTATGCTGCTTAGCAGCAACTCAGAGGTAAAGTTAGCGTTTGCATTGCAAAAGAGTCTTCTTTTAAATGTGTTGACACTTGATTTACTTTTGATGGCTGGAAATGAACTGAGGCCAGCCTGACAGGTTATTCTCAGATAAACATGCAAAAGGAAAGGTTTCTACTTTAAGGCTATGCCTAGTGTAACTCAGTTCAGTTTCACAAACTTGAAAAAAATTAGACATGATTTAGTCTAACTGTTTTGGAAAGCAATTTGGAAACGTGCTAAGTGACCAAAACGTCTGTACCCTTTAACCCACATGTCTTACGGCTGGCATATCCTCAAAAGAGGTAGAAGACTCATATGTACTTTATGTGGTAGTAAAGAATTGGAAACAAAGTGGATGCCCATCAATGAGGGTTATGTGGCCAAAACAAATTATGGTGTATGAATACAGTGGAATATTAATGTGCTCTAAGAATTGATGAATATGACAAATAGAGAGTCACGGAAGACTTCAAAAACTCGATGCAAAGTAAAGTAAGCAGAAACTGGTACACAACATAGATTACTGATAAAATGGGACTGGACCTGTGATTTAATTGGTATAGGGATCTCTTAGATGAAGAAATTCACTTTATCAATATAGGTTCATCCCCTTTTCTGTAACCAAAGTTGTCTAGAACACTGAGAGGTTAAGTGACTTCTCTGTGTCCCACAGCCAGTGTGCATCAGAAAGCTTACTCAACTCAAATGTTCCTGGTTCCGATAGTTTCATAGTCACTTACACCACTTTTGCCCAGTCATTTTGTCCAGTCATTTCAGTCGTGTTTGACTCTTTGTGACTCCATTGAAAGTTTTCTTGGCAGAGATCCTGGAGTGGTTTGCCATTTCCTTCTCCAGCTCATTTTACAGATTTGCCCTGAGGCAAACAGGGTTAACTGACTTGCCCAGGGTCACTCAGCTAGTAAGTATCTGAAGCTGGAATTGAATTCAGGAAGATTCCCAACCCAGAGCTTTATTCATTTTACCACTTATCTCTTTCATAGGAATGCATACAGCAGTGCAATGACAAGAACCACAAAATGAAACTGAAAACTGCATGATAAAAATCACCAAGGTAGTCAAGTAAAAAAGAGAGAATATGCATCTTTTACCTTCCCTATCCTTTTTTACAGTGTATAGTTATCATAAATAATGATAAATCAGCTATATCCTACATTTATATTACATAGTTGGGAGATTACGATTGGGAAGCACTGCATATATTTATTTGTCAGACACATTTGAGGGTCTGCTTAGTTTTGCTTGAACTACCTTTACCCTCTTTTTTTAAATTTATTTGTAATTAGGGATGATTTACCGAGCAAGAGACAGGGATGATTTATGTTTTTAAAAAAGAAGGTAATGTAAAAGACAAAATATCAATACAATTATTTGAAAATAATTTATAGATACATTCTACACATATTGATATATATGTTTTTGTACCCATGTGTAGCTATCCCTATATACTTATATTTGTGTATATGGGCATATACATAATGTATAACTTGTAAAAAAATAAAAAAACAAATATTTATTGATCACGTCTCCTACTTGTACAAAGCATAGACCTTGCTTCATTGGTCTGAGTAACTTTCAGTGAGGAAACACTCTCAACGCTGATTAATCCCTCCTCTGCAAGTTAGTCTTACTTGGGTCATTGAAAGGTTTATTTTCTAGTCAAGGATTTCACAGCCAGTGTATGTAAGGGTAGAACTTGGGTGTGTGTTTTTTTGTTTTGTTTTGTTTTTAATTCTAAAGCCAGGTCTCTATGCATTATGCTACATGTTAGGAGAGTTTATAGGGAACAAAAGTCATCTCCAGGTAGGGTCTGAGTAGAACTTCCTGGAGCTACCATTGGAATGGGATCTTGAAGGATATGGGTGGGATTTCAATTGAAGGGAATGGAGGGAAAGGGCTTTACAGGCATAGGGAGTGGCAGTGAATCTTTTAGAGCATTGTAGTGCCGTGATCCCTTTTGGTTTATGTCTGAGACATGAAGCATCCACCTCAAACTCTAGAAAATGATAGCTGTGGAAGTCACTTGAAATTTATGAAAGCCCAGGTAAATTAGTTTGAATTATCTGATCCAGGCACTTTATTTTTTTAGGAGTCCAGATTCCAGATAGCTTACAGCTATTTGTTCTTGTGTAGCCCCGAGATATGTAAATATTCATTTCTGCTCAGGGAAGTTTGGAGGCTGTAGTTACTGAGGTAAGCTTGGGCAAATGTGCAGAATGTTATGATGAAATTCAGAGTAGAAATCTTTCCAAGTTTGTGGTAGTTGACAGCTCCTGGAGCCTCCAGAGTTTGCCAGTCAGAGGAAAAAAATATTCCCAGGGGAACCTATAAAAGTGTTTTGTGGGATGACTGTTGAGGCCAGCATTCTCATCTGTTAGCAACCCATAGTGATGTAATTAGATGAGGTATCAATCCTTCTGAAAGAAGAAAAAAAAAACAACTGTAGAAAGAGAAAACCGTGATACAACCAGTGGGGGAAGCAAAATTGGAATGCAATGTTCAAGTCATTTAGAAATCCATGGGGATAGAGATATTTAGAATCTATTAGAACAGTGGAAGGGAAAAATCAGTTAATCCTCTGAAGTATTAGTGATTCGGGGAATGGAAAAGAGGGAAAAAAAGACTTCACCCTAGCATTTTGACTCTTCAGCGCATCTTATCTACTGCAAGGAAATATATAGTCCTGAGGATGTTGGAGATCCATATGAGGAATTCACAAATTTAGTACATTTCCATCAATCATATTTTAGAAAAAGGGCAGTTTGGTCTGGTGAAAAGCTTTTTAAGGGTTGTAGAACCTGTGTCTGGACCACAGCTCTTTTGCCTGTCTGGTCTTGAGCATGTCAGTCACTTTAACCTCTAGGTGACTTTGTTTCCCTAGATACGCAGCGAGGAAGGTGGATTAGATAATTAACAAGAAAATAATATAACCTGACTCCCTCTCTTCCCAAATTACTTTCTATTTATTTTGTACATTGTATACATAATTATAAATGTGCATGTTATTTCCATCTGATGAAATTTAAGTATCTTGAGAGCAAAGATGGTTTGTTTTTTGTGTTTATATATCCCTAGAGCACTAGTTCTCAACCTTTTTGGTCTTAGGACCCCTTTACTTTTTAAATAATTATTGAGGATACCTCTAAGAACTTTTATGTGGTTATATCTATTAATATTTATTGTATAAGAAATTAAAGTATCTTGGTATTATTATGAAAATAATTTTAACCTGACAAACAACCGGTAAGGTTCTTCAATTTGAGAACTACTGTCATAGAGCCTAGTGACAGTGCCTGGTACATAGTAGGTATCTAACAAGTGTTCACTGATTAACTTTTATACAAACTGCAGTCTACACAGCTAAGACATTGAGATTCTTCAAAAACAGATCATGACAATCCTTTAGTGAAGAAAGTTTCAGGGTTCTCTTCCAGGTCTCTGGTAAAATACGAACATCTTTCTTTGGAATTTAAAACCCTTCACCATCTTCCTCCTACACACATTTCTGACTTATTTCATTGTTAACTTACTACTACTTATTTGTTCTATGTTCCAGATGAACTAGCATGTTTTCTTTTCCTTTACCTTCTTACTTTTATCCTAAGCAGCTGGTTGATGCAGTGTGGAGAATCCTAAACTGGACCTGGAGTCGAAATAATCTATGTGGCAGTCCAGCCTCAAATACTTAATAACTGTGTGACCATGGGCAGAGTCCCTTGAATTTTGTCTGCCTCGGGTACTTCAGTTGTAAAATGGAGATAATAATAGCCCAGAAGCACTGGACCCAACCATGCTGCCTCCTTCTTGTAAGTGGCTATTACTCAATACTGAAATACCCTCTCTAGATCATTGGTGGGGGCAGTTGTGTGGATTAAATCAGTTCATAGTTGTAAAGCACTTAGCAGTGTCTCTAGCATGTAATCAGCACCATATAAATGTTACCTTTGATTATTATCTAGGCAATCATCTTTACTCTCATGTTCACCTATCCAGACTGTGCTAGTGCAATAATCATTTATTTCTACCTTTTTCAAGAAAATCTAATTAGTAGGAACAGCATTGCCTTTTTGTGACCCAGAGAAATGTAGAGCATACTATTTACCTCAAGGGCTGCTGTAAGAAAAGTTTTGTGTAGATCAGTGAGTATCATAGAAATGTGAGTTACTAATAATATAACTTAGAAATTGCATTTTACTTCAAAAAAAGTTATAGAATCCCTTGATTTAACTAATGCAAATATTAGAAAATGAGCAGTTTTGAGGAATTTGCTCTGGGATGATGACATGCATATTACATAATGCAAAATAACAGGGAAAGTAGGAGTTTATTAACTAAGAGAATTTGTAACAGAATGTCTACCTGTTGGAAAGTAGTATTGAGGATCATGTTCAAATATTTTTCACCAGATTTTATGTAAAGATAAAATTCAAAGATGCAGCTTTGTGGTAAAGTATTCTTCATTTCTCAAAAATAGCAGTTGGTCTTAGAATTATATAGTATAGGCAATATGAGCTATTCTGATTTTTAAATAGTTCAACATCATTAGCTGCAGTGTAATAAATGTGAAATGAAAGGATAAAAACAGTAAATTAAGTTTGGTTATTTTTTTTCTCAACGAATACTTGGGTGTGTTTTTCTCTGAATATATTTTTCTTTCTGAAAGGTGTTTAAATTGTTCCCAACTGCAAGTGTAGATACAAGGTCTCCTGATAGGGCTGAATGCGTATCATAAACATTACACATTTTTATACTGGAGCCTTGTATTATATTTGAATCCATAGTAAAACATACACAAGCTATGATATAATGGGTTCGGTTGCATTCAATCATCCAGATGTTTTGACTATATCATTCCAAAATCTGGATACACTTACCTCTCAATTATCCACAAACACATTAATTATCAACATTTTAGCTGAGTCACAAGTAAATACCATTTTCAATGTACCATCAGTGATTTCTTTCTCCTCTCTTGCTCTGTTGACATAACTGTCACTCATTAGAGACAGTTAGCACCTAGTTTGTTTATAGTTACCCCTCTTTCACTGTGCTTGCCAAGAAATCTTCGGAAACCCAAATATTCTACCACCTTCTTTGCTTCAGGAAGTTTGGGGAGAGGGCAAACTTTGCATCAGGCTGAATGGAAGTCCATGCCAAGCACGGGTCAGGTTGCAGGGAGGAGTTGGGCCAGGGGGACAGACTTGGGGGAACTGGACCACTTCCTAGTTCTTCCTGAGTCAGACCTTCCCAGTGTGGTCTCATTATCGTAATTATTATTATTTTGAAGTGAATTCCCCAAACATTAAACACACCCATTTTTGAATGTAAGAATAAGAACATTCCAAAGTTCCTTATAAATGATTTGGATTATCCATTATATTAGATTTGTTCATATCTCTGTTCCTATCCATTTGTGTGAATAATCAAGAGTTGACAGTAGAGGCAATTCCAAAAGTTCATTTGTAAGTCAGTTATTTGGAAGTTGGAATGCATTTTTTTTCATAGAAACAATGTCATCAAGGGTGGTCAGGTTCCCAGGCCAGCCCACAAAAGCCTCTTTAACGCACTAGAGCTAAATTATAGTCTTAATTGTACAATAGGAACCAACCATCATTTGTAATTTAGTTTCTATGGGAAAATGCATTCTGAATTCCAATTGAAGATGCCAGACTTCTTGAAGGTCTTACTGATGAGACTTACCCTTTTCTTGCTTCCCCCTCCTACAGACATAGGTCCTTTGGGGAGTAGTGCAGGGGAGAATGACACCAAGAGTGGGTTTTTCTTGGGAAAGGTGAAGTAGCAAAGGGACTTTCCAAAGGGGAAAGAGGGGTGGGTATTTCTCCAAACTAGGTCTATTAGTGGATAGGATTGTGAGAGTACTGACAAAGGCATTCTAAGGGCATGGACTCCCTTTGGCAGCAAAGGAACTCCAGCTGAAGGGAAATAGGGGTATGGGCTGGGGGTGGGGGTGGTGACAGCTGTTCACACATAAAGGTCATTCTTAAGTTGGCTGTTCATAAATAGGGGATTGCTTGTATTTGGAAATATCTGGCTCTGTGAGCATCACTCACACACAGGCAGTCAAGAGAAAATAGATTTGTGTATTTGGGTTTATCTACTAGGCAAGTTCTTATTATTTCTGTATGCTGCTATAACTGCTATAGTCTTACTAGGAAGCACTAATAAAGTTGATGAGTCAAGATGTCTGCCTGTTCACTATGGCAAGTTAAAACTTCCATAATGACATTAAAGAGGCTAAATTTCTAATCGAAGACAGGTTACTTTTTGTTGAGTTGGCAGCTCATGGCTGATGATCAGTTGTATAGAGTAGACTATTTATGGGATAGTATCTTGTGGTTCCTGACTTGACTGTATTGAGGGAGTTACTTTTTCAAAATGCAGAATATTTTGAAAATTATTTATATAAAAATGGGAGAGTTGGTCAAGGAATGTGATCCACTGGTGCATCATAGTCTGATTTGAGAATTATAAGATCATGAGCTACAAAGGATTTTGGCTTCCAGCTAGTATTATATTCTTCTTTCACAGTTAAGGGAAAGAAAAGAGAAATTGCTCAAAATCATACAAATAGCATAGAGTAGACAGGAAATATAAACACAAGTCATCTGCCTCTGCATCCAGACTCTTTCCACTTACAGAATGAATTGGTGGTGACTGTTGTCTTTCGTTCTCAAAGAGGACCAAAATGATATCGCCATGATAAAGTGAAGTTTCAGTGTGTAGAACTGTGGCTGATCAGACCAACATGAGCTCAGAATGCTCTACCACAGATTGGGCACAGATAGTCTGCATGAACATTTGAGGTAGTTACTCCAAATTTGCACATCCTATGTTTCCTTTGTGCTGTTTCAATTCTGCTTTGTTCATAGAGCACAGCACCTTTTCTGATGTGGGCACACTGTACTGAGTGGTCAGTGTTTCCCATGTAACACAATCAAATCCAAAGTTCTTGAGAGAGACCTTGAGAGTGTCGTTGTATCGCTTTTTTCTAGCAACCATATGATTGTCTGCCCCATGTGAGTTCTCCATAAAATAGAGCACAGCACCTTTTCTGATGTGGGCACATTGTACTGAGTGGTCAGTGTTTCCCATGTAACACAATCAAATCCAAAGTTCCTGAGAGAAACCTTGAGAGTGTCGTTGTATCGCTTTTTTCTAGCAACCATATGATTGTCTGCCCCATGTGAGTTCTCCATAAAATTGTCTTTTTGGCAAGTCTACATTTTGCATTTGAATTTTTTTTCAAACATTTTATTTCCTCATTGCTGGTTTGAGCTCTCTTGTTTCTTTGCCTCATCCTCTGCTTTAGTGGGAATGGATTTAAAGCCACATCTATAAAAAAGACAATCTTATACTTTACATCAGTCAGAAGACCATGGATATAGTGTTGAATGAATATTGTTCAGTCATTTCAATTGTGTCTGACCCTTTGTGACCTTTGGGGGGAGTTTCTTGGCAAAGATACTGGAGTGGTTTGCCATTCCTTCTTCAGTTCATTTTACAGATGAGGAAACTAAGGCAAATAGGATTGAGTGACTTGCCCAAGGTCACCCAGCTTCTAAATATCCAAGGCCAGATTTCAATTCAGGAAGATGAGTCTTCCTGACTCCAGACTTGGCACTCTATCCATTGTGCCAATTAGCTTCACAGACTTTTAAATCAGGACCCAATATTCATATTAGAGCATGTTACTCATAAACACTAAACACTTCCCTCTTAGTGGCATGGAAAGGACCATACAAATGCATAGAGATCTTCTCTCACAGAAGGGGGGTGGTGTTCCATTTTATGTTTTTCTGCTTTGAGGGACTAATATTTTCCATGCTTATTCAGAGCCCAGAGATGAATTTACTTCTAAAAATTATAGAAAACTTGAATGATCATGTTCTAGTTACTTTAAGAAAACATGGAATTATATCATGAAAAATTAAACATTGAAATAATAATTGATTTTACCTATGGCTTACAGTTTTTTAAGGTCTATAAAACACTTTCTTGTGACATGATAATCCCAATGTGGAGATCTAACTATGCCAAGACTCCTTACTCAATAACTTTCCTGGTTCCTTGTAACCTCTGGGATAAAACAAAAACTCCCTTATTTGGCATTTACAAAGCCTTTAGAGCAGGATACAGTTTTTTTTACCTTTCTCATCATCTCACCTATCATTTCTTTGTGTGTGCTCTGGGATCCAACCATCCCAACCTCCTTGCTGGTCTGCACACTAGAAGTTTCATCTACTCCAGCTGTGAATTTGCATGCACTTTTCCCAATTCTCAGAGTTTTCTCCCTCATCACGGGATCCCTTATTTCCTTTAAGGTTCAGCTCAAAGATGCTTTCTACATGTAATCTTTCTTGATGATCTTCAGCTGTTATCATCCTTCATATTGCCTCTCCTGGTGGGCAGAGAATGATTCATTTTTCCCTCATCCCCATCACCACTAACGTTTATATCTTCATACACAATATGGCCTGTCCTGTTTCAAGGGCCTAGAATATGCCCTATCCTTACCTCTGCTTCTTAGAATGCCTAGATTGATTCAAAGCTCAACTCAAGTGCTCCATTCTACATGAGCCTTTTATCTCTCCAACTCCCACCCTCAGGTGCATTGTATTTGCTATGTTTCATTTTAATTTTATGTGTAGGTATGTTTCCTCAATAGAAGAGATTTGGACTGTCATTTTATTTTATTTTATTTTGTGCATGTTTTTTGTCTCTGTGTCCTCAGCACCTAGATCACTGCCTCTATATAGTAATTACTTAATAAATGCTCATTGAAGGAATGATGCTGAAGTAGATGGGTAGGTGAAAGTGTTCTTTTTGTTGTTTATTTTTAATTTTATGCACCCACTCATTTAGCAGTAAAGAAATTTTAAGTATTGGGGGGTGGGGAAGAGCCAAGATGGCAGAGTGAGAGCGAAGACTCACCTAAGCTGTTAGACAAAGTCCTTCAGATACCTCTAAAAACAGAATCTGACCAAATTATGGAAATGCAGGATCCAATAGGAGACAGACTGTGACAGAATCAAAGCCCAGGACAGACTGGAAGGACCACGGGAAGGATCTGTTCCAGGGGGGTGAGCCCGCAGCGTGTCCAAGGTGGAGTGGGAGGGCCTCTGGAAACCAGAGGCAGCAGCAGGCAGAACCTGCGGAGCCTCAGCCCAAGGTGGGAGACCAGCAGAGTGGAGCCAGTTACAACTGCCAAGCGCCAGACATCAGCACAGCAGCTCCTGAGACTTTCAGCCCACAGATTAAACATCTGTAAGTCACCTACTTGAACTTCCAGAGGCAGGATGGTGGAGTGATCAGTAAATACTCTTTCCTCCCCCCCTTGATGACCTTGAAAGAACCATAAAATGTTTCCCCAGAAAAATCCTGGATCAGCAGGAACACCAGAGGGGCAAATAGTCTCATAACGTCTGAGGCTAGAAAAATAGCTAAGAGGGATTCCTCCTACGGTGGCAGAGGCAAATCAGAAGGACAGAGGATCTAGGGCAGAGAAACTTCACATTAGGACCCAGGCAAGCCTCAGCACCAGGAGAGGAACCCCAGGAGAGCTGGAAACTGGCACTAGGATCTAGGTGTGCCTCAGCACTCCAGGGGAAATGGGAAGACAATAGGGCAGCTGGGATCACCATCCCCTGAGCTTGCCTTTGCCTCAGTTCAGCTGAGGAGATCTCCTGTGACCAGACCACCCCTTACCCACACTTAACAAGCTAACCCCAGGACTGATGGGGAAACACAAAACAAAAACCTGCTCCTAGCTTTTTCACACAAGTCAGCTCAACACCAAGTTCTGCAGCTTCTAACTGAAAGAATCAGAAGCCACAACACACAATCACCATCATGAACAAGAAAAAGCAAAAGAATGGCAAAAAAACCCATAGAATCCTACTGTAGGGACAAAGACCAAAACACAAATACCAAAGAGGTCAGTGGTGAGACTGTACCTCCATCTGAAACTTCAGAAGGGACTGCTTGCATGCACAAACAGCTCTCCTGGAACAGCTGAAGAAGGAAATAGAAGAAAAACTGGCCAATGATTTTAAAAGTATAAAAAAAAGAATTCACTGATGAGAACATCTCTTTGAAAAGGAAAATCGAACAAATGGAAAAGGAAGTACAAAAATTAACTGGAGAAAATAACTCCTTAAAAGGAACAATTGGACAGATGGAAAAGGAAGCACAAAACCTAACTGGGAAAATTGGACAAATGGAAAAGGAAGGACAAAAATTAATTGGAGAAAATAACTCCTTAAAAGGAAAAATTGGACAGATGGAAAAGGAAATGCAAAAGTTAGTTGAAGAAAACAATTTGATAAAGATTAGAATTGGGCAAGTAGAAACTAATGACTCTATGAGACAGCAAGAATCAGTCAAACAAAATGTAAAGAATGAAAAGATAGAAGAAAATGTAAACTATCTAATTGGAAAAATAACTGACCTAGAAAATAGATCCAGGAGAGAAAATTTAAGAATTATTGGCCTGCCAGAAAGCCACGATGAAAGAAAGAGTCTGGACAGCATCTTCCAGGAAATCATCAGGGAAAACTGCCCAGAAGTGCTAGATCCAGAGGGCAAAATGTCATGGAAAGAATCTACTATTTGCCTCCCAAAACGGATCCCAAACTAAAAACACCAAGAAATATTGTTGTCAAATTCCAGAACTATCAAGTGAAGGAGAAGATACTACAGGCAGCCAGAAAGAAACTATTCAAATATCAAGGAGCTACACTCAGGATCACACAGGACCTTGAAGCTTCTACATTAAAAGATCGAAGGAATTGGAATCCAGTATTCTGTAAGGCAAAGGAGTTGGGACTACAACCAATGATCAACTACCCAGCAAAGTTCAGCATAACATTTCGGGGAAGAAGATGGTCATTTAACAAAATAAGGGATTTCCAGATCTTCCTGACAAAAACACCAGAACTTAATAGAAAATTCGATCTTCAAATGCAGGTCTCAAGAGAGGCATAAAAAGGTAAACGGGGGGAAAAAAAGCCTGTTACTCAATTTGGGCTAACTGTTTACCTCTCCACAAGGGAAGATGATACCTGTTAATTTTGAAATTGTGCATCTATTATGAAATGTGAAAGGGATATGCATAGAGGTAACGGGTAAAAAGTAAGTGATGTCATGTTAAAAATATGATTTAAGTATGCAAAAGGATTGTAACAGGAAGTGTGAAAGGGAGGAAGGAGAAAATGATAAATTACATCACAGGAAGAAGTACAAAATTATAGTAGAGGGAAAGAGGGGAGGGAGATGAGCATTGTTTGAGAGGTACTCTCATCATCTGATTTGGTTCAAGGAGGGAACATTAAACTTAAGTATATAATCCTAACTAGCTCTATAGACAGTAGGAGGGGAAGGGGGATGAAAGGGGAGAGAAGCTAAAAGGGAGGGCAGAAGCAGTAAGGGTAAAGGGAAGTAAAAGGGAGGGGGGCTAAAAGAAAGAAGGGAAGGCCGCAGGAGGTGGTGGTGAAAAGTGAAAACTATTGAGGAGGGGAAGGGAGACAGGAGAGCTAAAAGCACAAATGGTGGGAAAGAGGATGGAGGGAAATACACAGATTGTAATCATAACTGTGAATGTGAATGGAATGAACTCTCCCATAAAACAAAGATGGATAGCAGAATGGATTAAAAGTCATAATCCAACAATATGTTGTTTACAAGAAACACATTTGAAACAGGGGGATACACACAGGATAAAGGTCAAAGGTTGGAGCAGAATATATTGTGTTTCAGTTGATGTAAGAAAAGCAGGAGTAGCAATCCTAATCTCAGACAAAACAAAAGCAGAAATAGATCTAATCAAAAGGGATAAGGATGGAAACTATATCCTGCTAAAAGTCACCATAGACAAAGAAGCAATATCATTACTAAACATGTATGCTCCAAGTGGTATAGCATCCAGATTCTTAGAGGAGAAGCTGGGGGAGTTGAAGGAAGAAATTGACAGCAAAGTATACCAGTGGAGGACCTCAACTTCCCCCTCTCTGAACTTGATAAATCTAACCCCAAAATAAACAAGAAAGAGGTTAAGGAGGTAAATAAAAGTCTGGATAAGGTCGATATGATAGATCTCTGGAGAAAATTGGATGGGAATAGAAAGGAATATACCTTTTTCTCAGCTGTACCTGGCACATTTACAAAAATTGACATGTACTAGGACATATAAACCTCAAAATCCAGTGCAGAAAGGCAGAGATAATCAGTGCATCCTTCTCAGATCATAATGCAATAAAAATTATATGTAATAAAAGGTCATGGAAAGATAGACAAAGAGTCATTTGGAAACTTAATCTAATCCTAAAGAAGGAGTGGGTTAAAGAAGAAATTATAGAAACAATCAACAACTTCATTCAAGAGAATGACAACAATGAGATGACCTACCAAATCTTATGGGATACTGCAAAAGCAGTATCTGAGGGGAAGTTTTATATCTTTGTATGCCTACATAAATAAAATAGAGAAAGAGGAGATCAATGACTCAGGCAGCTGAAAAAGCTAGAAAAAGAACAAACTGAAAATCCCCAAATTGAAAATCCCCAAGTAAATACCAAATTAGTAATACTGGAAACCAAAGGAGAGATTAATGAAATGGAAATTAAGAAAACTATTGAATTAATAAATAAAACCAATAGTTGGTTATATGAAAAAACTAATAAAATTTATAAACTTTTGGTCAATTTGATTTAAAAAAGAAAGAAGAAAATCAAATTACTAATATCAAAAATAAAGGGGTGAACTCACCTCCAAAGAGGAGGAAATTAAACAATAATCAGAAACTACTTTGCACAAATTTATGCCCACAGATTTGATAATCTAAATGAGATGGATGGGTATATTAAAAAGTACAAATTGCCCAGATTAACAGAATAGGAACCTGAATACTTAACCCCATCTCAGAAAAAGAAATTGAACAAGCCCTCAATGAACTCCCTTGGAAAAAAACACCAGGGTCAGATGGATTTACAAGTGAATTCTATCAAACATTTAAAGAACAGTTAATTCCAATACTATATAGACTATTTTTGAAAATTGGGGAAGAAGTTCTCCCAAATTCTTTCTGTGATACAAATATGGTTTTAATACCTAACTAAACCAGGAAGAGACAAAACAGAGAAAGAAAATTATAGACCAATTTCTCTAATTCCTTCCCCTTCTCTGTAGAGCAATTCTCTAATGAATATAGATGCAAACATTTTAAATAAGATTTTAGCAAAACGAATACAGCATCTTATCACCAGAATAATACATTATGATCAGGTAGGATTCATGCCAGGAATGCAGGGCTGGTTCAATATTAGGAAAACTATTAGCATTATAGATCATATCAACAACAAAACTAACAAAAATCACATGATTATCTCAATAGGTGCAGAAAAACTTTCGACAAAATACAACACCCATTTCTATTAAAACACTGGAGAACATAGGAATAAAGGGAACTTTCCATAAAATAATAAGCAGTATCTACCTAAAACCTTCAGCAAGCATTATATGCAATGGAGATAAGCTAGATGAATTTCCAATAAGATGAAACAAGGGTAACAAGGATGTCCATTATCACCACTATTATACAATATGGTACTAGAAATGTTAGCTGTAGCAATTAGACAAGATAAAGAAATTGAAGGAAAGAATAGGAAAAGAAGAAACTAAGTTATCACTCTTTGCAGATGATGTGATGATATACTTAGAGAATCCCAGAGACTCAAGTAAAAAGCTACTTGAAATAATAAACTACTTTGGCAAAGTTGCAGGTTACAAAATAAACCTGCACAAATCTTCTGCATTCCTGTATATTAGCAACACAGTCCAACAGCAAAGAATAGAAAGAGAAATCCCATTTAAAGCTAGGGTAGACACTATAAAATACTTGGGAGTTTACCTGCCAAAGCAAACCCAGGGACTATGATGAACACAATTACAAGATACTTTTTGCACAAATAAAGTCAGATCTAAGTAAGTGGAAAAACATCAGTTGCTCATGGGTAGGCCGAGCTAATATAATAAAAATGACAATTCTACCTAAATTAATTTACTTATTTAGTACCATACCAATTAAACAGATAATTATGTTCTAGAGCTTGAAAAAATAGTATCAAAATTCATCTGGAAGAACAAAAGGTTCAGACTATCAAAGGGATTAATGAAAAGAAATGCTTGGGAAGGTGGCCTAGCACTACCAGATCTCAAATTGTATTATAAAGCAGCAATTATCAAAACCACTTGGTATTGGCTAAGAAACAGAAGGGTAGACAAGTGGAATAGACTTGGCACTCAAGACACAGTAGGTGAGGAATATAGCAACCTCTTGTTTGATAAACCCAAGGACCCTAGATTCTTGAATAAGAACTCACTGTTCAACAAAAATTGCTGGGAAATCTGGATAACAGTGTGGTGGAAACTAGGCATAAACCCATACCTGACACCGTACACAAGAATAAAGTCCAAATAAGTACACGATCTAGGTATAAAGATTGATACCATGGACAAACTGGAGGAGCAATGAATAGTGTATTTATCAAATTTATTGAGATGGTAAGAATTTTTTTTTACTAAAGAAGAGATAGAAAGCATTATGAAATGCAAGATGGATAATTTTGATTACATTAAACTTAAAAAGTTTTTGCACAGCCAAACCAAAATTCGGAGGGATGTAGTAAATTGGGAAAGAATTTTTACAGCTACTCTCGGGGATAAAGGCCTCATTTCTAGAATATATAGAGAACTGAGTCAAATGTACACAATACAAGTCATTTTCCAATTGATAAATGGTCAAAGGATATGAACAGGCAATTTTCAGAGGAAGAAATTAAAGATATCTATAATCATATGAAAAAATGCTCTGAATCACTTTTGATTAGAGAGATGTAAATCAAAACAACTCTGAGGTACCACATACCACCAATTAGATTGGCAAACATGACAGAACAGGAAAATGATAAATGTAGGAGAGGATGTGGGAGGGTTGGAACACCAATTATTGTTGGTGGAGCTGTGAGCTCATCCAACCATACTGCAGAGCAGTTTGGAACTATGCCGAAAGGGCTACAAAAATGCGCATACCCTTTGACCCAGCAATATCGCTTCTAGGACTGTATCCTCAAGAGATCATAAAAATGGGAAAGGGTCCCACAGCTCTCTTTGTAGCTGCTAAAAACTGGAAATCAAAGGGATGCCCCAACTGGGGAATGGTCAATAAGTTATGATATATGAATGTAATGGAGTACTATTGCACCACAAGAGGACTTCAGAGAGGCCTGGAAGGACTTATATGATCTGATCTTTGTGCACATCAATGACCACAGTGTGAGAGAGTTTTTCTGGTAGACTTGGAACTTTGTAACAATGCATGAACTTAAAAAAAAAAATTCCAATGGTCTTCTAAGGCAAAATACCTTCTACGCTCAGAGAAAGAAATATGGAATTCATTCGCAGAATGTAGCAGATCATTTTTGTGTGTTTGTGTGTATTATGTTATGATTTGTTATTTGATTTCTTTGATTTATTTTAGTTTGTCTATGCAGCATGACTATAGTGAAAACTTATTCAATAGGAAAGTATGTGTAGATCCTATATAGAATTGTATGGCATCTTGGGGAGGGAGGGGGTGGTGGAGGGTATGTAAGGGGGGAAAAGTCTAAGTTTTATGATAGTGATTGTAGAACATTAAAAATAAAAAAATAATAAAAAATATTGAAAAAAAAAGAAATTTTAAGTATTACTATACAATAAGCAGTGTGCTCCTGGACACAGAGGGAGATAGAAAGCTTGAAAAGGCATATAATGCCTGATCTGTTAGCTGGGTGCTGCAGTGGATAGAGAGTGGGGCCTGGAGTCAGGAAGACTCATCTTCCTAAGTTCAAATCTGGCCTCAGATACTTAGTTGCTCTATGACTGTGGGCAAGTCACTTAACCCTTCTAGCCTTAGTTTCCTCATCTGTAAAATGAACTGGAGAAGGAAATGGCGTATTACTACAGTGTCTTTGCCAAGATTGAAAGCAGCTCAACAACAGCGGCAATAAGTTACTGATCCAGGGGTGTACTGAAGCCAGGTCTGGCTCCTGAGAGCCAATTGTTAAATTTTCAGTTTGAGCATTTGATAGCTCAGAAATGGGAAAGCACAGTAGATCAGGGTCTGATTTATTGTTATCTTGATTGTCTAGATTAGAAAGTGATGGAGAATTTGTTAACAATGTAGATTAAATTTGTGTTGTGTATACTTTTTTTAAAAATCCATTTGTTAAACATTTATCAACACATTGTTGCTGCTTTGATCTCGTGGATCTTAGTGGGGGGAAAGGCACCATCAAAGATATCTAAACAATTGTGTAGTAGATCTATTAGACAAGAACAAAACCATGTACTCGATGCAGAAAGGGTGTTAGCAACAGGCTGATGGTAGAAGGTGAGGGCAGCAAGAGTGCATTAGAAGGAAAGTCTTCATAGAGGAAAAAATAAATCAGCTAAAAATAAATAAAAATATGCCCAGCATGTTACAATAGAAAGAAACTGGATTTAGAATGAGAGACCCTGAGCTCACATCCTCATTGTGACCTTGGTTAAAACACTCATCCTCTATAGATTTCAGCTTTCTTTTCAGTATAATGAGGGGTTTGGAGTAGGTGATTTGTAATATCCCTTCCATCTCTAGAACAATGGCACTATGTGTAAAGCATTTTTGTAACTATAGAACACTATGTAAATGTCTGCTGTTAATATTATTGCTATAAAAGCATTAGTAGTTGCAAGTTAGACATGGCACCTTCCATGGTAATTCTCTACCATTCTATATCATTCTTGCTACTGTTGCTCAGTCATTTCAGTCATGTTCAGTTTCATTTTATAACCCCATTTGGGGTTTTCTTGGCAATGATACTTCAGTGGTTTGACATTTCCTTCTCTAGTTCATTTTACAAATGAGAAAACTGAGGTAAATAGGGTTAAGTGAGTTGTCCAGGGTCACAGAGCTTCTAAGTATTTGAGGCAAAATACCATGCTTAGGCTAGGTGACATATTTTTTAAAAATTTTATTTTTAAATTGAGAAATAAAACAAATATTTTTATACCATAGTAGAATAGGGGAAAAAAGATGGTTGTACATCCAAACTAGAGCAAAAAGATGGTTGTATAACTGCAAATTATCACATACAACTTTCTTTTTTTCCCTTTTTTCCCCATCCACTCTAGAGATAGCTTCCATTAGACATACACATACATATATATGCACATATATAATATGTATATATATATTTATATGCACACACATGTGCAAAATCATTCCATATGTACTTCTATTTATCAATTCTTTCCCTGGATACAGATAGAGCCCTCATTTGTAGGTCCTTTGTGGCTAATGTGGGTATTTATACTAGTTGAAATGACTTGGTCACTCAAAGTTGTTATTAAAATTGATGAAAAATATAAATACACTTTTCCGAAATGCAGTCTCGATTCGATCTGTTCAAAATATTTTTATTATCATACTTATGTTACAGTCCTGCCATGTACACTGTTATCAATTATTCATTCTCATCTATTTATCTCTTTCCAACGTGGAGAGATATAATTAAGAATCCTTTCATCTTAGGAAAATATTTGGAAGTGGTGGTGGTAATAAAGCAGTTTATCAAGCTGGACATTTAGGAAAGGGGGAAGGAAAATGGCCTCAACAATAGACTTCCAGTGTAGCCTTTTCCCACAAAGAGGATGTTCCCATGATCCATTATTGATCCACTGTGGGCATGGAGGTGAAACTAATACCTCAAAGAGGAGCACCATGGAGATGGGGCTCCATACAAAAGAGTGAGAATTAATGAAAAGGAGAAAGTCTCAGCTGGAAACACTATCCACCCTCTAAATGTTAGTGCCCTGGGACAAAACCCTAGTTACATTACTTAAGTTGTTGCTCTGCCTTCGTGTATTTGTAAAGTCTATCTCCTACCTTTGACTGCACTCCTTCCCCTTTTCTGCTTGTTGAAATTTTGCTTTTCTGTTGAGGTTCCAATCAGTTACCTGTTTTTACCATGAAGATTTTCCTCTTCCTCTAGTAGAAAATGTTTTCTGGTCTACTCCAATTCTCACCAGAATCTCATTTGTCCCAATCACCCTATACCTCATATTTTATTTATTTGTATATATATTGTGTCCCTCTCCAGCCTTGTAGTAGAATGTAAGCCCTCTGAGGACAAGAATTGTGTCGCTTCTGAAAAAAATTTCCACATTCCTACTATATAGCTTCATGCTTTGCACAAAGCAAGGGTTTAATAAAGGTATGTTGATTGATTTGCGGTGCAGGTTTAACACATTGAATGAGTGTTTTTCTCCCTCAGAAAGAAGCATGTAAAAGTGTATATGATCTCATTGTACTTGGATTAAAATTATCCTTTAAGCTATATATAATATACATACACACCTATAAAATGAAGAAATACAAGAGTTATTTGAATGAACTAGCAGGATATACTTTACATATGAGTATATTATACCTCCTGTATGTACAAACTGTATCTAGAGCATATTTCTCTCTTAGTTTCCCCTTTTCCTAAATAAGTAGAAATAGTTATTTTAAATAATGACCACAAAAAGAACCAGTGGGGAGTCTTAACTATGTGGTTCATCTCTGTTTACCCATGAGTATATCCAACTTTGGCATCACATACCTAAAACCTGCTTACCTCCTAGGTGGATTCCATAGTTTAGGGCATTGACAGTATAGATGGTCAATGAGAGGGTGAGGCTAGTGCTATGGCTTTAGTTCTGAAATATCCTGGATTTTACAAATTGAACTCATTATGCCATTTAAACTTGATTAACATGTGTATGTTAGGTACTCCTGAGTACAATCAGACATAATATAAGTTTTTGATTTTTAAAAAATAATTTATTTATAGTTTTCAACATATACATCCATAAGGTTTTGAGTTTAATTTTCTTTTCTCCTTCTCCCCAAGACAGCATGCAATCTGATATGAGCTTTACTTATCCATTTGTATTAAACATTTTCACATTAGTCATGATGTAAGGAAAAATTAGAACCTACTGGGAGGAACCAGGAGAAAGAAGAAACAAAACATAAAAAAAAGAAATGGAGAACAAATAGTATGTTTTCATCTGCATGTCCATAGTTCTTTCTCTAGATATGGAGGGCATTTTCCATCATGAGTCTTTTGGGATTGTCTTAGGTTCTTGCATTGCTGAGGATATCTGAGTCTGTCAACGTCAGTCATCACACAATGTAGCTGCTGCTGTGTAAGAGGCTTTTTTTTTTCTTTTTTGCTTATAATTTGTGTTGCTGTCATTACTAGTTATAGTATGGATTTGAGAGTTTGTTATTTATTTTCCCTAGCAATGCCGGGATAACCATTAGCATAATTTCAGATGAATTTCAGTGCTGGTTCTACATTGAAGGACATTGTTTTTCTGTCGGGGGTTGGGGGGAAGAACCGTTGGTTGTGGCATTGAAATTTATTAGGTTCTTGTGGCTTCACTGCCCCCCCAACCCCGCCCCTTGTCTCTTGACGTTTCAGCAAATAAAAAAGGCACAGCCCAAAGAAAACAAAACAGCCCCACCCCAAACTCAAACATTCCTAGTCTTAATTCTTGAAAACTAGTATCAATGATATTTAATAGCCAAAGTTTATACATTCCTGAAATGGTTATTGTGAAAATGTTTTTCATAGCAGCTCATAGCACTATAATACTGCATATATACAAAATACTTGACTCATTTGATCTTCGTGACAAGGTCAGTTGCAAGACTATTGTACCTATTTTACAAAAGAAGAAACAGGGGTTCATAAAAGTCAGGTGATATATAGAATCATAAGACTTGAAGTTCAAAAAAATAAATTAGACCAACCCTTTCATTTTACACACGAGAAAAGGAAAGCACAGAGAGATTGTGATTTGCGTAAGATTATACAGTAATTGGCAGTTTCTTTGACTCTAAACCCTGGGTTCCTTCTCCCACACTACATTGGAATTAGCTACTCCAGTGGATGCCAAAATTTTCAAGCATGACTGCTCCTTTAATTTCCAAAATATCTTAGAGCCCCAGAATAAAGGATAATGGTACAAGTGTTATATGTTGAATAAATCAATAACTGATGACAAAAGTGACTATTTAATCACATTATCTAACTACATTAAAAACAATAACTAGTACTGATATCTGAGCCTCACAAAAACCCTATGAGGTAGGTGCTATTAGCTCCATTTTATAGGACAGGAAACTGAGATTGAGAGTGCTTAAATAACTATGCCAGAGCCACATAGCCAGTAAGAGATCCTGAAGCACGATAGGCACTCAGGTCTTCTCTATTCCAAGTCGAGTATTCTTTTCATTATGCCACCTAGCTGTTGTATGTACAAGGAATCATATGCCTACAGAAGGCATATTTGTTAAATTGTGTGATACTGTATATTTTTTTTTTATTTTTGAGACAGCTGATTGGCTCACTAGAAAAAACACTGAACCTAGAGTGATGAAGACTTAAGTTCAAATCCAACCTTAGAAATTTACTGGTCTTGTGACCATGGGCAAGTCACATAACTTCTGTCTACCTCAGTTTTGTCATTTGTAAAACAGGGATAGTAAGAGTAGCACCTCCCTTCCAAAGTGGTTGTAAGGATAAAATGAAATATTTGGAAAGTGCTTTTCAAATCTTAAAGCTCTATAAAAATGCTAGCTATTAATGGGAATAATGAATCACTTCAAAGTGTGACATTCCATGAATTCACACTACTCATTTCCATTGGACTGAAACAAAACACCGTAGTTTATAGAATTGCAGCTTCCAATAGCAGAAATTTGATTACATGTGACTATGTCAGGGGAGTCATTATTTATCCTAATTAGGACCTAGCATTGTTATTAATGCTAAAGAAAGATAAAAATGGCAGTCAAGGTAGGATTCAGAAACCACTTCCAAAAAGCTTTGCCATTTCTTAGGCATCTTTGACCACAGGAGGGAACTAGACTTTTTTTTTTTTTAAAGAGTTTTAATTTTGTCTAATTAGTATTTCTTTTAGCCCATTTATTTATAATCTGTCTTGACTTTCCATGGTTGGCTTTTACACTACGCATATTCCTTTTAGGCCAGTCATTTATAAGTGAATTTCACCCACGGGCGCCACTGACAAGAAGAGAAGAAAGATTGTTCCTTTGGAAGGGTAATCTGTAGGCATTTCTTTACACTTTCTTGATATAAACAGTGCATAAGTAGTGGGTAATTTGTTGGTAGGGTATACTCATGTGGGAAGTAAAGAGCCTAAGGAGAGTTAATAAAAAGAGACTTAACTGAAAATCTGAATCTGAACATAGCAAGATGTATGGAGTATGGAAACTGCCCAAGAGGAGGAAGCTCCAGCATATTTTGTAACCTGTCCAATTCCTAGGGAAATGAGAGAAAATGCACATTCGCTCTTTTCCCTAAAGTTTTTAGTTTTCTCAGAGAGTCCCCTTTATACCTGCTATAGGAGTAAATCACCAAAGAGCAGGCAACAGCTTCCTTCTGTTGTTAGCTTTGAGAGGGAAGGGATTACCAAAGTGTTATCAAGGTTGCTGTCCTGGGTGCTTTACATCTTTGTAGCCTTCAGCACAACATCCTTGCTTGAGAATCAGGGCAAAGTCAATCTTTTGGACAAGTTTATACAAAATGCATCCTATGTAGTTGGCACTTCATGTGGGGAGTACTAAAAAAAAACCTAACCTGGATTTTTCTACGTTTCCTTTTTAGATAAAGCTGTGGATGAAAGGATTTGTAAGTACTAGCCTAGCCATCAACAAACTGCAAAAATTCCAGATAGAGATAGCAAGGGTCTTCAAGATAATTTCATAGGATGATTGATTGAAGTAAGAGGGTTTTTTTTTTAAGCTGGAGAGCATAATACTTAAAGGGAACATATTTAAGATTTTCAGCAATTTGAAGATAGTTGTAGAAAATCAACCCAAAATATTTATACTGTTTATTTCCCTTTTTACAGAAAGAAAAAAATCTAAATGTATGGAGTAAAATATTTAAAGAAATCTCTCATGTGGAGGAGGCTTGTTCTGTTTGGTCACATTAAATGGGACAAGAGAATGGGAATTATAGAGAGGCAGATTTTGATTTACTATAAGTAAAAACTTTCTAACAATTAGAACCAAGAAATAAAAATAGAATGGACATATTTATGAGATTGTGAGTCTCCCTTCACTAAAGATCTATAGTGGGAATTCTTTATCAGCTTTGAGTTGGCCTAGTTAAACTCTGAGATTGTGACTTTGTGAAAATAATCACTGAAATTTCAATTAAATTCCATAAACAGTTATTCAGTACTACTCTTTATGAGGCAACATGCTTGATTCTGGGGGTAGAAAGAAAAAAAAGAACTTGAAAAATAAGCCTTGTCTTTGATAAGCTTACTTTCTTTTGGAGGATACAACATATAGATAGATAAATATGATATCATTGGAGTATGAGGGGAGTCTTAGCAACTAGGTAGATGAAAAAAAGATCATTTGTAGGAAATGGCACATACGCTGAGCTTGAAGAAAGAGAGGAGAGAGTTCATTGAAAGCAAGCAGGACAGGCTGTGGAGAGGTGCGCACTCGAGATGTAAAGTTCAGTTTTGGAAAGAGCAAGGAAAGGATATGGCCCTAAGGTCAAATCAGAGAAGGTACAATGAGAATGAGAAAAGGGGACAAGGAGAAATATAATACATCTTTTTAAAGGGTCACTGGAGTCCTGGGTATGAGTCCCAGCTCCCCCATTGCACTGTGTGACACCGGATAAGTCATCTTTAAGTTTTGGGACCTCAGTTTCCTTAACCTTCAATTTGATTAGATGATCTCTAAAAACCCTTACTAAATTTATTTGACAAGGCATTTTCCAGTTCTAGCCTATTTTCATTGTTTCATTTCTCTCTTTTTTTGTGGAGGGATATGTGTGGAGGTAGGTGGATGGGAAGGTTAAGTGAAAGAATATTTTTGTAAAAGAAATATAACTATTTTAGGTAAATGTAGAACTTCTAAAATATATATGAATATATATATATGTGTAAAATAACGAGTAGGTTGATAAGTCTGAGCTAAGCTAATTAAACTTTATAGAATGAATAGCATTTTTACTATTAATAATAATGATTTAAATATAAATACAATGAATATAAGTATTCTATTTTAACATATATTATATATAATTAAATATAAATACAGTGAATAAGTATACTGATTTTTAAAAAAATAGATTTTTTCATACAAGAAAGTGTAGGTGAAATAGACTTGTTTTATAACTTGCAATCTTCATATTTAGTGATTTTGATTATGTTTTCCTTATATGGTGTTGATGGAAAGAAATTTTCTAGCTTATTGACAGCAAATTTGGTTTTGTTTCTTCCTTGCAGACTCAAGATCTAGGGGAAAGATTTTTTTTAGAGTGGGATTAAAGATATTAAATAGTAAGCGATTTAAGATACTTGATTGGTGGGGGAGGGGGGTTAAATGTCTGGATTTATTGTTCTTAAGACCAATGTGGCATTTTTGCCTTCTGATACTATGGGAAGTTTTCTTGACATTTTTAGGAGCTGATAACCCTGGGGCAAGTCACTTAACCCCTCATTGCCTTACATAGCTCTCTTAAACTATGAATTACATAGAAGATGCTGCCTGCATCTATAGAGGAAGTCACTTAATTGGAGTGATCCCTTATATTGATGAAATCACAGGTCCAGAAAAAAATAAAACAAAAATAATATTCTAATTTTAACTCTCTGGAAGTATAAAATAGAATTTCATAGTAAGAAATGAATAAAAATGACTAAGACATAGAGAAATGTGTTCTTCTCTAAGTTTTAGGGAGTTGAGATGGGGATCTATCAATCAGTGAATATTAATATCAATTCCATTGCTTTTATCTCTGCATGTTAGTGCTTTAGATCAATATTACCTATTTCTCACCTAGCCTGATACCTTTTTTTTTTTTTTATTTGCCTCATTAAAGGGACCATTCAATGAATGGGTATTGTCTCACCCTAAGTGAGTACCTGCAAAGACCTTGGCCTAAAGGGCCTAAGGTCTCCCAGTGCATCCTGGGTCATCTCCAGTCACCCTGATGAATATCTGGTCACTGGATTCAGATGGCTCTGGAGAAGTGAGGCTGGTGACCTGCACAGCCCTCCCTCACTCAAAACAAAGTCAAGTGTAAGTCATGTCATCATTACTCTGATGGCATGGTCTTCTTTGGCAACAAAGGATGAACAAACCTATTACAAAATCAAAGTTCCTTAATATTACATATAATACAAGTTAAATGTTTGCATAAGATTCCATTTTGTTCCTGGTGTCCTGTACATTGTTTTCCTTCACATCCTTTCTCCACTTCCTCACGATAGCATGTCAGTGAATGCTTTGTTTGTGGAGGTCAGGCCCTCTGAGCACAACTTCTAGTAACTTTTTTCTAAATTTGAAAATTTTAAATTATGCATCATTGCATTGGGTCCACGTGTATCTAATCTCCTGACTAGTCTAGCTGAATTTAAAGAGCTTCATCTTCTGGCCAGCAGGAAATTAATTTTTTCATTACAGAAATTAGGTTTTGATAAGAGGAGTACTCATACAGATGAAAATTCTGGAGCCTTGAAGTTTTGACATCCAGCCAGATACCAATTAATGTTATTAAAGAACTCACCTGAAACATTTCCATGTATTAGAATTTGCATTATTTGAAGTTATAATTATGTGAAATATGCAAATTGTTTCCAACCCAGTGGAAATATGCAGTGCAAATTTGAGTAATATGATCATTTCAGGGGATTTATTATTTGCACTACTTAGGGCCAAATTTATACGAATAGGATTTTTACAGTTGAGTAAAATGTCCTAAGAGCACACACATAATACTTTGGAAATACTTATAAATGAGCCTATTTGGGTGAATGGAATTTTTTTGATAGAAATAGTATGCATTCTGATAATTTTATTTTAAAACTTTAAAAGAGACATGTTTAAGTTCTGCCATCTGAACGTATGAAAACGAGTCCCACTAATTCTGAAACAAATAGTTCTGTTGGGCACATACATCATGAATGCAAAAAGACCATGTTGAAACTCTTTTGACTGTGCATCTATTGTATCTAATTTTGTGGAAAACCCAAGGAATAGTTCTTACCTCTCTGTAAATATTTTACAAGAAAAGTTCTAACAAGAGAAACCACAGAGTCAGTTGCCTGCTTTAAGTTTCTAAAAAATTATTCTACCCTCCCCGTGTGAGTTTCCAAACTGAAAGACTGTAGTGCTTGTAAGTTTAATGAGGATGCCTACAATTTAGCATTTTAGATTAAGCCTGCCTTTTACTAAATCAAAACTTCTCAAACTTCATAAAATCTTATCAAAACTACTCAATCTTAAGTGTAGTAGAGGGCTCAGTGTTTGCATGAGAGAAGGCTTTGTCCTCTATCTTCCTTACTTAAGAAAGAAAGGGAACTCTGAATTTCTCATTTCCTTTACAAATCTGTGTATATGGGTTCATTGAGAATGTCACTCAGAAGTTAATTTTAATTCTCAGTCTCATATATAATCGTGAATTACCCAGGTTCCCCTGGCAATATTACATTGATACATTAAGATAACTTTGCTGCATCACTGTAGATAGATGAGCCACTGCTGCTTGCTTCTTCACTTACCTCTGTGTGTATATAAACTCATTCACTCTGTATCTCTGCTCTTTTGCTTATACTATCACCCATGGAAACTATATACATATTACATACCCATGTGTATATCTTATATATTATTTATACCTACATGAACATGTATATTACATATGCATACATAGTTGTATATAATGTACACATGTGTATATGTGGGCAGGTGTTTGTATATACACATGCACACCAAATGAATGGATATGTATTTACATTCATATATACATGTATAAAAGTGTTCACAATGCATATATAAATATATACCTATGAGTTCATATGCATATGTAGATATTAATATCTATGTGTATATACATATAGAATGAATGGATAGACATATGCATCATATATACATGGATATATTGTATGCATATATATTCATATATGTGTATGCATATATATACACACATATAGAATGAATGAGTGCATATACATTCACATACACAATGTATATACATATGCACAATATACATTCATGTGTATGTATATGCAGGCATGTTGTATATGTGTATAAATATGTGCGTATGTGTACATGTGTAAAGAGTACTATGCTAGGCGTTATTACATGTTAATGTTAAATACATTTAATATTTTACTGTTCCAGTTTCAAAGAGGATCATTTGTTGAAATTGAGATAAATTTGTTGCTGTCAGAAATATCTGGGATCTCTTTCACATTTTTATATTGATAATGACTTTTGCTTTAGGTGAATTAATATGAATATTTAATACTCTTCCTTTCATTTACTGCTTTTGCCTTTCAAAAATTTATGCAGAATATCAATCTACACCAAATTCTTTTTTGTGCTTTTGCCTATTACTTCCTTGAATATTTTCTCTTTTGGTCAAGTTAACTTGTTAAATTCCCGTTCCTTTTTTTTTTTTTTTAACATTTCTGCTGATTTGTCTATAGACCTTTTCCCATAATCTATTTCTCATGGAATAATTTACAACTTTTGATGTAAATGAATTTTCTGTATCACTTGTAGAATACTAGCTTACATTTCAAGTTTGTAAATATAAACAATCTTATTATGTTGGGGACCCAATTCATTGGTGTGCATAAATGTTGCCTTGTACATGTTTAAATTTCCTGGATTTTTTTTTTCTTTCTTGCCTGAATTAAAGTCAATTAAATTAAAAGTCATTGAGAGGTTTTTCCCTCTATATGTATTCTCCCTCCTCTGTCTCTCTGTCTCTGTGTGTGTGTCTCTCTCTTTCTCTTTATGTGTGTATATGTATATATACACACATATATATACATACACATATATATGTGCACACATATACATACATGCACACATATTCAACGATTTGCATCCTATGGGTTTAATATTCAGTTCAATTGACTTCACTTCATCAAACATTTATCGAGTGCCTGCTGTGTGCATTATGTTAAGTACTAAGGATACAAAGGGAAAAACTAAAAAGAAAAATCCTTGAATGATGTAATTGTGTATATGTGTGTGTATGTATATATATATATATGTATATACATATATACACAGAGAGATATAGATAATATCTATAACAGTACACACATATGCATGGAAATACAAAGTAATTTCAAGGAAACAGCACTAACATCTGGGGGGATAAGAAAGACCCTGTGTAGGAAGCTGTCTTGTCTGCATGTGTATACACTGACACCCTGATCATTTTTCAGCCTCAGTTTCATCATTAGTAAAATGTAGGTTACGTACGCACACATAGAGTATCCCAAAAGTCTTAGTTTTAAGATTTTACACACACACATGTACTGGTATATGTGTATACACACAAATATATTTGAATATATGTGTATGTCTTCAACATGTGTATGTGGATATATATGCATATATTATGTATAAATGTGCACATGTATGAATAGATGTGTATATGTATATACGTATGTTTATATGTGTGTGTATGTATGTATACACACATATGTACAATGTTGTCTGTCTCTCTAGCTGAGATTCACTGCAGTGGACAATGTATTCAGCCCAAAGTTGAACAGGAAAAAGTGAAAATCCTGGGTTTGCTTTAGAAAATTATCTCAGTGCAGCAGTTGCCATCTTCTCTGTAGTATATCCTCCAGTGTTTCCCTCACCAAAGAGTCTGCAGTAATTTTCATGATATACTATCCTTAGATGTTCCTGAAATTAATGATTCTTTTTTGAGGATCTACACTTTTCATAGTTGTGTGAACCTGGTGATTTATTTGATCAAAAACTATTCCAAGTTCCTCAAGGATTATGACTGCTTTGACTATTTCAAGTATCTCTCCCTATCTTACCATCTCAAAAAATTAGGAAAAAAGTAAAAATTCAACTATATATATATATATATAGTTGTAGGTGTATATATAGTTGTATGTATATACACATAAACACATGTGTAATATGTGTGCATGTGCGTATGCATGTGTGTATGCATACAAACATACACACAACCTTCTTACTCCCTAAGGACAATCATTTGAGGGGTGTGCAATTTGACATGGCTAGGGGATGTGGAGGAGAGATTGATAGGCTTGGAGTGAGGAACACCTGTGTTTATATCTTGCCTCAGATATGTGCTAGCTGTGTCACCTAGTCTAAGTCACTTAACATTGTATAACCTCAATTCCATCATCTTTAAAGTAGAGGTAATGAGAGCACTACAGTTGGTTATGGGGATTAAATATAGTATTACATTGTAAACATTCAAGTGCTATGTAAGTTAGCAAGCATTATTACATTTTCTTGATCACATTTTTGGAGGGCTAACAAAATCCATGTTAGACCAAATCCAAAATCCAAAGAATTGGATATCTTCTACTTCTCTTACAGGTGTCTTGAGAACTGATCTGACCTGAATGACCTCAAAATTCTGTTGATTTCAATGTAATTCTCTTTTCTGCACACTCAGAGCCTATAGCTACTGCTGCAACTCTTCCCATGTAGCTGCCATTCTCATCTTAGTTTCGGTGCTATTTCTCTTCCTTCAGGCAGCACTTTTGGAACCTATAGATGATAGGGATTTCAAATGAACTTTCAGAATGCAAACATGTGGAATAATCTAGTATTTTCTCTTGACTTGTCTTGACTCATGAAATTTTAGAGCAGGTAGTCTAGGGAACAGATTTTTTTTTTAAATCAAATTTTCTCAGATGAGTCATCTGAACTTATATTGTACTAGGTAAGTTGACTATCTTCCCTTTCCCCTTTCCCTCACAAAAATCAAACAATCTTAAGTTATGATTTCTCAGTCCTACTCAAAGGACAACAATTGTCTTCAGGAGATCGTATGAGCAAGAATACATGTAACTTGATCATGGAACTTCTTTGATCACTTCCCTCAATCCTTTTTTCCTCCTTTTGTCTAAGTTTGAATTTATTTTGACCTTTGGTTTTACAAGTTCACTCATCAATTTAGAGAACAATTCTCACTTTTTTAGTGTCTTGCAGGCACTTATTTCATGTCTTTTGAAATATAATAAAATTCTTTTTTTCTTACTTGAGTGATGTTTGGTGCTTGCCATAACCAGTATCTTGTGACTCTCATCTTTAAAAAAATGCCTGATTTATAGGCTAAAGATTGTTAGCTTTTGACAGCTTTCTGTTCTTACCCTTGAAATATGTTTTCCAATTTATCTTTCATCTCTTGTGTCCATCTTTGCATTGATATAACTAAGCATTAAGGTATATGCTAATTAAATTTGGAGTATCATCAATTTCTTTATGAAATTTCTCTACCTCCTGATCTTCTTCCATAGTTGTCATTAAGCAATCTCCAGCTGTCTTCATGGGGGTGATTTTTGCAAATATGAGTGATCAAAAGTAGAGCAAATAACAAATTATTTTAGTGAGGTAATGGATTATAAGATAAAGCCACTGAATTTATCCATGTTCTCATATTCTGACAACAAAGATGAAGAACTAAGACAGGGGACATTTTAATGTCAATGATGATGTTGCATGCTTGTTTAACCAAGATATACCTGGTACCTTATAAAAATACAATACAAAAATTGATAGGTATGATAGAAATTAAAACAATTACAGTAAGGTCTGGACTAATGACTACAGTATAGTGTTGATATTTCCCAACATAATCAATATATTAAATGAAATACCATTAGATTAGAAAATTCATTGATAAACAATTTGACGTAATTTATTTGGTAAAATAGGCAAGAGCATTAAAAGATACATTAGAGAGGGGGATGTTGTTAGGCAAGAGGCTTGTATTACTAGAATTTAAAAATATCATAAGCCCAGAATTATAATAAACTATGTGATTGCAGTCAAAAACAGAAATAGAGCAGCTTAAAAGAATACATTTATAGGAATAGAATCAAATGTATACCTAATGTGAGTATAAAGATAATCTAAGGACATTAAACAATGAGGAAAAGAATAATTTGATAAATGCTTTAGTGAAATTTTTTTTTACTATACCAACAAATGAATAATTATAATAACTAGCAATTATGTAGAGTCTCTCATTTACCAGACACTGTGTTATGTGCTTTCAAATAGTACCTCCTTGAATCATTCCCCAATTGATAAATGATCAAAGGATATGATTAGGTAGTTTTCAGATGAAGAAATTAAAGCTATGTTTAGTCATATAAAAAATTTTCTAAATAAATATTGATTAGAGAAATGCACATTAAAACAGCTCTGAGATACCACCTGACACTTATCAGATTGGCTAATATGACACAAAACAAAATGATAAATATTGGAGAAGATATGGGAAAATTGGAACACTAATGCATTGTTGGTGGAATTGTGAACTGATCCAAACATTCTGGAGAGCAATTTGGAACTATGCCCAGAGGGGTATAAAACTGGGCATACATACCCTTTGATCCAGCAATACCACTGCTGAGTCTGTACCCCAAAGAGATCATAAGAAAAGGGGAAAGGACTCACATGTACAAAAATTTTCATAGCTTTTTTTTGTGGTAACCAAGAATGTGAAATTGAAGGGATGCCCATCAACTGGAGAATGGCTGGACAAGTTGTGGTATATGAATGTAAGGGGATGCTGTTGATCCAAAAAAAAATGATGAACGGGCAGATTTCAGAAAAACCTGTTAAGACTTATATGAACTGATGTGAAGTGAGCAGAACCAGAAGAACATCGTACACAATAACAGCAGCATTGTGCAATGACTAACTTTGATAGACTTAGCTCTTCTTAGCTATACAGTGATCCAAGACAATTTCAAAAGACTCATGATGGAAAATGTCCATATCAAGAGAAAGAACTATGAAGTTGGAATGCAGATCAAAGCATACTATTTTCATCTTTTTTTGGTTTGTTTTTTATTTCTCATGGTTTTTCCCTTTTATTTTGCTTCTTTTTTCACAACATGAATAAAGTGGAAATACGATTAACATGATTATACCTCTGTAACATATGTCAAATTGCTTCTGTCTTGGGGAGGGGAAGAAGGGAGGGAGAAAATTTGAAACTCAGTCTTTAAAATGAATGTTAAAAACTATATTTACATGTAATTGGAAAAACTAAAATACTATTAAGTGCAAAAAAAATTAAGCACCCCCCCCAAAACCCAAAATCTCATTTGATTCTCATGATAGCCCTGTGAAGTGGGTGCTATTATTTTTCCCATTTTACAGTTGAGGAAACTGAAGTAGAGGTTAAGTGACTTACTCAGGATCATACAGGTAGCAGATATCTCAGGTGGGATTTCAACACAAGTCTTCCTTATTCTAGGTCCAGTGCTTTATCCACTTCACCACCTAGCTACCAAATTAGATGTTTTTCACCCTATAGAGTACAATAACATTCAATTAGATCAGTGAGTTTAATATTAAAAAGTATAATAAAAGCATCAGAAGAAATGTAATAATATGTTCACAAATATGGATGATTGATGAAATTTAATTACAGAGCAAATGAAAGAAATTACCAAGTATAAAGAAATTGCTTTCCCCTTCTAGAATTTTTTTAATATTAAAAGAATTCACAACATAACATAGATAATAATGAGAAAGGTGGTTCATTGGAAAAAATTTTAATAAATACTATTACATTTTAAAATTGGAATTCAAAATTAAATAACTTACTAAAGTTCAATAATACCCTTTTAGACCTTTAATGAATTAATGGCAATCAAACATGCATATACCATTATCAAAGGAAATATATGTATTATCACTTACCCTTTGAGAAGATGGTCAACATAGAATAAAAAAATGAAAATAAAATAGTTTTGGACATCAATACATACCTTTGAAAAGTTGGCAAAAACAAAGTGATAGAACTCGGTGTTTATTGGGACTATTAGGGAGGTGTTACAGGTTTAATGTTCATATCGTAAATTTGTTCCATCTTTTGGACAATCAACTGAGCCAAACCTAAGAAGAGATAATGGAACAAGTCAACACCCTTTGACCTGACAACTCATTACTGAAAACACCCTAAGAATTTAGAAATACTGTATATAGATATGTTGCAAATTGAGGTAAACAGCCCCAGGTAAACTTGTACATGTGACTTTATTTTAAAATGAGTACAGGTTAATGGAAGGGAATGGATAAACTATAAAAGTAGCAGATGTGGCTGTTACTGTTAATTTATACACACACAGAGTTTTGAATGTTATTACATATTGAGTTGTTTGCTGCAATGCTTCAGAATTCAAAACAAAATGACATTTTTCCTTTTCTGTTTTGTTTGTTTGGATGGTTTAGTTGAAACATTAGGAAAAATGCTTTGGATCATCTCTTGAGTCTGTGCCCACGCTTAAAGGTCTTTATGCTGAGTAGTTTGGCTGTCATAGAATAACCTTTTCTCTTTCAGCATATGCCTCTCACTGTTTCACAAATTGTTTGGCTGAGAACTGTCTTGATGAGTGGGTGTTCTGTGTGAAAGCCAGGACTTTAGGCTAATTTCCATCCAGGTTTTGAACCAAGAATCAAGCTACTCATATGTGTATCCCACTGTCTTCCCTTCCCCCTCCACCTCCCCCATTATTGTAGCTTGTGCATTTTAATGACTTTTTTAAGTTAGAGAAAGAAATAATGGACATAAATGTTGCTTTTTTGTAACTCAAATATGGAATCTTACTCTCTGAGGAAATGCTTCTTCAGTGGGCAAGCTGTACATGTAGGAAGTGTACTAAGCTGTCTTATTTTTTTTGCTCTCAGGAGTATGCAGCTGGATATGATTTGTCCCCCTACCTCCTTCTTTCTTCCTTCCTTTCTTTCATTTGTTCTTTTTAGAAAAGCAAAGACTAATGTTGGGCAAGAGTGTAAAGTAATATGGGTGCAAATAAGTCAAATCTACACAGTGTTCATCTTTATTTCAGATGAATACAAATTAATTGGTAGGCAACCAGTGTTCCTCCTAATTAGTTTACGAACTCAGCATGGTGGGCTTTTAAATGATTGTTTCTGTAGCCATTCATATCTTGTGTTGTTCCATTTTGGAAGAGATATTTCCAGAAGGAATGTCATTGAAAACATTATGTGAAAGTTCTATAACAGTCTTATGTTGATCCATAATTTCTAGACAATTCTCTAGATCATTTTCAGCATAAGCTCCTCAACAGTGGGGACAGTGTATGATGCCCTTTCATGATTCATACTTGATTTAGCAAAGTACGTTGCACACAATAGGAGCTTAATGAAGACAAGTTGAATGGATGACTGAGCAGACTAAAAAGTAGTAGAATTAATAGTTTCTAATCTTTCATGAAAGCCTTCTGGCTATACCAGTTTCTTTTCAGTTATTTTTTTGTGGCTGCATCACACTCAAAGCTTTCAAAGGATTCTTCTCTCCCCACTTCCTTTTTTAAAAAGTATATTGCTTTTGAAAATTTCATAGTGATTAGGAAGGCAAATGCATTCTGGAAGGCTTTAGTCTCCTCTAGTCCAAAAGTTGGATAAGAATATCAAGGAGGATCATTGCTTAATCCCTGTGGTATCATGCAGGTATTCAAAGACTGATTCCCCAGAAACTATTTGCACTAGATTTTGGGAGTTGGTTCTGAATAAATATAGCAGCAAGAAAAAAAATTGCAGAAGATATGAAATAGTATTAGAAATGGTTGAGTAGCTCAGTACCTTGGGGAAAAGCAATTTCAAAGCTCCAAGAACTTCCCTGCAGCTGGAAAAGCAAGTCCATGTAAAACTTATTTCACGGTGAAGGCTGGCTCTGCACTAATTCATTCTTCATCCCAGAAGGACATATCCCTGTTGCTATCTACTGGGATTCGCATGCATGAAGTTCTGTACATTGAGATGAGAATATATATTTTACCTTGCCCTGATAGTTTCTAGTCACAGTGTACAGAGGAATGCATCAAACATGAGGATTGAAGCTTTTGTCTTAATACGAAGGATCTAATCTTCTTTGCTCTATCAGTCATTTTTACATGCAGATATGTGGCAGACATTCCAGCGAATAACAGTAATGTATAAAAACTCACTTGTACCCAATATAGAATCTCCAATTTTAGAAAACTGCCATAACCAGATTTACTAAATTTGGACTTCGATTGACCTTATTTCAAAATGAGTAACAAAGTTCTCTAAATCGATAATAGCTTCAGTCATTCAATAAACCTTTAATAAGCACTTCCTGTGTGCTATACTTAGCAGTGGGGCTACAAAGAAAGGTAAAAGATACAGTCCTTGCTCTCAGAGAGGTCACAGTCTAAAAGGGGAGAGAATACCCTAATAAATATGTACAATCAAGCTATTTAGAAATTGAAATTATAATATCCCTGAAAACTGAAAGCTAAAGTATTATTTTATTAACCCACGTCTCCATCTCTATATACTTAAAATTATATGTAATAAAACAGGGACCTAAATTTACAAAATACATATCTAGGATAAAGGCCATCTGTAGTTCTTCCATTGTATCTCCTGCTCTATAACTAATTGTTTAACTCATAGCTGCTATTCTTGATACATTTTAGAGTATTACAAACATATTTGTTAAGTCTGACAAAGTGATATAATATTATAGGATGTAAGTATTAAAGTAACCCCAGAAGTCTTCTAGTCCAGTATCCCTTTAAATAGATTAGGAAACATAGATCTGAAATGGTGGGATGATTGGCTCAAATTCACAGAGCTAATTTGTGCCAGAGCCAATGCCTAATACTTCCTCCCTCCTTCCCACCCCAATCTGACACTTTCTCCCCTATATTCTGCTGAAGTGAAATCCTACCTAGAAAGGGATATTCAAATCATTATGTGTTTCATTTGAAATTGTTCCTTCTCTTTCTTTCCTATAACTAATTGTTGTCTGTTTTATCGAACGTTTAGATATGCAATGAAAGCCAGTAATAGTAAAAATCATCAGTTATATAAGTAAAATCATAAATCTGGGAACCAATTATCACCAAGTTGTGTCAATTTACTAATCTGATGATTACAGGTGGAGTTTATCTGTAATATGAGCTAAATAATGTGTTTTGAAAATTATAAAGGAATATAGGATATTAAAATATTGCCAATATGAATAATTATTAGGACAGTCATTATTATGCTAGTTTTTGATCAACTTTCAAGTGATACTTTGGCTTTTTCTGTTTTGTTGTGTCCAAACCTATGATTTTATCAGAAATACCTGGCAGAGAAACTTACTTCACTAGTTCAGTGTAAAAACTTTGCTCTAACTTGTAATATTGAAGCAATGATTTCTAACTCTTTTTTCCTTCCCGCACAATATGGGAAGTATGCTCTGAATAACTCTCCCAGAACCAGATCTTTTCTATTTTCCTTCTTCTGGTTCTAGGGGTTATTCTCAGAGGTTTAGTGTATGCACTCTCTACTGCCTTCAGATCAAGGCCCTGTTAGCTGGTTTCTGTCACTATTAGGTGCCAGTTCGTATAGCATTAGTTTCATTTTTTTATTTTAAAAAATTGTACTGATGCCTTTTTAAAAATATCATCAAAATTTCCCCTCATGGGCCTCTTGTTTCCCCTCCCAGAGAGTCATCCCACATTACAGATACTATTAAGAATATAAAAAGAAGAGAAATAAGTCAGCAAAACTGATTACTATACCACAAAAATCTGAAATGTACCATTCCAGTGGGCTTTCCTCCTCTATAGGACGGAGGATATCTTTTCTTTGGAGCCATAGGGATAGAGAAAATTTCCCAAATAAAATTTGGATTTCTCTTTCCTGATTATCTTTCTGAAAAGGATTAAAGCCTTAATTAAGAATTAAGGGGAGAACCCTATTATATGCAGCCACCTTTGGGGCTTAAAAACAGCTGTATTCACATCTGAGCTGAAGGGTAAAGGCACTTGAATTCTTTAGTCTACAGAAGATATGAAGTATGGTATTATAGTCTCTGGCAGACCAGGGAAAATCATTTAATAAGTGCTTTCCTCTGTGGTAGGCAGTATCTTAAATGCTGGGGATAGATACAAAAGCAAAATGAGTAACAATCTCTACCCTAAAGGAGCATTCATTTTAGTGAAGGAAGACAACACAGAGAAGAGAAAGGACAGAACCACATTGAAGATTGGTGAGTCAGAAGCATGAAGCATGACGAGCTTGAGTCCATTTCCCAAATGGAGGATCCTGGAAGAAATCACACTGGGCATGAGGGTCTGCATAGTGGAGGGATATCAGATTGTTGGAAGACTCCAGATGCTGAAGGAATTCCCAAGATGAGAAAGCTCCTGACTCGTGGGTCCAGAGAACCAGAGTAAAATTTGAGGAAGTTACGAAGCATGACTGGTCTATTCCCAGAATTGAGACCCTGGAAGGAAGGGACAGTAGGAGAAATAAGCCAAGATGGCGGAGGGATATTTTCATTGTATGCAAACCTCTTCTACAGAGTAGAGTGATAGAATAGGAATGATACTGAGAACAAGACAGAAAAGAATGGGTTTATAATTTGTAGCAGATAAGGGATTGAGGATAGTTGAAAAGAATCTTAAGAGTTGTTGATAATTTTTACGACCTCATAGAAGGAGTTGGAAGTGATCTCAGAAGTCATCTAATGCAGTCCCCTCGTTTTACAGATGAAGAAATTGAAACTCAGAGATTTTAAGCAATTTGCTCAATGTCACACAGATAGCAGATCCAGAATGCAAACCTCAGTCTTCTGGCTCCAAATCCAGAACTCCTCTGTCTCATTACAAAGAGAATTGATTTAATCTCTTCTAGATCTTTCAAGTGATCTACAAACTGTTCGAGCCAGGATGTTTTAATTATAATCCTTTGGGGAGCAATGAAGATGGAGAAAATGACTCATTGTCAGGTCCTTTATCTTGCTGGACAAACCTAGGTCAGCAATATTCAGCCTTCCCAAGTCTACCCAAATACATTTGGCTAATAATGACACCATCTAAGTAAAGGAATAGGAGATATGTGCCAGGATTGTATTTAAAGTTTTAGAAGCTTTACACCAGCTTCTTTAGAAAGAAAAACACAGGACTCACCCTGCTGCATACTGTTACACCTGTGATTAACAGGTGTAACTCATCACTTTCTATTGTTCTTTTCTGTAACTTGCCAAAACATATACCCCCTGACCTCTTTGAAGCATCTGAGGCTGGCTACCTTCTCCTTGTGGAGTTTTTACAACAGTGCCCTCCTGGTTCTTCTAACAAAGTCTGCTTCTTTCTCAGTCTGTTCGACTGCATTTTCCTTTATGTCATATCCACTACCTATGGGTATCCCCAAGGCTTTGTCCTGTGCTCTGTTGTCTTTTTTCAATATATTTCTTCACTTGGAATTTCTCACAAGCTCTCAGGTTCATTTTATCAGCTATATGCAGATCATCCCTAGGTTTATAGATCCAGCCTAGTATTTTTTTCCAAGATCTTGTCCTTTGTCGTCAATTGCCTATTATAGCTTTTGAACTGGATGTCCCATAGTTTATTAAACTCGATATATTCAAAACATCTCATTATCTTTCTTTCTAAATCTACCCCCCTCCAACTTTTTGAGGGTCCCACTGTCTTTTCAGTCATCTAGGTTAACATTGCTATCATCTCCAAAATGTCTGTCACCCCACCTATCCAGTGCCTTCAACAATCCTGTAATTTCCTCCTCAGTTTCCCTTTATTTCTTCTCTCATACACACATTTCTACTTCATGGCCTCATCACATCTGGCATGGGCTATTGCAATAAACTTCCAAGTGGACTCCCTTCCTCAAGTCTCTTCCCCACTCCAGCCCATTCTCCACACTGCTACCAGAGTGATTTTCTGAAAGCTCAGGTCTGACCATATTGCCGTGCCCCATTTCTCCTCGGTAAACTCCAATGGCTCTCTAATATCTCTAGGATCAAATAACTCTTCATGGCCTGGCTCTTCTATCCTTCCAGGCTTTTAACATGTTACTCACTTCTATATGCTCTATTATCAGGTCATGATCATTGCTTCCTGTTCATCATCTCTTGCCTTCCATTTCCCATCTTTTTGCTTTTGCATTACCTCTCCACTTTGCCTAGAAGAATGTCCTTCCTTCTGTTTCACTTCTTAGAATCTCTGGCCTCCTTCAGACCTCAGCACAGTCTTTGGGAGGCTTCCCTGATGGCTTCAGGCTTATAGCACCTTCACCTGTAAAACAACCTTCCATTGACTCTATATCCTATATGTAATTCTTATGTATGTGTTTTTTCTGCCATTAGAATGTGAGCTTTTTGAAGGCATGGATTGCTTGTTTTTTTCTGTTTTTAGCATTCCCAATGGGGCAGCTAGGTAACATGGTGAATAGAATGCCAGGCCTAGAGTCAGGAAGACTCATTTTTCTAAGTTCAAATCTAGCCTCAGACAATTATTAGCTGTGTGACACTGGGCAAGTCACTTAACCCTGTTTGCCTCAGTTTCCTTATCTGTAAAATGAGCTGGAGAAGGAAATGGTGACACACTCTAGTATCTTTGCCAAGAAAATCCCAAATGGGATCACAGAGAGTTGACCATGACTGAAACAACACAACAATTGCCATTATCTAGCAAAGTCCTTAACATAGGAAAAAATGATTAATCCTTGTAGATTAATGTATTTACCCAGAGCTATTCAAATGAGAGTACTGAGATTATTGTGATAATAAATTAGAAAGCAGAGCTACAACTATAGATTTTTATCATGTGGCCTAGTTTGGTTTACACATAGTAGATGTTTAAATTATGTTACATTATATGTAATATATGTAGAAGTATGTATTGGCAAAGTATGTCCTATTTGGAAGCCTACTCCCCACAGAGTAGGACTATAGAATGTTGGCATTCTGGAGGATCTTATAGCTAATCTGGCCAAAACTCCTTTAGAGTAGAAGTGATAAACCTTAGGCACGCAGAAGGTAAACTCTTAAGTTCACCCTAGTAATGATTTGTTTATTTTAAAAATATAAATAATTTTAAAAGTTATTTATTCATTTTAAGCATTCTTTTCTTTTACAAAATTTGAGTTCCAAATTCTTCTCTTCCACAAAGTCCTCCACCCACTGAGAAGAGAGCAATATGATATCAATTACGCATGTGAAATCATGCAAAACATATTTCCATATTAGCCATATTGTGAAAAAACCCAAAAAACAAAGTGTGAAAATTGTACTTCAATTTGCATTCATCAGTTCTGTCTCTGGAGGTTGATAGCATTTTTTTATCATGAGCTCTTTGGAACTGTCTTAAATCATTGATGAATCAGAGTAGCTAAGTCTTTCAGAGTTATCATTACAAAATTCTTGTCATTGTGCACAATGATCTCCCAGTTCTTTTCACTTAACTTTGCATCAGTTCATATTGCCTTGCCATGCTTCTCTGAAACCACTCCCTCATTACATCTCATAAGCACAGTGGTATTCCATCACAATCATATGCTGCAGCTTCTTCATCCATTCCCCCACTGATGAGCAAGCACCCAATTTCCAATTCTTTGCCACTCCAAAAAGAGCTGCTATAAATATTGTTGGACATAGAAGTCTTTTTTAGTTTTTCTTTGATCTAGTAATCAAAGTAGTAATGGTTAGTGTTCATCCTTAATTTTCAAAGAGGACCAATGACCCCACAAAGGTTAAGTCGGACCAAAGACCCCACAAAGGTTAAGTCTTGATTTATGCATGAATTGGATAGGTGAGGCAGAGTTCCATAAAAGTTGTCAGCCTTACTTTTCTCTTCCAGAAGTCCAGTGGCAAGACAAAAGTCAGTATAGTCCCAGAATGCAATGGATGACTTTAGCATCTTTGATATCTCACCAAGTACAAGCCCCATAGTACCTGCTTCAGCTGCCTTCATGGCTGTTGGAACAGATTGTTCTCATCTACCCATTCTGCCTGAAGTCTTCACATGCATAAGGTAGACATCCCCCTAATTCACCAACAAGTTTGAGGCCTGTTGATTACCCTCAACTTGTTTATCCTATCTGTTGAGATGGTTTTACTGGGGTGTGGCCACTGTGCATGCTATAGCTTCTTGGAACCACGGATGAGAGTTGGGAGAAAGACAGACATGAAAGATGAATGAGCATCCTATAAAGGGTTTAGGAAGCTGTAAGCACTCCAGCATACACAAGGGGTTGCTATCATAGGTTCTTAGATCTGCATTCATAAAAGTAATGTAACTTTCAAAGGGTTAACAATCACTTTAGTCAAACACATGTGTCATTCCTTTAACCAAGCACATATATCATTCACCTAGTTCAGAGGAGTTAGCACCCTGAACTTCAAAGAAAATACAGAGAAATCAAAGATCAACAGACATGGCTTCCTCTGCTTGAATTCAACAGAGAGGTCCAGCTGTCTGACCATGGTTTCCAGAGAGGGAAACATCAACATCTGGGTTTTCAAAGTTGGGGGCCCCTTTAGTGGCTTCCCAGAGTCCTCATCTGGTCAGACAAACACTTCCAGTCAATAAGCCCCAAAATAAAATCTCAACTCAGAGTATTTATATCTTTTTCAGAGTCAAATGGCATCACAACCCTTGAGAACCAGTGCCTCATTAACAAAAGGCTTGAGCTTTCCCACAAATCTTCCCTAATCAAATTCTCCTTAATAAGCAGGCCCATTAAGGTGTGGGGAAGATCTTTAATCATATTAAAGTAATTAACAATGCAAATACATATACTGTTTCTAGTTAAAGAAACTCTTGTTTCTGTACTTTACTCATTGTAAAAACTCATGACTGATAAAGGCAAAATTCAGAGGCACTTGATTATACTAAAACAGCAAAAGATCCTAATTTGCTTACCATCACATAAGACCTCACATTGAGGTGCTAGTCCACCCTGGATAACTCATATGATACCTAGTAATGGTATTGGTGGGTCAAAGAGTGGACCCATTTTTATAGCCCTCTGAGCATAGTTCCAAATTGTTCTCCAGAATGGTTGAACCAGTTCACTACTCCACCAGAAGCTCATTAGCGTACCCATTTTATCTCATCCCTGCCAGTATTTGTTATTTCTAATTGGTGTGAGATGGTACCTCTGGGCTGCTTTAATTTGCATTAGAGCACTTTTTTTAAAATGACCATAAATAACTTTGATTTCTCCTGAAAATTTCCTGTTCATATCTTTTGAGTGTCCATTGGTGAATGCTTTTATATCTATAAATTTGACTCAGTTCGCTATATATTTGAGAAATGAGACCGTTTTCAGAGAAACTTGCTCTAAAATTTTTGATATTACTTCATTGTCTGTGATATCTTTTAACAAAATTTAGTTTTCCTGATTATCTTAAAAAGATCATCTTAAAAATGTAAAGATGAAAGACTAATTATAAAGAACTCAATAATGGTAAACCATTTATGGGGAGTTGATACATCTAACTCCTAAGAATTTTATCATTATTTGGGTAGTTAAGAGGTGTTTACATACACGAAGGACATGAGTGTCAGCCAATTATGTTGTAACGATCTAAAAACAAGATATTGTAACAGGAAGGACCCCATCATACACAATAGGGCCTGCTGTACAGGTTCTTAGATCTGCTTTTCTAAAAGGAAAGCAACTCTTAAGAGGTCAACAGTCTACTTTAATCAAGCAGATATATCATTCACTTAATTCAGGGAAAATGTCTGCACCCCAAACTTCAGAGAAAATGCAAACAAATGACAATCAGAAAGACCAACCAGGGCTTCCAACTTTCTGAACATAGACAATACGTACTACATTACTGGACAGAGAAGCACCAACATGTGGGTTTTCAAAGCCAGGGGATCTCCTTAATCGCTACCCAGAGTCTCATCTGGCAAACCAACCTTCTTCCAAAGAGTAAGCCCGAAAGCAAAACCTCACCTCAGAGTATATATACTCTTTTCAGGGCTAGAGAGCTTGACCCTAGTGACTCAGTGCCTCCTTAGAAATTAACAAAAGATGTCTGAGGCCTATTAATGGTTGGGGAAGATCTTTAACTTTTCCCCCCACCCATGATTAACCTTATTAACATTACAGGTATGAAAAAGACAGATGCACTGTGAAAAGAGAGAAGGAAGAGGTAGAATGGGGAATTTTTCTTACATAAAAGAAACATGAAAGGAAGAACTTGTACTGTGGAGAGGAAATGGGGTAGAGTGGTAGGCAATACTAGAACCTCATTATCAAAATATATTTTCAAAGAAGAAAGAACATATTCATCCCCTCCCCCCACCCTCTCTCTTCCCACCCGCCACCTGCTTATAAACATCTTACCCATCAGGGAAGAGAATAAGGGAGAGGTGGGGGGCTCAAGCTGCTATTACTGCTGCCACAAACTGTACTTGGAACAGGCCTCCATCCCAGCATAACAGACTTCTCCTGCTGACCTCCTTTGTTTTCTTAGACCACAAAAGTATCTCACCCTGACCTTGCAGTTCTCCTGCTTCCAAATCTGAGATATGATTTTAAGGCTGTTTAGAGGGGAACGTTGAGAAAGTTCAGCCAGATGACTGCCTATAATTCACCTTCTTGGCTTTGGCCAATATTGGTCATTCTATTAGCCTTGAGTTTTCCCCCCTATGAGGTTTAGAGGATCAGTCCCACGTTTAGATAGCAGAATTTTCTAGAATGTCATCTTTCTCTTTTAAAAAAAGCAGGGAATATAAAATGCATTTCTTCTACACAGGAAGTCGACATTCAGGAGCTTTGTACACTAACTCCCCTCTTGGCATGAATGGCACTCCTAATGATTTAGCTAAAACTAGAATCCAGGTTTTTGACTCCCACCTTAAAGTTTTTTTTTTCTTACTACTAGCCCTGTACCATTTAACATGAAGAGTATGCCAACTGGCTAACCCTCAAGGACTTTATCAGTATAGTTATGACTGTTACCGTTAAGTAACAAGGCTACCAAGTGGTTGAAGCCTTTACGTGAACCCTTGCCATTTGACTCCAAGTACTCAGTATATCATCGTGTCTTTCCAAATAATGAATCTTGCCACATGTAGGCACCTTCTATTGGAAGGTAATCCTCTTGTCTTGTTCCACATTAAGAGATGGTATTTTGAATCCTGCTTTAATATAGAACACACTTCATTGTTCCCAGCTCTTCTGCTGCCAAAAACTTCTTAAGATTCAGTTATTCTGCCAGCTGTTAGAACAAGGACCTCATCATTAGTATGGTTTGCTTTTTCAGGGTGGTCCAATGGCTAAATCTCTTGGAGATCTCTCTTTGGAACTATATTTGTCTATTTTTTTCTTTCTTTGTAGGGAAATGATGGTTACAAAAAATATAAAAAGAGATCAGTTACAGGCTTCTTTGAGTTAAACATAGTGGTAAACTATAGTTTTTATATGTCTTGCTCTTATATAATAGTTGTGACATCTTTAGTCTTGTGGCATCCTCATGACCTCAGTGAACTATTTAAGTAGATTCAAACACAAGAGCAAAATATACAGCTACAATGGTCATAGAGATTTATCGCATACATTCTCTAAGATTAAGAATTTCCTTGTACTAACTTGTTGTAGATGCATACATACACATATATATGCACACACATATATATGTAGAAATATACATATGTATATGTACACACAATCGTACATACATATACACAATGTGTACATATGCATAGACACATACGTATATGTATATATACACAATGTATTTATGTATAAGTATGTGTATGTAAATACATATATACCTAATACATAAGCACATTTGTCATAGATAAAGAGATAAGGATTTATAGATAGGTATAGATATAGATAAGTGTACGTGTATGTAGATACATATATGTAGGACCTGGAAGTGGATTTGGGAGGGAATTTTAGGCATTGTCTTTGCACATTAACATGTGCAATAGTTTGGTCTCCATTTGTCTTATCAAACTAACAAAGCGTGACAATATTACAGGTGGACTTTATTAGAAGAGGTGATTTTTTTTAAAAAAAAGAATTACTTTATTCTTTTTTAAGTGAAAATTAACATTGTGGGTTTATTTTTACTAGGGTTGTGCCTTTGTATTTTAAACTTTCTAAAGCCAAGAGCATTATTTTAAAGCTAGATTCTTACATTAAGAAGGAGGATACACATACAACAAATCTAGCATATGAACATGGGTCAGCATCATTTGGCTAGTGAAGACGCCCTTGGTGTTACCTGTAACCCTTTACAATCTGACCACCCCTTTAAAATGTCCTAGAGGTAACTCGCATGAAATAAATTCTCTTATTTCCCCTTTTTGTTGATAGTAAAAATCACTGAGAAACTGGTAGTTTACCTCCCAAATGACCTTCACCTGCTATTTGCCAAGTTAAAATCATCCACAGATCTATCTTGCCTTTAACTATCAAAGACAGGGATTAAGAATTTTAACCTTGAAAGAAATACTATGTAGTTCCTAGTCCCTTTAATCAGATGAATGTGCAATTGAATTAAAAGGTTATTTTTGAGTAAAAAGCAAGATTTAAAGTGCAGTTAGATTGGTACTATATATTTAAAACCAACAGTATGTGCCTAGAACAAATTCATTTTAATACTGAGTTTGAGTAATTTTATTCTTGTAACTAAGTCATCCTAAATACACATATCAAAACTGATTTTTTTTAAATCCTTTATGTTGATTCTGGTGGGAGGGAGGCCACTGTGTATACTGCTCTGTTGGTTCCATTTACCTCACTGAGCCTCAACTCAATTTATACAAGTCTCTCCCCCTTTTTATATGCATTGATGTTTTGGCACAATAATAACATAGCATTACATTTATGTAATGAAATTAGTTCAGTCATTTCCCAATTGATTATCTTGCGTTTTTATTCCAGTTTTCTGATAGCGCAAAATGTGCTACTATATGTCTGTGTGTATGTATATAAATGTGTATATATATATGTATGTAAATAGTGTCATTCTCTCTGGCTTTGACCTCCCTGGAGAATTTGCCCAGCAGCACCATTTTAGAGTGTAAGGATGTGAATAGTTTAGTGACTTTTTTTCACATAACCCCAAATTGTTTTCCAGAACACTTTAATTCACAATCCCAACAGTGTCCCAGCCTGCTGACTTCTCACAGCCCCTTAACATTGACTGATTTTGTCTTTTATCATCTTTGCTAACTTACCAGGACCAAAGGAGAACACAGAGCTATTTTAATTTGTATTTTCTTATTACTAGTGACTTATATCAGGCTTACTTTTGAGAGAAGTTATGATTATTTGTGGGGGGAGTAATGTTTGCTATAGATTTTTAATTGAACTCTCAGTTTTGGGACATAAAGATATACTGAAAGAGTCTTGCCATGAAACCTAGGTTCAAGTCTCTGATCTATTCCTTATTAACTGTTTAACCTTGGAAAGGACATCAGACCTCTCTGGTTCTCCATGTCCTTGTCTTCAGAGTGAGTTTTGTAGTAGATAATTTCCAAAGTTCTATCTAGATAGAATGCTATGACTTAATGATTTTTCTTTTCTACTAAAAACAGTGATGGTGATCAGAGTAGATTACTACTACTGGAAAATTGTGTACAATGAAATAAGACCACTATTATGGTCCGTATCATTTCTCAAACATGCTCATAGAAAAAAATAGTAATTCTGTAGCTTATTTTACCATCAGCTAAAGTTACTGCAATATCAAGGCAGGCAACAAAAAGAGAAAATTTGTTCTTTGGAATTTCGCTGGTAAGAGATTAGTGCCATGATAACTTGATTTTTTAGGGGCATGTTATAAGATGGAGTTTTAATATGAAGCAATGTTTTTACATATTTATCTTTTCCCTGTGGCACTTTACACGTGGTAGGAGTTCAATATAGTTTAATTTGATTCACTTTAGAAGGAAAGTATGTTGTCAGTCTGGAGCTCGGTCCCTTGTTATAAAATTGGTGCCTTGTTATAAAATTGTCTTAGCATGCCAGATAAGTCTCTGCTACTAATAGCAAAAATGTGATTTTTTTCTTTTTTAAATCTCATTTTAATATTTTTTCCAATTGACTTTTTTCCCCCTCTCCCTCAGAGAGTAAACTATACTCAAAGAGTACAGTTAGTTTAATGATGGGGGATGGTGGGAGCAGGAGAGAGAACAGTTCACAACCACTCCTTATTGAATAATTGCAAAAAGCTCCAGGAATAAAAACATCCATCATCTGGTAGGCAACTCTCTGGTGATGGGCAACTACGACCTTAGCTAGTGTGGTTACCAAAAACTAATATTAATAAGGAAATGGCTATTTCTTAAATGAATACACACAAAAATTTTACTTCTAAGTGCTACTACTTTTATGCTTCTACTTGTAAATAAAACATTTTGTAGGAAACATGTATTTTCTACCATCATTTGTAAAGAATTTACTATCTACTGCACTGTGTACTTAGAGCCAGTGTTATATAAAAGTAATGATCTGGAGTCAGGACATGTGAGTTGTAGTACCAGCCCTGACGCTGAGAAGCCACATAACTTTCATGAGCCACTTAGACATTTCTCAGTGATGTTGTGGTCAACGGAATTTACTTTGTGTACATCAAAATTATAATCTTATGTGTAAACTCCACTTATACCATTTACCTTATTGTGTTACATAGGAATCTCACTGTTCTCAAAGTCTATTCCATAATAAGGCTTAAAGTTCTGCCTGAACCCACCAAGTGGGAAATGCTTTGAGTGTGAACTTTGTGTGTCTGTTGTCAAAGGACCAATGCTGGACTAGTTGCCTAACCTCTCTGTGCCTCAGTTTACTTATGTGTAAAATGAGGGGACTAGATTTACTAACTTCTAAGGTGCCTTCTACTTCTAACTCTATGATCCTGTAATCTCAAAGATGAGTGATAATATGGAGCTTATCACCAAACTACTTTATTTCTCCATGAAAAATAGAGGTGCAGTTAGTGGTTTTTAGAGGTCACAATTTCTGAATTTATTTCTCATTTCCTGGGACATCTAAGGAAAAAAAAAAACCAGGAAGCATCATAATTCTGGTCTTGGGAAAGGAGACCAAGTTATTTAGTTATGGCATAGCCCTCTTACTCCCACCTTGTAACCCTTGCTGTATCTGTTTTGATTTCAGACAACTGGGTTTTCTTTCTGACTCAAGAAGCCTCTTATGAGGCCTCTAGGGTTGTTTCCTGGTATAAAACTGTAAAGGAAATGAGCCTAATACAGAGATGTCCAGATGCTGCCAAATGGACATGATGCATGTGACAAGTAAAAAAAAAATGCAAATAGGTGTGATTGCAATACCTATAAAGCAAAGGAGAAATTCCCTACTCTGAGGTGACTGCAGAAAGGAAAACTCATGAGCCTCTTAAAACGTGGAATGTTTAGTTTTCTCAGCTTTGTGTACTTGATAATATTCATTTGTGACTTGCAGTGTTGTTGCTAATATTGTTTTTTATAAGACTGTTTCTATGGCTGTAATCATTGTGGTACACCTAAGGTTACCTGAAGTTTGGAGTTGCATGGCTGGGATTGGGAAGTACTTGTTTGGCTGCTGGCATGGTATAAAGATGGTTCCCAAAGAACCAGTCTTTTTTTTTTTTTTAAATACCGTTTCTGTTTTCATTATGGCCATGGTTAAAGTGTGAAAATGATTCCTCTGTCTTCAGTTCTTACTTTTCACTTCTTACGCTGGCCATGTTCCATTTGGCAAATTGATTTATTTCCCCACTGTGTCTTCGCAACCCTATATTTGGAGTTTGTTTTCAAGTGGATTGATGATGTCAGCCCCAGCAGAGCAAATGACTTTAAAATGAGTTTAAGTCATTTGCTTAAGGCAACAGAACAAATCAGTGGCTGACTCTGGGTGAGGACCTCTAATAGCTTCCAGTTCCCAGGCTCCAACCCTTTCTCATCTGGTCCTTCCTCATCATGCATTTTAGCCCGCAAGGTCTGACTAAGAACTAGGGAGACTGGCCTACCTAGATGGTTAAAGGAAATTTGTCATGTTACTGCATTATCCTTACAGGTGTGTATAGTCTTTCTGAATACATCAATTTAATGAAGGCCTGAACCAGTCAGTTTTGATTTTGGAAAAAAGCAAGGCAAAAATTAAGATGAATCCAAGGGAAAAAATGATTCCCCCAAAAGGAGGAGATACAACATTTGGATGGTAGTTCAGAGGGCATGAAATGAAACTGCCCTGGGTAGGAGTTTTTAGATTGGAAAAGAGTTTAACCTTGAGACTTCTTTAAGGGAATTTGGAATGTCATCGAATCTGGAGTTAACTTATGTATCAAGGCTACTTTCTAAAAGCTGACCTGGGCTTGTAATAGAGGTAATTGAGAGCAGGGATAATGAATGTGCTGAAGTGGAAAAGCCTCATGCTTGGATGGTAGCTCAGCTCTGTTACTAGTTAAATATAGGACCTTGTGCATGTCATTTTCATTTTTCTCAACCTCAGTTGTTGTATCTGTAAAATTAAAAGAGTGAACCATAAAAAGGACCCTTAACTTAGCATCATGAACTTGCTTTAAAAATATCGTAATAATTTTACTATATTTCACTATCATTGGTTTCCTTTGTAATTCTATGTATTTTATACATTTGAGTGCATTATTCTAGAAAGGGTTATATAGGTTTTTCTAGGTAGCCAAAAGGATCTGTGTTACAAAGAAGCTTAAGAATTCCTGTATTAGATGACCGTTAAGACCCATTTTTGCTGTGGAAAAATGAATATGAATTTCTAAATTATGTCCCTTACAACACATAATAAGCACTGAGCACGTATGAAGCATCCAATAAACATTTGCTGATGGAGTAGATCTAACCAGTCGGGTACTTAGGTAATCAATCAGCATTCCAAAGGAAGCATTCTGAGAGCAAGTCCAATGACCTTAGTGATGAGAAATTTTCAGTGTTGCTTAACTGAGCCTTTGCCTCGTGTCATTTGGCCATTGTGGCTGCCATGATTGTTTTCTTTCTTACATAGGTCTTCTTGAGCCTTTTTTTAACAATGACTTATCTCAAATTTTTCTGATCAAAGATTTGTTCTTCTGATTTTTATTGATTGAAATTATTTTTTAATATGACAACAGATGAGGCTTGACAAAATTTTTTGTCACTATTTAGTATGCATAGAGTTTGATAATGTATGTGATTTGGGACATGGAACTTTCACTGATCATTGTTAGCTATGTGACAGGGCAATCACAGAATAAACAGTAGCTGACATTTCTGTAACTTTTCAAGAATTACGAGATGTTTTGTATATCCTTTGTTCTCTGCGAAGTCATTTAACCTCTCTAAAACTCAATTTACTCACCTATAAATGGAGACAATAATGCCTACACTATCTATTGCACATCTAGTTGTGAAAAGTATTTTAAAAGTCCTTATGTACCATGTAAATGTGAGTTTTATTATTCTGTACTTTCATATATGTTCCAGCTTTTGAAATGAAATTTGAGGTTGCCCTTAGTACCTTTCCCATTGTAATAATAAATATAATCTCATTTTCTAAGGGAGATAGAGGTAGGAAAATGGTCTAACATTTATTTAATTTTTTTTTTTTACCATGTGTCATCTATCTTATCTATCCATCCATCCACCTTAACCATCGATCTATCTCTGGATCTCCCTATTTCACCTAGTTGGAACTTCCAACTCAGGTTGGAAGTACAGTTGTCATTCATAGGCCTGATCCCAATATTGATTGGCTTAGAGGTTTTGAGTTGCTTTCTTCCTGATTTGGTCCTTTTTTTTTTCTTTCCTCCTTAGACAAGACATTCTGGTAGCCTCCCACTCCTGGAGGCCCATTATATTAGTGTTTGACTTGATGCTGACACTTGACTGGCCTTACTACAGCTCAGTAATCTCAAGTTCAGGATATCCACTAACCTATGTCTCCCCAGTTACAGGGATTATCACTGTGAACCACTATACCCAGAGGGAAAATAATATAACAAGTAGGTAGTATGGTATTGTAGCAAAGAGGATGGAATTGGGAATCTGCAGAACAGGGTTTATCCAAGCTCTGCTACCAATTAACTGTTTTGACTATGAGCTTGTCATAACCTGTCTTATGTTTAGTTTTCTAATCAGTAAAACAGATATTTGGATATCAAGGTCTCTCTTAATATTAAAATTATTTTAAATTAAGGAGAAATTAGGGATTTTAGCTGATTTTCATAACCCCTCCACAATTTTCCTTTAGGGACAAAGAAGTGAGCCAGAAGAATACCTTCTGTCCCATGCTAAAGCGGTAACAGTTTCTCCTGGCATACATCTAGAGTCAGTAGAAGTTAGGTTTTGAAAAGGCATGGCTTCTTTTGCTTTAATATGAGTGCTGCAGATATTTTATTGAAACTTCAAAATATTTTTAAGTATTTTGTCATTTTATGTATATCCTATGTTAATGACCCACTAGGAGATGAAGTTCCAAAATTTAATGAGAGAAGTCTTTCCTAATACGTAATACACCCTCCAATCACTGTAGTGTTTAACTGTTATCCCTTTTCTAGAAAAAAAGCCATTTTTCTTTTTTTTTCTTTCTGTAGATAATACAACTGTATCTTGTGGCAAATTTTAGTGAATATAATTATAGGTACATAGCTAGTAGACCTTTCAAGATTGCCAAGTTGGGGACTTATTGGATAAATTTGGACAAGTCGTCATACAAATGCCAACCAGTTTTCTGCTCGCAGCTGCATGTCCCAAAATATAATATTTATTTTGCATTTTTAGCATTTGTATATTATGAGTAAGGATTTACATTTGAACTTGCAGCATTCAAATAATTTTTTCCATTGTTTTCTCTGCCTTCTGTTACTCTCACTTTATAAAACGTTCCCAATCTTCGGGAATGCTTAACAAGCCTACAACTGACCTTGTCCACCAGAGTACTCAGTAGTCCTATTAAACATTTAACGAGTCTTCATGAAAATTGCATGCAGGTGGATTAGGGGAAAATGTTTTAAATTCAGGATTTCTGAACTATAAATCATTGTGTATTTCCGTAGATACCATCCATTCAGTTGTTTCTTTACACATGCAATGTCCTTGGGGAAATAAAATAAATGAAATATCTAAAAAAATATCAACAATAATAAGTCTTACCTTTTCACTTTCTACCTACATGTCTATGTATGGAAACAAGGTTAGAAACAAATGAAAAACAATTCCTTTTGCTAACATGAAGTTCATAGAATCATGCAGCTGGAGAGCTAGAAGGGACAGTGGCAGCCATCTTGACTGACCCTGACATGAAAAAATAACTCATTGTTGAAAAGCGATAAAACACTACAGTGATTTGGGGGAAAGAGAGATTATGTTTTCTCTCTTTAAATTTAAGAATTTTATTTCCAAGTGAATCATTAACATAGGGTAAAAAATGGAATCTCCATTGTAATGTATACAACAAAAATGGTCACATTGGAGACCCTTTTAAAATATTTTAATACCATCTTTTAATAGTAGAAATTAATATCTTAGGTTTTGATGTTTCACCTGAAATTTTTCAAAGAATACTAGCTACATAAAAGAATTGAACTCAGTATTTTAATTGTATTGGGGAAAATTTGTGAAAGCACAGATATATTCTAATTGTAGATAAACTTATGAAGTGTTTACTCTTAGAAGACTGGGATTTACGAGGAATATTTATAGTAAGATAAAGACATGAATTTTTCTTTTAGAACTTGTAAATTATGTTCGTTGGTCTACCAAAAGGCAGCTTATGGTGTAGTAGTCTAGCACTGAGCCTAAAATTAGGAAGAGCAGTTACAATGAAGTTTTAGATACTTACCTAACTGTATTGTACCCTGTTTACCACAGTTTTATCAGTTGTAAAATAGGGATAATAATGACCCCTACCCCACAGGGTTGTTGTGAAGATCAAATGAGATATTTATTAAAAGCACTTAGGAAAGTTCTTGGCACAGAGTAGGTGCTCTATTGATGACTGACCTCTTTCCTTTCCCTACTTTCATTTAAAATGTCTTGTCATGATTTAAATTACTGTTCCAAAACTGAACTGAAATTTCCAAAATTGAAATTTGAAGAAATCCTCAAAAACTCTTTAATAAAGTCAATAAACACATTTCTAACCATGCGTCCAATTTTTGCTATTTTCAGAGGAAAAAAAGTTGAGTTTTGACAAAGCATAGGTAAAGACATGGGGTCTGAATCTTGGCTTTGCTATTGACTAGCTATGTAAACTTTGGGAAGTCATTTCCAACGTACTGGTCTTAGTTTTCCCATCTTTAAAACTTAGAGGGTTGCACGAAACCAGTGGTATAAAAGTCAAATAGAATAGATCTCTGAGAGTGGCGTGTTGTATTGTCAAGGCAATATTCACAACCCTGAGGGTGACTATGAATATGCCAGTGTAGTTCTGAATCTGAAAGTATAACAGATTCTCCACATAGAAGGCAGAAGAAAAGCATTTATTCAGACTCCAGAAAGTCAAATCCCAATACCAGAAAGCCAAATCCATCATAGTAACCAAGAAGGCAATACACATTATCATCAGAGGGGACAAAGTCATTCTCAGGCCTTTCCCTGCTCGTCTGCCACCTTCCCACAAGCAAACACCCACAAGACTGGCTGTGGCCACCTGTGTCCTCTTTCCTCTGTCTCCAACCCTTCTTACCAACTTCCTCCCAGCTCTGTTTAATCCCTTCTTGTTCCACCCATCCAGCAAATTCCTCCCACCTCATGTGACTTAGGCTGCCATGTGATTTTAGCAGGTCACATCGGCCTATAAATGAATGGGAAAGATCTTCCCATTTAAATTGCCATTACATGTGTTGACTTAGAAAACTAAAAATTGCTCAGTCTCTGTTGTGTTGTATTATTATTTATTTGTTAAAGATTTCCCAATTAAATTTAATCTGGTTTGACTTGCACTCAGGATTTTTGTGAGCTCTGGAAGTTAGACACCTCTGAACTAGACAATCTCCCATTCTCTTCAAGTTCTAAATAATGCAATCTTAGGAAAATAATTTGTTTTTCCCATAATAACCATTAAAAAATAAAGAGAATCTTTCAAGGAGCACTCTACCCAATATTAAATTCTGAAAGCATCATCAATACCCTCTTTTTGCTCCCTCTGATTCATAGAATAATAGCTACTCATTTCTCAATGGGAATATGTAATACATGGATAATTTTGCTCCCTTTTTACCTTTGAGAGAAACTGAGACTGAAGTGAAGTTGATCGCTCAATGAGATATGCAACTGAAATGTAAGCTTGGATCTCCTGATGTAATTTTCTACTGAGCTAGATGCCTTTCTAAGCAGCTAGGTGGTGTAGTGGATAGGGTTGCACCCATGGAGTCAGGAGGACCAAGGTTAAAATCTGGCTTATGGCACTTACTAGATGTGTGACACTGGGCAAGTCGTTTCACCTGTTAACCTCAGTTTCCTTCTCTGTAAAATGAATCAGAGAAGGAAATGGCAAATGACTCCAGTATCTTCGTCAAGAAAACCCCAAATGGGGTCATGATGAGTATGAAAAAACTGAAACAACTTGACAACAGCAGGGTCCTTTCTCTTGCTGATGGCTTTCATACAATTCACAAAGCATATGTGACAGGTAAATGCCACATCATACTTTGCCTGTACCAACCCTTGTAACCACATCTCTCAGCCTTAGTGTGATCACACAATTCAAAGCCCTCTGCTTGACCTGCATGGTCCTTCTCCTCAGAGTCTGTTAGGCTTAAGGGTGACTATTGGGTTATGTAGGTGCCATCACCATTCAAGAGCTCCATATCTCCTTTGTTGTAAATTGAGCATCAGGGGAGAGAAGAAGGGAAGAAGCCAAGGGAAGGAAGTAGAATTGCCCAGAAGAGAGAATGAAGAGACTTGGAGGAGGGAAGAATATTCTGTATTCAGGCTTTTAGACTTTTATTTTTTAAATAAATTTTATAGATATTTTTATATCACCTTTATTTCCCACCAGATTTCTCCTTCTCTAGCCCCTCCCAGAGAGATATACTTCATGATAAATAATGAAAGAAGAAATAGAAGAAGGGAAAGTTTCTGCAAAGCTATATATCAAAAAAATTCTGGTACTTTATATAGTAACCCACGTCTGTGGTCCCCCACTATTGAAAAGAAATAGGGGGAGATGACTTCTCGTTCCTTTTTTTTCAGGCCAAGCTTTGTTCCTTATAGTCATTATAATTCCATAATATTTACTTTGATTATTTTGCTACTGTTATTTCCATTTGCAATATTGTACTCATAATGTATATTTTTGTAATGTTTACCTGACTCAACATTATTTCACATAAGCCTTTCCATAATTCTCTGTATTCAGTATTTCTTTTGCACATTAATATCCCATGATCTTTATAGACAATAACTTGGTTAGCCATTTTCTAATCAATGCATACAAGTGAATCAGGGTGAAATGACTAAGTATTTCTGAATTATAAATAATAGCTTAATTCTATAGATGTTTATTTGCCATTTCAGGAGGGAAATGATGATTAAATGAAATATTCCTTTTGTTTCCATTTCTTTGCTACCCCAAAAAGTGCTTCTGTAAAGATCTTTGGAGTATGTGGGGCCTTTCTCTTAGTCATTCGTCTCCTCCAAGCATATTATTAAGATATCATTACAAAAAGTGGAATCTCTGGGGTAATGAATATGGATATTTTAATCATTTTCTGGCCATAATTCCAGATTGTTTTCAAAAATGATCAGACCAACTCATAGTTTTACCAACAGTGTATTAGTATACCATTCCTTTCACAGCTTCTCTGACATCAACTGTTCACATCTTTTGTCATCTTTACCAGAAGTGAGGTGAAACTTCTGTGTTACTTTGATTTGCATTTCTCATATAATTAAAAAAAGTGGAGCATTCTTTCATATGGGTGTTCATAATTTGAATTCCTTTTAAACAGTGTTTATTAATGTCCTTTGACCACTTGGATGCTGGGGTTTGCCTTTTGGTCTTATGTATTTTTCTATGTATGTTACATAGGCATAATTTTATTAGAGACATCTGATATAAAGATTTGTGTTTTGTGGGTTTATCGAGCAGTATGTTGAGTAAGGTTATTTTTGATAATTCCTTTTCTGATAGAGTTTGAAGATTAGAAGTGCTATTCCCTCATCATTCTTCCTTTCTTCCCTCCTTTCCTTTGATGATCTAGACCCTTTGTTTTTCTAATTTTGCTCTTTTTTGTTTAGCTCTCTAAATTATTCCATGGATAGCTTGATTGGCAAAGCATTAAATAGTAAATTTACTTTCATAGTGTTGTCATTTTTACTCAACTATTTGTCTCTAATTTATTCACATGAATTGCTTAAATTATGAATTATTCAATGTTGAGTGACAGATTCAATACAAAATAAAAAACAGAAGTTGAACAGATTTTATTGTTAACAAAAGAAAAAACGTGGTGAAATTAAGATGAAAAACTCTATTAATATGATTTATTATCACAGTCATTATCCTAATCATTGCGATTCACTATTATGAGATAACATGTGGTTAAGACAAAAAGTCTTGTGGTTTTGTACTTGAAGATTGTGTGCCTTAAAGTGTTAGCTTTTTTTAAAGGCAAGGCATTGTCTTTATCATTCTATAAAGATATCACTGATTATGGAATTTGGAAACAATATTCATAGACTTTCTTTGTTTAAAATTTCCTTAATAATAGTTTAAATTGCTATTGTACTTTATTTCATTGAAGAAATCCTTAAAAACAACTTTGAAAAAGTGAATTAACACACTTCTCACCGTTTCTGCAGTTATTAGTATTTTTAAATGTAGAAAAATTACTTAGGTTTTGAGGAACACAAAATGAAGAATATTTGGTTTTGAGTAAGAATTCAGTTCAATAAGTGTTTATCAAGGGTCATTTTTGTGCTAGCACTCTGCTAAGCACTAAGGATAAAATATGCAAAAGTCAATCCCTGTCTTCAAGGAGTTTACAGTCTGTTGAGGGAGGCAACATATGAACAAAAATATTCAAAGTAAACTATGTATAGAATAAATGGGAAATAACTAACCCTGGAATTAAGAGTGGTTGGGGAAGGCTTCCTGTGGAAGGTGGGCTTTTAGCTGGGACTTGGAGGAATCCAAGTAGGTCAGTGGTCAGAGTAGAAGAGGGAGAGCATGGGAGAGAGCTGGCAGAGAATGCCTGGAGTTGAGAGAGGGAGACCAGGAGGCCAGTGTCACTGGATTGTTGGAGAGTAAGGTATAAGAACACTGGAAAGATATGAGGGGACTGGGCATGAAAGGCTTGGAATGGCAAACAGCATGGTTTATTTGCTCCTAGAGGCAATAGGAAGCCACAAGAGTTTGCTGGAGGGGCAGGGGGCAGTGTGACATGACCAGCCTTGCATTTTTAGGAAAATCCCTTTAGTGGCTGAATGTAGAATGGAGTGAAGTGGTAAGGGACTTAGCAACTATTGCAATAATCTGGGTTTCAAGTGATGAGAACCTGCACCAGAATGGTAGCGGCATCAGAGGAGAGAAGGGGGGGAACATTTGAGAGATGTTGCAAAAATTAGAAGGCCTTGGCAACAGCTTGGATGTGGGGTAGAATGAGAGATAGTGAGGAATCCAGGATGAGTTCTAGATTGTGGGCTTGAAGACCTGGGGGAATAGTGCTGTCCTCTACAGTAATAGAGAAGGTAGGAGGGGGAAAAGATAAAGTTCTGTCTTGTACATACTAAGTTCAAGATGTCTGCTGGACATCCAGTTTGAGATGTGAAAATCTGAGATCGGAGGTCAACGAAGAGGTTGGGGCAGGAAACGTAAATTACATAATCATCATCATAAAGGTGGTAATTAAATCCTTGGGAGCTGGTGACATCACCAAGTGAGAGGTATTTAGGGAGAAAAGAAGTCCCAGATCTAAACCCTGAGGGATTTCTACAGGTAGAGGGGCTTGATCTGTAGGAGGGTCAAGCCAAATATAGAAAGAGAAGGCATGGTCAGATAAGTGAGTGCAAAACCAACAGAAAATTGGTGTCCTTAGAACCCGGAGAAAAGAAGGTATCAAGAATGAGAGAAATCAGCTCTCTCCAAGGGTGCAGAGGAGTATGGAGATTGAGGAAAGGCCTTTGGAGGCTAGAAGACCTGGGATCGATGCTATGAAATAACAAAATGTAGAGAGTACAAAAAAGTGAAAAATTCAGGGCTAATGGGTTATTTTAAAGACAGGTCTAATGTACGTAATGAAAGATGCTGGTCCCAATGAGATGACAACACACTTTTCCTAATACATACTATGCTCTGCTGAAGTAGAGAGAGTGCTTCTTTTCCTTTTGGAGTCATAGGACCTGAGCCCTACCCTGCTACTTGCTACCTCAGTGAAACTGAGCTTACTTAGCTCTTGAGGCCTCAGTTTCCTGAGGGTTGTGACCCCTTAAATGAGTCCCTTCTAAATATATTCATTCTCTCTCTGTCTCTGTCTCTGTCTCTGTCTCTGTCTCTCTCTCTCTCTCTCTCTCTCTCTCTCTCTCTCTTTCTCTTTCTTTCTTTTTCCCTCCCCCCTCCCTCTGTGTGTGTATAGATATAGATATATAATATGTCATGTTCTTATATAATATAATATGAAATGTTCTCGTTCACAACTCTGTTTATCTTATACCTACCCAAAGCAATGGAAGCCTTCCTCTAGTTAAAAAAAAAAAAATCCATCAACTTTTAAAATTATTAAGCACTTACTGTGTACCTGGCACTGTGTTAAGTAGTGAGAATAAGAAGGAAAGAAAACAAATTCAAAAATAGCCCTTGCCCCTCTAATGAGAGAGGCAATGTGTGGATAACTAGGACCATAAGTGTAAGATATGAGAAATGGGCGTAGAGTAGAGGAGAGGTAACGTCTGGGGGAAAGGCATTAGAATGGAAGTGGAGGTAGAGGTGGGGAGGAAACCGGAAAGGCCTTTTGTCGAAGGTGGTTTTGAGTTGAGACTCCAAGGAAGCCAATTACACTAAAAAGTGGAGATAAGGAATGAGGGTATTTAGACATGGGAGACAAACAATACAGAATCATGGAGATGGGAGATGAATGGAGTATGATGAATGACAGTCAGTCACTGGATCCTACTTCATTACTCAGACTGTGTGTCCCTTCTTTCTACCATGTGAGGCACCACCTCATTTTCCTGCGCTACATCAACAAGGAAAAAAAAAATACACACACACATAATATAGACACACACACATAAAATATTAATGTATAATGTATCATATAACTAATATATATTAATGTAATAATATACAATCCTACAATATATGCATGTAGGTACATACATATATATATTTATGCACATATATCTATAGCTATTTATCTATCTTGTGACTCCATTTCAGGGTTTTCTTAGCAAGGATACTGGAATGGTTTGCCATTTCCTTCTTTAGTTCATTTTATAAATAAGGAACTGAGACAAATAGGGTTAAGTGACTTGCCCTCATAGTTAATAAGTGTCTGAGGCCAGATTTGAACTCAGAAGCATGACTGTTCCTGATCTGAGGTCCAGCCCTCTATCCATTGCATGACTTAGATGCCGTGAAAGATATATGCAAACTCTTTAAAATAATTGGCAAAAACAATTTCTAGACTTTTTTCCCACTTTGACCCACAGAGTTGCACTGTCATTTAAGCAGAGGTTTGCCTTCCTCTCTATCCCCTGAAATCAGCTTAGCAATCACATAGACAAAGAAATTAATGCAAAATGCCTGTGGTCTAGATAACAACCTGAAGTTGATAGAAGAGCTCACTGAATTAATCTATCAGTCCACATGTCTTAAACACAGTTACTTAAGATGGAGTTTTCTTGTTCTTTGTCTTCGAGGAGGATAAAAATGACATCACCATTGTAAACTGAAATTTCAGTGTCCGACTGTGGCTGATCAGACTCTCAGAATGCTCTACCACAGGTTGGGCACAGATAGATAGTCCATTTGAATATTTGGGATGGCCATCCCAAATTTGTGCATTCCTGCATTTACTTTGTGCTGTCTCAATTCTGCTTTGCTCAAAGAGCACAGCACCTTTTCTTATGTGGGCACGCCATGCTGAGCGGTCCTGTGCCAGTGTCTCCCATGTTGCACAGTCAAATCCAAAGTTCTTGGGAGGGACCTTGAGAGTGTCCTTGTGTCATTTCTTCTGACCACCATGTGATTGCCCACCCCATGCAAGTTCTCCATTAAATAGTCTTTTTGGCAAGCGTGCATTTTGCGTTGGAACAACTTGGCCAGCCCATCAGAATTAGGCTTTCTAAGCGTAGTTTGAATACTTGGCAGTTCAACTTGAGCAAAGACTTCAATGTCTGGTACCTTATCCTGCCAGGTGATCCTCAGAGTCTTCCTAAGACAGTTCAAGTGGAAGCAATTCAGTTTTCTGACATGGTGCTGGGAAGACTGTCCATGTTTCACAAGCATATAACAATGAGGTCAGCACAACAGCTCTGTAGACCTTCAGTTTGGTAGTCAGTCTACTACCTCTCCTACGCCTTTCTTCAGAGCCTCCCAAACACTGAGTTAGCTCTGGCAATGCGTGCATCAACTTTGTTGTCAATGGGTACATCCCTGGAAAGTACACTACCAAGGTAGATGAACTTACCCACAGTATTCAAAACTTCTCCATTTGTTGTAACCGATGTTTCCATGTATAGATGGTGTGGTGGTGGCTGATGGAGCACCTGTGTTTTCTTGGTGTTAATTATTAGGCCAAAATCAGCACAGGCAGCAGAGAATTGATCCATGTTTTGTTGCATCTCAGCTTCAGAGGCTGCATTGAGTGCACAATCATCCACAAACAGAAAATCATGCATCAACACTCCTTCCACTTTGGTCTTGGCTTGTAACCTTTTCAAATTGAAGAACTTACCGTCAGTATGGTAGTTGACCTTGTTGACTGTGTTTATCCTCATTGAAAGCATTTTATGAGGAACATGTGTACAGAAAGCTACAACCTCACTCTATTCTGCACACTTGGAGTATCGCACTCAGTTCTGCACATCACATTTTAGGAAGGATGTTGATAAGCTTGAGAGGATCCAGAAGGAAGTAGAAGGTCTCAAGATAATATAACATCATATTCAACAAGATTCCATTTAATAAACGTTTATTAACCACATTTGTGTGCTAGGTAAAAATGAAACAAAAATCCCTGTCCTCTAGAAACTGTAACTTTTTACTATCCTCAGTGAAACTAGATCTAAATAAATAGAGTGTAATTTAAGAGCGATAAAAGAGCTTTGCTAATGGAATTTAAACAATGGTTGTATTAGAGTCATCTTGTGTATTAGCAGATTGTGAAATTTTGATTGTGAGCATTTACACCTCAAAAACTGGCAACTACAAATCAAGGCTTGATCAATTGTTTTGTTGATTGTCTAGACTTAAGAAAGTAAGGGAGAAAATACTAATGATGCAGATTAAATTTAAAAGTGAAAGAGATCTGTTAAACATTTTATTGGCACATGCCTGAATTTTGGGTGTTTAGCTTAAGTTGGGTGGTGGTAATGGTGGCAGTGGCAATCTGGTGAAGCCTGTGGAATTTATTCTCAGAATAATGATTTACACACATAAAAGGAAATGCATAGTATTACAAAAGAAACCAATTATAATGAAATACAGTTATTGAAAATGTTTATAAAACAGTTTATGAGCCACAAAGTAAAAATTCCTGGATTAGAGGACCAAAAGAAGCCTTAAATAAGACATGATAGGCATCTTTAAATACAAAAAGAGCTTGTACTTGAAGAGAAACCGGATTTAAATGAATGAATTAAAAAGAACTTAAGTGACTAGCCTGGGAGGGATACAGATACAAAACTGAGGTCTCAAGTAACATACTTTAATGTTCAGAGGGGCAATACACGGAAGGGAGGAATGGCCAGGAAAGAGGTTTTTGGTTTGGGGAGTCCCAAGGATGTGGTTGATTGTTCAGCATGGATTCAGAGAGTAACCTAAGAGCCATGGGCAAACGTTCCAGAGAGTCCAACTTGGGCTTGATAAAAGGAAAACATTCCTAACAATTACAGCTAGATAAAAATGGAGAGGGCACGGTGATCTCCATTCTCATTTAAGAGCTGCTCCCAAAAGTAGATGAACACTTGAATATATCATAAAAAGGAGTCTTTTCTGGAAGGGTTTGGACTGTAGGAGGCTGATGAGCTAAGGTCCTTTGCAATGATGAGATCTTGCAATTGTTTAAGTGTTCTGGATAGTGTTTGAGAAATCATACATCACTTTCAGCAATCTGAAGATGCTTCTTGGTGTGAAAGGTCTTCTTTGGAATATCAATATTCTCTCATTGTGTGACCCAACCCTGGGCAAGTCACTGTTTTTTTTTTAAAATTAATTTATTTGTTTTTAGTTTTCAACATTCATTTCCACAAGATTTTGAGTTCCAAATTTTCTCCCCGTCTCTCCCCTACCCCAAGACAGCACATATTCTGATTGCTCCTTCCTCCAATCTGCTCTTCCTTTTGTCACACACCCCATTCTCTTATCCCCTTCTCCTCTATTTTCCTGTAGGGCAAGATAGATTTCTATACCCTATTGCCTGTATGTTTTATTTCCAAGTTGCATGTAAAAACAATTTTTAAAATTTAAAATTCATTTTTAAAACTTTGAGTTCCAACCTTCCTCCCTTCTTCCCTCCCCACCCACGCCTATTGAGAAGGCAAGCAATCCAATGTAGATTATACATGTGTAGCCATGTAATACGTATCCATAAGACATATTGTGAAAAACTATGTTTCCCCCATTCTATCATGCCCCCCCCGATTTATTTTATTCTTCCTTTAGACCACGTTCTACTTTGAATGTGTTTACTTCTAATTACTCCTTCCTCCCATTTGCCCTCCCTTCTATAATCCCTCCCCCCATCCCTTTGCCCCCAACTTTTCTATAGAGTAAGATAGATTTTCATACCCAATTGAGTGTGCATGTTATTCCATCCTTAAGTCAAATCTGATGACAGTAAGGTTCACTCTTTCCCTCTCACCTCCCCCCTCTCTTCCTCCATTGTAAACACTTTTTCTTGCCTCTTTTATGTGAGAAATAATTTACCCCATTCTGTTTCCTCCTTTCTCCTCCAAATATATTCCCTTCTCACCCCTTAATTTTATATTTTGGATATCATCTCTTCCTATTCAGCTCACCCTGTGCCCTTTGTCTATATCATATAATCCCTCCAAGTACCTTAATACTGAGAAAACTCTCAAGGGTTATAAATATTATATTTCCATGTAGGAATGTAAACAGTTCAAATTTAGTAAGTCCTTTATTATTTTTCTTATCTGTTTACCTTTTCATGCATCTCTTGATTCTTGTATTTGAAAGTCAAATTTTCTATTCAGCTCTGGTCTTTTCATCAAGAATGCTTCAAAATTCCCTATTTCATTGAATGACCATTTTTTTTCCTCTAAAGGATTATACTATGTTGCTGGGTAAGTGATTTTTAGTTTTAATCCTGGCTCCTGTGATCCCTGGAATATCATATTCCCAGCCCTCTGAACCCTTAATGTAGAAGCTGCTAGATCCTGATTTATCCTGATTGTATTTCCACAATACTTAAATTGTTTCTTTCTGATTGCTTGCAATATTTTCTTCTTGACTGTGGAGCTTTGGAATTTGGCTATAATATTCCTAGGAGTTTTCCTTTTGGGTTCTCTTTCAGGAGGTGATCTTTGGATTCTTTCAATTTCTATTTTACCCTCTGATTCTAGAGTATCAGGGCTGTTTTCCTTGGTAATTTTTGAAATATGACATCTAGGTCCCGTTTATGATCACAGCTTTCAGGTAGTCCAATAATTTTTAAATTATGTCTTCTAAATCTATTTTCCAGGTCAGTTGTTTTTCCATGAGATATTTCACATTGTCTTCTATTTTTTCATTCTTTTGGTTTTGTTTTATAATTTCTTGATTTTTCACAACTCATGAGCTTCTATCTGTTCCATTCTAATTCTTAGGGAATTATTTTTTTAATGAGCTTTTGGACCTCCTTGTCCATCTGGCCAATTCTGCTTCTTAAAGCATTCTTCTCCTCATTAGCTTTTTGGATTTCTTTTGCCATTTGGTTTAGTCTATTTGTTAAAGTAGTATTTTCTTCTGCCTTTTTTGGGTCTCCTTTTGCAAGCAGTTGACTAGTTTTTCATGGTTTTCTTGCATCATTTTAATTTCTCTCCCAAATATTTCCTCTACTTCTCTTCCTTGATTTTAAAAGTCCTTTCTGAGTTCTTCCATGGCCTACAACTAACTCATTATTCTTGGAGGCTTTGGATGTAGGAGCCTTGACTTTGGCTTCTGTTTGTATATTTTGATCTTCCTTGTCACCAAAGTAAGACTCTATGGTCTGATTTTTTTTCTGGGTTTTACTCATTTCCCTAGCCAATTGCTTGAGTTCTGAGCTCTTGTCAAGGTAGTTCTCTGCTTCCAGTAGGGGTTGGGGGTTTATCATCACCCTCTTGATCCTCCAACAATCTGTGGGCCTAGAGCTCCAGAAACAGCCACTGCTGCTGTGGCTGCAGCAGACTCCTCTATACCCTCCAGCACCCTGGGCCTGGGGATGGACCACAGAACTCTCTCTCACAGTTCACACGGGTCTGATAGATTTCTTATTTCCACTGACCTTCTTATCCTTGGTGTTTTGGGATTGAAAAATCTGAAAACTGCCATGCTGCCAGTGATTCAGTCCCTCCGAGGCCTGCTCAGGCCCCTGTCTGGACTGTGCTCTGCTCCCAGCCTAGCTTGATAGACACTTCCTGTTGACCTTCTAGGCTGACTTGGACTGGAGATTTGCTTTACTCTATCACTCTGTGGATTCTATAGCTCTGGAATTTGTTTAGAGTAATTTTTTACAGATATTTCAGGTGTTTTGGGGGAGAGGTCAAGCAAGTTCCTGCCATCTTGACTTTTGCCCATGGGTAAGTAACTCTTGCCCAACTCTCTGAGACTTAGTTGTAGACTAGTTTTCCATCTGCAAGAGTAGATGGAGTTCAGTCACAGGCCTCAACAAGGAAATAACCCAATGATTCTGTCTGATTGTGAATTATAGAATTTGGACAGCTAGCTGGCACAGTGGATAGAGCAGCAGGCCTGGAGTCAGGAAGATTCATTTTCCTGAGTTCAAATCTCTTCTCAGACACTTAGGAGCAAGGTGACCTGGGCAAGTCATTTAACCCAGTTTGCCTTGGTTTCCTCATCTGTAAAAGAAGCTAGAGAAGAAAATGAGAAACCACTCCTGAATCCAGTATCCCAGTATGGGGTCACAAAGAGTTGACACAACTGAAAAATGATTGAACAGAACATGATTTCAAAAGAATTATTTTAGGTTACCCAACAGGTAGTGGCAAGACACATATGCAAGCAAGCTGTATCTTTGTTTATGACTTAATTGTGAGATGCAGCATAAAGTATATAAGCAGACATATAAGTATCTTTGACTCTTTAGGTGGCAATATAATGTATGAAGAAAAGTTCTTAAAGCAAAGAAGATTTGTGTTTAAATCCTTCCACTGGATAAAAGGACTGAATCACTTACCTCTCAGTGTCCTGGGCAATTCTAGTAGAATATAAGTTGCAAAGAAGGTGTCATCCTGCAATGATTAGAGAGTTTTCTTACCGAGTGTTCTCCATGCCTTTGAAATTATATATTCAGTCCCTATCCATGTATACTTGTGTATATAATGTGTTGTGTAATACTGTATACATATAAATATAAATATGTATACATACATTTATACACATGTTTATGCATCTATATTTACATACATATATGCCTATGTACACACATAATTTATATATATTGTTTGCATATAGATATAGGTCTATTTATGCATCAGTACATACAAATCACATAATTTATATGTATAAACATGCATGTAATAAATTTGCAAAGACAACATACATGCATGTATGTGCAGTATTTCATACATATATAATTCCAGGAATATATGCATATTGCACATACACATGTAAGCATATAATATTTATAATTATGCACAAATATATAATTAAAGATATGAACACATGCATGCAGAAATACAGACAAACCCAGGGAAAGAAAGTGGGTTGGACTGGTTATCTAGTGAGTGAAAATGTATGAACAGGTCTAGAACATTGGAATCTTTAAAAAAATTAAAAGGCCAAGAGGAAGGTATTCAGTCCACTGGCTGAATCCTCTATGGAGAATTTCTGGAAGACTGGGGACAGTAATCATGTGGAACCTTAAGGAAAGGATGAATTGCTTTCTCAACCACTGGAGGGAGTGCCCATGAAGATGAGACTACAGATCAATCAGTGTATCAAAGAAAACATTCTGGGGAACATGATTTGCACTCAGCTATTTTTGGATTCTAATACATGATCACTGTGGTCAGCTAGATTTGTTTGAATTTAAAGAACTTGAACACAAATTTATTTTCATTTTTCCCGAATTATTTCATATGAATACCCCACTGAACATTCCTTGTTAGCTGTTGGAAAACATAAATCAGCCAAACTATACTTTTAACACTTTTATTATGGCTCAGACAAAACCACATTTGACAGAGGTTTAAACTTTTCATATGGTTGTATGTACATTAGATTAAAAGAATCGTGGGACTTATCTGGAAAGAGAACTTTTGAGATCATTTAGAATAAACTTCTCCTTTTGATGGGAAGATAATGAGGCTCAGAGTTCAGAGTGACTTTCTGAAGATCATATAAAATGTAGATTGCAGAGCCAGGAGTCAAACTGAGGCCTTTTGATTAAAATTCCAGTGTTCTTTCCACCAAGTCATGCTGTCTTACAAAAGTTCTCTACTAAAGTCATATTACTGTGTTTTAAAAGCAAAAAAAGGAACCTTGGGGACTGAGCTTTTGAAGAACTCATTGGGGAAGCTATGGTTTTATAATTTGCCTCCAGCTCTGACTGACCATGTGGCTTTTAATGACTCATCAATTTTTCTGGACCTTATATTCTTTTTCATTAAAATTCAAATTTTACTCTCGCAACATGCATATACCTTAATTTTATCATCAAATATCATTTGCTTGTCAGGCATTCTATTAGGTATCAGTGTTGCAGACTGTAGTTAAGAGTTGGATTTTCATCCCAGATCCATTGTTTACAATACCAGCTGTGTGGTCTTCACCAGATTTTTCTATTTCTCTTTTCTGGCACTTGTTCTGTGTGGCCCCAGAGGGCAGAACTGAGAGCCTTAGATGGGTCTTTCAAAGAGGCAGATTTAAGTTTGACTCTACAACTTTGTTACAGAAAAGAAAATTTGCCAACAACTAGAGATGTCAAAAACTTGAATCCTTTTTTTTTTCCTGTAGACTATTTCCACTCTTTAGTAGAAGACCTCTATGATAGATGGGAGACCTTGTGGAAAGAATCCTTTTTTACATACAGATGGGATGAAATGAATAGTTAGGCTGCTTCAAAGCTTCAGACTGATTTTGTGAACCACATCTGTAGAATGGGGTTGTTTGGCCTACCTTGCAATGTATTTATGAAGGAGTCAAAGGGCATAATCCATAATGCAAGTGATTTTACATCGCATTACATGATATACTATTATTTTTAATACTTCTAGTCTTGTCCTAAAGGGATTTATGTTTTAAAGGAAGACATGAAATAAAATAAACAATACTATATTGGCAATTATCACATTTTGCCTTCCATTATGGTTATATATATTCAAGTTTTATCTTTCCTAGTGGATTTTTCTGTGAAGGCAGGGCTAGTGGCCTTTTTCTTTCTATTGATTTCTACTGCCTTCTAGCCAATAAGCATCAAACTGTTAATTTGATAAATTCAACAGAAAATAGCAGCTCACAAAGAGCAAACATTTATTGAGCACCTGATATATTCCAAACACTAAATTAGGAGATGGATTTTAGGGGGGAAGAGTGGGGTTGGGAAAGTTCTTACCTTCAAGAAATGTGCATCCTAGGTCAAAAGAGGTACATACAAGGTCATCTGAGGAGAGTGAGAACACTCAGAATTGGAGGTTAGAGAAGGCATCATGGAGAAGGTGACATGTGAGTTAAGATTTGAAGGAAAGTGAGAATTCAGAGCAATGGAGTTGGGAGATCCCACTCAAAAGCAGCATCCCCTGAACTTTTATCTTTCATCCTGTGGTCAAGAATCTGAGCCAAAAACTGTGCTTGCACAGGGTAACTGCCAGTATCACTACAGCATATGATGGGAAAGAAGAGAACAGATGGCAGGGGGTTCATGAGAAGAAAAGATACACTCACACTGAAAATGAGCCATAAATGTGAAAGTGGTCCAATGGAGTTTCTTTTCTTACATCTCAACTATTGGACATCCTTCTCAAGATAGATCTAGCTCAGATATGCCTCCTTCAGGAAGCCTCCATGATTCCCCCTCTAGCTAGAAATGAAATATTACTTTCCATCAAGATTTAGCTCAGATTTCAAAATTTTCATTTCATTACTCGTATATACTAACTTTTTTTCTATCCAGAATCATAATTGTGAATGTATTGTATCCTCTATAAGCTTATGGGGGTTGGTGGTGGGAAGGAAGAGGTGATAATTATGCTACTTGTGTATGTTCGTCTGGTGGCACAAAGTAGACACTTATTTTTTTGAATTGAGGGAGTGATTTCTGTTGATTGATCTATTTTATATGTGTATAATATCTAACAGTATTAATTCTTGATTGATTATTCTGACCTGTGTCACTTTTAAATAAGCCAAATATCCCCTCTACGATTGTTCCCTCTACAGTTAAACGTCGTATACTGAAGGAATGTAAATAGATTTTAATAGTAATGTAACCAAATCATCAGGGAAAATGTTATATGGATGTTTGTACTCCAAAGCAAAACACACAAATGATTTATGTGTTAGAAGCTATTTGGAATTATCTACACTTTATCTTTCTCTTTTCTTGAATGTGAATTATTGAAAAGTATCTTTAATTATAAGGAGTGTAAAATATTTTTAGGTCTAAGCCCTTAAGTCCCATGTTTACACTTGGAATTCTCTACCTCTTTCCCCAAAATAATGGGCTGGGCGGGGTGCTCCCAGTAGGGAATAATTCATTTACTCCAGGTTCCTTGATGGAGCTAACACTACCTCCCACAAGGTTAGTCTAGGCAAGATACTTTGGGGCCACCAACAGAATAACCAGTTGCCAAAATAAATGTTTTCCATCAAGATTTCACACTTATACTTAATGAAATAGACATTTTCTGAACTGTTTCTTTAAAGCTAAGTTTTTCTTTAAGATTTGTAATGAAAATATTTCATGACCTGTTGACACATTCATATGGTGATTTTCAAAAGGCAGATTTCATTTGTAAAATGGACTTGGCAATGAGTGGAGATATCTGGGAAGTGGAACAAGGCTGTTGACAGGGAAAATTAGGGCTAGATCATAACTGACATTGTTTTGCAGCTGTGCCATTTTAAAGGATTGACCAATGGGCCTAGGTCTACAGAGGCCTACAAATAACAGTGCTTAGCCTGGCAACTGGTGAGCATTTGTAATGGCCGGGGAGTTGCATAGATAGCATCTGACAAATAGATACAAAATTTTCATTCATTCCCTATAGATGATTGTTCTTGGAAAATGCCAAATGAGGAATGATACAGTTGGGTTTAGGAGAATTAATATCTAACTAACCTCTTCTACCAGTTCCAAAGAGAAAAAAAAAAATGAAAATCAAATAATTTTCTTTGTTTTCTTTGCTATTTACTTTTGGATATTTTCATACACATTACTTTTTATTCAGTACTTGTCTAAGAGAATCAGTCTAATGTCAGGTAAAATTTATTTAAACTTGTCCTCTTTATTCTTTGTCATCTTTATTGCTTTGTGATGCAACAAGTTGAAGAACCAACATGGAATATTAACATGTAAGAAGGACACTACAGCTGTGAAAATAATTCTCAGTAAGAATTCATTCAGAATAAAAGTCAAATATGTAGAATTGACATTGATCTCACACATGATTCTCAGATCTATAACTTGACTTCTCTCCATACCCCTTCTCCCTCCTACTGCTGTCATTATCAGTAGCCAAAGAAAACAAAAGAATCTGACCTCAAAAATAAATTGAGATTTTTCTCTCACATAGCATATATCCAGAAAGGGAAAAAAATAGCAAGAAATTTATTCTGAGTACTAATTGCCCCCATTTTAATAAGACTGGAATGATCAGTGGAAGAGGTAATATTTGGGTTGAGCTTTGAAGGATGAGCAGCATATGGACAGGTTAAAGAGGTAAACAATGGATTGCATTTCATGGTCTATGAATGTGATGGCATACTTGAACTAGAAGAAATGATCAAAGGGATAGTTTTAGAGGACCTGGGAAGATTTGTATGAACTGATTCAAAGTGGAGTGAGCAGAAGCAGAATAGTTCATACAACAATAACAGTATTACAAAGACAAAAACTAGTGAGTCACAATTCCAGAAGACTCTTGATGATATGCACTTCATACCTCCTGACAGAGAGCTGATAGACTCAGAGTCCAGAGATGAATACTTTTTTTGAACAGAGGCAATGTTGTGAATTTGTTTTTGCTTTATTATGCATATTTGTTACATTGGTTTTGCAACAGTGGATAGAGTGTTAGACCTGCCTGGAGTCAGAAAAAACTGAATTCAAACCTGGCTTCAGACACTTACTAGCTGTGTGTGACTCTGGGCGTCACTTAATCCCTATCTGCCTCAGTATCCTCAACTATAAGATGAGGCTACTAATAGCACATACCACAAAAAAGCATTATAAATATTTTTGAATGTATGAAGATCTTTTTGTCAATGATTGCTTTGGGGTATGTGCTGATGAGTTGAAGTTGTCAACCAAAAGTCATGGATATTTTAGTCTCTTTGTGTAATTACAACTTGCTTTCCAAAATGATTTTACTAATTCAGGGCTCCACCAGTAATGTACTGGACACCTATCTTTCCACAGCTCCTTCAAAATGGATGATTTTCATCTTTTTTTTTTTTTTTTTGAAAACCTCATAGTTGCAATGATTTGCATATCTCTTATTATTAGTGAGAATTTGGATAATTTATATGGTTGATAATAGTTTACACTTTTGTGAGCTCATTGTTTATATCAATTATTTGACCACTTTTTTATTAGGGAAGGAATCATGGAAGAAGAAACAAGTGAATTGTATTTTTAAGGATAAGTTAGGATCTGATGGTAGAGAGCCATGAAGGCATATAGTCTGAGCTGGTGATAGAGTGGGGAAAAGAATGAAGGTGGAAAAAGCCCAGATGTTTCTCATGAGGCAAAAAAAATAGGTCAGTTGACTGAATCAATGCATTCGAGTAGAGAATAGATATAGGTAATCCTGGGTAAGAATGTAGGAAATAGATTGTGGAAAAACTGGGGATAAGGAGTTTATACTCTGACTGGCAGATGACAAAGGAGTGATCAAAGGTTTTGAGTATGGGATTGTGTGAATGATGGAGTTGAGGGAAGGAAAGTGAGACAGCCAGGTGACTCAGCATATAGACATACATTATAATCCTGTATCAAACATATGCTAATTTTGCAATTGGGCAAATTACATTTATCTGTGCCTTCTTCATCTGGAAAAGGCAACTAATAATACCACATACTTCCTAAGTTTGTTTTGAGGATCATCTGAGAGATGTAAAATGCTTTGAAAACCTTAAAGCATGATTATTAATGTTAGCTATTGTGTATAACAATAATTTTTATTTTTATCGTCATCACCATCATTACAGTGGAGGCAGTGGACATTTGCCCAAAACAGCCAATATTCCATCCATTGTATCACCTAGCTTCCTCTTAGGGAGTTTATCAGTTTATGGTCACTTGGGAAACTCTAGAGGTAGTGCACGAATCTGTGTTTTACAATTCACTTTCAAATAGAAGATATCATGTGTTTGTCACAAGAACTCAGCAAGTCAGTTAGTACAAATATTGTCTGCACTGTAGGATTTAGAGATGAAAGAAACTATAGGGAAATTTGAGGCTCAAAGTGGTTTTGATTCTCTGCCTGATTCTAAATCTAGCGTTCTTTTTTCCATTATATCATTCTGTTAAACAATTATGTTCCCACAGATGAGTAGGCTCATGGTGGTGAAGGGATTTATCGAAGACCACAGAGATAATACATAAGTGACTCTTCTTCTTTTTGGTAAATCATATTTGACTCTCCGTGACCTGATTTGGGGTTTTCTTGGTAGAGACACTGGTGTGGCCTTTCTTTTTTTAGCTCTTTTTTCATGAGGAAACTGAGACAAGCAGGGTTAAACAACTTGTCTAGGATCACATAGCTAATATCCGAGGCTGGATTTGAGCTCAGGTCTTCTTGATTTCAGGCACAGTGCTCTAGACACTAAGTGACAGTGGGTCTTAAATCCACATTGAATGACTTCAAATTTAGTTTTCCCTCTATTTCATCATGTTGTCTTTCAAATTAATGAAGTGATTGAGTTGAATGAATGCAGAAAGGACAAACTTTCTGAGAGTTCCAAGAGTGGAAGCCTGGCTGAGACAGCATCTTATTGAACAGGCAGGATTTACACTTATGGAGACTGGAAGTCAGGATATTCAAGACATAAGGAATATTGAGCAAAGACTCACAAGTGGAAAAGCATAGAATATTTTGTTGAGATAGTGAATCCATATTACTGGGTGGCTGGAGTAAAGAGTATGTAGAAGGTGCTAAGGTGCAGAGCTAAGTCTGTAAAGGTAACTGATTGATCATGGGGGTTGGGAGGAGGGGAGGAAGGCATAAACATTTGTATTGTACAACAACTCTGTCATTATTATTCCATTTTAGAGTTGAGAAAAGCAAAACAAACAGAGCTCCTGGTTAAATGGCTTTCCCAGAGTCTGGATGTGAACTCAGATCTTCCTGAGTCCAGGCTCAGCACTTTATCACCTAGCTATCCCATATAGGGCCTCTTAAATGCTGGACTTCCAATTAAGAATTCACATGAAGCCATTGAATGCTACTGAGAAATTTAGAAATGTGATCTAAACTGGGCATTAGGGAAATTCATTTGGCTGCAGTGTAAAGGACAGATCTGAGGAAGTAGAGACTGGAGGTGAGTGGACTACTGAGGAGATCACTGACATAGTTTAAATAAGAAGGAATGGATATGTGGACTTGAGCGATGGTTGTGGGAACAGAAAAAGATAGAATAGAACTGAGAGAAACGATGTTGGGTAGAGCGCTGGACCTGGAGTCTGAAAGATTTGAGTTCAGATCACTGAGTTCAGAGTTCAGATGGAAAGTTAATATATATTAAGTACTTTGCAAACCATAAAATGCTGTAATGTGTCAGTTATTATTGTCCATGTAACCTTGGAAAAGTCATTCAGTCCCCTAATCCTCAGTTTCCTCATCTCTGAAATGAGTGCCTTGGATTAGATGATCTCTAAATCTCTGAGCTCATATTCTAGATTTCTATGAATGACTGGAAAATGATGATCCTAGTAACAAACAGGAAAGTCAAACACAAGAGGAAAAATAGCAGGTTTTGGAGAGAAAATGATTAACTTAGTTATGGACAGTACTACATCTGAATTATACCCAATAAACATTTGGAAATGTGTGTCTAGAGTTTTAGAGAAGGGTGCAGTCTAGAATTATTGATTTGAAAGGCAATAGAATTAACCAGAACCCAATTTCCTATTGGTATATTGGTAGAAGTGTGAGCTGCCCTTCCAGGTGGCTTGGATCCTTCCTTGATGAGCAGGTCAGAGTTTCCAAAGGAGATAAGGGAGTTGGCATTGTTCTCCTGGCTCTCACTCCAAGATGTTAGTTTATTCTACCTGTTACCTGGAATGAAAGAGGAGAAATCTGCAACATTTGGGCCATAGAAAACTAATCCTGGGGAAGGACCTAGGGAAAGATGGAATTTTAGTTCTCCAGGAATCAGTAAGCCTACCTGTATGGAAAGGCAGAGAATTAGAACTATCCAAATTTTAAGTCATATCTGCAGGTGCAGGACAGCAGGCCCTGCCGACTGATGAAAACCCACAACTTCTCTCAGGTCCCAAAAGGACATTCTAGCAGTGGCATCACAGAAGGAGCATGTCTCAGGCATTCGGGGAGCAGGATGAGAATGGGAGGGTCCTCATGGAAATTATTTTCCTTCTTCTGGGTCAGGACTTCTCTCTTGCTTTTCTGATTACATAGGTTTCCACTCAAATTGTGAAATATGAATGGTCTGGAATATTCCTGTGCTATATAAAAATGAGGAAATGGATGATTTCAAAGAGATGTAGAAAACTTTCATCAAGTGATGCTGAGTGAAATGAAAAACTAGAAAAACAATTTATAATATAACAATTCTAAAAAAAGAACAATTGCGAAGACTTTCACCATCTGATAAAGAATAAATTGAAGATTACTAGGAGAATAACTTAGATTATAATAACACTGTCAGTAAAGAAATTTGAAAGCTATAAATCTTTAGGGCAGCTTAGTGGTGCAGTAGAGTGCCAACCCCAATTCTGAATTCAAATCCAGTTCAAATCATGTATATATGTGTGTGTGTGTATAACACATATGTATGTATATCAATTTAAAAAATTAACAATAGAGAGTTTGGGGGGAGGTGCTAATGAATATTGAATTCATTTTCTAAGGAGGTCACTGTACTATCCATTTTGGTTGACTGTTTTACTTTATTGCAGGAGATGTTTCAAGGAGTGGGGACAACATATAAATGTGTGTAACATAAAAACAAAACACCAGTAAAACTTTTAAAAATGAATACATCAGTGAAGACAACACCCAGTTCAAGTACATGAAAGCAACATCTTTATTACAGGACTGCACAGCCTCTACCCTCCAGCCAAACCAGAGCCCTTTCTGAACAAGAACATGTTTTGCCTTCACTTTTCTTTGGCTGGTGCTGATCCCTACGTCTGGAATGTTCTTCCTCCCCCTCTTTGCCTGTCACATTCCTCCTTGCTTTTTAATGCCCATTTCAAATGCCATCTCCTACAGGAACTGGACTGGCAGAACTGTGGGTGGGGGATAGAGATGGGCGTCTACAGCGGGTGGTACAGTGTGAATAAAGTCACATGTTTGGGGATTAGGTTGGAGGATTAGGAATGAAAAACTAAGTCTGTAGAAAATAAATTCTGTAGAAAAGGCAAATTGCAAGAAGAGAAGACATTTGAATGAACAGTTGGGTGATGTGGGATACAGTGACAGTACTCTGATGTGCATCTGGCCTGGCCAGAGCCGAGTGCATGCATGGTACTTGTGCCCTGACAGAAAGCTAAAGGATCACAGTGGGTCTTTTGCACCCTGGCAGGTGTCTAGTCATGTGCCCCTCTCCTACCTACAGGAGGGCACTGCTGTGTGGCTTCTGGATGCATGAGGCTGCAGCCCAGTCCCTAGACCTAGTCGATCTGGGAGAAAATATGAGATGTGTACGTCAGTTTCCAGCTTTCCCAGACAGTCTTGTTTCTTATTCAGTGTCCTCCACTATTATTTTATGTGTATTTGGAAAAAATGAACTGTGGGGTGAATGGAAGAGTTGTCATAGCCTAATCATGTAAGAAATGTCAAACCTGTCATTTCTTACAATAAGAATGGACACAATCTCTTTTTAAAGGAATAAAATAAGTTTTTTAACTTTGCATAATTATTAGTTTAGGTCTGATGGCCTCCCTTACTCCTTTTAAATCTGGAAGCTTTTGTCTTGTCTCTTTTTCTCTGTGTGGAATGCCACTCTCTATCCACCTGTGGAATTTTAAGCATTCTTTAGATTTCATCTCAATTGCTACCCCCTCAGCCTTCCCTGAATCCTCTCCACCATTTTTACCTCCAAACACTATTATTAGATAAAAATGAGCCACTGGAAGGCAGGGACTGCAGTTTTTCTGAACTTGTTTCCATTACCCTCCCCTAAACACTCACACTCAGTACACAGCTCTATACACAGTAGGTACTTAATAAATGTTCAGTGGAGTGCCCTCATTGTTTTTGAGTAGACAACTTTATTGTGATCCAGGGAGTAGGATGGGGAATCTAGTGGTTCAGCCTTGCCAGGATATTGCCAAAAACTGGAGAGGATGGGCTAGAAAGAGGCCTCTGTAATCATTTAAAGTGGAAAAGTCTAACAGATTATGCAGATTTGTGCAAGCAAGGAATTAAGAACAGAGATTCAGTTAATATAAAAAAGTAAGCAAATACTATAGGTACCGAAAAAAAGCTAATAAGCCGAAGCAGAGCTAGTGAGTAGTGTTTTACTATCTGATCCTAGGTCAGGAGACTCTTGGCTGTCTCCTCTGTATAATGCTCCCAGCTGAACGTGGGAAGCTTTGGGCCACAGGTGTTGAGGGTGGTCAGAAAGAGGTCAGAAGCCTGCAGGGAAATACTTTTACTAAATGATGCATAAGTAGAAATGTTAAGCTAACCTTAGATTGTATTGCAGATACATCATTTTACTCAATAAAATGTGTGCGTTAGTGAACGATCAAGTTTTCACAACTGAGGAACTTTTATATGTCTCTTAATGCATCTGTTTTCTCAAGTTAAATTTTCATAAATCAGATTTATGGTTTGTTTTGGTTTTTAAAAATATTTTCCTGGTGTTGTTATATAGCAATGAATTGAGGAATTACACAGTTTCAGAAGAATCAATGTTCAAAGTAACACAGGAGATAATGGAAAGATTCATGTTGAGATAAGTAAGCATTACCAAACACAGCATAAAATAGAGATGCCTAACTTGCAGTCAACAAAACTCCTGAGGGAGCAAAAGTAAAATGAAATTGAGAAATATTTAACAAAATTAATAAAAATACAATTAACATTGTTAATGTCAGTTTGTGGCTAAGTCGATATGAATCTCCAGGGGTCCATTTCTATTTGATTGTGATACCACTGGTCTAAAAGATATTGCAAAACTAATAAGGGAAATGGAGAAGGACATGGGGTAGTCATATAGCATGAATAAGACAATAAATAAATGAATAAGACACTGATGCCTCTGAGAGAATAAATAAATCAAAGAATGATCTCCATTGCCTTAAAGATGCCTCTGAGGAAAATTTATGAAAACAAATACAGATAAGCGTCATCTAGGATGAGAATGGGGAAAGGTATTTAGGTCTACAACTATTGTGGGGCAACTCACTAAAAAAGATCACATATTCCTTAAAGCATCAAGGAAGTAGTTTTCTGAACACAAATCTTTACAGCTGACTATTCTGTATTTAGTAATAAAACTTAGGGTTAAAATAACTTTTATTGATTTTTACGCATAAGACTCTGTGCAAGGTCTTGCAGATGATACAAAATGGAGGACTCTAAGAGTTGATAATGTGAAAAATTGAAAGAGTAAGACAAATTCACTTAAAAACACCAAATTGTGATACAAGGTAGAATATCAGAATTGTAGAGAGCTATGAGAGGCAGCCTATCTGTATATTCAATGTTCTGTTACTGAGCAGGTCCTGGAATGGGGAATAACTGTTAGAATCCTGACTGTGAGGCATAGTGACCGTGTGATCATGGACAAGTCATTTGACCAGTTGGTGTCCCAGCAAGTTCTCTGTCACCTATTTTATTGATACGAGTGTGCCTTGGTGGAGAGCATTTCCTCACCAGGAAATAATAGATACATATAATGATCACTCCCACAAACTCCAAAAAGAGAACTACAAAGAAAGGAATATGGAGGTGGAAAGTTCAGGAGATGAACAGATGTTTCTGGTTAGTTTTGTGAAAGAAGTGACATTTGGGTTGAGTTTTGATGAATAAATAAGATTTTGGTGGGAAATTTGAAGGGGTGTGTGTGTGTGTGTGTGTGTGTGTGTGTGTGTGTGTGTGTGAAGAGTTTAGATCAGAGCATGATGGCTTTTAAATGCCAGACCAGGGAGTTTGAATTTTATTCGAGACTTTAGAAATCTACTGAAACCTTTTTTGAAAAGGGGAGCAGCAGACTTTATCCTTTCAAAAGATGATTATTTCTAGAGAAGTTTATGGTGATAAAGGAGGTGTAGGACCTGTAGGAGGTCGGGAGGTGAGATCAGTTAAATGTGTAGTTGGATTTATGGTATTAAATTTGAGGAATTATGCCTACACTTGATTGCTTTTGTTTAATTTCAATTGCAACCCGCACTCATAGCCTTTTATCTTCCCTCTATGTATCTGTTACACAGATTGTTAATTGGGGAATAGGTGTAATTTTTTTTTCCAGTCCTGGAATATTTCATAACAATTAAGGATGCCAAGTGTATCCAGGACAGAAAGACTTTTAATGATATATGTCAAATTAGATTGGGAAGGGTCAAAAGATCACATTTTTTTCACAGAAAATTAAGGACATCTGGATTTTTCATTGTAGATATTGTACATACTTAGAAGTGGGCTAACTGATGATTTTCGGGGCAATTTGCAGTCTAACACATAACTTTTTATGCTTTTTACATGCTACATATACTTTAAAAATCAGGGATGGATACCTATGATTAAGTTTCCTCAAGAGATGTGATAATCCTGTTAAAGATTTGTATGATTTTCAGAATTTGAGCCAATTTAAAGAAAGATATTCTAAGGAGGAGGAGAGAACTATAGAAAGTGTTTTCTTCCTTCTTCTCCAATAAGATAGTGGTTCTAAGTGTTTCTGAAAGACGGATAAAAGTCAATCTAAGAAAGAAAAAAATCTTAGAAATAGATTTTATTTAGCAAAATAAATTTTATTATCTGGAAGTGTAAAAATGGTGAATTTCAGGCTTGGAGGCTATAAAATGTTTTGCAAAATAGCATGTGCCTAAGGAGCTATTTTTTTTTTGAGTTGCTGTGAGGAGGGGGAAAAAGTATATTAATTGCTTATCAGCCATTTGGGATGTACCCCTCCATGCTTTGTTAACCTTATCCTTGAATGTATAATAGAGTGTCCATTTCTAGACTTTTCCAAGAATTTTCCTAGCTTGGGGATAACTACCAGTGTGAGTTCTGTTAGCACAGGTTTAGAAAACTCAGTTACCCATACACCACAATGAAAGAAAACTCAGTTACCCATACACCACAATGAAAGATTCAATAAGGTTGTTAGTTCACTCTCCCACACGTCAGCACAACATAAAATAGCATCGTTTTATATGACAGAATAGATCTTTAAAAATGTTTTGCTTGACAACCATTGTTGTGGCTCCAAATTAAGCTCAAAGAACAAATATATTTGGTTGGTTTTTAAACCTCTTCATAATCTAACCTTGTCCTTTCTTTCTTATTTTCTTACATTTTGCTATCCTTCTGTTCATTCTACCACCCAGTGACACTGACATCTTTACTGTTCCTTGAACATTATATTCCATTTCCGTCTTCCTTGAACTTTTATTGGTTGACTCCCAAGCCTGATATTCTCTCCTTTATTTCTAACTTCTGCCTTCCTGGAAATCTCTTCTAAAATCCCACCTTCTGCAGGAAGATTTTATAATTGCATCTTAATTTTACTGTCTTCTCTCTGAAATTAATTTCCATTTATCATAGATATATCTGTACATATTTGTATATATATCTTGTATATCTAGTTATCTTGTATATTAAAGATATAGATAGATATCTGAATTATTTATACATAATTGTTTGCATGTTGTCTCATCTATTGGATTGTGAGTTCCTTGAGAGCAAAGACAGTTTTTGCCTCTTTTTGGTATCCCCAAGGCTTGGAATAGTACCTGACATATGGCAGGTGCTCAGTAAATACCTGTTGATTGACTTTTATAAGAAGGCATCCTCTGGAAATAGATTTTAGATCTATACAGAAAATTAGGATAATTCAATAGATAATTACTGCACTGCAAAAGCAATATAACCCAGCAGAGTAATAATACTCTGCAGGTTCTATAGCAAATGTCAAATAAAATAAAGAACATGGAATGTTTCCATGGGGAAGATGTTATGGAAAGATACAGCCTCATTAAGCTATATACAAAGACAGGATTCCATTTGAATCAGTGATACATTATACCACATAGCTATTTCTCCCTCGAGGAAAAAAAGTATACTGACAAACTAGTCAAGCAATCTTCCCTGGAGCATAGAAAAAGCACCAGACCTCTTCACTGTCAGAACTTAAACCAGAAAGGATCCAAAAATAAGTTTGCTGTGGAAGAGGTCTGGCATGGCAGACCCTAAACATTTATAACAACTGAATATTTCTTTCTGTAACACAATTGTTTAGAAACATCTGCCTGAAGATTCTTTATTTGCTGTGCAGATGTTTCTTATCTTTGAACTTCAGCAAATCATCACCTCCATCCTTCCTTGGGTGCTACTTTGTAACACCTTTTAAAAGCCACTCAATCTATCCTTGTGTATTTCAGTGAACAGAAAATGGGACTTTAACGGAGAGGTATCTGATTTTGCCTGTCCAAAGTAAGCATCTTGGTGGGCTTTGCTGTAGCCTCGTTGCTCTGCAGTTCATTCACAGTGACTTGAAAATGAAGAAGGAGGCAGGCAGCTAACCAGGGGAGTGTGTGAAACTCAAATGAATAGACATTTGTTTCCAGATACAATGCTTCAGCCCAGGGATTGCTGGCGGATGCTGTTATGCATCAGCAGAAAGCTTTAAAAATGCAAGGAAAACATCTTATAAAGTGAAAACCTATCATTTGTAAAGCTGCAAAGAGGGAGCTTTGTTTGCCCACACAGCATTTCCCATTGGAACCCCTGAGGCCATGGTTTTCAGGACAAGTTTCAACTCCGTTTAACACACATTTATTGTGTGGCTCACAGGAGAAAAGAACTCAATAGGCAATGAGACACTACTGTGAATTTTGTAAAGATTGTACTGTGAGCAAGATCACTGTCTTGGTTTCAACTTCAGCCAGTTTACAATTATCCATGATCCCAAAGACAGAGCACAGCAAATGAAGTCGATAGATAACACTCCCCACCCCCATCTTTCTCAGAAACAAAACTGCTACACACTCATTTTTGTGCTCTTTTTCCAACAGTCAGGTCATTCTTGGAGCTGTTAATAAGTAGCAACATGTAATAGATCAGCATTTCATCTTCCCACCCTTTCCTTAGGTATTTTCTAGCTTGATTCTAACCAAGAGGAAAAATTATCAAAAATGGGGAGCCAGAGTGACTTGGATAGCTAATATCTTAAAAAAAACATTGCTTAATACTTGAATGGTGTGTGAAAGGGAGGAGGAGGGAGTGATTTGAGGGGGTGAAAAAAGAAATGATATTCTTAGATGGCTCATTGGGCTATAAGGAGAAAAGTTAAGAGACTAGAATGGTCCACTTGAGTAGCATACAGTTTTCATTATTGTGTATTTCACTTGATCTTGTAGTCTAAAAATACCCCTCTAATCGAATTGCCAACTGCCATATTCTTTTTGTTCAGTCCCATAAATAGTCATATAGATCTCTTGTGGGTTAACTGGATGTTTATAAATTGCTTTTCATGCTTTGGCACAGAGATCGGTTATGGATGTATAGGAGCTTATGTTCCTCTGAGTGAGGAGATATGTCTGTCTCTCAGTATGAGTATATACATATATACATATATATATATATATATATATATATATATATATGATGATTCACTATGTGTGTATGTGTGTGCATATATATGGAGGGAGAGAGGGAGAGGAAGAGAAAAGGAGCAGATTCTAGTATGAAAATGGAAAGAGGTCATTGAATGATGTGTGGGGAAAAATGAGTAGATTTCTTTGGTTAGAATATAGAGAACACAGAGTAAGGGTAATGTGAAAAATCTCAGTAAAAGTGGTTAGAAACTAGATTGTAGGAGGTTTACAGTTCCAGGATGAAGAGTTTATATTTTATCCTGGAGGCAAAGAGGGAGCCATGAAGATTTTTTTTTTTTTTAGTGGTAGTGACTTGATCAGACTTCATGTTTTAAGAAGATGATTTTGTAGTTGTGTAGATGGTGAATCACAGACACAAGAGAGAAAACAGGGAGACCCATTACGAAGATATTACACTAATCCCAACCAGAGGGAATGCGGATTCCAACTAGGATAGTGACCTGAGTGGAGAAGATGGAAGCAATGATACAGAGGCAGAAATAAGAAGATTTAGCAATTGTTTAGCCATGGGCAAAAGAGAGCAGAATCTGTGTTTTGAACCTGAGTGACTAGAAAAATAATACTACTACCCTTAAAAAAATAGAAAAGTAATTATGGGAGTGGGTGGAAGAGATGGGTTCCATTTTAGGTACGTTGATTTTGAGATGCTGGTGGAATATATAGGTAAAGATCTCCTATAAGAAGGTCATGATAGTATTGTAAGACTAAAGCACAGGACAGAAATCATATATATGTAGCTATATCTGTATACATGTAAATATATATGCAGATATATGTAAAATTATTCTATACATCTATTTATTGGTTCTTTCTCTGGATGCAGATAGCATCTTTCTTCATATGTCCTTTGTAGTCAATTTGGGCATTTATAATAGTCAAAATTAGTTATTTGCTCAAAGTCCTTCTTAAAGTACCATTGCTGCTACTGTACACAATGCTCTCTTGGTTCTCATGTGCATATTATATATGTGTGCAGGGTGACTCAAAAATTTTAATGGAGTTTTAACCTATTAAAGCTTAAAACTGCACTAAGACTGAGGATTCTGTATGTTTAGCTATATCTATATGTTATTGGTCTGATCAGCCACACTTGGACGCACTGAAATTTTAATTTATCACGGTGATGTCATTTTGGTCCTCTTTGAAGACGAAAGAGAGCAACGAACCGATATGTATATGTGTGTGTGTGTGCATGTCCTACATACATGTAGTATATGTGTGTAGACAGCATACTTCACTTGTTACGTAACTGTGAATCATCTGTATAGAGATAAATGAATACTTGGTAGTAAATGAGATCACCAAGAAAGAGTCTGAGAGGGAAAAAAGAGAGAATGGATTCATGGGAGGAACAAATGCCTAAGGGGAAGGCTATGAATGACGAAAGGATAATGAAGACTGAGTATAAAAGACCTTGCAAGCAGGAGGAGAACCAGTGAAAGGTTTTAAAGAATGAAGTACCATCTAAATATAAAACCAGGACATTTTTGCTCTAATTCACCTTTATATTGTCTCATAACTGTAGTCGACAAAGACTGGTAGAAGGTTCCATAAACAACATCTAATGCAATCTTTGTCTTACTGATAAGGAAGCAGAGACTTATCAAAGTTAAATGATTTGATCATATGCCTTTCCCAAAGGTCTTATGTTGGCCACTTTTATGTGGATTTTATAACCCCTGAGACCCTGCAGCAAATTTTAACCGCTTGATTTACTAAAACTATAAATGCTCCAAATATGATTGAAAATTTATTGGAATCCACTTCTTTCATGTGTAGCAAAGGCATGTTTTGATCACCTGAAACCAAGGAATAACTAACTGAATAGTAGCCCATATTTCATAGATAACATTGATGTTTTTGCAAGTATAAATGTATATAAACACAACCACCTATATGTATATTCATTCATGTATATATAAATATGTCTGTCTCTATATAAATGGCTTTATACATAAGCATATATCTGCATATCTTGAACATGTTAGAATTCTGCACATACAAAATAAAAAATATTCTAAGGATTCATATGGGGCTACTGAGACTAATAATGAGAGAATAGCGAATCTTAATAAAAGTCTGAGATCTGTGATGTTGAAAAAACGTTCAAAAGAAATTCCCTTGAGTTTCTGACAAGTACATGAAATGACCAGGAGAGTGCTCAGCTCATTTGTGTTTATGTGATGCTTTGTACTTTTAGGATTTTTTTTTCTAACATCAAAGTTCTTAAAAAATATGAAGTCATCTCTCTGCACAACTTCCCTGTGAAGTAACTGGAAGGCAGGTGTTATTACCTTAATTTTACAGATCAGAAAATTGAGGTGAGTACATAGTACTTCAATGCCAAGCTAGTGGCAGAGCCTGGAGCAGAGCCTAGCTTTTTAGGCTTCCCATTTTGACCTCCACCCCCATTCGTCCAGTGCAATCTTCTTTCCACCAAACCACTGATTCTTTCTGGTTAGAATATAAAAATGAAATGTCCCCAGAAAGAGCTATGTCACAAAATAAAATCTAAAGGATGTATTTTTGTAGTTAGTGGTTTTAGAAAGTAGGTCTTTATCAGGCCCTAGGGTAGGGGTTTTCCAAAGCTGAAACCTCTTGAAAGAAACCCCAGGGATTAGGCAGAAATACAGTTTGACTCAGCTACTCTGAAGAGATAGGATTAAGAGCCTGACCTATATAAAGTTCTGAGGAACTTTAGTAGTTAAAACAGGCATCTTAATTTTCATTTGCAAATGAGTCATTTGGAGAATAATCTCCCAACTCTAGCTTCCTACATCTCTGAAAACTTTATTCAGTTCTAAGGTGGTTGGCTACAAGTTAGATCAGTTTATCTTTAGTGGTTGCTTGACTATTAGCTGTTGCAGTCCAATTGGTGAAAATAGAGTGTGTAGCATCTCCTAACAGCCATAGCCTTGGGATCAAATCCTCAGCTTTTTTTTTTCACCCCCCTGAAATATATTTATTTATTTTTACCTCTCCATGGAGCTTGAAGAAGCCTTTCCTTAGGTGTTGGATTAGATCTAGGACTGACTGAAGAATGCAGGCAGATATACGTATTCCAACCCTAGGGAATGATTCACGGTTCTTTGATCCAACCTTAGTTTCTAGTGACATGTATAATGATGGTGCAGCTGCACCATCCATTCAGGCAAATTTAATGGTTGCACAGTGAATGACCATGACTTTTCTAGGTCACTAACATGCACAGGATATGAAGGAAGGGAAAAAAAAGCCCTCATCCTCCAGAAACTTGCGTTCCCAAAGATAAAGAACAAGATAAGAAATGGGGATGAGAGCAATAAACTTAACTGGAGTTTATTCTGGCCTTCTTTTAATCCATCTTGACCAAAAATGGTGTAGCCCATCTCTTAGGCACTATGAAACGGACCCCGTGGTGCTGTAGGATCCTGGCAGCATCACCCAGGTCCTTTGGCCAGCGAGCAACTTCTGCTGTCATTTGGCCTGTGTGCGGGGAGTGATTTACAATCCCTCCTGCTTACCACTTGCCCCTGCCTATAAAATATAGGAGTGCAGACAGAGTGACAGATTTTCATTCCATCTGCAGTATTAACTTTCACTGATCCATGCAAATTAATTTGGGACATCAAAGACAAAGAGATTCGGAAAAGGGGCAGAGCTAAACGATAAGGAAGGCAACCTCAGACCTTCCTGTTTTTCTCCAAATCTTAGTTTTCACTACAAAATCAACTCTCCACTCTATAGACTGCCTGCCTCCCCCCATCACTAGTCATTCCTTTTTTTCCCCCTTTTCCTAGAGACTGTTCTGTGTTATCTCTTTTTCTTTACACAAGGTAGTATTAAAGGGATTCCTTTTGGAGGAAAATTTGTGAGGATAGTTTTATTGAAACAGATGAATATAGATGATGGCAAACTTAGCACTGACATTTCTGATTATATCCAAAACTTATCATTGTATATTTGTCCTGAGACAACCTGAGACTTCTGCAAAATGAGAGGCTGGACCAAGTCTGACTCTACCCAGCCTTTATTGTGCCCTCCAAGGAGCTTGAGAACCTTGGAAAGGTTTGGGGGGGATATTTATGGACTCACATGGTTAATAGGTCCTGGAGTGAATGGAATGTCGAGATTCTAGTCACCTGACTGAGACCCCAAATTACCTTATTTTGCAGACTTGCCTTCTTTACCCCCGGCTCTCCTTCCATGGACACTAACCAAACTTAGGGGTTACAGAAGTCACAGAACATTAGAGTCCTATAGAAACAGACATCATATACTACACCTGTCTTACAGATGAGAAAATTGAAGCCCAGAGAAGTGGGCTTCCTTCCTTCCCTTCTTCCTTCCTTCCTTCCTTCCATCCTCCCTACCTTCCTTCCCTCCCTCCCTTCATCCCTCCTTCCTTTCTCCCTCTCTCCCTTCTTCCCTCTTCCCTCTCTCCTTCCTTCCTCCCTCCCTCCCTCCTTTTTCACCCTTCCTCCCTCCCTTTTTCCTTCCCTCCCTCCCTCTCATCTTAAAAAAACTACAAAATGCAACATTCATCACCAACAGGTGAATATTAAGGCATAAAGAGAAGTGAACCATATATGCACAGGGTGAGCTAAATTTCTCTACTAAGTACATCGGTTGACCTTGAAAGAAATTAAAACAATGATAATTGGGTTTTGTTTTCCAGCATCATGAAGCACTCTACCCTTTAATCACACTGACCTGCTTTGGAGCTTATGTGAAACAAGTTAGTTACCATATTCTCCATAAACACATTTTCTATACTTTAATGACTCAAAATCAAGAGGTTTTTTCTTGAATTTTCCATATTAAAAATAACAATAAAATTAATTTTTCACATTTAAATTTGGCTAAAGAAAGTACCTATCCTAGACCTGGACTAAATTCTTATAATAGTACATCTATAGAATCTTCCCAGATGATTGCATGACATAGATATTCTCTAAGCCAATATTTTCGATCTTGGCAAATCCAATTATGCTTTAGATTTAATATCTCAGACTAAAAATAATTTTGCACTGGGCAAAATCCCAGATATATGTTGTCAATCTCCTTTTCACTTAATCTTTAAACCTTTATGTATTGAAAGGAAATTTAATCCATATGTTTCTCATTTATTTACACTTAACTCATCAGAATTTTGTTTAGTATGAATTATTTGATGTCCAGCAAGACATTTTAACCATTTTATTAGGTTTTATTAATACTTAACTTCAACATGGAAGTCATTTTTTTTCCTAAAGCAAAATCACTCAAACTATATCAATGCTATGATCATCAACATCAATACACATTAATTCCATCCGCTACCAAGTTAGTAATACAGCACAAATAAATATTGAGTATCAAGTATGTGAAGTGTCAGTTACATCTTTGAAGATTCTCACAGATGGGAGGGATGTTGAAGGCAACTGGGTGTCATAGTAGATAAAAAAAGGACTTGGGAATCAGGAAAACCCGAGTTTGAATCATGCCTCAGACAATCACTACCTGTATGACCCTGGGCAAGTCACTTAGACTTTCTGTGCCTCAGTTTCCTCATCTACAATGATGAAGTTTGTCTCTTTGTAACTTCTACCCAGTACTCTTTGTCCTGCTTTCTGGGGCCACACAGAACAAAGCTCAACACCTTTTCTACATCCAAATGCTTCAAAATAGCTCTCATGATACCAGGTTAAATATCACCAGTTACTTCAGTGTATTTTTTATGATGTATGACCTGGATCACCTTTGCCATCTAAGCTGCCTTTCTGTAGATGGTCTCTAGTTTATCGGTATTCCTGGGGATGATTTTCGATGTAAATTTGAGGGTGGAAAATTTGTGGTTAATAACCCTGGAAATGACATAGCTCCCCGCTGTGCCTGACTTTGGAATACGTTTCACTTAAAACGTTTATTTTAAGTCCAAGACAAAGGTAAATGGAATAGTTCTGGATTTTTTCATCCTAAGTACAGGAGAAAAGTAAAATTGGGAACACTTGCCCAATAAATTCTCCTTCTGAAATTGTCTCTAGGACTTTGCTTCTGAAGTTGCTTATATATGAAGACGTAAAGATGTTAGATAAGTATCTGGAATTTGAAATGCCAAGAAAAAGGAAGACACATGTGTAATCCCCTGTTGATGATCATTGGCAGCCTGAGAGAAACACGTGGGAGAAAACTCTCAAGCCCATAGTACAGAGGGAATGACTTTTGCACATGCATGACATTTATCCAGAGACATGGTGAGGACAAAGTAGAGAGGAGAGTTTCAAAAAAAGTCACTACAGTCAAGCCTGATGAGGTAAAAATAAAAATGTTTGTGTTAACTTGCAGATGCCATACTTAGAGACTTTTGGCAATCCGTATGTCTTTGGTAACCATGGTGCATATAGCACAAGCCTTGAATTTTCTTCTTTTGAGATGTCATTAGATTCTGAACTCCCTGAGTGCAAGGACTATCTTTCGCCTTTCTCTCTACCCCCTGTGCTAAGCACAAGGCCTGACATATGATAGGCTTCTTGACTTGATCTGAAGAGTGTGATTAGCTCTCTCAACAACTTGCCTTTTACTATACCTGTTCTAAATTCATTAATCTTCAGTGATAACTGAGTCAGTTGGGGGAGGATTTTTGGAAGGGAATGTATTTTAATTTTTACTTGCCAAGTCAAAAAAAAAAAATCCCACAAGTCAGCTGAAATTGGTTTATGAATTGCTGGAAATCCCTAAACAGATTTCCATCAATTCAAAACATTACAGATGATCTTTTATTTGCAATGGACCTTGAGTTATTCATGAAATCCTATTGAACATCTTTTTTGCATTAATTTAGTGATATTTCTCACTGACGTCAAGGTGATGAAAAATAACCCTAAAACTTACTTGGCTGACTGAGAGCTTGGAACGCTACCAGAACCTGCTACAGTCAGTTTCTCATAGGTGGGCAGGCAGGCAAGCGGGAAGAGCACTATGGATACATAATGATGGTGATAATAATAACTCATTTAAAATATAATAATAAATTAATTCAGTGATAGCAATACCTCTCCAGTAGTTGCATTTTTAGACCTCATTTTGATGTGGAGGTGAACCTGGATTTTTCTAGGCTTAGCTAATTGAGAACAAGCTTTGATAGAACAAAGTTATGATGATAGGCCTGGTGATGGACTACATTTTTGTTGCCTGACAACCAGCCTAATAAAGTTTAGAAAGGCTCACCATCCAACTGGCTAGAAGATGAAACATTTTTCAACCACAGGTACTCAGAAGGGCCATCAACTGGGTTAAAGAGAAATCTTTTTTATGTGTCAGAGGAGAGATTGTGGATACTGGTGAAATGAGAGATCCTTGAACTATTGATGTAAAAGAATCGTAATGGTAATGATGGTGTTCATCATAATGGTAATGAGGGTTGCCATGGCAATAGATCTTTACCATTTATGAAATGATTTACATATAATGGAAAGTCAGCTTCTGTTTTACATATATAATTGTGTTCCATCTGTTTTGTACAGTGAGAAAATGAAAACAAAACTGCATTTTACTTGGAAGTCCTGAGTCCGTTTAAACACTCATTCTGCTGCTTACTGGCCATGTGACCTTAGGCTAATGACTATATCTCTCTGGGTCTCAGTTTCCTTTTCTGTAGGATGAGAGGTTTGACTCTGACTTCAATGGTACCTTCCAGTTTAAATGAATCAACCTATGAATTATATGTGATTTATAGTCATACATTATTATAAGTGGAATAATGTAAAATAGCAGTAACCTCAGAGAACAGGAGAGGAATGGGTTCATTCCTATCCAAACAAGTTTACCTCTTTTAAGCTCTTGCAGGCAAGTTGTACAAAGCTTTTGGAATTCGAAAAGTGATTTTGTAAATGGGGCAAAAAGAAAACATTAATGAATTGTCTGTTACCTGTCCTGGCTTGAGCCTCATATTTCTTTGTATCCTTCCAGTGGTCTTTCCCAGGTAGAGGCTCAGTTCCTCCTGAAACCTGAGTAACTAGTTACTTTCTCTCTTTGATCGTTGAAATGCTTAAAAATATTAGTATTTTGGAAGCGTTATTACCGCATAGTATCTTAATCTCCTTCAAAGTGTATGTACTCATCTTTCTTTAAAACCTTGTCATCTGGCTCTACAGAAACTACTTTTCCTCTGATTACCAGTGACTTCCTTCTTATAAAATCCAGTGTGATTTTTCAGGCCTCATCCTCCTTGACTTTTTGTCATTTGTCATTTTCTTTGGACACCATCTTATTTTTGAGCTTCAGGGACATTTGACTGACTCTTGATAGTTTATCTCCATGTCTTACATGGATTTCCTTCTCCTCTTCCTGATCTCTTAATATTGTTGTCACTGGTCAACTCTTTCTACTCAATTTCCAGTGATTCTTGTCATTCACCTTTTTCTTTTACCACTCCTGCCAAACTTGACAACCATTTTGCTGCTCACACCAGACACAATACCCTAGAGATTTTAATTTAATATTCATAACTTTGACTCTAATGCCCCATTCTCCTTATTGGTGATTGCTTCTCCTTGACCATTATTTTGGGAAAGCTCAAGTCATGCTTTATTTTGCTCTTTGCTCCCTAACTATCTCCTCAATAGCCTTATTACTTCTTGTGCAACTTTCCAGTTCTGGAACCATGAAACATGGTCACCGCTGGACTGCCCTTATCCTTAGGGTGTGTTAATCTATTTATAACTCATCATCCCTGCTACTTTCTCTACCAAACTGTCACCCTGATCTGCACTCACCTATTTGTGCAGTTCCTTCCCTTTGCGTATAAATAAGCTTATTAAGGGCATGAATTGCCTTTCCTTTTGTATTCCTTTGATTACTCTAGTGCTTGGTGTGTAATTAAATGTTTATTTTTTTCTTTCATTCATTCATTCATTCATGATGATAACCATTCATTTTGATCATTTCAGCTGTGACTTCCAACTACTTGACTTCTAAATCTGTATGTCCATCTTTCTTGTAATTGTAAGAACCACTTCTCATCTGCTTACAGAAATCTCCACCCATATCTCCATATAGCCTTGCCCATGACTGAATTTATCTTTCTCCTTAATTTTGCTTTCCTTGACTTCATCGTGTATCTGTCAGTGACATCACCGCAACTCACTGAGTGCAGTCCTTTTGTATTCTTCCTTATCCATCACTTGTTATAATTTAACTATATAAAATATGACTATAAAAGTGATATAAATGACTACATAGAGACTCTAACTTTTATGTCTGTTTCTCTCTATTAGCACTTTTACTAACTATATAGAGATCTATAAACCAATTCACTCAGACTATGACAGCGATCCACTCTCATCTATTTTTCATACCCCTACCAAATTAATCTTTCTCATACATAGTTCTAGTCATGTCACCCTTTGCTCAAAGTCTACTAAGATTCTATCTTGCCTACTGAATAAAGATCATGCTCCATTGTCTGGCGTTTAAGATTTGCTAAAATGTGGTACCACCTTGGCTTTCCATCAGCATCTCAGGCTCTTCACCTCTACTTGCTCTATAACTCCAGCTAATCTAGACTTTACTACATATACATCTGATACTTTCCCTGTTTCTGGACTCTATGCAAACTCTTTGCTAAGAATGGAATGACCTCAGCCCTCCTTTACTCCCCTGTGGAATTCATATTCATCCTCCAGGAAATGTTACCTGGGCCTTCATTTTCCCCATAGGCACTAGTGACCTTTCTCCCCTTTGATGCTCCATGTCACAATTGTTGTATCTCATGGATTTATCATGTTACTTTATCATTATTTGTGTCTGTCTTATCCTTTCCCCACTGGACTGTAAGTTCCATGAAAACAAGACTTCTTTTTTTTCTTCTGATCCCAGTGCCTAGAATAATGCATATGCTGGGCATTTCATAAATATTTGTTGAATTACCAAAACACATGGATTCTAATTTTGCCTACATAGCCATTGGCTAGTCACTTAACCTAACTGGTCTCCCTGCCTCAGTTCTTTCCCTAGTTGAGTTTATCTTCTGCCTGACAGCCAGAATGATTTTTCTAAAACACAAGTCTGACCTTGTCACAGCTCTATGTGGTAAACTGCAATGGCTCCCTATTATCTGTAAGATAAAATATGAACTCCTCTTGTATTTAAAGCATTACTTACTCCCATCTTATCTTTCTAGTCATATCACATAGTAATCTACTTCATGCACACTACAATTCAAACTAACCAGCCTCCTGCCCGTTCCCCCAACAAAACTCTGTACCTCACCTCTTACCTTACCAGAATATGGTAAGCGCTTAACAAATCCTGATTGACTAAATAAAAGAATGATTCACCCCTCAGAATCTCAGATCCCTCATCTATAAAATGAAGATGCTAATCTCTCATGTCCATTGTAACTTAATTGTGTGATTCTTCAGATAAAACATCTGAATGTCATCTCTACTTTAAAAAAAAAGATTTTGAGTTGTAATATTATTAAAGGGTGAAAAATAAGAAATCCAACTTCTTGAACAGAGAGAAATAAATGAGTAGCATTAAGAAATTAGATGCTTGCCAGAGAAAATGCAAATATTTTTCTAGAATTTCAGGAAAATGGTGAGACATTGAAATGGTAAGCAAGGATTTTTTTTTCCTTTTCCTTCTGTAAGCACTCATTAAGTATCTAATATATTCCAAGCATTAGGTGAGGTTCTGGGACTGTAAGTATAAGAAGGCAAAGGGTGCTTGCATCGATTGAAAAACATACCAACAACATCTGAAGAGCACTTTTCCATGAAGAGCCTATGGCATTTATTCCAGAACATAATTAGATCATTTGGTAGAAAGGATGTATGGAATGGGAGCATATGGGATAGGAAATATATCATAGGATATATACTATATGGTGAACCTAAATTTTATTCACTCATTTCCCCTTGGAAATTGTTTTATCCATGTCCTTGTATCACTACATGTACCCTCATTAATGGTGTTAAAATGGATGGTTATTCCCTGTGCTCCTCTGGAGATCCCCTGTTCCATCAGATCTTAACACACATGAACTTCTTTCTCAGTTAATGATATACTACTGGTTAGCAGGGCATCCGATATCTTGTTAACAGACATTACATGTGTATCAGATGTCACAGCCATGTGGCTAAGAACAGACCCTTTTCATTAAAATGCTATCATCTCTCAGACTGGCTATTCATGGGTACAAGATAAATAGCAAACAAACGCACTCTGATGAAAAGGCATTCATTTAACAAACTGGCACTTTAACACATTGGCACTTTTTTGTGTGTGGAACTCTATTCTTTTTTTATAAGTATTTTTATTATTATTTCATTTGTTTTCAGTGTTCTACAAACACTTTCATATATCTTAGATTTTTCCCCTCCCTTTCCTCCTTCCCCCCTCCTTCCCATGCCCTCCTTGAGATGGCATAGGTAGGATGCTGTTCTTAACAACAGTTTTATCACAGTCATTGTATAATTTCTACCAGTTTGTGCAGCCTTTGAGATGCTCATTTTACATCTTTTTATTTTTAAAAGAAAATATCTTTATGCTTGATTATTATACTTACTATCACTGTTCACTAGCAGGCATAAATAATTACATATCCTAAAAATAATATATTCACCAATGCAATTAAATTCATCGTGAATGCATCATCATCTTAAACACAAAAATAAACCTTTCGAAGCACCTGGCATGTGTATCTGGATCTGATGCCCTTAGGGGGAAAATACCATAGTGAGTTTTTTAACCTTTTTTTTACCTTTTACAAGTTGATATTGTAGTTGATATCTCTCTTTATTGAGGTTGCTTAGAAATAGAGAAGTTGGGTAAGATCCCTGGTTCACTTAATAACATATTACAAGAGGTGCAATGAAGTGATTCCAACCTTTTCAAAGGAGATGTGCACTGGAAATCTAGGACACGGTACTAAATATATTTCTATTTTGGTTTAAGACTGCCTGAGCAATAAACAGGCCCTGAAGGTAACAAGTATCCAAGGACACTGGCCTCATGGTATTCTACCTTGTTTGAACATTCGGTTTATGTAACACATGGCAGTTGGATGCAGTCCCATCCTTAGGAACATCCCTAAATGAAAGTGCCCCCTCATTACTCATGATCTGATTGGTATGTTTAAAGATGGGGGGCAGCCAACTCACAGTCTGAGATCTCCTTTAATGGGGGAGAGGGAGAATACTTTGGAACCATGGAAGAGAAAACAGAGATAAACATAGAAACAGCATGGCCAAGTGTTAAAATCACATCATGTAGATGAGGCAGTTTTATCAATTTACACTTAGATTTAGGATTAGGTCCGTCTTAGAAAGATTCAGAGCTGTCTGCTGCATCGTTAATCTGACACTGAGCTAGACAAATGGACGTCAGAACCTCATTCAGCTAATATCAGTTTATTTAAAAAATAGCATATCAGTCAAAGGGGAAGCATGATACTGTGCAAAGCTCCCTAGATTTGGCATCGGGGCACCTGCATTCAAATCTCAGCTCTGCTCTTTTACTAGCTGTGTGACTGGCCAAATCATTTATCCTTTGTGGGTCTCAGGTTCCTACTGATTCAGGGAGGGCTTTGAACCCTTTCAACCATCTATCTGAAGTTGGAAGGGGCCTCGGAGGTCATTTAATCCAAATGCATCATTTTACAGGCAAGGAAACTGAGGACCAGAGAGATTAAGAGGCTTGTCCAAGGTCAAAGAGGTAGTAAGTGTTTGAGAGAGGATCTGAAACCAGACATATGATCTGATGGGCATGTATCCCATATGCTGTCTTTGCCCTGTTGCTTCCTGGGGTCAGCAATTTGCTAGATTAAGAGATTCTCACTCTGCTGTGCTGCCAAGTAGTAGAAGAGGATTGGGTTGGTTATTTTTAGAGCAAGAGGATACTTATTAGAATTATGTACATACTACACTGTGTGTAACTGTTTTGCGAGAGACTGTTAGTCTCTTAGAGAGAGTATTAGGCTGGTTTGAATTTTTTAGGGGAAGTGAGTATGGGGAATCTTTATCAAACTATAGAAAACACTGTAGGGATCTTTATCAAACTATAGAAAACACCTTTTTTTTTTTTTTTTAACAAATGGATGAACATAGGGGCCTCAGAAGAAAAAGATAGAGCTATTGCCTATTTTCAGTTTATCTTTTATGTAATTTTTACAGAGTTATATGCATGGTGTCTTTCTTCATTAGATTGTGAGCTCCTTCAGAGGAGGGACTTTTTTTTACCTTTGTGTCCCAAGTGCTTAACATGGTGCCTGGCACATAGTAGACACTTATTGAGTGTTTGTTGACAGACATATATTCTGATTCCAGAGGCAGGAAATGCTCCATTAGATTATGTTAACATATGTAATATCCAAACATATATCCACATATACATTTATATATGTGTATATCCTGGATACATATTAATATTTACATAGAATATCATTTCACACATATACAGGCTAAGATTTACATACTACAGTAAGGTTTACAATGGACTTTACATCTGTTTCCTCATTTGACCTCATAACTTTTCTGGGAAACAGGGAAACTATTATTATCTCCATTTCATTTTTTATCATTTATTTATTTATATATCTTTTATTTATTAAATATATTTATCGTATATTATTTATATATTAATGTTTATTATATTTATTTATATATATTATTATCTCCATTTTATACATAAAGAAATTGATGCTGTTGTATCAACAAATATATACAACAAATGTATGTTACTGAAACTTCGGGAGGACTCGCAAGGTGTTGAGTGAGCCCAGGGTCCAATGACCATGTCATTGGAAAGGCCAATGAACCCATTGACCATATTGTTGGAGAAACTAGACTAGCAGCAATGAATGAATGAATGAATAGATAAATAAATGAAAGAGTTTCTCCTCTTCAGGATGGAGAGAAGTACAGCTTTAGGACTCTACAAGGTTCTTGAACCTTGGGCCAAATAGAGCTATACCATCATTGGGAACATCATGCGGATTCCAGGAAAGGAAAAAATGGCATTCATCTAATCAGGAGCTGTGAGTTACTGTTTTGTTGTAGCATGTCCTATTTCAAACTTAAGGAGCCTTTCTCATAGACTATATTCATTCTGTGAGTAGTGGATCCCACTCCTTTGGGGACTCAATAGTTGCCCCTAAAATCTTGAGGGGAGAATAATTAACTATCTTCTGAATGACTCAAATTGCCAGTGCTTATAGAATTTAGGAGAAGTGAGTCCAAAGGAGGTTCTAAATATATCTTTCATCTCTATTTCGTCTTTCTCTTTTTCCTGTTTTTGATATTTGTCTTTTTCCCTCCTTGTTTCCCCTTTTCTCTCTCCTTTTCCCCTCTTCCCAAATTTTCTGTTTTCTCTATTGATGCAGATCTATAGTACGCAGTCTCAGGCAGGAGCCTAAGAGACTTGTTCATGGTCACTTAGTTGTTAGCATTCTTCAGAAGCTCTCTATCTACTTCACTGTACTGGCTTTCAAATATATGTCTGCATTCATACACACATGAAAGACTGGAGTAAAGGCAGAAATAAGAAGGAGGCAAAGTATGTTGAAATTTTCCAATCTTTAAATAATAAATGATTGTCATCCCAATCATATTTCTATAGAGCACGTAAATGCTTTTATCTTTTGTTTAGAAAATTGACAACCTATTATCAATGGAAAATTTTAATTCACAAGTCACCTCTTTAGTTGGTAAATATATGTATGCATTTATGTGCATATGCGCATATACATACACATATTGGTAGATGTATGTGTACATTTACAATGTACATATACACATGCGTGTACATATGCAAACACATTGCATGAATATACACTTGTGTATGCATTAATATTTGTTGCTATAATCATGAAAACTCTTTGCTAATTTGAAAAGTCAAATACACCCAGGCTGGCTGACAGTCCTGAATGTATAAGCCAACCAAAGCTTTTCTCACAAGAAAATGTAGGTGGAGTGCTACAACAACATTTCAAAAAAACATTTTTAAGATAAGGTTTGTTTTTATTGGTGGCAGATGGGAATAGACTTCCAGAAGATGCTGTTGGCTGAATGAAAAAGAAAAAAGTTTTGAAAGTCATCCACTGACATTCACCGAAATGTCATCAGAGAATTTTTTCCTCTTTTCTAAAAAACAAACAACAGTTCTCCATTAAAAAAAAAATGGCTCATGTAGAAAACGTCAGCATGTGTTTGAAATGATTCCATTTCTGCTGAGACGTTCTGATATCTGTGCATACAAAAAAATCAGTTTGTTTTTCTGCTGTTAATTAATTTTCATAGCTCTTAGTTGGCACAGAAATTGAAATTCTCACTCATTTTTTCAACAAAAGCTCATATTCCTGAAGGGATAAAAAATCTTGAGGTCAATTCCACAGAGTAAATGGATGCTTTTTTTTATCATGAGATAGTTAAAGTAATAATGTTTTCTGATTATGCAAAATGTTAAAATGCCCTTGCAAAATGGTTGAAATTCTTAAAAAATGATGAATGGAATGGTTTTAGAGAGACCCAAAATGTCTTATATAAACATTGATACAGAGTGAAGTGAGGACCCAGGAGGATGATTTTTTCTTACAGTAATAACAGCATTGTAAAGACAGACATCCTAAACAACTTCAGAACTCTGAATGATGCCAATACCAACCACATCTCCAGAGAACGGATGATGAAATATGCGGCTCATATCCTGACAAAGAGGCAGAGAATTCAAGTGGTAAGTGACTTTCGCAGGGTCACAAAACTAGTAAATGTAGGAAGCATGATTTGATTTCAGGGCTTTCTGGTTTCAGGTCTGACACTCTATCCAGTCTGCTACCCAGCAACTTCATTAATATTTGAATATGGAGGAGGGAAAAAAAGGTGATTTTTTTTCCTTTTAAAACTTCGGTACCTAGCATACTACCTGTTACAAAGTAGGTGTTAAAGTTTATTGACCCATTGACTCAAAGATTTAAAAGACAAAAGCCATCTGCTTGCCTGAATAATCTTACTTTTAATTATCACATTCTCAGTATTGAAACAAGATCTCAGTTTTAAAATGGATATGAGTCACTATACTATGTAACTCATAAGAATATTTTAAAGATCAAAGTAATGAAAATATTGGTAGGCCTTAAAGTTTTACATAATTGCCACAATTCAAAAAAGGAAGGAATTATGACGAGCAGACAAAAAAATTGTCTGAAAGATAAATATGGAATGGCATAACTCCCCAACCAAATTGTGTTGTGCTAAAGCAAGAGTATGTGAACAAATGAATATAAAAGCAGCCATGGCCCTATAGAGTAAAGCCAGGAATACTTTAGCAAAATAACATAAATTTGGGAAAGAAAACTAAGGATGTGTTTTTGTGATTATTGCTCTTACGAAGGACTTGGATAAATTTATAGAGAGCATCAAATTGTGTAAAGAGCAATTTGATGGCAAATGGTTGGTGTCACAAAATGAGGAAGCAGAGTTAACATGGTGGATGACAGATTTACAAGTACAAGTTGGGGAAGGTGGGAGGAGATGCTAGGTAGCAGTTTTTCTGAAAGAGATCTGTGTGTTTTAGGGGACTGAAAATGAAATATGAGTCAGCGTTATGATATGGCAACCAAAAAAGCTAACGTGATCTTGGGTTGCATTAAGAGAATCCTAGCTTCCAAGAATAACTGGGAGCAGTGGTTGAAAATGCAGAGATGAATTGAGGCTTGATGTACATAAAAGCTTCCCCACAATTTCAGCTCAAGCAAAGTAGAATTAACTGCCTCTGAGGGTTCCCTTCAGTGGAAGTCTTCAAGCAGAGTCTGCTTAAATACTTTTGAGGGTGCATTTTAGTGAGGACTGCTTATGAGGTTTGATTTGGACTAGGTAGTTTTTGAAGCAGCATTCATTTCTCAGATTCAAGGATCCAAAAAGGAAAATTCAGGTCTACACCATTTTTCTATTCTTCCTCTGTATTTCCTTATTCTGAAGATCACTGAATGTGTCAGACTCATCTTCCTAGTAATCAGAAGTTATAGTCTAATTTTTGCATTTGGACTTCTCCATTTTATCTTTTTTTTCTGTATGGTACAAAGGAAGGGTTTCTTTTCACTATGAGTGTGCAAGTAAATATCCAAACTATAAGGATGTATGAAGAAAGACACTATCTGCATCCAGAAAAAGAACTGATAAATAGAATAATTTTTACACACACACACACACACACACACACACACACACCCCTGTTTGTGTGTAATGGTAACCTTGTAGCTATCTAGAGGTTGGTGGGGGAAGGAAGAAAAAAAGGAGGAAATCTACATGGCAACTTTGTCATACATATTTAAAAGGAATACCAAATTGTACATAGTGAATTTGCAATTTCATGTGCAATCATCATTTTTACTGTACAGTGTCATAGAAATGCTTGTTTGGTTAATTAAAAAAATAAATTTAAATTTATAAAAGCTAATTTTTAATGTTTTTAAAATGACCATATTCACAATGTATAATTCAGTAAAAACAAATTTACCAAATTTTTCATCCAATATTTGTGATCTAATTAACATGGATGCTCCATCTAACAGCGCAAGTTACAGTCATTCCATGTTTTCTTATAGTGTACATTTTTTTCTTAGATCTACCCAGTGTTGGAAGGCTTCATCTAGAGTTTTTATTAACATTCTGTCAGTATTAGTATAGTACTTGAACTATGTATTTTTCACCTAGTTACTTTTGCTATGTAACTGGCCTACTTCCTTTTCTGATCATACGTTTTCTGAATAATATGTACCAGTTATGGCCAAGTCAATAATTAGATACTTGGAGAATTTGCAGTTTCCACCAATTTATTACCTATTTCATGTAGACACAACAAGCTCTATGAAAAGCTCTATGAGAAATATTACATAAGGTCCAGATATTTTCAGAATTAGTTTTCATCCCAGGAGGAAAGTGGTCTTCCCAAACAGTTGTATAGTCAATTTTCCTATAGGTTAACAAGTCTAGGAAAGTTTAAGTTAAAGAATATATCAATCTAAAATCACTTTAAAAGAACATTTAAAATACACAAATGTGAGCAAACAAAAATTTTACTTTTATCTTCTTCCAAGCAAGTTGAAATAATTAATTGGACAGAAGCACACAAATAAAATGTCAATCAATAACATTGATTTCTGCCATCTGAAAATAAAATATATAAAAGCATTATCTTTGCAACTGATTGGAATATTATCTTGGATTTTCTTCCTAGGCCTTCAATGTATACAAATCCCAAGTCTAAAATGCATTTTTTACATTAACATAAAGATTTTATGCATTTTGTTTAAAAACATCTAAGTCATTGGTAGATGTTTTCTTAACTGAAGATCTGTCATCTGGATGCTACATAGAAGCCCCTGAGCCAATGACTATTTAAAAGTTCTTTTTGTTGGCGTGTTTAAGTTAGAATATTTTCCACAAACTGTAGTTATTTGACAGAAGAAAATAGAAATAGTTTTGTTTTTTTTTAAATGAGGTAAACTTGGTTTTGTTGTAAATTCAAATTTTGCACTTGTTAAAACTTAGGCATATGAGTTTTATTTCTGTTTTGATTTTTTAAAAAATGTGTGCTTCATTAAGACTCTGGGTGCAAATACAGAATTTTGAAAACACACTGACTTATGAATAGTTGCAATGTGAGAAGATGGTGGGAGTTCCCAACACAAGGTATTCAAGCTGAGCATTCTCAGCAGAATGAGCATCTCTTCTGCCAGCCAGGGTGGGGAAGGAGGACAACTGAGATCTTCCAAATTGTCCATCCATCAAGACAACGCAAGAGAGAAGGGAGGCATCTAAGCGCTGTAAAGAGAACATTTCAGCATGTAATGGGGGACTTACTGTTAACAGTGTGTAACGCATGGCACAGCTGTGAAACTTTTGTGCCAGGCAGGGTGAGCTAGTGGGAAAGCTTGCTAAGCCAACCGGGCCATTTAGACCAAATGCGCTGCTGTTGGTAGGAAGAAAACAGATGATAAAGCAATTCTGCTTAGTAGTTTAGGAAAATAACTTTGTGATTCACTATCTAAACCACCAGATGTATTGTACTAGACTGTACTACATCACTGAGACAGCATTTTCTGATGTAATAGCAATGTAAAATGGGTGTGGGTGTGTATGAATGGAGTAGGATTGAGATGGAGAGGGAGTTGAGGGGAACATTAACAAATCACTGCTGATGGCATGGTGTGTGTGTGTGTGTGTGTGTGTGTGTGTGTGTGTGTGTGTGTTAATAGAAGGGAGAAGTCAGTATTTTCCTTTAGAGCCAAACTACTCTTCCATCCTGGTGGGCTTGAAGGAGTAATGCATGTTTGTCACAGTTCAAATCTTTGGCATACTCTGCATGGAAAGTTTTGACATTTTGTCATACTTCTTTGAAGGAGTCATTACTGTCAGGGCTGGGAAGGTTAGCGACCTAGGGACTGGGTGTGGAGACAGGAGAGGTTCAAATTTCTTTGGCAGCTTACCTCTGGTTCACAGGAAATGGATAGCCAGTTTCTTTAGTTCTGTTTAGGACTTGTGGAGCGGTGACAGGGATACAAGAATATAGGTTGTGCTTTTTTTCCCTCTTGGCAGCAAACACACACATGTTCCCCTCATGTTTCCACGGCAATCGTGTGGCAACGCAATATGTTAGAAGAAATCTCAGAGACTGTTTAGAAGAGGCATCTGCAAATGGAGAAGGGAAAGGAAAAGAGATAATCGTCTTAGATAGTTTTGTAAAGAAAGAAAAAGGGGGGCGATTAGGGTCCGCAGATGGCTGTTGTGTCTTACATAAATTTGAAATCTGCCAAATTTTAATTATTTACACGGATCTGTCAAGTGGTTTGCATTTTAATTATGTGATCTGGGGTTTATAATCTTGTAGAAAATTGTCTAATTACACAAGACCTCAAACACAGGTGAAATTCTGTCTGTATGTGTATTTCCTTTGCAATAGAAAATAAAGTGAGGAGTCAGAATGAAGGAAAAGATTGGACTTTTAGGATGAAGTTATGAGTTAGGATAATAAATACAATAATTTATATAGAGCTTTGTAGATTTCATTGTACTTTCATAAATGTTATCCTGTTTCATCCTCACAACCACTTTGCAAGGTAAAAAAGATGTTTATTAAACAAGGAGAAAGACAAAGCAAAGCATGGGTTGTATTTTTACGCAAGTTGGTAAGTACAAAAGGTACCTCTTAGTGAAGATAAAATTTGTAATCAGTATGGGTGAAAGAAACTCTGGGTGCCATATGTGGCATTCTGTTGGTTTCCATTCCCAATTTTTGCAGTCTGTATTAATTAATATTGCCAAGTATATATCTAGATAATCATTTCAAGTGAAATAACACATCCCTTGGAACACAGATATTTCTAAAAAGGATTTGGCTTTGCTAAAACAATTTTTAAAGCATGGATATTTCTTCCTCCCTTGTCTCTTCTTCCCCTCCCACCTCTCCTTAGCAAACATCTAAGGAAGTAGGTATTTTGCACTGGGGACCGTCTCATCTTACAGGTGCTAAAGTGTTTCAATATGTTTTGTGGTTTTTAGGAAGAAGCAATATTTTATTTGCATCTTCCGCATTATCAATTGAAAAATGTGGCAGAACTCATCTATGAAACAGGCCCCACTGAGATTCTAAATGTTTCATGCTTTGTTTTATTTCTGTTTTTGCAAGTGCTTTGCAGGAATTCCTTATTTTGGAACCTGATATTTAAACATTAGGCTTTAGCTATGGTAATGGCTTGTATTTTATATCTATGTTGAGAGTAGCATAAGTCCTCATGAGTGTACTGAAGTATGATTTGAAGATAACTATATACTAAAAATATCTCTCTTATATTCAGTTACCTGAAATTCCCATTCATCCGTATCCCTCCCTCCCTCCCTCTTTCTCTCTCCCTCATTAAGGCATCGTGTCCAGAATGCCTCTACTAACATGCACCTTTACCCAGTTTATCAGCTTCCAAGCACAGAAGAAGCTCTTTAGAATATAGATGATAAAAAAGATTGTTTTTTATGGGCAGTGTGAAGTCAGGGAAACAGACTGGGGAATGACTCACCAAGTGGTGGTATATGAATGCGATGAAATATTCCTCTATGATAATCAATTGGGAACATGAATTCAAAGAAATATGTGAAGGCAGTGATATAAAATGAAGGAAGCAGAGGGAATAATATCCACAATGACTACAACTAGGTAAATAAAAATAGCATTAACTGTCAAAAGCAATCACAAAATACAGTGGGCTTCATGGGTACTAATTTATCAGAGTTATAGCTAAAAATTAATATCAGTAAACTTCAGAAGTATAAGGCTGCATTCCTATCAGGACTAATCACGCTGTGGTTTTGCTTCGCTATTTAAAAAATGCAACTTGTGGGTAACAACATTAAAAGGAAAGGGGCAAATGAGAACTAGGTAGGACAATAAGCGACAGGACCTGGATAGTCAGGGTCTTTAGATGATGACTGGATGGATGGATGAAAAATCCTTTATTAAATGCATATCATGTCAAAACACTGGGGATATAAAAGAAAAGCTGAATAAAATTGCTCTGAAGGAGCTCATTTTCTGATAAGGGTTGATAACACATAAAGAAAGGTGCAATGGTAGATGGACAGATGGAAAGGCTCCATAAACCTTAGGCAGCAGAAGGACTGATGACCTGAATGGCAAGTAACTAAATTGGGTTACATCATAGACGGGGGATAAAGCTGATGTACAGATACATCTTTTTTTATTGTCACTTTGATAAAAAAATTTCCATTTCCGACATTGAGTCATTTGACCGTGTTAAGGATCCTGGTGGCAACCTTCATTTTGGGGTCTTTTTTATCTTGTTGCTATTCTGCAACTAGAGGTGTGATGGTGATGAAGATTATAAAGTGACATAAAATTAACAACCTCAGCAAATACAAAGAAAGTACAGAATTCCAATTGAAACCTCAAACTCTTTTTGATGAAAAAGATAAAATAGAATACAAAATTTTTTCATTCGTATTGATCTCTCCTACCAATGTTACCCTCCTCCCATCTTTCCATACAAAAGGGCCCATAACTAAGGAATAGAAGAGGATTTAATTGGTGGGGGGAGAGAAGGGCTGGGGTCAAAAGTGAAGGGAAATGGAAGGGATAGGAAGAAAACCTACAGTTTTGCCTATAGTACGATTACTCTCCATCATTTGTTGTTATGAAACATTTTTTTTTCAAGAACTCAATGTTTATTTAGGTAGGTAGGTGGTATAGTGGAAAGAATATTGGATTTGAATTTAAGAAATCCTAAGGTGAAAGATTGCATCAGAAACTCTAATTATGTGACTTGGAGCAAATCATTTGACCTTTCTCATCCTTCATTTTCTCAACTGTATAATGGGAATTACTATCTCCAGTGCAGGACCTTTTGTTCTAAATAAATGAGATGGTATCTGTAAAGACCTTTTCATGCCTTAAATCACTATAAAAATTAAATCATATCATTATTAACAACATGTTTATAGTTTGTATTTGATTCTCAGCCAACATGACTATTATTTCTTCTCTGCAATCCTGACTAGCAGCATCTACAAAGCAATGATTATGGTCTCTAGAATTGAATCAAGGGTAATAGTTATAGCTGCCATAAGGGGTGAAGCTCTTGATAAGCCCAATTCTGTTCTGTTTAAAGTTTCATCTTTGCAAAGAAAGCTTTAGACAATTTTTAAAAACCCAGGAAAATACATTATAAAAACTTGGGAGCTGTTTTGAATCAAAAACTACACTGTAAGAAAGACAAAAGTTAACATTATTAAAAACATCACTAGTAAAAAGGGATCATTATTTCAGCAGACTGTGGTATCCTCCTGGCCCCTCTAGGGTAAAATGAGCAATCAACTTTTCCTCCAGTATGTGAATATCTCCTTCAGTACTTCAGAGCTCCACAGCTTCATTGGGTTGAGTCTTTCTGCCATTGATTCAGTGTAAATATTCACACACATATCTCTATTTTAGTAGACAGTCTTCAGAAGTAGCAGTTGCTATTTTTTTTTATTAATTGCTCATGGTATGTTCATAAGAGAAAACAAAGTAAAATAGAGATTCACTATGGCTTTAGGACTGTTGTAGCCATTATTGACTCTTCCAGGCTTTCTTGGCAAATAGTGACTGTCATTGGTGGCTCTGTTAACAGTTGGTGGTCTCAACCAGTTCCATTAGAAACCAAGAGGTGGGTGGGTTGGCAGCCTAATGGTACATTCTATGGGAGGTAAGAATCCAGAGATTCTTGGAATCCACAAAGAGAGGGTAATCATAGAAATGAAAGATGCCTTAGGAAAATAATTCTGTCTAGCTCTCTACTTTCCTTTTCCTGTTTCTTTTTAATTTAATTATTATTTTTGTTCTAAATGTATCATGGTCATGATAAATGATAAGTCTAATGGTATATAATTAATAAATTCAAATAACAATAAACACAATATAGAGCCAATCTCCAGTAAAACTTTAAACTCACAGGATTTCCATTTCAATAAGAAAAAAGGTTAGTTGACGTGTTGACATTTATGAATCACACCTCCTTCTTGAGATGACTTCTTGTAACAAAGTAAACAAGGAAAATGAAAGCCATTGTGATCTCATCCAAAAATACACACATCATTTCACATCTTATCATTCCCCTGAATGTCTCCATTTTTAACTTTTCTTTAATCAACAGAAATCTATTTTCTTTCCCTCCTACTTCTTGTATCGTCCTTGAAAAAGAAAATGGAAAATAAAACAGATTCCTTTTAATAAATGTGCAGTCAAGTATAACAGACGCCTCCTTGGCTATTTAACATATCTTTGGGGAGGAGAATGAATAATATGTTTAATCATCAAGACATTAGTGTTATGGATGGTCATTTTATTTGCCATAGTTCTTATAACTTTAAAAGTTCTTTCATGGTGTTTTTATCATATAAATCATTCTTATACTGTTCACTTCATGCTTCAATTTATACATCCTCCAAATTGGTCATTTTGAAAAATATTGATTTTGTAGGATGAAATGTCCTTCTGATTGTTTACTTTGCACATGTAAGACTTTCCACCTCTCTTTGAAGTCATGTTTCTTCATTTCTGACAGAATAAAAAGCATTTCATCACATTTATGTATTACAAATCATTCAGTCCTCCCTAAATTGATTGGCATCCTTTTAGTTTCTATTGTTTTTATTTTGTCACTACCAAAAGAGCTGCTGTGAATATTTTCATGCATATAGGACCTTTTCCTATTTCTTTGATTATTTTTTTGTAGGCTTACTAGTAATTTGTCAGGATCAAAGGGCATGCACTATTTAGTACCATTTCATGTATAATTCCAAATTACTTCAAGAATGGTTATACCAAAGGGCATTAATGTGCATGTTTTCCTACAGCCATTGTAACATCTATCATTTTCCTTTTTTTTGGTCATATTTGTCAATAAAATGGATAGAAGATACAACTTCAAAATTGCTTTAATTTGCATCTCCCTAATTAGTAAATGAATTGGAACATTTTTCATATGACTATGGAAAGCACATGTCCCCCTTCCCTGAAAACTATTATCCTTAGCCCATTTATCATTTGAGAAATAAATGACTCCTATTATAAATTTGGATCAATTTTTTAATAAACTGGAAATTAGATTTTTATCAGAAAAAAATAACTTGCTGCAAGGGTTTTGCTTAGTTACTTATTTAGCCTATAATCTTAGAGTTAGTGCATTTGTTTGTACAAAACCTTTTAAATTTTGTGTTATCCAAAATTATGCATTGTATTTTCTGTGATCCTCTCTATCCCTAGCTTGGTCATGCACTTTTCTCCTCTCCACAAATCTGACAGCTAATTTCTTCCATGTCTAATTTATTTATGATATGAACTTTTGTATATAGGTCATTCATCTGCTTGGAATACTCTTAGTTAAGGTGTGAGGTGTCAATTTGAATCTAATTTCTTCTATATTGAGGGTCAATTTTTCCATAAGTTTTTGTCAAAGACTAAATTTTTATTCCAGTAGTGGGGGTCTTTATTTTTAACCAAATTTGGGTACATTTGTACCCAAGATACATTTGTTTCTGTTAATTACATAGCTCATCTGTTATCATGATCAATCTCACAATTTTTTTTAAAACCAATACCAGTTGTTTTTAGATACTGCTTAGATCTGGCACTGGTAAGCCCTTTTCTCCCCCCCACACATTTTTTCATTTTTCCCTTCAGATTTTTGACCTTTTTTCCTTCTTCATATCAAATTCATCATTATTTTTCCTAATTCCATAAAATAATCTTTTTGTACAGTGTGGGAACTCATGCTAAAGTAAATCAATTTAGATAGTGTTGACATTTTTATTACAATAATTTATTATTTTATACAAAAAGCTCCTAGTTTTATTTATTCATTTTCTGTTTTAAATTTTAGTCATTTCTTAAATGTAAAATTTTCTCTGAAGACTGATTTACCTGCACGCAAAAAATTTTAACACATTGTCTTATTTTTGTCATTTTTAAAGAAATTACATATCATTTTTATATTCTTTAATCCACCATTTCCTTCAGGATAAGTTATTTAGCCTCCAGTTGTCTTTTAATACCTTTTTGGTGGGATGTAGGGTGTGTTCAGGGAAGATTGGTACTTCTGGTGGGAAGGCTGCTGAGCCGTTTTAGGGGCTGCTTTCCACCTTTGCTACCCACCTGTTCCACTTTACTCTCATTTGTGGCTCCAAGAAACTGTAGCATGTTCAGCAACTACACCCCAGTAAACTATATCAGCAGACAGGCTAAACCAGGTTGATAGTAACCTAGGGGTTTCAAATCCGTCAGTGAGTGAGGGGGATATTTACCTCAAGCCTGTGAAGACATCCCCAGTGGAACAGATAGATAAGTACAATTTGTTCCAATGGCCTTGAAGGCAACTGACACATGTTGTTGAGTTCTTAGGCCAAGATCATCCACTGCATCTTGAACAATTACCAGCCGTCTTGAATCTGTCCTGCCACTGGACTGTGATGACTGGAGGAGAGAGTGAGGCTGATAACTTCATACAACTCTGCCCTACTTAAATCAAATTTATGCATCAGTCAAAAGACATCACTCATATCATTTTGCCATTTTTGCCTATTTCAAAGTCCTGTGGTGACAACAAATGACTAAGCAGCAGGTGTTCTGGGATTACAATGGGAACTGTAGTCACAATTTTGCACACAACTGGCCCAGGCCATAGGGTTGTCTTCTCACTGTTAGTAGCAGTGGGATTCAGAAGCCCCCTGGGTCTGTGAGCAGCCTTTTAAGGGTTGTACTTCTCACCACCTGGTATGAGGAAGAGGCTAGAAAATGTGCCCTAAAATTGTCTGCTTACCCAACCCTGGCCTAATAGCTGTGGCAGGCAGGGGTCCCAGCCTGTAGTTGAAACAAAAAATTGTAAAAGAATATCTGCCAACATAATTCCACTCACCATTGGCACATGGAATGTGCATATTTAGACACCACAAAATCCAGTAAACCTGAAAGATGAACAAACAGCTCTTGCAAGAGAACTCAGCAGGTATCACATCCAAATAGCAGCCCTGAGTGAAACAAGGCTGGCAAATGAAGGCCAACTTACTAAAGTTGGAGCAGGATACATGGTTTTCTGGAGTGGCTACAGTGAAGTGGAATGCCATGAAGCTGAGTTTTGCAGTCAAAACTAATCTGGTCAACAAGCTTGCAGGCCTACCAAAAGGAGTGAATGAAAGGCTCATGACAATGCAATTTCCACTTGCAGGAAGATGTCATCAGTGCCTATGTTGCCATCACGATGAACCCTGATGAGGCCAAAGAAAAATTTTATGAAGACCTCAAGACCCTTATCATCAGTGCACCAAAAGAGGACAAGCTTATAGTTCTGAGTGACTTTAATGCTAGTGTAGGCTCAGACTACCAGATTTGGCAGAAAGTCCTTGGGAGAAATGGAATTGGAAACAGGAGCACTGGCCACTTACTACTGAAGACTTGTGCATTTCATCACTGACATGGTCTTCCATTTACCTAAGTGCAATAAAACTTTTGGATGCTCCCTCACAGGGAACACTGACATTTAATAGACTATGTAATTGTAAGGAGAAGAGACAGACAGGATGTGAGAGTAATGAAGGCAATGTGTGCTCTGAATGCTGGACTGATCATAGACTTCTCTCCAATCTAAATCTTCACATTCAACAACCAAAAAAAAAAAAAAAACCAAAACGGTGTCCTCAAGACAAAATGACTACCAGAAGAATTACTGTCAACAGATTAGAGCTCTTTTCTAAGAGAGAACAATTTTTTGCTAACTTGGAGGGAAAATTGAGTCCACACACAGTTAACACCAGCGGAGCAGAAAAGGAGTGGGAAGCTTTCAGAGATTTGGTGTATAGCATTACATTTGCTCATCTGGGTCAGAACACTCACAAACATCAGGACTGGGGAAATTCAGAAGCTGCTAAGTGAAAAACAAGTCCATGTGAACATTTGGAGTGAATTCGCAAAATCTGCACATCTTGAGTTACTTAAAATAGATGGTCCATTGCTCATACAAAAACTGACTGAAATTTTCCAGGCTATATGACAAGAGGAAGTTATCCCCCAGGAGTTCAAGGATGCCTCCATTGTCCATCTCTAGAAAGGTAAAGGAAATACATTGTCCTGTAACAATCACAGGGTGGGGGAGAGGTCTCCCTCTTAGTCATTGCTGGCAAAATTCTTGCCAGAGTTCTCCTTAATATACTGATCCTTCGCCTGGATGATGGTCATCTACCTGAGAGCCGGTGTGTCTTCAGAAAGGTCCAGGGAAAGGTCGATATGGTCTTTCCTGCCCAACAACTGCAGGAGAAATGCCAGGAGCAGACAGAGGTCTGTACACAACATTTGTAGATCTGGCCAAAGCCTTTGATACTATCAGTCATAAAGTCTTCTATGAAATTATGTAAAAATTTGGTTGCCTGGAAAAGTTCATCAGCATAGTCCATCAATTTCATGATGGCTTGTTTACCAGGGTTCTGGATAATGGACAATGCTCTAAGGCTTTCCCAGTCACCAATGGAGTGAAATAAGGCTGTGTGATGGCTCCCATGCTTTTTAGCATAATGTTTTCATCCATGTTGTTGAATGTCTTCACTGAGAATGAACATGGCGTCAAGGTCAACTACAGCACTTCAACTTGAAAAGGCTACAAGACAAGATCAAAGTGGAGGAAGTGTTGGTGCATGATTTTCTGTTTGCAGATGATTGTGCACTCAATGCAGACTCTGTATCTGAGATGAAATGCAATCTCTGACCTCAGGGAATTTTTGGTGAGGGGATAAGGCATCTGCACTTATACCTTTAACTATATTAAATAATCTTACCAAATTAAATTATGAAAAGTGTTGCATTAGATTTGAGAGGGAGGTTTCTTAACAACCAGGAAGATTGAGGAAGACTTCATGAAGGAGATGATATTTAAGTTGGGCTTTCAAGGATTAGTGTGCATTCATCCAGCAAAGATGGGGAAGGGGAGGATGTTTCTATTGGAAACAACCTGAACAAAAGCTATCTACTTCCTTTACCTTTGCTTCTGTAATTTACCCTTGCAGGGTAAATTGCTTTCCCCATGTTTATGTCTTATTTATTCAGTGCCAGTTGCAGATTTTCCCACATTTTCCCTGGCTACTTTCTGCCATTTCTCTGAACTCCTCGATTTATTTATGGTTCATTTTGTCCAGTTTGGCACAAGTCTGTCTGATTTTCTCTTCTCTATCTCTAATGGATTATGCTTGTTCCCCATGCTAGCTTGTGAGTTACTTCAGGTCAGAGACTGTATCTTACTTCTTCTTTGTATTCCCCATAACATGGTTATAACATGGTTGCTAGGCGCATAATAGGTACCTAAATATTTCTTGATTGGTTGATCCCTGGAGAGGAAACAGGATGAATAGAGGCATGTAGATGGGAATGAACAAAACATGTGTGGGAGGTGGAAAGGAATCAGATGAATCGGAGCAGAGGACAGAGATGGGAAGTAACTAGGAGTGAAGCTAAATAGGTATCGAAAGGCAGTTATATAATATATGTAATAAAATAAAGAGTTTTGCAACCTTCAAAGCATAATGCAAATGCTAGCAGCTATTGTTATTATTACTGTGACATTCAAATAGATATTGGAGTAAAAGGTTTAGATTACATTCAAAGGGCAGGTACTTGAAGAACAGTAGTATATAATCGAGATGGCATTGGATGTGAACTTGAAAGACATGGGTTAAAAATCCTAGGAATCACACTTTAGCAATGTGACAATGGGTTTGTGGCATCACCTCGCTTAGTTCCTGTTGCCCCATTTGTAAAATTCAGACATTTGTATTTGCAGAGTCTATCTCATCTTTTGTGAGAAAAGTGCTTTTGTGGTCCACAAAATGCTATTGTATTCTTATTAGCTGCTATGATGATATGATATAAATTATGAGGATCATGGAGGTGAAAATTTTATTTGGAAAAATGGATTGTCAGCATTTCCAAATCTTACATATAAGTTTGGGTGTTCTTTGAGGGGGAGAGTTTCTCGGTTATATCACCCTGCAGTTGTCTTAATCCTATTTAATATTATTCTGTAGATCCGTTATTCTAGAAATCATATCCAGTAAGTTGTCAAGAACTATTTCTCCTGTTCCTACTGTTTTATCACTCTTGCCTTCTGAAGTTTGGATATTTTAAAAGAAGCCATTATGTTACTGGCCAGATATATTAATAACTATTTCAATGGATGACAGATTAGTCAGAGCTAGTTTTTATAAGAAAGAAAAACACCGATAAAACCTTCTAAATTAAACCAATGTGTCCTTAATATTTATTTCAATACAAGGGTGAACGAATGTAGAGGATGGTAGTAAACTGTATGTTGCAAAATATGAAACAGAATTTTTAAAAAGCAAGTCAAATGCTAAATGTTTATTGTAAGTTTAGCATTTCTATGTCAGTCAATTCTAAGTATACAGAGAAAGAATAAAAAAAAAAACTACCACCACCATCACCCAAGTAGCTTATATTCTTATGTTCCAAATTGGGAGACAATATCTCAATGACTATGTACATCACACATACATACACACACACATACACACACAGACACACACATACACACACACACACTAATTTGGAAATAAGTTCAAAGGGAAGGCACTTATTGAAGAAGGCCAAAGGACTGAAGCTGTGTGGAAAGCTGACATATCTATATAACAGAAACTCTGTTACAGGCAGTCTAAGAGGTTCTCTGTAGAGTTCAATCTATACCTGAAAAAGAATTCATTCTGTGATATAACTGACCAGTGACTGTTCAGTCTTTAAATGGACATTATAGTGAGATCAACTCCACCTCACTTTGAGGTAAACTATTCCTCTTTCGAGTCTGTTATAAAGTTTTTCCTTAAATTAGCTTAAATTTGCTTCTCTCTCACATGAAGAAATAAAAAAATAGCACTAAAGGAAATAAAGGAAGGAGGAGCATCTGAATCAGATCATAGATGTTGATGCTAGAAGTAACAATGAAGGATTTGTTATCAAGATAGAAAAAAAGAATAAAATGAATGGTTGGAAAATATGGACATTAGTATGTCTAAAAAATGATCAATAAACTTTTAACTCAAATGCATTAGTACTGATGTATCAAGAGCCCCTGAGGAAAGCTCTCAGCATCATGGGAAGGCTTTACCATTGAATGTCATACACTTATCAAATGAAATCTGTGCTCCATTAAGATGCCAAAATGTAAACATATCCATGCAAAGAATAAAATAATGTAAATCACTTATTTAAAGAATTCAAGATGACAATGTCATTTTCCTGTTTCATCTTTATTCACTGTTGATTTATCTACTTTGTTCTAAATTTTAGCTGAGTTTTTCTTCTTGGTATTTGTAGACTCCTCATTTCTCCCCTCCTTTTAGTCTCTTGTTGTCCATTCTCTGAGTCCTCCCCCTTTGATGGTGGGTTTACTTCAGTGGGTACTGCAAGACTAGCTTAGTTATGTCATGCCATGGAAAACTTAAGCTTTATGAGCCTTAATGAATTGACCTTGAGTATCAACCATGCCCATGTAGCCTCTGAGGATGCAGGGCTGGTCCCAGATGAAATCTAGTCCATGTTGGACCTGTCCTTTTTTTCTGTCTGGAATAAATTGGTGTCTGAAACTTTTTGCAAGGTTGCAAGACAATAAGGTAGATGTTCCACGCAAAGCTTTTGTAGCTTTGTGAGTTCTTGAATTAAGGGTTACTCCACCCTACCAGAAATCTGATTCCTTCCCTCCTTTACTTTTCCTTCCTTGTTCTATACTTTGGCAGAGTTGGTGTCTACTGCTTGTTCAAACATGATGATGGTGGAAGGTAAAAGTGGATTGTAGCTACAGCATTATGGAAAATCCTGAGTGGGCCCCAGAGCACAAGCTGTGGATCAGTAGGTGTTCCTTACCAGAGTACAGAGGCTGGTGGAAGGGTACTGAGTAATATGGATTAGCATTCTTCACTTTTCATTAATAAGTCTGTGACCATATTGGGCTTCTTGTGTTCATATCCTGTGGGTTAGATTGTAATTACTTACCTGTAGAGAGCAATTTCTCTTTGAGAATTTTTTTGTAAGGCAGTAAGGATTAAAAAAAGTCTCATCTTTTATCTTGTTGATCACATGACCTACAAATCTACATTTATTAAATGAATAAATACAAGGACTAACAAAGAGAGTGAAATTATTAAGAAAAAACAAGATGGTGTCTCATTTGCTGGTGGTATTCGCCATCATTATTGCTTGATTATTTGTGCCACTAACTGGAAGCCTTGGGAGAATAATCATCATCCCATTTTAACTCTGGATTTAATTTTAGATATTGATAAATGGCAGGTTTGAACAAAAGTTGATTTTGTCTCTATTTAGGAAGGGTCCCCTAAATTATGGACAATCTCCAAAGTTACTGCGAAAAAGACAGTTAAACAATTTGTTGAGATGAGTTAAGGGGTAATCATATTAGTGTTTGACATTTTCAGATTCTTACCATAGTAATAGACATTTAATTTGAGTACTGATTTGACACTGAAGAAGTCCTGGTCTATGTAATATTCTCAAAGCATTCCAGAGGGTATGTTTTTTCCCTGTCTTAAAGTCAACAATCTTCCTTAAAGTAACTAAGGCTATTCTAGAATATGCAAGAAAGAATACACTAGAGAAATGAAACCCATGTATCTGAAATGATACTTTGATCCTCAAAATAGAAAACAGGATGACAGGGTTTGTTATGGAGACAGATACCTCTTTTCGTCATGGAGACAAGAACCGGAGCCAGTGTATAAAGACATTTCAGGAAAGAGTAGGCTATTCATGAATACAATGTCACAGGAAGGATAATAGAAGCCATCATTTGCAGGAATAGTAGGTAAAGGGGATGTGGAAACACAGAAGCTCTATCGTTCCACTTTAGGAAACTAACATTATACCTATACTTAGAGAAAATGGACTAGCAGACAGAGTAGGTAATGATATCCATTGTAGGTCAGTCATCTCTACTACAATGTGTTAGCTGTCATGCATTTTGTTATCACTGCTGATAGCTACATTTTTATCACATGTTTGAGAGCTAGAAGAAATCTTAAAAACCATCTAGTATCCCGTTTGTATGGAGGAAAAAATTTGGGCTTCAAGAAACTTTTTCTCAATTTATTATTTTGGGAAGAAAACAGAGCAAAATTGTTAATTATGCATACATATGTACATATGTATGTGTGTACATATACACATATATACATGCATGTGTATATGTGTGTCTATAAACATATATGCATGTATATTTGTATATTCAGAAAAACTGGAAAAGAAAGGACTGTGGTATTGTGAGGAAAATAAAACTAGTCTAGAGAGTAACATTTTAATTGAAGAAATTACAACAGAGAGAGGACTCTATGTATATTGCCTTCTGTGATTAAGGAGTACACAAAAGGGAGAAGTGGTAGGGTTGAATCAATTCATCTTTTAAGAAAAGTTCCAATTTACCTTTGTATTTTGTACGATATATTCTATTACATTCATATAACCAACAACATTAAAAAATCTTTAAAAAGCATTAATAAACTATTGATAAATATGTAAATATAATAGAAAATAATTGAAAGAAATTGATATATGTATACATATACTTTAAATAATAGAAGATAATATAAAGAACAAACATTTAGTTTTCCATATCATCTTATTCTTTTTCCATTACAGACCAAGACAAACAAATGTTAATGAATATTAACTTGAATACAAGTATTATATTTTCATTTTAATTCTGTCTGTATCAGTTTTTATTTTGTTCTTTCTCCACATGAATCAAAGAAAATTTTCTCTGCAGTGAAATGTTGAAAACTGTCTTTACATGTAATTAGGAAAAAATACTATTAAGTGTGGAAAAAAAATATTCTCTTCCTGAAAGTCCTGCTCATGAATCTTACTTTGCCATGTGGTAACCCAGCAGTATCTTAATCCATCTTTATTTGATGCCTGATTTTCCTGTTGAGAGTATGCCAGCTTATGCTGAGACGTTTGTCAAGTTATCATTGAAATGAGAGGATCACTTTGTTTCTAATGACTGAACAGTTGTGGGATAGCAAAAATCTGAACTTCATCTTCTTTGATCTCATGATCATCACTTTCTTGCCCTGTCATTTCTCATCCCCCTATTCCACTCCATTTTATTTTTCCTCATCTTCTTCCTTCTACATCAAACATTTGTTTAGAAGTAGACATAGATTTATTTTTCTTGAATTCAGATAGCAAAGCTAGGGCCAAAGTATAGAAAATTATGAAGTAAATTTCAACTTAGGATAACAAAGAACTTCTTAACAATTAGCGCTGTCCAGCAATTAAAATAGCTGCCTTGAAAATTAAGAGATCTTTGAGCATAGGCTAGAGGGTCAGTAGATAGAGACATTAGAGAAGAATTTCATACTTCATTGAGAAGCTGGACTAAACATCCTTCAAAGTGTTGGACAATTTTAACCTTTAATTTTCTCTCAGTATACATGACTGTCCAGCATATTGCATTTTCTTCAGTTCTGCATATAAGACTTTAGTTAGAAAGAACCTAAAACTATATGATATTGAGATACTCATTTTGAGGATGTGAGTTTACCATGATTTACTATAATTAAATTAAATGCTATGCTGGTTAGAAATTATTTATTAGCAAAGCACCAGAACTCTTCTCCATTAACTTAGGGAAGACTTTCTGGGAAAGGTAATACTTTAGTTTGTTTGTTTGGTTTTTTTTCCCTAAATTTAGGCAATATAAATCTTAAGCTGAGTTAGACTGAGATTTTGGTTTTGGAATAAGGATCAAAAGACAGGAAAGGTACAATCTTATAACACTGTGATAGAATGATTTTTTTCCCAAGAGAGGAAAGTAGGATAGGATAACAGAGTTCCAGAAAGGTTGGAACTTGTCCAAGGTCATATATATATATATATATGTAATAGAGGATTTATTCTTCAGTCTGGCTACACATCCAAAACCTTTCTTCACAATCATCGTGCCACTAAAACAAAACAAAAGAAAACAAAATCCTTTAACATAGAGGAAGAAAAATTGTCTAGGTAGCTGATTTTTAAAATTTTGGGAGATTGGTTTTTGATCTACTGCATAATGAGAAGCCACTGTAAGATCCAAAGAAGACCGGAAAGAGGGTAACAGAATCCATATACACAGAAGACAACTTTGGGAATCCAAAGAGAAGAAAACCTTAAGAATGCGGATTTCAGGGCAGTAAGAGTATCTGGCATTGATATAGCTCTTAAAAATTTGCAAAATATTTTGTATACATGATGTCACATGCCCATTCTCCAAATAGCCTTGGGAAGTTGATCCTCTTCATACGCTGAAACTAAGACTGGGAGAGGTCAACGGTTCCATCTGCATTGGTGTTATCAAAGTCAAATAGAAATAAGGAAACTAAACCATAGATAAGGATTCCTGAAAGTACAAATTGACTAAAAAAATACACATTAACATTATTTGTATTTTATGGTGTCTTTATTTTTTGGCAACTAGGAGTTTAATGGATAAGTTTGGGGGCCTCTGGAGTCAGGATGATTTCAGCTCAAATCCTAGGTGTGTAACCTTGGGCAAGTCACTTAGCCTCTGTCTGTACCAATTTCTTCATCTGTAAAGGGATAATAATAACACCTACCTCCCAGAGTTGTTGTGAGGATGAAATCCCTCTCTTTCCTTCTCTCTCTCTGTCTGTCTCTCTCTCTCTCTGTTCTTTCTCTCTCTCTCCTTCCTCCCTCTCTCCTCCCTTTCTCCTTCTCTCTCTTTTTCTTTCCTTCTCTCTCCAACCCCTTCTTCCCCTTCCTGTCCCTCCCCCTCCTTTCTTTTTCCCTTTCTCTGTTTTCTTCATGTATGTGAGGGTATATATAGACACATAAGCCTGATTTGGAGTGGAAAAGTACCTTAAAAGTCATCTAAAATAGCTATCTGATTTTCTTGCCAAGGAAAATGAGTCCCAGAGAAGTTAAATAGCCAGCTCTAAGGTCATACAGGTCATAAGCAGCAAAGCCAAAGTCTCAACCCAGATATTTGGTTCCCAGATCTTTTCGCTATAGCCCACTGACATCATCTGCTCCCATCCTTCATATTCTGCCACAGTGTAGGTGCAACTAGTCTGAAGGATCCACTTGAACTTTTCACAGTACAAGTCCATTTTTAAAATGGATAACTTCTAAGAACCATCACTTTCCATTTGATTTCCTCCAAACCATTAATTCTATTTTTCTTTTACAATGACTCTTTTGGACTTCTGACCTTATTTTAATGGGTGGTTGTACTAACTTTGACTCTGCTGGCTTCCAGTCCAAACATCTGGAATATGAAGAGCTATAGGTGCTAAGCTAGACCTGAATATGCACACAAAAGATTCACTCCCTCAATGTCTCTGTTTCTTTCCTTACTGGCTTCAAGGAAGGAGACTTTGAATTGTTAGGTGAGAAAGGAAAGCCCTTATATACAGACTAAATGCTTCCATTAAAAAGATATGTCTGGTTTGTGTGTGTGTGTGTGTGTGTGTGTGTATGTTTGTGTCTGTTTTCTTTCTTGATGTTAGATGAATGAGAATTCCAGGAATCACAAGACATCAGGAGACTCCCACAAATAAAGTGGTGGAATTTGGTAGCAGAGTCCTTCAGAGGGAGTAGCAGTAGCCATAAAAGCAGAGACTTGACTGAAAAGCAAGCTTGAGATGGATATGGCCAGGTAGCAACTTTGTAGGTATCACAATGCATAGAGGAGAGAATGTAGGACAGTGAGTGAGTAGCCTGGAAAAGCCCTGTGGGAAACCAGCACAGCAGCTCAGTGTCAGTTGGCATCTTCCACCTTCCCTGGTGCCTGAGCAGAAGAGGAGAAAAGACAAACTTTCCACCTTGCTGGACTGCAAGCAAACAGTATTTTCATATGCTCTGAAGACTGACCTTCATGGGACATTTTCCTTCCCTATTATATTAGCAACACAGAGTATAGTTTTCATTACCTATTTATTAATTCAATTCAAGTTGTTCATTTTTAATTGTTCAGATTTTATAACTATACTCAAAAATGAACAAAATACATTTATTGTGATTCAGAACAGGGTCAGGTTGGGGAGAAAGTTGGAAAACAATAAAATTTAAAAGAATGTAAACACTATTTTCATGATATGTTTTTTTGATCAGTTTCTCTTCTCTCTCACATGTCAGATTTCCAAATGCACTAATTGTAATAAGTTTTATCATTTTTTTAAAAAGTACATGAATTTTGAAGAAAAAAATGGACTTTATTTAGAAAAAGATAATAATACACTTTTTTAAATAAAAGTTTATTTATTTAACTTTTTACATTCATTTTCACAAAATTTTAGGTTCCAAATTTTCTCCCCTTTTATCCCCTCCCCCCACTCCAATACACCGAGCAATCTAATTTTCCCTATCTCCAATCTGCCCTCTCTTCCATCATCCCTCCCTTCTCTTGTCCCCATCTTCTCTTTTCTCCTGTAGGGCCAGATGACTTTCTATTCCTCATTAACTGTATGTCTTCTTTCCTAGTAGCAACAACAATACTAAACAGTTGTTCCTCAAACTTTGAGTTCCAAATTCTCCCCATCCCTCCCTCCCCACCCATTCCCTTTGGGAAGGCAGGCAATTCAATATAGGCCATATCTGTGTAGTTTTGCAAATGACTTCCATGATAGTCGTGTTGTGTAAGACTAACTGAATTACCCTCCATCCTATCCTGCCCCTCATTGTTTCTCTTCTGTCTTTTGATCCTGTCCCTCCCCGAGTGTTGACTTCAAATTGCTCCCTCCTCCCATTGCCCTCCCTTCCATCATCCCCCCCCCTTGCTTATCTCCTTCTCCCCCACTTTCCTGTATTGTAAGATAGGTTTTCATACCAAAATGAGTGTGCATTTTATTCCTTCCCTTAGTCAAATGTGATGAGGGTAAACTTCTGATTTTTTTTTTCAGCTCTCCTCTTTTTCCCTCCACTAAAAAGTCTCCTGCTTGCCTCTTAAATGACATATAATTGATCCCATTCCATTTCACCCTCTTTCCTCCCACTACATTTCTCTCTCACCATTTACCTTAATTTCTTTTAAGATATGGTCCCATCTTATTCAATTCACTCTGTGCTCTCTGTCTCTATGTGTGTGCATGTGTGTATGTGTGTGTGCGTGCACACGTGTACGTTTGTGTGTGTATGTGTGTGTGTGTGATCCCACCAACTACCCAGATACTGAAAAGATTTAAGAGTTACAAATATTGTCTTTCCATGTAGGAATGTAAACAGTTCACTTTTGGTAAGTCCCTTATGACTTCTCTTTGCTGTTTACTTTTTCATGCTTCTTCTCATTCTTGTATTTGAAAGTCAGATTTTCTTTTCAGCTCTGATCTTTTCATCTGGAATGCTTGAAAGTCCTCTGTTTCATTGAAAGACCATATTTTCCCCTGAAGTATTATACTCAGTTTTACTGGGTAGGTGATTCTTGGTTTGAGTCCTAGTTCCTTTGACTTCTGGAATATCCTATTCCACATCCTTTGATCCCTTAATGTAGAAACTGCTAGATCTTGAGTTATCCTGATTTTATTTCCACAATACTGGAATTGTTTCTTTCTAGCTGCTTGCAAGATTTTCTCCTTGACCTGGGAGTTCTGGAATTTGGCCACAATGTTCCTAGGAGTTTCTCTTTTTGGATCTCTTTCAGGTGGTGATCGATGGATTCTTTCAATACTTATTTTGCCCTCTGGTTCTAGAATGTCAGGGCAGTTTTCCTTGATAATTTCAAGAAAGATGATGTCTAGGCTCTTTTTTTGATCCTGGCTTTCAGTTAGTCCCATAATTTTTAAATTGTCTCTCCTGGATCTATTTTCCAGGTCAGTTGTTTTTCCCATGAGATATTTCACATTCTCTTCCATTTTTTCATTCTTTTGGTTTTGTTTTGTGATTTCTTGGTTTCTTGTACAGTCATTAGACTCCATCTGTTCCATTCTAAATTTGAGAGAACTATTACTTCAGTGAGCTTTTGAACCTCTTTCTCCATTTGGCTAACTCTGCTTTTGAAAGCATTCTTCTCATCATTGGCTTTTTGAACCTCTTTTGCCAATTGAGTGAGCCTATTTTTTAAGGTGTTATTTTCTTCAGCATTTTTTTGGGTCTCCTTTACCAAGGTATTGACCCGTTTTTCATACTTTTCTTCCATCTCTGTCATTTCTCTTCCCATTTTTTCCTCCATCTGTCTAACTTGCTTTTCAAAATCTTTTTTGAGCTCTTCCAAGGCCTGAGCCCACCCAACATCCCCCTGGGATGTCTGGGATACAGAGGCCCCACCCTCCACGTCTTTCCCTGATGGTAAGAATAGTTCCTCATCATCAGAATTGAAAGGCGGGAACATTTGCACCTGCTCAAAGAAGCTCTCTATAGTCTTATTTTTCTTCCCTTGTCTGGGCATTTTTCCAGCCAGTTACTTGACTTCTGAGATTCCTCTCCACCCCTGGCTAGATCCACCCAGCTAGTGCTTGAGGTCTGAGATTCAAATGGGCTTTCCGCAGCAGGCACGGCTCCTATTCAACGTGAGCTTAAGTTCTGGTGCTGGGGTGGGGGCAGGGCCGCCTCCCAGGCTCAGCTCCCTCCGTGGGTTTATGCGGAGACCTTCAGTGATGGAGCAGGTGGGGGCAGGGCCGCCTCCCAGGATCACCTCCCTCAGGGGGTTTGTGCAGAGACCTGAGCTTCTGCCTGCTGCTCGGGGAGTTCCGGGCTGCTGCCACTGCCTCTGCCGCTGCCCCCGCCTCTGCCTCTGCTGCTTCCTCCCGAGGTGGCCCGAGTCACGGAGACACCCCGCTCCCCTCTCGGCCAGCCCAGATGGCTCTCTCACTGACCTGTAGCGTCTGTGGGCGGAGGGACCTTTGCGGCCGCTGGAGATTCCATCCCTGAAGCCTGCTCAGATCTGCTCCTCTCGGTGGTGCGGCCAGGGCAGCGCTGCGGTGGGCTCCCCTTTCCAGGATGCGACGGACCCTGGGGACGGCTCTCCAGGGCTCTCTGGAATGGAAATCTCTTCCATTGTGTTTCTGCACACCCTGCAGTGATCCAGAACTTGTGGGGAGCTCTTGTTACATTAAATCCATGGGCTGTGGGTTCAGAGCTAGCATACGTGAGTCTCTCTACTCCACCATCTTGACTCCACCCCAATAATACACTTTCTTAACACACTTAAAAAGATGATAATACACTCTATCTGCTTTTTTGTGTAAACTGCTTTGCTGTGCCTGGACACTTCTATGGTTCTGAATTTGATCTCCTTGACTTGGATCAGGGAGGATTTTGTCGACCTATCTAAAGCTTTGTGAGCAGCTTCTGGGATAACTTGCATGACCTAATCTGCCTAAACTATACGATTGAATTTATCATTTTAAGACTCTGAAAGTTAATCTGAGGTGGTAAGATGATAATATATTTTGAGTTTACTTGCAGAGTTTATTCTAGGTATTATTAGGGCACAAATTTCTCACTGCAATTTTGGTATGCTCAGATTGCATTTACTTGCACTATCCAAGATGGCATCTAAATTTTTGCTATTATCTTACCCATAGCTTGAACACTGTTGTAATTTTGGAGGAGTCAAGAGAGAGGAAAGTGGTGGTGCAGGTTGAGGGGTGGGGAGCAGACAGAGAGACATATTTGGAGTAGAAGGAATGGTTCAAGCATCAGCATATTAGATTGTATTTTGAGTCTGACTGTTGATTTAACCTCTGAGGAAGTCCCTTAACTTTTGGTTCCTATTCATTCCTCTCCATTCCTTGTTTGTCAAATGTATAATAATTCTTGACTAACATGTTTTAACAGAAGAAAATTGGAAAGACTACTGAATAACTCCAATTTAGTTGGCTACATCCACATGACTCTTTGACTCTTATAGGATGCAGAATTGTACGGGACTGTAGAGGCTGTCTAGGCCAAACCCTTAATTTTACAGAAAGAAATAGGTGAAGTTGCTTGCCCAAGGCTATAGAGGAAGCAGAATTGGATTTTAAACCATGGTCAGCTTACTCCAAAGCTGGTAAACATTCTGCTATACTATACTCTTACTCAAAAATTTCTGCCAAATCTCATCTTTGGTGCAGAGTTGGAAAATGTGCATATGCAGTCATATGTGATTGATGGGCCATTTAGTTTTACTGAACTACTTTGTCTCCCTTCCCCATTTTTGTATTCTTCATTAGAACCAGCATAAGGATTGGTTCTTTAAGTGGTGGAGGGGAGGGATATATTAGAAAATGAAGGTAATAAAAATGAAAGGTAACTATAAATTAAAAAAATTAAAAATTACTGCCATGATGCAACTCCTTCCCTTCTTTATCAGAGGTGAGAGACTATGGATTTGGAACATGCAATAGACCATCAGACTTGGCTTATGGGATGCTTAAGGTTTCTTTTAAGTTAATATTTTATTTTTAATATTCTTTTCTTTTTAAATTGTGTTTCAAATTCTCTTCATTCTTTCTGTCCCCCCCCATCCACTAAGAAGGGAATCAAAATGATCTCAATTATTCATGTAAAGTGATCTATCTATCCATCTATGCATGGAAAAAATAAAGTGAGAAAATTATAATTCAGTTTGTAGTCAGAATTTATCACCTCTTTCTAAAGATGGATGGCATTTTTTCATCATGAATCCTTTGGACTTGTCTTGGATCATTGTATTGATGAGAGTAGCAAAGTCTTTTGCAGTTGATCATCACAGCATTATTGTTACTGTACACAATGATCTTCCAGTTTTTCTCACTTCATTTTGCATACAGTTGATATAGTTTTTAATCACTTTTTCTCAAGCTATCTACCCTAATCTTTTTTTACAGCACAATAATATCCATCACAATCATATGCCACAATTTGTTCAGCTATCCTCCAATTGATGAGCATCCTTTCAATTTCTAATTCCTTAATACCATAAAATCTCTATAAATATCTTGGTACTTACAAGTTCTGTTCCTTTTCCTCTGATCTCTTTTGGGTACAGACCTAGTGGTGGTATTAGTAAATAAAAGGGTATGTACAATCCTATAGCCACTGGGTTATAGTTCCAACTTTTTCTTCAGAATGATTAGAACGGTTCACAACTTCTCCAACAATTTATTAGTGTACCTATTTTCCCTCATCCCCTTAGGTATGCGATTGTACCTCAGAGATACCTTAATTTCCATTTTTCTGAATAATAGTGATTTAGATCACTTTTTCATATGAAGACTTCTGGTTTCTTCTTTTGCAAAAGGTCTGTTCATATCCCTTGACTATTTATCAAGTAGGAAATGGTCCTCATTTTTGTAAATTTGATGCAGTTAATTATATATTGAGAAATGAGACCTTTGTCAGAGAAACTTGCTGTCAATATTTTTTGTAGCATGTTATTGTCTGTGGTACCATTTTTTGTTGTTCAAGTTGCTTTAATTATACAATGAGGATTTTTTTTTACATTGAAAAGCAGTTTGTTTTATTTATTCATTCATTCATTTATCTATTTATTTATTTGCTTATTTATTTTTAGTTTTAAACATTCATTTCCACAAGACTGAGTTGCACATTTTCTCCTCATCTCTCCCCTCCCCCACCCTGAAACACCTTGTATTTTGATTACTCCTTCCCCAATCTGCTCTCCTTTTTATCACATCCCTCCCCTCCCTTATCCCCATCTTCTCTCTTTACTTCTAGGGCAAGATGGATTTCTATACCCCATTGCCTGTATTTCTTATTTCTCAGTTGCATGCAAAAACATTTCTCAACATTCATGCCTTAGACTTGAGTCCCAACTTCTGTCCCTTCCACTCTCCCCATCCATCCCCACTGAGAAGACAAGCAATTCAATATAGGTTATATATGTGTAGTTTTACTAAAGTCTTCCACAATAGTCATGTTGTGAAAGACTAATTTTATTTCCCTCCATTCCTATCCTACCCCCCATTTATTCTATTCTCTCTTTAGACCTTGTCCCTCCCCAAAGTGATTACTTCTTATTACTCCTTTCTCCCATTTGCCCTCCCTTCCATCATGCCCACACCCCACTTATCCCCTTCTCCCCTACTTTCCTGTAGTGTAAGATAGATTTTCATACCAAATTGAGTGTGCATGTTATTCCCTCCTTAAGCCAAATGTGATGAGAGTAAGCTTCACTTTTTTCCTCTTACCTCCCCGCTTTTCCCCTCGATTGACAAAACTTTTTCTTGCCTCTTTTATGACAGATAATTTGCCCTATTCTATTTCTCCCTTTCTCCTCCCAATATATTCCTTTCTCACCCCTTAATTGTATATTTCAGATATTATCCCTTCCTATTCAACTCATTCTGAGCCTTCTGTCTACATATATGTATACATACATACATATATGTATATATGCATATATGTATAATCCCTCCAACTGCCCAAATACTGAGAAAAGTTTCAAGAGTTACAAATATCATTTTTCCATGCAGGAATGTAAGCAGTTCAACTTTAGTAAATCCCTTATGATTTTCCTTTCCTGTTTACCTTTTCATGCTTCTCTTGATTCTTGTGTTTGAAAGTCATATTTTCTATTCAGCTCTGGTCTTTTCATCAAGAATGCTTGAAAATATTCATGCCATTTGAGTTAGTCTATTTTTAAAGGTGTTATTTTCTTTAGCATTTTTTGGATTTCCTTTAGCAAGCTGTTGACTTCCTTTTCCTGATTTTCTTGCATCCCTCTCATTTCCCTTACCAATTTTTCCTCCACCTCTCTTACTTGATTTTCAAAATCATTTTTGAGCTCTTCCATGTCCTGAGACAATTGCATATTTATTTTGGAGGTTTTGGATGCGGAAGCCTTGATTTTTATGTCTTCCTCTAATGGTAAGCATTATTCTTCCTCATCTGAAAGGATGGAAGAAAATACCCGTTCACCAAGAAAGTAACCTTCTATAGTCTTTTTCCCCTCTTTTGGGGGCATTTTCCCAGCCAGTTACTTGACTTTTGAGTACTTTGTCAAGAGAGGGGTGTCTCCGGGGACCTGTAAGCTCTCAGTTCTTCCAAGATGGCACAATCAACAGACAGGAGTTTACTCCTCTCCTGTCCTGTGCTCTGATCTGGGAGGTACCAAAGCTTTTCTGCCCAGGATCTGCAAGTAGAATGCCCTTTCCAGCGCCTCCACCAGTTACACCATGCCAGCACTCTTCCTCACTCCAGGACCACCACTCAGGGCTGAGACCCAGATCAGCAGCTCAGTTCTCCCAGGGTCTTTATGCTGAAGGCTCCAAAAATGGATACTGCTACTGCTGCTGGCAGCTGGGGCCGTGGCTAGGGGAGGACCCTGCTTCCTTCTCACCCAGGTGAAAAAGCTTTCTTACCAACCTTCAAAGCTGTCTTTGGCGTTTGAGGATCAGGGAACCACAGGTGCTGCTGGGTACTCTACCCTGGAGACCTGCTCTGATCCTGTTCCTGCTGGTGTTGCACAGCCAAGTCTGAGCTGGGCTCCATGGGCTGCACTCTGCCACTCTGTGCCCCTTGTGGTAGACCTTGGGCTAGAAATTTTTTTCACTCTGCCATTTTGTGGCTTCTGCTGCTCTAGAATTTGTTTAGAGTCATTTTGTACAGGCATTTTATGGGCTGTGGGGGAAGAGCTAGAGTAGGTGTGTCTTTCCCCTCTACCATCTTGGCTCCACCCATCTGCCCCCCAGTCATCTATAGTAACTTTTAACAGAATGTGGTTTCCTTGGTTTTCTCTTTTAATTAGGTTTATTTTTCCTTTTGTTTTGTCTGAGATTGCAGTTGCTATCCTATGTTTGTTATTTCAGTCAAAACATTATAAATTTTGGTCTAATCCTTAATTTAACTCTTGGTGTATCTTTTCTTTCAACCATGTCTCCTATAGAGAATATATTTTTAAATTGCAGTTTCTCATTATTTCTACTATCCAGTTCCATTTTGGGGGTGAGTTTATCCCATTTACATTCACCCTTATGCTTACTAACTGTGTATTTTCCTCCATCCTATTTTCCCTCTCTCTCCTTTACCCTATTGCTCCTCAGAAATCTTTTACTTCTGGTTGCTCTCTCCCTTAATCTGTTTTCCCTTTTATCATCCCCTGCCCTATATCTCTTATTGAGTAAGATAGATTTCTGCACCCAACTGAATGTGTGTGGATGTATATTGTTTTTCTTCTCTCTTTGAAAAAATTCTGATGAAAGTGAGGTTTAAGCATTGCCCACCCACCCCTTTCTTTTCCCTCTCCACTGTAAAAGTTCTTCATTACTTTCCTCTTTCATGTGAGAAAAATTCCCCTTTCTACCTCTCCCTTTCCTCTTCACCTTGCGTATCCTTCTTTTTCACTCCCTTTTTTTTTTTGAGATCATCCCAACATAATCAACTCATATCCATGACCTCTATGTTGGCTATTTTAAACTTGCCTACTAATGATAATGTTCTTCGGAGTTAAAGTATTGTCTTCCCATATAGTAATGTAAACAGTTTAACTTTATTGAGTCTCTTATGGTAAGTCTTTCCTATTTACCTTTTTTAATGCTTCTCCTGAGTCTTGTGTTTGAATATCACATTTTCTCTTAAGCTCTGGTCTTTTCATTAGGTATCTTTGAACTTCCCCTATTTCATTAAACATCCTTTTTTCCCCCTGAAGGCTTATACTTGGTTTTGATGGGTAGGTTATTTTTGGATGTAATCCTGCATCCTATGCCTTTCAGGATATCACATTCTAATCCCTCTGCAACTTTAAGATGGAAGCTGCTAAATCTTGTGTGATCTTGACCACAGCATCACAATACTTGAATCCTTTCCTTCTTGTTTCTTGAATCATTTTCTCCTTGACTTAGGAGCTCTGGAGTTTGGCTGTCGTATTCCCAGGAGTTTTCATTTGAGGATCTCTTTCAGAAGGTGATTGGTAGACTCTTTCAATTTGTATGCTACCTACTGGGTCTAAATAATCAGGGAAGTTTTGTTTTTTTCATAAAATTTTCAAACTATGATGTCTAGGCTCTTTTTTCAGTCATTGCTTTCAGGTGGTCCAATAATTCTTAAATTATCTCTCCTTGATCTATTTTCTATGTCACTTTTCCAATGAGATAATGAACATTTTCTTCTACTTTTTTCATTCCTTTGACTTTATTTCATTGCTTTTTAATGTCTCATGAAGTCATTAACTTCCACTTGCCCAATTCTGATTTTTTTACGAAATTATTTTCTTTCATGAGCTTTTGTACCTCTTTTACCATTAGACCAATGCTAGTTTTTAAGACATTATTTTCTTGAGTATTTTTTTGTTCCTCTTCTACTAAGCTATTAATTCTCTTTTCATCACTTCCCTGCATCACTGTCATTTCTTTTCCCAACTTTTCCATCTACTACTCTTATCTCTTTAAGTCTTTTAGGAATCTTCTTATGCTTAGGACCAGTCAGCATTTTGCTTTGAGGTTTTGATTACAGCTGTTTTCCCTCTTTGTTTTCTTCCTCTGTGTTTATGTCTTGTTTTTCTCTGCCACCATAATGTCTTTTTATGGCCAAATTTGTTATTACTATTTCTTCATTACTCTAGCCTTTTTCTTGATTTCAAACTTGATGTTACAACTGGGGTCTGCTCATCTTCGGCTAGGGACACTAAACTATCCCAAACTTCCCTAGGGTCCTGCAGTCCCAAATTTTAGGCCTTTTCTGCACTGCTATTTTCAGAGCTAATTCTGGGGTTCTGCAAATTTTGGGTCCTTTCAAGATTGTGTGATCCAGGGAGACGTATGGTCACTACCCTCTTGGTCTTTGATCTGATCATTTCCCAGAGACGGACTCTGTTCCCCTCCAGCCACAAACATTAGCACTCATGCTCCTATTAGCCCTGGAATTGTGACCAGGTCCCCCTGCTCTTCTGCTGCCACAAGTTCTAGCCTTCCTCTGTGCTCTGGAACTTTGACCAGGGCCCCTGCTCTCTTTTGACTGATCACAAGTATTCCTCCCAACCCTTTAACTATGCCTCAGAATTGCTTATGGGCAAAAAAGTTGCCAATCACTGCTAGATGCACCCAGGGCCAGCAAAGAATTCCCTGTACTTTCTTTTTCACCCATTTTGATCACCTCTTCAATATGTCTGGTCTGAGAGCTCCTAAAACTCTTGATGCTACTGCTGTTGCAGGTCTACAGCTGCTGCTGCATGGAGCCTGGCACCTACTCCAGTATTGCAGATCTGTCCTGCCAACCTCCAAAATTATCTTGGACTAGAAAAATGTCTCACTCTGACCTTTTGTTGTCTGTGCCATTCCAAAACTTGATTTGAGGAGTTATTTTAAAGTTGTTTGGAGGGGAATGTTGGCAGAGTTCAGTTAGTTTGCTGCCTGTGCTCTGCCATCTTGGCTTACCCTGCCATGGTTTAGTTTTGATGAACTATTTTTCCCTTCTTTTTTATTTGTTGTTTTAAGAGATGTTGCTATGGTTGATGGAGGTGAAAAATATATTGGCAAATGAAGGTGATAGAAACAGAAAGGATAGACATAAAAATTATAAAAGCATGTCCATAAACGGAATAAAAACCGTATCATTCCGAGGTTTTCTCACATTATATGTGAACAATGTGGTCTTTTGCTTTTGAAGACCGAACCTCAAGAGTTTTCTGTTGTATTTTGCAATGTTATCATTTTTCTTCCATTGCTAGCAAAGAAGAAAAAAAGGTAGAAACATGCAAATTAGACATGATATAAAATAACATATAGTTTTAGGCATTGTTCTCCTTTTAATAATAGAAGAACATGACTTCTCATAATCAAAAGTGTGTGGTTACAAAGAAATACCCATGTGCTTTGTGGCAGATGCCTTTGAGATTTCACTCTCCAACTGATCAGCTGCTCTCCATTTGTACATCTGTGTGTCCAGCAGAAGTTGAGAAAATTCAATCACGTAACAGACTATGGCTGATTAATTTGACTGAAACTTAGATTTGGAACAATCCCACCAAGGTTCTGTTGCTGCTATGTGTAGATCTAGCCAACTCTGCAACTGCACACTATTGATTTTGAGAACTCATGCTCTTCTATTGATAATTGAAGTGATTTAAGCTAAAGGTGAAGGGCCTGAAGAACCCTAAGAGAGGCCTTGAAGATTAGAGTCCCACTACCCCATTTAGTAATTAATTATAAGTTCAGGTCAACTAAACTAATTGAGGAGATTTAGACATAATTGTACAGTTCTAATTTCATTGCTTCAGCCTAAATATACCTTTCTTTCCCACAGGCTGCCATTGTTTTTGAATTTCAGGTCATGGATTGGTGGTGCTAGTGGGAGAAGGGAGAAGTGTCAGTGTTGCTTAGCAGCCATTTAAGTACTATGGTGTGTTTCTTCTCTTCTGGGATTTTGCCACTCCATTTGATGCAACCATATTGGCTTGCTCCCTTGTCAGAAGCCTGTGGGTCAAGTGTAGGCGTGTGTGTGATTTACAAATGTACCTCCTTCCTTGCAGACGTCTGTTCAAGATGTTGGTTGCTGGTGGCTTTGTTTAACAGACATTTCATGCTGCAAATTCTTGGGTGCAAATCACTTTGCGTTCCCTTTGTCCCCTGTTATAATGAAGGAATGAAATGGAGCTGAAATAATTTCTCCAATGAATACATTAAACAGACTCTTCTTTTGTAGAAGTTTGGGGACTGAAAATAATTTGCACAAAGCCACATTTCCTTCACCAAAGTTTTCAAAGAAGTCAGGGAATTACCATTTAGGGAATCATTAATCCAAGCTCTGTAGAAAAGAGGTTGGGGTGGGGGAAACTGGGAGCTTAGATATATTTCAAGGCTGACTAAAAGATTTCTGGTGGGAACATTTCATCACTGAAGAAAACATTCCCTTGGGAAATATATTGCAATTTGAACTTGAATTTTGTGGCAATTTGCAGTCATCTTTAGGTTGGTGGAGCAATGGAATTCATTTTGTATTGAACTATTAAACTTCCACGGAAAGGCAGAGTATAGAATGAAATCTTAGTGACATCTTACTATAAAAGTTATAAACATCATTAGCATTATTTGTACAGCCAGAAATGTTCTGAGGCAAAATTTGAAAGGTGAAATTAATCAGTGTCTTTTTTTATCACTCCTGGGGTCCCCTCCCCTCTCACATACCCTGTACTGGATCTAGTTCTTGCCCTAATCACTGATGAGATGTTAACTAGTAAAATCATCGGACTCTGAGATCATCTTTTTACGTATATGGAAACTGACACCTAGACAAGTAAGGGAACTTTCTCATGATCAGAGTTCTTTAATAATAGCATATGAAGTGGAACCAAGGTTGATCTGATATCCTGGTCACTATTTTTTCCATTATATCATTCTGAGAATATTATAGGGTAAATGATTAGCTGTTTAAAGTATGGGACAGGGATGGGTCAATAATACATTGAGAATGGTAAAAAAAAAAAAAAAAAAAGAAATGATTTAATGTATATGGTATCTGTAGGATCACAAGATTACATGACTTTCTGAAAAATCACTTTTGCGCTGTCCAGAAGTAGACAACCAGTGTGGTGAAGGGCTTTGAATTCCATGCAATGAGAGGATTGGTTGCAGGAACTAGGAGTGTTTAGCCTGAGGAAGAGATGATTTAAGGGAGACATAAGAGCTGTCTTCAGATATTTGAAATGTTGTCATGTGAGAGAGGGATTAGACTAGTTCTGCTTGGCCCCGCAGGGCAAAACTCAGAGCTCGAGGTGGAAGTTGTAGAGGCAGATTTATACTCAGTGTCAGATAATCTTCCTGATGGTTAGAACCATCCAAAGGTGGAATGGGCTAACTCAGGAAATAGTGATTTAGCCCCATTTGGAGGTCATCAAACAAAATCTGGGGAGTTCCGTGTTGGGGCTTGAACTTGTTCTCTGAAGTCCCTGCTAACTCAGAGACTGAGATTCTGGATAGTCATTCATTCATTCATTCATTTATTTTTAAATTTGGAATTGACTTCTTTGCTCCTTCATATAAATAGAGACTAATGCAGATTTTATAAATGTTCAGTGATGATTATAATAATATTAATGATAGTTATGAACATTGAGACACATTTATATAATGACATATTTATGTGTGTATGTAAATATTGACATATATTTTATGTGTATATATAATATCAACGCATTGTATGTGCATGTATACATGCATACATGTACACACACATATATACATACTTATAAAGGCACATATACATATGCCTATATACACATATTTATCTATATACATACACATATACCTATGTATATATATGTATGTGTTTTTATATGTATATATGTATGTCTGTATGTATATGTATGTATGGTATATGTTTGTATGTGCATATATGTATGCGTCTATATAGATATATGTATATGAGTGTGGAACATGTGTGTGTATGTATGTGTTACCGGCAGTGTATCTGACCCTGATTGATCCCTTGAACATCATCACCAAATCTTTGCTCAGATGCGTCAGTAGGGGAGGTGTTTTTTTGGTCATCTACTCTCTCTCTCTTCATATATGTGTGTGTGTGTGTGTGTGTGTGTATCATTCTCCTTCCCTTCTTGCCTGCCCCTCTTCCTGTCCCTCTTTCTCTCTCCCTCAATCTCTAATGGGCAAAAGAATCATCATACTTGTAGATATTTATTGATCAATCCCTTTTCTCCCTGTCTCCCAGCACACATCATACAATCATACATTTAGAACTGGAAATGACCTAGGAGGTCATTTGTTACAATTTCCTCATTTTAAAGAGATGTGAACTCAAGGTCAAAGGGGTTGAGTGATTGCTCAAGATCTCATAGTTACCTTAGAATCAGGTTTATATGTAAACCATTCCATGTCATAAAATCATGTTAAACTCAAGTCTTTTCTCTGACCAAGATAATCACCTACTTTATTGAGATTACTTTAGAGCTGGTAATTGAGAAATAAAAAAAAGTTTTCCTAAGTTAATGAATTTTATTTTTACTGTAATTCAGGGACAGATCCTGAAATATGCTTACATCTGGTCACTATACTTTAAAGAAAATCTTAACTTTTACTTTCACAGGACCTCAACTAAATGGAAACATCTGTATTAAGAATTAGGAAGCATCATCACACATTCTGACTCAATATATTTTGTGCAATGTGTTTTTGTAGCTTTAACCTTTAGCCATTGCTGCAATCTTTAATGATGGTAATTAAAGTTGGTAGAACAAACAAAAAGTCTTAAAAAGAGAGTTTCATCTTCTGACTTCAGGTATATAAGCATTAATTGCATTAATTGACAAAATTTTGTTATAAGGATTTATATCTTAATTACCTATATCTTTTTTTTGGAGGGGGCACTCATGGGGGAAAGATAGGAATCCTGCTTAATTCTAGTAAGATAATAACACTGATCTCTGAGTGTTTAACAGTTATTAACTAAATAGAAATATCAGAAACTCCTTCAAGAGTTATTTCTCAGATAAATTACCTGGTGACATCATACAGTATGTCTACTACAAAGAACCCTAGACTTGGATTCAGAAAGTTTTGAGCTGAATTCTAGCTTTGTTACTCAGACGCTTACTAGATGCGTGACTTTGGGCAAATTACTTCCATTTGCCTCAGTTTCCTCATCTGTAAAAAGAGCACCTATCTCCCAGGGTTATTGTTGAGTACTGAATGAGATAATAATTATAAAACTCTTAGCACAGGGTCTGGCACAGAGTAAGCACTATATCTGTGTGTGTGCATGTGTGTGGGCGAGTATATAATGTTAATGGTTATTATTATCACAAACTTCCACATGGCCCTTTATTTCATAACTCTCTAATATACTTATCACATATTGTATATTTTTGCCATCTGTGTAAATGTCTTATCCTTCTATTAGATTTAACTCTATGAAAGCAAGGATTATAGCTTATCAAGAAGCTTTTCTCTTCTATCATCCAACCCATGTCTCTGAATTTCACAGATGCTTGATTAAAATGTGCTTAATTTTTACATTTTTTTGGGAATTTTATACCTGATTGCATCAGGATTGATCATTTGTACAAATCCTTGGCCCATATAATATAGGTAGTCTAATGAAAAAGACAAGATAGAAACAAACAAATGCCTTATATGAGTCACTTAAGTTCTCTCTGCCTCCGTTTCTTTACCTATGAAATAAGGAGTCGTAGATGTAGAAATAAGGGATTTGAGGATCATTTAGTCCAACCCTTTTATCAATGAACCCAGTGAGGTCCAGAAAGGTTAAATGAATGACCACAAATCATAAAAGTTGTTGTGTTTGTCCAGGTTTCTCGAGGAGGACCATGACATCAGGATGATGACATGACTTGCAGTTGACCTTGATTTGAGTGAGGGAGGGCTGTGCAAGGTCACCAACATCACTTTCTTCTCATGAGTCATCTGCCTCCAGTGGCTTGATATTCATCTGGATGGCTGGAGATGGCCCAGAAGCCAACTCTGATTACTCTAAAACAAGTTCTTTCTTCATTGTACCAAGGAGATGGAACACATTGAGATTCAAGGTCCTTTCTATTTCACCAAATGTAAGAAGCAAGTTTCTGGAAAGTGTAGGAAAATGTATGACTCTAGAAATTGTTTTAAAATCACATTCAATTTCCTTAAATATTGAGTTATATAGGGGCAGATTTAGAGACTCCTGAAATTGATATTTGTATCCCTCAGACTTGGCACTTAATTTCATCATCCCCAAATTTTAGTGGATAGTATATTCTTGATGTTTAGGAGCTGAAGAGCTTTTTGTTTTATTTTTGCTTTAATTTTCCATTAATTAATGAATAACAGGTTAACCAACTGGAAAGTCTCTATTTGGAGAGCTAGACTTGGAAAAAGAGGAAATTTGTACAAATCGTAACTCTGCTATTTATGGTGTGACCTTTGGAAAGTCACTTCATTTCTCTGGACCTCACTTTCCTCATTGGTAAAATGAGGATGTTAGATGGCATGACCCCTAAGGTCTCTTCCAACACCAAATTGATAAAATATGGATGCCTATTTTGTACCCAAATTAAGACTTAGGGGAGATATATTTCTTTTTAAGTACTTGAAAGACCACTATATGAGAGAATAATTAGACCTCTTCATCTTGGTCCAAGTTGTAGAGAGGTTGATTTAACATAAATATAAGGAGAAAACTCTTGATAATTCCCAATGTCCAAAGTTGGAATGGGTCACTATAAAGAGTCCTACGTCCACAATAGCAACGGACCTTTGAGATCATGTAAACTAGCCCTGCTCCCCACCCCCCCCATTTTGTAAATAAGGAAACTGTGCTGATGTATTTCCCATCTTTTTTGACATTTTCATATAAAAGGAGATATGTTTTCAAATTTGGATTTAATTGAATGTCTTTTAAGATCCCTTCCAGTTTTGAGACTGTTATTCTTTGCTGTTGAGTGCATTATATTTTCTTAAAAGAAGCTAAATACTGGCAATATGCACTTAATTTCACTTTGGGGCTATTTCCTCATTTTTTTAAAATTTGCACACAGTGTTTGAGATTGAAGGATAAGGATATTCATCCTTTGATTTCATGTCTCCAAAAACCCATAAGGGAGTAGCAAATTGGAAGACCCTTATTCTTGGAAACACTAAATGCTTTAAAAAATCCACTGTACTCCAAGTAGATCTTATCTCTTTCTGGCCATATAACCACTGTAAACTTAAGGCAGCATGGTGTGGTGGGGATAGCAATGGATTTGGAACCAGAGATCCTGGGTTGAAATCCTGGCTTTGCTCCTTCCTGCCTATGTGACTTCAAGAAATTAACCATTCTAGCCTTTAGTTTCCTCATCTGTAAAATGAGACACTCAGGCTGAAAGGTTTTTCTGGCTCCATTCGCTTCTCAATTCAGTGATCACATGACTGAAAACTAAATCTAGAATGAGGATGTGTTTGGACTTCATGATTTTCTGTCCTTGCCTGATTAAGTCAAGCAAATATTTTCTCATGTTTTCCACCAATTTTCAGAAATGTAGATGGAAAGACAACCTGAAAACATGAACTGTTCCCCACACTAATCATTTTGGTGTTCCCAGCACTGAAATACAGATAGGCCAGTTTGCTACATTGGTTAAATGACCTCAAAACTAGTATTTATATAGCACTTGGTAGTTCTAGGCACTGTGCCATGTGCTTTATAAATGTCATCTAATTTTATCTTCATCATAACAACTCTAGGAGTTAAGATACTATTATCATCCTCATTTTACAGTTGAAGAAACTGAGGCAGACAGAGGTTAAGTGAGTTGTTCAAGGTCACAAAGCTAGTAAGAGTATGAAATTGGATTTCAGTTCAGCTCTTCCTGCTTCCAGACCATGTACTCTATCCATTGTGTTTCTAGCTACCTCAATTATAATAGTTAATATAATAATTTAATATTAAAATTATAATACAAATCCATTGAACTTAACCTGATTTGAATTCCAGGTTTGTAATTAATGTGAAATCTTATAGACTAAAAGATAGATTAAAGGGATTTACAGTATACTTTTATTTGAAAAAAAAAATAAGATTTGTAGTGGTAATATCAGTAAGTAAGGAGGAGTAATCAGTGTTTATATTTTCATGCAAAACACACAATACATATTACCAATTCTCTAATGGGCTTATTTGTGTCTAAACATCTGTAATATTTGTTACCATTTTCAGAGTGGAGAATTAAAAAAGTGTCCTAGAATTCTTAGACTAATAATGTCTGCTTTGTTGCTGTCACAGACTTTTCAGTCTCTGTAGCAGAGGTGACTAATTAATGATGGCAGAAAATACAAAATGTGTAAGTTTTCTTTATTTCACTTTCCAAAATTCTGACCCCCCCCCACCAAGTTCCAGGACCTCTTGAAAACAGCACAATCTGTTTAATGCCCTAGATTCCAGGCAAGTGGTAGATGAGGTTTGGTCCCAGAGGAACCTGACCACTTAGAAAAAAGAGCAAATTCCTTTTCTCTCACTCTTTCTCTTTTTACACCACCTTAGTGCCCTTGGGAAAGATTTACTTAATTTTCTCATGCAGAATCATATGTGACATATTGAATTCCATTTTGACCACTCTCTTTTAGGAAGGATATGGGTAATCTGGAGGATATGCAGGATGCCTTGGCGTCACATCTTATGAAGATTCAGTTAAAGGGATTGAGAATGATTAGCCTAGGGGAGAGAAGGCTTGGGAAAAGATAACTTTCTTAACTATTTAGGATCATAGAATTTAAAGGGACCTTAGCAATCATTGGTTCCAATCTACTGAATTTAGGGATTAAGAAACTAATTCCTTACTCACACAAGGAATAAGTCTCTAAGCCAGGATTTGATCCCAACTCCTAAAACAAGCATTTCTGCAACATAGAATAAAACAGATTTAACCATGATATTAGTGCTATCCAGAGGGATTACCATAAGAGGTGGGCGTTTGCCTTCAGAAGAAAATATTAAACAAAAGTTAGATGTTCATTTGGATAGTGAGAGACTTCTTCTGTTAGGCACTAGTTAAAATGGATGGCTTTAGTGTCTATCTAACACAGAGATATTGTGTGTGATAGGTCCTAGGGTACATACATGCATACATACATATAGTGAAAGATGTTTCCCATTAGGTATTGATTAAAATAGATGGCCGTAGAGATCCTATCCAACGCACAGATATTGTATGCGTTAGCTCATAGGATACATACATACCTTCTTGATGTCAAAGGTAAAATTTGCAAGTTGTAATAATAATGATGATGACGATGATGATATTGGCTATCATTTATGGTGGATTTAAGTTTACGTTCACTGTCTCATTCAAACATATTAGCGAAATGCAAACAAAGTTCATTTATTAAGGAATAATCAAGGTGGAACATTTTTATGGTTATATTAGAGAATGAATTATAAACCAAGATGCAGTTCTTACATGGCTTAATTATTTTTTCCTTCTGTGGACATTCATCTGCTATTTGGTCTTTAGAGCTGATATCACATGGGTTCATCCTGTGTTTTTAATAAATGTTCACTTAAAATTCAAATGAATTCTGACTACACATGGCTTTTTAATTTTTGCAATGATGAAATGTGGTATGCCAGCTATTCTAAAATAGGGATTTTTAATACCAGTAATGCAACTGATCTCCAAAAACATTCTGATCAACTTAATTCAGACAAATGTACACACTTATATGTGTAGTCATTGATAAATTTTAACCAAATTGATGAACTACTAATATGTAATAGATAGAAGTTTTCTTGAATCTTGTGGCATGTAGTTAGTCTGTATAGATCTCAACTCTAACTGTAGGTTTCTATCACTGGTGATGACTTCAGTCTTCAACTTCAGCAGTTGAAGGGAGTAGAATATATTTTCAGATATCCATCACATAGCATCATGTAGCTGAGCGTTCAGTTCATATGTACAGTTATCTAGGTTCACAAACTTGAAGTCATCTTTGTCACCTCTCTCTCTCCATATATCCAGTAATATAAGTGTGTTTATGCCTTACAGAATGTAGTGAATGGTTTTGTATCCCTATTACCTAGCACAATGCCTGGCCATTTAAGAAATTAATTAATGTGTTGAGGATATGTACTACTTAAGTATGTTAAATATATAGATGTTTTATATATCTATATATAATATATATGCCTATATATTTAAATCTATAGACATTATCTGTCTGTCTATCTATCTATCTATCTATAGCTCTATGTAATGGTAATTTAAATGGGAAGATCTTTCCCATTCATTAATAGACCCACATAACCTACTTAAATCCCAGGAAAGCCTAAGTCACATGAGTTTGAGTCACATGAAGCTTATGGTAGCAGGAGCTTGCTGAACAGGTGGAACAGGAAGGGGTGGAGCTAGAGCAGAGCTGAGAAGTTGGTCAGACTAGTCAGAGCTGGTAAAGACAGAGGAAGCAGGCAGCTAGGATTGTGAATGTTTGTGGGAAGGTCTGAAACTGTATATAGACTTTTTAGTTACTATGATGGATTTCTTTGTTGCTATGATGGATCTGGTTTTCTGATGCTGGGATTCGACTTTCTGGTGTCTAAATAAATGTTTTGGTTCTGCCTTCTAAGTGGAGAGTCTGTTATATTTTGTGATTCTGAACTCTGCTGGCATATTCATGACTACCTTAGGTGTTGTACACATTGCCTTGGCACCGCACTATATCTACATATGCAGTGTTATATATTTTATACCCCCACAAAGAGAAGGAGGAGGACATCTTTCTATATTAATATATGAAACTATATTATGATAAATGCACCTGCATTGTAATTCTGTACATGGAATATTCTGAGGATCTAATTTTTAAGATTTTGCTCTTGGCCTTGCACAGCTGTTCCACTTCCTCTTTTGATATCTCCTTGTGATCACTTCCTTTGTTATTTCTCTCCTGTCCCTCCTCTCTTTAGAATCATAAAATTTTTAGCTGTATGTGACTTTAGAGTTCATCTAGTCAAAACCTCTAATTTTATATGGAGGAAACCCAGGGCCAGAGAAGAAACATGACTTGTTCAAGAATACATGAGTAACAAATTCCAGGGCCAAGATTTGAGCTAGGCCTCTTGCATTTAAATCTTGAGCTCTTTCCATTACCTTGTGATGTATTTATTCCTTGTTCCCTGAGTGGTCTGCATCCATTTCAGTTGAGAGCTCTGTCAACACTCTAAGAGAGTAGGATCCCTTTTGTTTACATTCTTTGAGCTGGCCCTGCAGTTCACCATTCTCTTGTTTAAAGATGCTGTGACAAGGACTCTTTGTCATAGCTGGCAAGAGGCAGAGATGGATGGGTTATCAACTTCTTAAGTAGGATGAACTTGGATTCAAAATAGCTGGTGTTAGTGGGAAGAAGATGAATAAAGTATGAGGTAGTAGAGACAATTGAAAACCTGCCCTTTAGAAAGGAAGGAAAAAATTAACTGAACTTTATGTACACTAAGACAGAAGTTATTGACAGGCAGACATATATTTTCAAGAAAGTTCAGAGGCAAATTCTAGCTATTATTAAGCTGGAAAAGTCTTGGAGATATGGTACTCTTGTTAAATTATTGGTGAACATCTACAATGTAGGGTACAATGATTGACATGTTAAATACAAAGGTGATAGGGGCCCTCCTCTCCAGTGGCTTGTAGTCTAATAATTACAAATAATGTAATAAAAGACATGTTTACAAACATCAGCTAAAATGCCATAAGCGAAGTGTATAATAGAAGCTATGAAGACTCAGAAGAGAGAAATTCTCTCCGATTGAGATGATTAAGGAGTATTTTGGGATGAAAAAACAGTTGTGTTGGGCTTTAGAAGATAGGTAGGATTCTAATGTATAAAGCTGAGAGAGAGTATTCTAGCAGAGAAGATAGCGTGAGCTAAGGTATGGGGACAGGAAAATCAATGAGTGATGACAAGAAATGGCGTCTGGAAAATAGATAATGAGGTGAAAATCAAGGATGAAAAGTATGTTGGAGCTTTATTGGGGAGAACCTTGAGTTATGGCAAGATAAGGAATTTGTGCTTTATCATTGAAAGTTTTTGAGCCATCATTTGGTGGGAGGGTAAAAGGAAGACTACTCAGGAGTATATTACAAGGATAACCTGGAGTGGGCAGAAAGTGAGTGCAAGAAGACTGTAGAACCATAGATTTAGCATTGAAAAGGACCTTAGAAACCATTAAAACCAACCCTTCAACTTTACAAATGAGGAAACTAAGGTACAGAATGCTTTGCCTATAATTACACAGCTAGTAAGTTTCTGAGATGGAATTTGACCCCAGATTTTTCCAGACTACAAGTTCAAAGCATTGTCCATTATACCTTACTGCCTCATCAGTTAGAAGGTTATCACAGCAAACGTATGAAATAATCAAAAGCCCACTCAAGGATATTAATCATCTTAAGGCTAGGGATGTCCAAAATTTGATATGAAGAACTATCAAGTATAATTTTAGAGCAAGACTTTTGAAGTGATTTCAGAGCTTTGGGAGCGCTTTCTGGGACAAGGACAAAAAGAACACATTGTTACATGACTCTAGTCAATGAGTTGCTCCCTCATGACCAATTGAATAGCTTTCTTGCAACTGTGTGTTCATCCTTTGTTGCCGAAGAAGACCACACCATCAGAGAAATAATGACATGACTTGCACTTGACTTTGTTTTGAGTGAGGAAGGGCTGTACAGGTCACCAGCCTCACTTCTCCTCCAGAGCCATCTGAATCCAGTGACCAGATATTCATCAGGATGACTGGAGATGACCCAGGATGAGGCAAATGGGGTTAAGTGACTTGCCCAAGGTCACACAGCTAGTGAGTGTCAGATATCTGAAGTGAGATTTGAACTCAGGTCCTCCTGACTCCCGCACTGGCGCTCTATCCACTGCACCACCTAGCTGCCCCCTTGCAACTGTAGAGGAGATTCATAAGAATATTTCTGTATGCAATTGCTAATTTCTCTATTTAGAGATGAAATTAGTACAAGAGGTTTTATGCTACTCACAGGTACATTAAGCCCAAAATGTCTCCATTCAATGGTTATGACTAAATCCTTAATTGTATTATATTCTCATTTCAGGTATGTGGAGATCAAAGTCAAGGAGCTGTTTTTTTACGGGAATTTACACTCATTCGAAGAGAGAGCCTTCATGATGATTTCCTTTCTGATCTCCTGAATAGTCACAAAATTGAGGATGCGGTACTGTACTTACTCTGTTTTATTCATAGAAACATAGCATTTTTATTTTGTCATTTAGGCCATGATTAAACCTCATAGTGTTGATTTTCTCACTTGGTACATCTGGGATGTGTTAAACATTTATTTCAATGTTAAAGCCTTTTTTTTGGGGGGAAGGAGGATTGAGGAAAAGAAGTTGTGCAAAAAATAATTGATATTTTGCCAGGGAAGCAGTATGTGATTTGGTAGTAATTGAAACGAGAAAAAGAAGAGGTTCATACATAAATGCCATATTATTATTAATTTTAAGTTTCCTTGGAACATCACTGTATTCATCTCTCTCCTGTTTTTGAATTTTTCTACTCCTGAGTGCTAGTCATTTTAAATTTATCAACGTTTGTTTCCCTGATGGTGAGATTAAAGGAAAGGAAAATATGCATTAGTGTAAGTTTGGGAGAATGTATTTCCATGTAAAACTTTCCAGGGCACTTTAATCACGACGGCAAGAATAGAAATCTCCCTTTGCTTTTAGGACTGCAGTGGGCTGCATGGTATGCATTTTAAATGAAAATTGGAGTGTGTCAGCTGCTTAGCTGCTGTTGAAGGTTTTACTAAGCCTTAGGACAGTGATTGTGTTGTGAGTCACTTAGAGCATGGAATTTCAGAACCATTTGGGTTTTTTTTGCTTTATAAATGATTGGATTATTTTTTAAATGATATACAGGGAGAAATAGAATGGAAAGCATCTAAAAGATCTTTGTCTTTTCTTACTTTGCTTTTTCTTTGTCCCCTTTTCCTTTCTCCCGTCCTTAATTTTATTTAAAAAGTGTACCATATCTCCAGTTTTCTCTCCCATAGACAAATGTAACCTAACTACTCAGGTCATATTTTCTAGACTTCTAACAGCTCTTCTTTCGCCCCCATGTTCTCTCCAAAACATTGTTCCCAAAGTCTTGACCCCCCACTTTACAGACAGTTTAAAAGTGATTACCATTTATAGTAATATCTGAAAGGTGTATAGCTCTTTAACATTCATAACATGCTTTGTATGCATTATTCCATTTGATCTCACAAGTGAGGTGGGTGTTTCTGTCATTCCCATTTTAAAGATGAGAGAACTAAGGCTTATCAAGGTTAATGACTTGTTTAGCACAATGGTGGTAAGTGGTTGAGGTGAGATTCAAACACAGGTCTTCTTGACTCCAAGTCTTAGCTTCTCTATAGTATGTCTAAAGATAAAGACAAAGAGAGACAGACATGGATATGGACCAGAGAGGGACAGAGAGAATACTTCTTATGTGTTTCATGTAATAGTTCTGTTGGTGAATTTTTGAAAAGCTTTTAGCCCTTTTAATGACATTTTTCAGTCATTCCTTGTGGTGCAGTGTGCTCAAGAAATGTTTATCAGGATTTTATTGACCTGTCCTGTATATGAAGTATTTTATATTAGACCTCTTAAAATTTCATCCTGTTTACTTAAACAACTTGAATATATTCATTACTTCATGGATCTATGCAGAGTATCAAGGCAGTCCTTTCCATTTTCAGTACTAATCCAGCTTCAGAATTAACCGTATTCTAATTTTTCCTGTGATCCACAATGTTTTTGTAGCAGTACAAAACATTCATGAATAGAGAAAATCAGTTCATGTGACCTAATTATCAGGACAGTGGAAACAGTCAAAAGTATCTTTTAGAAGTAATTTTCATAGTAATATATTATTGGTCAGTTGGCAAAATGAACATTACCTTTGAATTCTTGAAGATATGTTCTCATATAGTTGAAATAGTATTGTTAGATAATTGTATCTGTTTTTATAAAACATATGTACTGGTCTGTGCCTAACTCAAGTTGTCCCCAAGAATTTATGCCTGATGATAGAATGATTCAAGATATTTATAGACTTTTCAGTAGTCAACAAAAGGAGGTTCATTTAGACACAGTATAAAAAGCGTACTCAACAAGTGTGCAGCACACAACTGGGATAGATGGAGGCCCTATTTCTCCATATATAAATAGGTCTGGTCAGTAGGACACAATGGGGTAACTTGTATAGTTTTAGCATATCTGCCAAATCTAAAGGACCTAACTCTATATGGGTGAGTTTTGTGCCTTTAGATGAACAGAAAGATGTGTTGCTTTGGTCTGAGGCCACCAGGGGCCTATTTGAGTTTAACCCCCAAGATAACACCTTCAGCTGGGGACCACACCTTCAGTTTGTAAGAAAAAGAAAATCGCTTAACCTACAAGTCCATCTGCTTTCGTAAATGTATCTCCAAGACATATGCAGGAGCTAACTTGAACAAACTCATGAGTGCTGATTATTAACTACCCAGTGTAAGTAGTTGTACCTCAAGGTAGCAAATGCTACAAGTTACAACTTGATGTATTATTTTATTTTATTGTCCTCACTTAAAGTGATGGAGAGAATTTGAATAAAAAGTATGTTCTACATGCATTTTTGTTTTCTTCTCAGTGAGCCGATTTGTTATTTAAGTATTTTGTTTGTTTTCTGTTAATCTGGGCAATTTATATTTTTGTAAATACTCATCCATTTCATTTAGATTGTCGGATTTACTGGTATATAATTAAACAAAATTAATCCTAATAATTGCTTTAATTTCATCTTCATTGGTAGTGAAATTCCCCCCTTTTTATTTTTGATACTGGCACTTGTTTTTTTAAAGCTAAATTACCGATGGTTTATCTATTTTTGTGTGCTTTTTTCATATCAGCTCCTAATTTTATTTATTAACCCAGTTATTTTTTACTTTCAATTTTGTTAATCTCCTCTATGACTGATTTTCAGTGTTTATATTTTGGTGTTTGATTAGAGATCTTCAATTTGTTGTTTTCTAGGTTTTTTTTTTTTGTATTTCCTGATACATAGATCTCTCCTCTCCTCTCCTCTCCTCTCCTCTCCTCTCCTCTCCTCTCCTCTCCTCTCCTCTCCTCTCCTCTCCTCTCCTCTCCTCTCCTCTCCTCTCCTCTCCTCTCCTCTCCTCTCCTCTCCTCTCCTCTCCTCTCCTCTCTTCTCCTCTCCTCTCCTCTCCTCTCCTCTCCTCTCCTCTCCTCTCCTCTCCTCTCCTCTCTTCTTCTCTTATCTTCCCTCCCTCCCTCTCCCTCTTCCTCTCTCCCTCCCTTCTTCCCTTTCTCTCATTGATGTATACATTTCAAGAGAGAAATTTTCTCCTAAGTACTGCTTTGGTGGTGCCCCACAAAATTTAGGAATGTTGTCTAATTGTCATTATTTTAACGAAATTATTGATTATTTTATTATTTGTTCTTGATCAACTTATTCTTTAGCATTAGATTATTTGGTTTCTAATTAATTTTTAATCTGTGCTTCTGTGAGCCTTTTTTGAATGTAATTTTTATTACATATAGTCTGAAAAGAGTGTATGCAATATTTCTCCATTTTCTGCATTTGGTTGTGAGGTTTTTATTACATGGACAGTTTTTGTGAATATGCTATGTATATCTAAGACAAGAGTATATTCCTTTTCTATTCTCATTCAGTTTTCTCCAGAGGTCTCTGATGTCTAACTTTTAAAAATTCTATTAATTTCCTTAATTTTTCAAAATTTATTTTATGATTAGATTTATCTAGCTCTGAGAGGGGCAAGTTGAGGTCTCCCACTAGTATTCCTGTAATTTAACTTTTCTTTTAAGAATTTGTATGCCCTGCCATTTGGTTCATATATGTTTAGTATTCATATTACTTCAATGTCTGTGGTACCATTTTTATAGTGAAATGTGGTTTCCTTGCTTTTTTAAATTAGGTTAATTTTGTTTTTGCTTTGTCTGAGATCATGATTTCTACTCTTATCTTTTCTATATCAGTTGAAGCGTAATAGATTCTGTCTAGCCCTTTATTTTGACTCTGGGTGTGTCTCTTTGTTTCAAGTGTGTTTCTTGTAAACAACATATTGTTGGATTGCGATCTCTAATCCATTCTGCTATCCATGATTACTGAGTGCACATTTTCCTCCATTGTATTTTCTTCTATTTATCCTTCTCCCTCTCTTTCCATTCTGTCCCTTCTCAAAATTCTGTTTTGCTTCTAAACATAGTTTCATTTTTTTGATCCTTTTCCCTTCCTACTTCCATTGAGATAAGATAGACTTCTATTCAACTAAGTATGTACATATATTGTTCTCTTTTTGAATCAATTCAGATGAGAGTATGGTTCAAGAATTGTCTGCCTCCTCCTCATTTTCCTATCTACTCTGAAAATTCTTCCTTGCACAGCTCTTTTATGTGAGATAATATCCCCTATTCTTCTTCTGCCTTCCTCCTTCTCCCAATATTTTCTCTTTTGTCATTTATCTATTTATTTGTGATAATAATTAAACCACTTCTATGCCATCTTTCTATGTGGAGTCTTTCTAATGGCCCCACTACTAATAAAATTCCTAGGAGTTATATGTGTCATCTTCCCGTATAAGATTGTAAACAGTTTTACTTTATTTAGTTTCACATGCTTTCACTTATATTTTTATTTTTGTATGCTCTTGTTAAATCTTGTATTTAAAAATCAAATTTTCTATTCATCTCTGTTCTTTTCATTAGGAATGATTGAAAGTCCTCTATTCATTAAATATCTCTTTTTTTCCCTTAAAGGATTATAGTAGATTATTCTTGGTTGCAATCTTACCTCCTTTGCCTTCTGCAATATCATGTTCCAAGCCCTCTATTCCTTTTATGTGGTCTGAATCTTGTGTGATTCTCATTGTGGCCCCACAGTATTTGAATGGTTTATTTCTGGCTTACAATATTTTCTCCTTGACCTGGGCCATCTGGAAGCTCTATAATATTCCTGGGAGTTTTTATTTTGGGATCTCTTTCAGTAAGTGAGGTAGATTATTTCAATTTGTACCTTAACCTTTATATCTATGCCATTAAAGCAGTTTTCCTTCATAATTTCTTAAAATATAATGTCCAGGCACCTTTTCAGACAGTTCACTAATTTTTCATTATCCATCTTCATTCTGTTTTCCAAGTCAGTTGTTTTCCTGATGAGATATTTTGCATTTTCTTCTATTTTTTCATTCTTTTGATTTGATTTGATTGTTCCCTGATATCTCATGGGATATCCATGAGATAAATACTATCCAGGTCTAATTTTTAAGGAATTATTTTCTTCAGTGGTCTTTTGTACCTCTTTTTCCCTTTAGCCAATTGTGTTTTTTAAAGTATTTTCTTCACTATTTTTTTCCTTTTTTCAAGCTGTTAATTATCTTTTCATATTTTTCTTATCATTTCTCTTCCCAATTTTTCCTCTACCACTCTTATTTGAGTTTGAAAAATCATTTTTAGCTCTTCCAGCAATTTTTGCAAGGCTTGTGTCCAATTCACTTTTCTTTCCTTTGAGGCTTTGCTTGTAGCTGTTTTTACATTATCTTCTGAATTTATGGCTTGGTCTTCTCTCTCATCATAGTACTTTTATGATCTGGTTCCTTTTTCTTGTTTCTTCATTTTTCCAGCCTATTTCTTGACTTTCAACTTTACTAAAGTTGTGCTCTGTTCCCAGGTTTGGAAGGTTGGGGGGAGAGAACCCTCCCTAGCTTTAAGGTTTTGCACACTTCTGCTTTCAAAGTTATTGGGAGGTTGAAGTGTTTGGTGCTTCCAAGTTGGTATAATCCAAGGAGAGGTGAGATCATTATTGCTGTCCTGGTCTGTGCTGTGGTCCTTACCAGGAAGGGCCCCTGATCCCTTGGGATTGCAATCAATACTGTTCTTCCTGGTCCCTGTTCCATTGAACCACAAACAGTATCGCTCTTCAGGATTTCTATTCCCTTGTGACTGCATGTGTTCCTATCTGCTCTGGAACTGTGACATAGAAAAAGTTATGGGCAGTAGAGTTGCCAAACAGTATCCAGTCCTGTGCCCAGTGATAGCATGCTAGTCCCATGTAATCTCTTTCTGATCAGTTGTCTGATCTCTTTTTAGTCTCTGGGAAGAGAATTTCCACTGCTTCTGTCATCACCACCAAGTTTCACAACTAGTGTTGTGTCCATGTGGGCGCCTCATTCCCACCCCCAAAGAATTCTTTTTTTCAATTTCCTGAGTTGTCTTGGGCTAGAACAATGTCACACCTTGTCATTTCGTTGGCTCTACCACTCCAGAATTTGATTTGAGGCATTATTTTAAAGTTGTTTGAAGGATAATGTTGGGAGGTTTTGTCCTTCTCTACCATCTTAGCTCCACCCCTAGAGAGTCAATTGTGAACTTTTACCAGCATATGCCTATGTCATTGTTTCTAGTTTAGAATGTGAAAGTTTAAGATTGTTCTGTTATAAATCATTTTGGGGGAAGGGTATTGGGGTGATGGGCTCACATTTGATTCATTGTTAGGCTTTGTCTAATGTTGGGAGATGAAAAGAAAAAAGCATTCCTGAAAATAATTTGAGTAAAAATGCACAAATGTGAAATGTTTGGGTGACTCAAGAATCTTTTGAGCAGAGATGTTCCGTAATGCTAAGTGCCTAATCAATGATGGTTTCTATTACAAAGTAGGACACATCAATTCAGCCAATATTTATTGAGTGCCTAATATGGGCAAGCATCATAGGATCACTGAGCTAGATCTTGAAGTAATCTTAAAGCAATTAGTCCCAACCCCTCATTTTACTGATGAAGAAATGTCCATGAGAGAGCCTAAGTGAATTACCCTGTAACACAAAGGTAGTCAGTGAAATAGCCAGAATGCAAACTTAGGTCAACTGACATTACATTCAGGTCTCTTTCTATTATTCCACATATTTACTATCTGTAATGCTAATGAGATTAAAGATTTTCCCCCTGCATTAATGGGCCTGCCCATTAAGGGAAGTTTGATTAGGGGACATGTGTAGGAAGGCCCACACTTTTTGTTAATAAGGAACTGATTCTCCTAGGTTGTGATGCCTTCTGGTTCTGGAAAGTGTATAAATACTCTGAAGTGAGATTTTCTTTTGGGGCTTACTCATTGGAAGTGTTTGTTTGGCCAGATGAGACTCTGGGCCACTTCTAAGAAGCCCCACCAGCTTTGAAAACACAGATTTTGGTGCTTCCTCTCTGTAACTATGTAACTATGTCAGACAGCTGGAAGCTCTGTCTGTTGATTGATCTGTGTTTCTCTATGTTTTCTCTGAAGTTTAGGGTGCTGACATTTTCCCCTGAACTAAGTGAATGATATATGTGCTTGATTAAAGTGATTGTTGGTTCATCATGCCTTCTATCTGGGAGGGATCTGTACAAAATGTTTCCCTTTCTTAACAAGACATGCCAAAATTCTCTAGCAATCTCTCTGGAATACATGACCCCAGAGAAGTCAAGGCATTTTCCTCTGGGTCTTTGGGTGCCCCAAAGAGCACCCAAAATTCTTCCATGGATCCTTGCTGCTGCCAGAGTAAACCGAAAGATTGTAAAATCTCTCATCAGGATAAGAAGACAGAGTTATTTAGAGAAGTAGTTAAGAATGTCAGCTACTTATGTTTTATGGATTTTAGCTATAAGCTTCTCACCCTAGGAAGTTGCTAAGACATTTTGCTTCCACAGAAGTCTTACACTGGTAACTGAACTGGAGTGTGTTGGCATGAATAAACTGCCTGACTAGTTTCCTCTCAGAGGAGTAATTTCATGCACCGCAATTTGAAAAGTAGTCTTCATGTTGCCATTTTTCTAGATTCCTCAAGAGACAATCTAACTGAATATCTGTAGTAGGACATTTGAATTGTTCACAGAGAAGAAATGAAAGACTTCTGAAGGACTGCTATACATTACTGTCGCATTCAGGAAAACTACGTATGTTGATTTCTGTCTTCAACCTACTTGGCACAGTGACAATGGTAAATTTCACAGCAAAATGACATTTTTCTTGGCACATAGTAATTACAAACTACTTTTGGATAAAAAAAAATTACTATTGGGTTAGGAATTTTAGTGCTCCCCAAAAAAAGTGATTCCTTTTGTGGGATATAAAAGAAAAAGCTTTCCTTTTCCCTGTAGTCATGCATAATCTTCTTTGCTGTAAAGAGAATTACCAATGTTTTGGTTCTCAAATAATGTTGAAGACTCATCTTTTAGCAACTCTGAGATTTAGAATTTGCTTTTTCATATTCCATATCTTTTGATTTTCCTTTTCCTTCTCCAACTTATTTTATAGATGAGAAAATTGAGGCAAACAAAATTAAATGATTTGTCCGCAGTCACGCAGATAGTAAATGTCTGAAGATGGATTTGTACTTAGGTATTTCAAATTCCAGGTCCTACAATCTGTCCACTAAACTTGTTCTGCATTTTGATCAATGCATTCTAAGAGGAATATGTTACATGAATATTCAATATGATACATATGTATATATGCTATAAAATCATACTTGTGTGTAACTAGATTAATTTGCTGTTTCACTGGTATAGAGAAGTACTGATTAGAAAACTTCTACCAATTCAGATCAACAGCTTCTCTGCCTTTAGTTTTAGAGAGCTGCCTGGAGCACAGAGAGGATAAGGGATGTGCCTGTTAAGTAACAAAAACATATGTGTCAGACAGTAATTTTGAACGCATGTCTTCCTGTTTCTGGGAATTCTTTTACCTATTGTGCTGTGTTCTCTCTCTCTCACTTTCACACACAAACACACACACACGTGTGTTGTATATGTATCATATATATATATGTCTCCATTTACACTGTATGGCTACATAGTAGTATGACTTCTATGTTTTCTGTGTATGCATATATGAGTGTGTATTGTATATATATTAAACATTAAAATTATGCATAAAGCTTGTGCACACTTATACATACCCATATTTCTATACCTACAGAGGAAAAAATGTATCCATGTGAGCTTCAGTACAACGAGAATGAAGATTCTTTACTTTGCTCTCTATCCTTATCTGGTCTTTGTTTCACTTTTGAACTTAGCAGATTTTATAGCTCCTTTTTTAAAGACACACTCCAGTATAATTGCCCTGTGTTATAGATGACGGTCTATTGCTTTTCTTCCTGAGGGGAAGGAAAATTAGAATTTAAGTGCTAATACTTGAAGGTCATCCCTTAATTCTGAGTGTTTTAGGGAGAGAGTTTCCATATGGGAAAAGTTACAGGATATGTAGTGAATCAAGCCATCAAGTTAAGCAAAGTAGTCATAACCATGTCATGGCTATTTATTTTGATGTACCATAAACATGCCAAAATAATAATTGGGTTGGTTTTTTAAACCCTAAACTGAACAATTCAGGATATGATTCTCTAAACCAAAAAAAGGCCCCCAGTTCTCTCCCTAGTGTATATAGATCATTTCACATGGGAAACTTGCAGTAGATTAGGAAAAAGTCCTGAATTTAGAACTAGAAGAGCTGGTTTTGAATCCTGGACTTTTTACTTACTATATGACCATTCACTTACCTACTCTGAGTCTTTCTTCATCCATAAAGATAAAATTAGATACATATGTACACATGCATGTATGCACATATATATACACATACACATGTGTATGCATCCATACATGTACATACCAATATACTAGCTATATAAACATATATGTATATATAAAATATACATGTATATAGATGTGTATACACATATATTGTTGCTCAGTAATTTTCGTCATCTGACCCTTCACGACCCCATCTGACAGATACTGGAGTGATTTGCCGTTTCCTTCTCCAGCTCATTTTATGGATGAATAACTCAGGAAATACATACACACACAAACACACACGTGTGTGTATTTATATACATATATGTATTTTTGTGCCTGTGGCTGCATGCATGTGTATATGCATATATATGTGTGTATATGTACAAATGCATATATAAAATGTGTTTGAGTATGTATAATCATATAAATTTGTTATTCTTATTTTATGAAAAAAATTCAGTTCAACAAACCTTTGTTGAATAACTACTCTGTGCAAAGCATTGTAGTATCTAATGAAACAAAAACAGAAACAAAACCTGTATATTTTTGCCATATTGGTTACAAAGTAAATTTCTTTATAGTGATTTTATTTTTATGTTGCCTTCCATTGTAACATTGTAGGTACGGTTCTAGAAAGTAAATATTCCACTGGGATGAGCTGAAAGCTTTTGGCAAGGGAAAAGGTCTTGGAGTATTAAGTAGGATCATAGGTCATATGTTTTAAAGCCTTAAGGTAATTTGATGTCACAAAGTTCAAACCTCTCATTTTACAGATGAGAAAACTGAGACCGTATAGGTTAACTGACTTACCTAGAGTCACACAACTCTTTAGTTAGGTGAGATTTGAAGCTATTTCTTCCTGATTCCAAGTCTTGTACTCTGTCCATTATTCTCTATTTAAATTACTTAGAACACATTGAAAAGAATGCAGTAGTTTCCCATTCCTAGATCTCTTTTTAGACACAAATTCCCTCTCTGTTATCTGTCCTAAAGAATATGAATTTACTCCAAATTTGGGTATAATTCATAGTTTTCTCCATCTTTTCCTTTGACCTAAATATTGAAAATGATTTTTATAGTTAGACTGTAACAGCACATTGGCTGACAGAAACTACCAGCTAACACTATGTCTTCTAGCTTTAAAAATCTTCAATTTGAATATTACATTTATTTTGAGGACATACTGTATTGATTCATCAACGTAGACATTTATACATCCAGATTTGCTTAAGATAAGGGACTTTTTTTTAGAAGTTTGTTAACTGTCACTTAAAAATTGTCCTTCATACCTCAACAATTCTATACTCTACCTTGAGAACCAGTGTGATGCAATGGGAACAACACTCAATTTACAGTCAGAGAAGTTGTACTTACACCCCAGGGCCACCGTTTTCCTCTTGCGTGGCCTTAGTTGTATGCTTTGTGGGGCTCAGGTTGCTCAACTGTAAAATGAGGGCGTTGGAATAGATGTTCTCTAAGGTCTCTTTCAGTTGTCTAAAGTCTCTGATGGTATGATAACTGGTATATTTAAGTAGTTGTCAGAAGCTTATAGATTTTATTTTTTTAAGTGGTTTTTTTAAAATAAATTTATTTATTAAACTTTTTACATACATTTTCCCAAAATTTTGGGTTCCAAATTTTCTCCCCGTTTGTCCCCTCCCCCGACCCCAATACAACAAGCATTCTAATTTTCCCTATCACCAATCTGCCCTCTCTTCTATCATCCCTCCATTCCCTTGACCCTATCTTCTCTTTTGTCCTGTAGGGCCAGATAACTTTCTATTCCCTATTGCCCGTATTTCTTATTTCCTAGCAGCAAGAACAATACTCAACAGTTGTTCCTAAAACTCTGAGTTCCAACTTCTCCCCATTCCTCCCTCCCCATCCATTCCCTTTGGGAAGGCAGGCAATTCAATATAGTCCATATCTGTGTAGTTTTGCAAATGACTTCGATAATAGTCGTGTTGTGTAAGACTAACTCTATTTCCCTCCATCCTATCCTGCCTCCCATTATTTTTATTCTGTCTCTTGATCCTGTCCCTTCCCAAGAGTGTTGACTTCAAATTGCTCCCTCCTCCCATTGCCCTCCCTTCCATCATCCCCCCCACCCTGCTTATCTCCTTCTCCCCCACTTTCCTGTATTGTAAGATAAGTTTTCATACCAAAATGAGTGTGCATTTTATTCCTTCCTTTAGTCGAATGTGATGAGAGTAAATTTCATGTTTTTCCCTCAGCTCTCCTCTTTTTCCCTCCACTAAAGTCTCCTACTTGCCTCTTCTATGAGAGATAATTTGCCCCATTCCATTTCACCCTCTCTCCTCCCAATATATTTCTCTCTCACCATTTACCTTAATTTTTTTTAAGATATGATCCCATCTTATTAAATTCACTCTGTGCTCTCTGTCTCTGTGTGCATACATGTGTGTATGTGTGTGTGCACACATATGTGCATGTGTGTGAGTATGTGTAATCCCACCAACTACCCAGATACTGAAAAGTTTCAAGAGTTACAAATATTGTCTTTTCATGTAGGAATGTAAACAGTTCACCTTTGGTAAGTCCCTTCAGACTTCTCTTTGCTGTTTACTTTTGCATGCTTCTTCTCATTCTTGTGTTTGAAAATCAAATTTTCTTTTCAGCTCTGATCTTTCATCAAAAATGCTTGAAAGTCCTCTGTTTCATTGAAAGACCATATTTTCCCCTGAAGTATTATACTCAGTTTTGCTGGGTAGGTGATTCTTGGTTTGAGTCCTAGTTCCTTTGACTTCTGGAATATCCTATTCCACGCCCTTTGATCCCTTAATGTAGAAGCTGTTAGATCTTGTGTTATCCTGATTTTATTTCCACAATACTGGCATTGTTTCTTTCTAGCTGCTTGCAATATTTTCTCCTTGACCTGGAAATTCTGGAATTTGGCCACAGTGTTCCTAGGAGTTTCTCTTTTTGGATCTCTTTCAGGCATTGATCACTGGATTCCTTCAATACTTATTTTGCCCTCTGGTTGTAGAATATCAGGGCAGTTTTCCTTGATAATTTCATGAAAGATGATGTCTAGACTCTTTTTTTTGATCTTGGCTTTCAGGTAGTCCCATAATTTTTAAATTGTCTCTCCTGGATCTATTTTCCAGGTCAGTTGTTTTTCCCATGAGATATTTCACATTCTCTTCCATTTTGTCATTCTTTTGGTTTTGTTTTGTTATTTCTTGGTTTCTCAGAAAGTCATTAGCCTCCATCTGTTCCATTCTAATTTTGAGAAAACTATTTTCTGCAGTGACCTTTTGAACCTCTTTTTCCATTTGACTGATTCTGCTTTTGAAAGCATTCTCCTGCTCATTGGCTTTTTGAACCTCTTTTGCCAATTGAGTGAGCCTATTTTTCAAGGTGTTATTTTCTTCAGCATTTTTTTATGTCTCCTTTACCAAAGTATTGACCCGTTTTTCATGCTTTTCTTGCATCTCTCTCATTTCTCTTCCCAGTTTTTCCTCAACCTGTCTAGCTTGATTTTCAAAATCCTTTTTGAGCTCTTCCATGGCCTGATCCCATTGGATATCTATTTCGGATGTTTGGGATACAGAGGCCTTGACTTCTATGTCTTTCCCTGATGGTAAGCATTGTTCTTCCTCATCAGAAAGGAAAGGAGGAAACATCTGTTCACCAAGAAAGTAACCTTCTGTGGTCTTATTTTTTTTCCCTTTTCTGGACATTTTCCCATCTAATTACTTGACTTCTGAGATTCCTCTCCATTCCTGCCTCACTAGTGCTTGGGGTCTGAGATTCAAATGCTTCTTCCCAGCCTCAGGGCTTTCAGCTGGGAGGGGGATGGGACAGGGCTGCTATTCAGTGGGATTAAGTTCAGGTGCTTAGGTAGGGGCAGGGCCGCCTCACAGGGCTCAGTTCCCTCAGGGAGTTATGCGGAGACCTTCGGTAATGGATCCGGGGTCCTGCCTGCTTTGGGAGCTCCAGGCCACTGTTTCCCCCGCTGCTTCCTCCAGAGGGGGCTTGAGTTATGAAGACACCCTGCTCCCGTCTTGGCCAGCCCAGAAGTCTCTCTCACTGACCTGTAGTGCCTGTGGATGGAGGGACCTTCGCGGCCACCAGAGATTCTGTCCCTGATGCCTGCTGGGATCTGGTCCTCTCGGTGCCACGCGGCCAAGGCAGGGCTGGGCTCTGCTTAGGTCCGGTGCATGACGAACCTTTGGTGTCAGTTTTTCAGGGCCCTCTGGAATGGAAATCTCCTCCACTCCATTGCTGCGTGGCTTCCACTGCTCCAGAATTCGTTGGGAGTTCTTTTTACAGGTAATTTATCGGCTGTGGGCTTGGAGCTAGCATATGTGAATCTTTCTACTCCACCATCTTGGCTCCTCCCCCAGCTTATAGATTTTAAATGGTAATTCCCATGAGAAAAGATTATGTATATTTTAATGTAATTTTTTAACAACATGAAGGACCATCCATGATGGCTTCTTATAACATTTTTTTCTATGAAGACCATGCAACGTGAGATTTAATGAACTGTGTGCCTTGAACTTTGTTTTCCAATTTTATTATTTATTTTTAAACATTCTTTTTTAAAAAATTGAGTTCAAAATTCTCTCTTGCCCTTAAAATTTTTGATACTACTTCATTGTTTATGGCACTACTTAGCAAAATGTTGTTTTCCTGATTACCTCTTTTAACTAGGTCTATTTTTCATTTTGGGGGGGATCATGATTTTTTTACTTGCTTTATCTGCCTTTTTTTACTTCAGTTGAAGCATAATAGAGTCTATTTCAATCCTTTCAACTCTGTGTGTCTTTCTGTTTCAAGTATGTCTCTTGTAAAGAAAATATTGTTGAATTCTGGTTTCTAATTCATTCTCTCTGCTTCTGGTTTATGTGTGAGTTTATCCCATTCACTTTAGCAATTATTATTACTGTGTTATTTCCCTTCATCTTATTTTCTTCAGTTTATCCTTCTCTTTTTCATTTTATCCTGTCCCTCCTCAAAAGTATATTTTGTTTCTGACCACAGCCACCCTGAATCTGCCCTCTCTTTTGTCATCTCACATACCCCATCCCAGTCCATGTCTCTTATTCCTTATTCTCCAATTTCCCTATTTGGAAAGATAGATTTCTATACCCATCTGAGTGTGTATGCATGCACAAGCACATGTATACACACACACACACACACACACACACACACACACTTCCCTCTTTGAACCAATTTAGGTGAGAATGATGTTCAAGCATACTCACCCTACCCCCATTTTCTCTGCTATAAAAGCTCTTCCTTGTGTGCCTCTTTTATTAGAAAAATTTCTTCATCTACTTTTTCCTTCTCCCTTTCCTCAGTGCATCCAATTTCTATCTCTCTCTCTTTTTAGAGATCATTCCAACATAATTGATTCACTATACCCTCTATGTAGATTCCTTTTTTAACTGCCGTATTAATGATAAAATTCTTAGGAGTCTTCCTATACAGAAACATAAACAGTTTAAATTTACTGAATCCCTTATGACTTCTCTTTCATGTTTACCTTTTTATGCTTTTCCTGAGTCTTGTGTTTTTCAAATTTTCTATTTATTTTCCCCATGAAAAATGTTTGAAAGTGCTCTATTTCATGAAATATCCATTCCCCCCCAACCTCCAAGGATTATACTCAGCTTTTCTGAGTAGTTTATTTGTGATTATAGTCTTATTTCCTCTGTTTTCTAGGCCCTCTGCTCTTTTAAGGTGAAAGCTGCTAAATCTTATGTGATCCTGACTGTGGCTCCATATTTGCATTGTTTCTGACAGGCTGCTTGCAATATTTTCTTTGTGACCTGGTAGCTCTTGAATTTGGCTATAATATCATTTTGAGATGTCTTTCAGGTGATCAGTGGACTCTTTCAACTTCAGTTTTACCCTCTGGATATGGATAAGCTTTCTTTGATAAATTTCTTGAAATATATCTGGGTTTTTGGTTTGTTTTGTGATCATGGCTTTCAGTAATTCCCAAATTGCCTCTCCTTGATTTGTTTTCCAGGTCAGATGTTTTTCTGATGAGATATTTCACATTTTCTTCTATTTTTTCATTCTTTGGATTTTGTTTTAATTGTTTTCTAATGTTTCTTGGAGTCACTTGCCCAATTCTAAATTTTAAAAAAAATTGTTTTCTTCATTGAGCTTTTGTATCTCTTTTACCCTATTGGCCAACTCTCTTTTTCAAGGAGTTCTTTTCATTAGTGAATTTTTGGGTCTTTTCTGTTAGCATTAGACTGATTTTGTTTTCTTAAGGTATTATTTACTTTATAGTATTTTGGTGTCTCTTTTTTACCAACCTATTAATTCTCTTTTCATAATTTTCTTTCATCACTCTCATTTCTTTCCCCAATTTTTCCTCTAAAACTTTTATCTCTTTCTTTAAGTCTTCCAGGAATTCTTCTTATATTTGGGCCCAGTTAGCATTTTTCTGTGAAACTTTTCCTATAGCTATTTTCGCTTTGTTGTCTTCTTCTGAGTTTGTGTCTTAATCTTCCCTGCCACCATACTATCTTTGTGTGGTTAACATCTTTCTTGTTGTTACTTGCTCATTTTTCCCAAGCTATTTCTTGACTTTATACTTTAAATTAAAATTGGTTCTGGTCATCTGGAGTGAAGAGGCACTATTCTAAGCTTCAGGGTTTTTGTGTTACTGTTTTCTGAGCTAGTTCTGGGGATCTGCAAATTTTGGGTGCTTCCAAAATGATGTAATCCACGGAGACTGCTTTCATGGTCTGTCTAGTTTTTACTCAGGAAGGTCCCCTTTTCCCTTATAGTCACAAAAACCAGTGGTCCTCTCTGCCTTGGAACTGAGACCAGGACCTTTGCTTCCTTGTGATTGACCAAAAGTGCTCCTCTCTGCCCTGAATCTGTGACACAGAACTACTGATGAGTACCAGAGTTTCCAATGAGTGCTAGCTGCACTCAGTGCCAGGAAAGGATCCCTTGTAATCTTTTTTTTTTTCTCTGATCAGTTGTTTAGCCCTCTTATCATCTTTGGACTGAAAGCTCCGGATGCTGCATGTTCCAGCTACCTCCAAGGCTAGCAGCTGGTGCTGCTGATCTGCTCTGGACTGGCTCCATCATGGTGTCACAGACCGCTTGTTCAACTTCCTATGTTGTCTTAGACTGGAAAAAATTGTGTCTCTCTGACCTTTCTTTGGCTCTGCCACTTTAAAATTTGATTTGAGGAACTCTTTTAAAGTTGTTTGGAGGGGATTATTGGGAGAGATCAACTGAGTTGCTGCCTATATTCCACCATATTGCCTCCATCACTCCCCCATGAGTTATGTTAATGACTTTCTAAAGTAAACATCTTTTTTTTGTCAGTGTTTTGCCTGCATAACTCTTAGACTTGTGAAAAGATAGTGCCTGTTGAAAAAAAAAAAGATTATTAGTTTGTAGATACATGTTTAACTTTGGACTAAGAAAATATAATACAGTAAAGATATAACTGAGATGACATAAAAAGCTCAAGGCAAATATGTCATACTGTGGGGAGTTTTAAGTGATATTATTAACACTTGTTTGGAAGACTTGCATAATACACTCATGAGTCTTCTACTCTTGAGTAATAAAATCATCTTTAAGTTCTGGCAATAAAAGTTTATATAAGTCTACAGTGAACAATATTTTTTCTATGTTCTGCACTGATACTTTACAGCATTCCTACAGTGCAGTGGACAAAATCTAACATGTATTAACAAGATAATTTAAATGTTCTACACATCAAAAATTGAGACATAAGATTAAAGTAGAATATACAACAAATGCATGTGGGATCAGATGACAAAAAGTCCTTTCCTCCTTTAGTTCTATACCTGATGAAAAGGTCATCTCTGATCACATTTTCAATAGATTCATAAAGCAACTTTAACCAAGTCACAAAACAGAGTTTCATAGGGATTATAAGCCCTTATGTTCACTCCTACTGCCACTACACATGAAAAATACCCAAATTACACCCCACATAGCCCATCGGGTAAATGTCTTACTGCCCTCTAAGGTAATCCAGCTTGTTTTTGATATATTTAACATTGTTCAAAACATTTGAAATGATGCTTTGGAAGGATGAGTGGAAGGAAAGAAGAAGAGAGAAAATAGGGATTGAAAGGAAAATAGGGAGGAAAGGAAATAAGAAGGAAGGGAAGGTTAGAGAAGACAGACAGAAGAAAGGATAAAGGGGAGAGGAGACAGTAAGGGAGAGAAGGAAGGGACAGAGAAAACTAACAATTCTAGCTCTAAGGAATTCAATATAAATAGTAGGAAAATACTCTCCTATCAACTTTTTAAGATAAATTCAGTATTAGAGAGGGCATGGAGAGAGAACCTTGGGTGTAGGATCTACAGCAGAGAGCCTGTGACCCTAAGGTGAAGATGACCTGTATTTTGGAGGAAACTTATTAGGGTAAGGATTGCCCAGAGTCACCTAAGTTGGGATCCTGAGGGGAAAGAAGCTGTTCTGAAATTGCCATTGTGGAAGTGGCATCAATGCCCTCTAGATTTCATTATCCTGAGACAAAGCCCCGGTCACTCTGCCTAATTAACAACCAGATTTGGACAAATGATAGAAAAGGAAATATAAATTCCTTTTTTTTGCAAGCCTTTCATTTTTCTCCTGGTGGCTCAAGAATCTTGTGAATTACACATCAGCTTGTATTTTGCTAAAGTCAAATTTCATTACACCCAGAGAAGCTAAGTTATTTGTGCAAGGTATATACATATATATATATATATATATATATATATATATATATATATATATATATATATATATAATAGGTATATATAATATATATAATATATATATATATATATATATATATATATATATATATATATATATTAGAAACCAGGTCCTCTGATTTCAAATTTAGTATTTCTTCCACTATAATATTTTCTCTAGTAATAGGAATCTGTCAACTTAGACAAATTTTATGTCTTTCCCTTGTCCTTTGGGTTACCTGGATTTTTATTCTTTTGAGGTTTCAATGTTTTATCATTCCCAACAATGTCATCAGTAAGGAACATTTTTGATGGTGGAGAAATGGGCCAGATTTGTGATTTTTTCAGGATAGGGAAGTCTCAGTAGAGGGGGAAAAGATTAAAAAAAAACCACACAATATCTTCCACTTATATAGATCAGCAACTCCTCTGCAAGTTAGAGTCTTGTAGAATTGCCCAGCATAGACTGGGTTCAAGTGAATTGCCAATAGCCACGGGACTAATATTAAGCAAGTCTTGAGCCCAGGTTTTTCTGACTTCAAGGCCAGCCCTCTGTCCATAGTACTTCTTCACCATGGAAATATTGTTATTTAAGAGCTGGCATTTTATAGCAGGGAACAACTTGGGTCCTCTAATAGCAATGCACAATATCCCCAAGTTGAGCAAACCTGTTCTCTTCCTATTTAATTCTAGGTCAAGTTCTTCATATTTATCTGCAGGGCCAAGAAATGTATAGATCCATCAATTCAGAAATAGTCTATTGAATGTTTCAAGATCTGTGCTTTCATCCTTATGATTGCTCTTTCCAAGAATGGCTAGTAAGATCACTCTTCTACTTAGTAAGTACTCTTTGAGAATTATTCTGGCTGGAAAACTCTCTCACCTTGGGGCTAGATTAGTATTCAACCTCTGAAAAACTGCATAAGCCGGTGACTGGACAATGGAGACTAACTCCTTCAGTGGATCCATCCTTAAGTTTTTTCTAGCTCAGTAAGAAATGCAAGAGATTACGTTCCTTTGATGTGGACTTTGAGCACCCAAGGCAGCATAATGATGCATTGGAAGGGGACTTCACTGGAAGTATATAGACGATTATCTTTAATAACTGCAAAGAAGTGATAGTGCTGTAAGTTGACCTTCAGAATAACTGCAAAGTGACAGTTCTGTAAGGGACCTTGCTCTTTGGCTGATACTGACTACTCACTGGTTACATTTTCACTCATAATTGGAAAGCCCCAAAGCATCACAGTGGTGCTATGGTTTCTGTTGCCTCCTATCAGTTCATGAACTATGACTCCAGTAAATACTGTCAAGATGATGGATTTCAGAATTTAAAACAAGAAAATACCTTTTCCTTTAACCTCCCAAATCAGCTAATACTACCATTAGCCTTCAAGATGTTCCTTCTTTGCCACATCCTGATCTCTTTGCAGATTACACTGTCTTTATCTGCTGTTTATAAGTTGTCCACCACTTGATATTATGCTGTCATTTATTTCAAACAATGAACAGATATCAAAGTGAATTATTTAAAAGGAATTAGGAGCAATAAAATGATGAAGCAGTTTAAAATACAAAATTTTAAAAATAGTACTGAAATTAAAAACAGAGTATCCCAGAGTTATGGCAGACAGATTGTAAGATAGAGAATTCTTACAAATTTGCTGAAGGATATGACTTTGTCAGAAGAATAAACATCACTGAAAATACATAGATAGCCATAAATGTGAATTTTATAACCCTCTTTGGCGTATGGGTAGTGTTTTTGCATGTTTAACATCTGTCACTATAAGGCACTTTACCAACAAGATTTGGGGCCCCTCTAGTATGGATGTCATCTTGGGCTTCAGAAGATTTTCCCTACATATAAAACTCACATTTTGGTTCCTTAAAGGCTGTATTTAATCTTCATGAAATACTCCCCACCTGTAATGATTTCAGGCAAAATAATATGTCCAAAAATAGTTGCCAAATATGTTAAATGAAATTTACAGAACTGAGACACTTAGCGTTCTTGGCCCTTGGTTCCTTTTTTGGTAGGTATTTTCTCATTTATATAGTCTCTCTATCCCTAGCATCCAGCACAGGGCCTTCCATATTGTATTCCTTCAATAAAAGTTTGCTGTTTGCAGAACCCTCAAGAACCTTGTAACTAAGCAATGTGGCAGAATGTGTATGCATCTTATCCCTACTAAACTGTAAGCTTGATAGCAGAGTATTTGTAATAAATGTAATGAACAGGGAATTTGAAAAAAATCCTAAATGAATTAGTCATTGGAAGAAAGGAAGGGCATTAGGGGTTAGTAAGTATCTGCTATGTCCAGTAACCATGCCAAACACTTTATAGGTATTATCTCCTCTGAGCTTCACAAGCCTGGGAGAGAGGTACTGTTATTATCCCCATTTTACAGTTGAGGAAACTGAGGCCAACAGAAGGAAAATGACTTTCTCAGGGTCACATAACTGGGAAGTAGCAGAAACCCATTTAGAGCACATTTTCTTGACTTTGGGCACTGTGACACCTCACAACTGAAAATTGCATGAAACAGTTGATGTAAATTATGAATATAAATATATGTTTAAAAATTAGCTTGCTTGATCATGATGTTGGAACAATGACTTGTCTGTAGGTACAAATCTTTAATTAATAGAATATCATAGGATTTAATGTCATAAAGGACCTTAGAGGTCATCTAGTCTAAGCCACTCGTTGCAGATCAGAAAACTGAAGTCCAGTGTTCAATTGATTTACAGAAGGCCCTAGAGAGTAAGTAGTAGTCAGGAATGGAAATCTCGATTTGGGGATCCAAATTCCACATGTATCCCATTGTCCCATCTTTCCTCAAGAACAGAAATTAATTTGTTCTGCACACAGATATTTTCTGTGTGTAATAGAACTCAACAAGAGAAACATCCATGCTGTTCTCTCTGGTGACTGAGAAACAACATTTAGGTCAGAATTAGGGGTTTTGTCTGGAAAGCAGACTGATGAAAGGATGTAGTCAAGTGTCAGATTTCAGTTAGTTAGCTAGCAAGCATTAATTGAACCCTTACTATATGCTGGGCACTCTGCTAAGTGCCCAAGAGAAAGGCCAATATAGTGCCTACCCTCAAGGAGTTCATATTCTCATGAGAAGACAAACATGAAAATACTTGTGTAAGCATGAGATATTTGTGTGTGTGCACATTATATATATGGAGAGATAACTAGGTTATTGAAATCTAAGGATAATAAAGGATGAAATATTAAGTGGCATAGGGCCAAAAAAATTTTCCTCTGGACTTGTACCCCCTTTTTCTCCTCTCCCCCTCCCCATTCTTTCTCCTATCCTGTCTTCCCTCACTTCCCTCTTCCCCCTCTCCTCTCTGTCTTCTCTCTCCCCCTATTTCTGTCTCCCCCCATCTTTTTCCTCTCTCTCCTCTCCTTTTCTTCCCACTCCTCTCTCAGCTCTCCTCCCTCTCTCTTCTTCCCTCCATCCTTAAATCTTCATGTGTTCCTATTTAGAAAAGATGTTGAGAGGTATGTTGTTGTTTGGAGTGGGTAGAAATTTGGTTCCATTAAATGAATATGTAAATGGGTGGAACTGTTGAAACTGGGCAATTAAATTAGAACATTTGAGGGAGTGAGTGAGCAGTACTAGAATGACATTTACATAGCCAGTCTTTAAATTCTGTTTTTTCTTTCACTCTAGGTCCTAATAGAAATTTTAAAGAAGTCTCTTATGGGTGTTTTGAGGGTAGTGACATTTTCATTCAATGAAAGCAGTTTTGAAGCTTCTTTATAGTTTGCATGTTTTTTTCCCCATTAGATTGTGAGCTCCTTGAGTGCAAAATCTGCTTTTCTCTTTTCCTTTCCTTTCCTTTTTTTCTTTCCTTTTCTTCCTTCCTTCTTTTTTCTCCTTCCTTCCTTCCTTCCTTCCTTCCTTCCTTCCTTCCTTCCTTCCTTCCTTCCTTCCTTCCTTCCTCCCTCCCTCCCTCCCTCCCTCCTTTCCTTCCTTCCTTCCTTCCTTCCTTCCTTCCTTCCTTCCTTCCTTCCTTCCTTCCTTCCTCCCTTCCTCCGTCCCTTCCTTCCTTCCTTCCTTCCTTCCTTCCTTCCTTCCTTCCTTCCTTCCTTCCTTCCTTCCTTCCTTCCTTCCTTCCTTCCTTCCTTCCTTCCTTCCTTCCTTCCTTCCTTCCTTCCTTCCTTCCTTCCTTCTTTATTTTTCCTTTCCTAACACTGATCATTGTACCTGGAACATCTTAGGCACTTAATAAAATCTGGTTGACTTGTCATGACTCAATGGGGAATTTTAGAAATATCTTCTGTCTTAATTTACTAAAGATTATTTGAACTTAATGTTGAAAAAAGATAAAAGTAAGAAATGACTGAAATACAGAAATTTCAATTTTCTTACTAAATTAAAATCTATTGTTGGCAGAGACTGCAGAGGGCATCTAATCTAACAAAAAAGGCATAAAAAAGCAGTTTTTGCTGGTGTACACTAAACTAACAAGAACATCACCTAAATATGGAATTAGTACGCTATTGACTAGGAACTAATTAATTGATGACAGTGATTTGGTCACCTGACTTTTGATGACCTCTTTTGGTTCCCATAGAGCAGATATTTATACAAAAATTCCAAGTTATGTATTTGTATTTGCTACTTTTTTGGGGAACACTGACTCCAGCATCCCTTCTAATGTATCCTACACATCTTTGTTACATTAATCTTTATACCCCAGCTCTAAAACTTTCAATACACCCTGTCTTTACTGGTTAAAGGTGTAACTCCTAAGTCTGATATTCAGAGTTTTCCCCAGTCTGGCTTTGAATGCTTCATCTAAAGGATATTGGACTTGTCCAAACTCTCAGGTCCAAATTTCAGCTCTGTCACTAACTAGCTGTGTAACTTGAAGATGTTATTTTCCCTCTCTGGCTTTTAGTTTGATGCGAAAAACTAAGGGAGTGATTGCAAACTGGCAAAAGATAATTAAAACAAAAAAGGAAGAGTCATTGCTGAAGAAAGCATGGGAAGATAGGCATAGTAATGCAAGATTGGGGTTAAAATTTGAACATATTTTAGTTGATACAGTTCTTTAGGACAGAAATTCAGAGCTGTTTCAGAAAAATGACCAGCAATCTATAACTTTTCACCCTGCAATTCCATTATAGGGTGTGTATCCCAAGGACAGTAAAGACATAAAGGTCCAAAATAGAACAAAATATTCACAGCAGCATTTTTTTGTTGTAGTAATGAAATGAAAATAAAGTAGTAGCTCATTGAACGAGAACAGCTTAAAAATAACAGCTGTAGTATAGAAGTGGAAAGAAATATGTTTAGCAAGAAATGATAAATATGAAAAATTCAGACACAAAGGGACATCTGCATTCACTTATAGAAAGTGAAAAAGAACCAAAATAATGACCACAACAATATAAATAGAAAATCACTTTATATAATTCTGAGTAACTGAAAAACAAGACAATGCAAAATAATGAAGATCTTAGATAACCAAAAATTAAAAGTAACTTTTTCCTAATAGCAGAAGGTGAGAATGAACTCTGTGTGAAAGTTTCAAACTTCAGACAATGAAGCAAGATTAGGATGAGGGCTTCTTTTTTTTCGAATAAATGACTGTGATGTCTTGGGCAAAGGATAAAAATGAAATATTGAGTCATTTTTCAGTCATGTTTGACTCTTGATGACCCTATTTGGGGTTTTCTTGGCAAAGATCCTGGAGTGGTTTTTGCCATTTTCTTCTCCAGCTCATTTTACAGATGAAGAAACTGAGGCAAACAGGGTTAAGTGACTTGCCCAGGGTCACACCGCTAATAAGTGTCTGAGGCTTGGTTTGAACTGAGGAAGATGAATCTTTCTGACTAAGCTCTTTGTCCTAGCTGCCTCAATAAAACATTAAAGCATAAAAGATGAAATTAAGTTGAATTAAATCACCTCAAAGTTCTCTTACAGCTCTAACAGTCTGAGTCCTCTACTTACCCTTCCCACCCTTTCCCCTTCAAACTCTCCTATACTGCTAGTCTTTGTCTCTAGACAAACTGCTCAACTCATAGTTCCCTAGATCTGTTATGGTTTTTATTTTCCTGGTTTTGCTTCTGCTACAGTGTTTTTTCTGCCTGAAATCTCTTCCCTCTCTCCCTTATCTGTGCCTATAACCCTTACCTTTACTTCAAGACTCAAGTTCAAGTCTTTATCTCTTTGAGATATGCCTCAATTATTCTAGCCCTCAATTTATTTTTTGAGTATTCATTCATGTATTAGACAACCATTTATTAATCATCTATTATGTGTCTGAGTGCTACAGAAAAGGCAAAGAAAATTAAGATACAGTTATACGGCCTTATGAAGTTTACAAGCTAGTTTGCAATATATTCGCAAATATTAAGCAGCCATATAATAACTGCTTAAAGGGGTCATACTCCAAGGTGGATACCAGATCATGACCTGGGGAAGAAGTAGCGCAATCCCAAAGGTCATGTAATTAACCAGTTGGAGGGTGGGAAAATGGGTCTCATCCCACCTTTTTTACATTATCAATCAAGAAGCCTATCTTGGTCATAACTAAAACTACATAATCTTGGATCCAGATTGGATCACCTCCTTGCTGTTCTTTGCACAAGATATTCCATCTTCCAGCTCTGGGACTTTCCCATGACTGTTTCTTATTTCTCGGATACTCTTCTTTTTACTTCTCCTTCCTTGACTTTCTTCAAGACTGTAGTTTCACTGACCTCAAATTCCACTTTGTGCAGGAGGTCTTCCTTGGTCTCTCCCCACCACTACCATGGCTATCATAGCAGAGACTAATGCTTCTAAGGATAAACTTCCATTTATTTATATCATGTCTTGTATGTACAATTTACGTATATTGTCTCCCCCAGTAGAATGTAAGGGACTATGGTTTTACCTTTTTTGTATTCCCAGTCCTTAGCACATAGTAATTGATAAATAAATTCTTGCTGACAGAGTGACTGATTGATTCCTGATATGGGTTAACCTACATGACTTTTGGAGATACTTCTTCTCAAATTCTGTGATTCTTTAAGGAGAAAGAATTTGAACTGAAAGGTAGAATTTCAAAGTGTGAAGGTGGAGAAGTAGTATAAAATATGACTGGAAAGGTAAGTGGACTGAGGGTTATGCTTCAGGGTTAACCCCAGTTCCAGGATTGGAAAGCTATTAGGCAAAGCAAGTGAATGAATTCTTATATTTTTCAATTTTTATAGCAGTCATTTGATATTTTGTATATGTAACCTTGTAAGAGTATTCATCTTTTTATCTTGTGTTCTTTATTGTAAAGTAGACTCTTGTAAAGTATATGTAACCTTGTAAGAGTATTCATCTTTTTATCTTGTGTTCTTTATTGTAAAGTAGACTTTGTGGGGGAAAATGTTGTATGTTACTTCTTGGTATCTATCCCTGGCTCTTTGCCCCATGCCTTACACTTAGTAGTATCTCAAATGTTATAATTATGGAGAATAGTTTATATTTATATACTGCTTTGTATATGCTGTAGATCTTTCTCTCCTCCCACCCAAGTATGTGAAATAGAAACTCCTCAGTGGTATTTCCAAGAAATGTGCTAGCTTTGTTTTAAGAATATACTGTACTAGCACACTAATTCATTCGTAGTGGTACTATGAATTGGTATAATCATTTTTGAAAAAGAAAGAGTTGGAAGCAATGTAGATGGCCATGGATTGGCGACTAATGGCTAAACCATTTGTCCATATAATGGAATATTACTCGGTGATCAGCAAGTTGAGTGTAAAGAAACATGGAGGATTGACAGGAACTGATGCAAAATGAAGTAGAATGAAGAAAAAATATGCATGGTGACTGCAGGATGTGAAATAAAATACCATCCTTGCATGGTATTTCCAGTCACTAATTTTGCTTTATTTTGAAATTATGTTTTATGGAAATAAATGAAGGAAACAAAAATAATAGCTGGTATTTACTTAGTGCTTTGAGGTTTGACTGCAACACTATAAATGAAAAAGCAACGACCAAGAACAAATTCAACTGAAAGCTATGTAATTACAATGATATAATTTGGTTGTTTTTTTTTTTTCCAGAGGTAAGGTGACTGTAAATATGGAATACAATAAATACTAGTAGGTTCAGTTGATGTTTTGATTAGTTTTCTTGACTTGCCTTTACCTCTGTTAGTCATTTTTTCTTTGACAAGAGAAATCTCTCTGGAAAAAGATATATTTGGAAATAAAAGTGTATAAAGACAAAAGATATTAAGAAAATTGAAAAAAATCAAAACTAGAAATGAAACTTGACTGAGCTTAATATCTCAAAGAAAAGGGAGGAAGACATAAACTTCCCCTGACTGAATAGATAGAAACAAATCTTGACCATGAGCAAAAGTGGTAACTATACAAAGGATCCTGATTATTATATGATAGGAGCCATCCTGGATTCCTTGCTATCTCTCAGCAACCCTCCATATCCAGATCTATTGCCAAGCCTTGCCAATTTCACTTTTCCAACATCTATTCAATACACTCCCCTTTTCTCTGCTCTGAAATTGCCACCACTTATCTCCTCATGTCCAGACTATTACAATAGTCTGCTGGTGAGCCTGTCTGGCTCAAGTCTCTCCTTACTCCAATTCATCAGCTACTAAAATAATTTCCTCTCTACTCAATAAACTACAGTGACTTCCTATTACCTCCAGGAACAAATATAAAGTATTATTTTTGGAATTCAAAGCTTTCATAGCCTACCCCCTTCCTTTCTTTCTAGTTTTATACCTTCTTCTCATCCATATATTCTTTGATTCAGTGACATTGGCCTCCTGACTTTTCTATCAACTAGTAACTCCACCTCTAGATTCCAGGCATTCTCTCTGGCTGTCCTTCATGCCTGGAAGACCCTCTCTCCACCACAGATTGCCCTAACTTCCTTTAAGTCCCAATTAAATGCCCTCCTTGGCAGCTAGGTGGTGCAGTAGATAGTGCACCAGTGCAGGAGTCAGGAGGACCTGCGTTCAAATCTCACTTCAGACACTTGACACTCACTAGCTGTGTGAACCTGGGCAGGTCACTTAACCCCAATTTGCCTCAGCCTGGGTAATCTCCAGTCTTCCTGATGAATATCTGGTCCCTGGATTCAGATGGCTCTGGAGGAGAAGTGAGGCTGGTGATCTGCCCAGCCCTCCCTCACTCAAAGCAAAGTCAAGTGCAAGTCATGTCATCATTTCTCTCTGATGGCATGGTCTTCGTCGGCAATGAAGGACAAGTACACAGACACACAAATGCCCTCCTATAGCCTTCCCCAACTCCTCTTAATTCCAGTGCTTTCCTTCTGTTAATTATTTCCTCTTTATGCCATGTGTATAGCTAGATTTGTGTATATTTGCTTGCATGTTGTTTCCTCATTAGATTCAAAGTCCCTTGAGGACCTGAACTATCCTTTGTCTCTTTTTGTATACCTAGGATTTAGCACAGTACTAAGCACGTAGCAAGCACTTAATAAATGTTTATTGACTGGTTTGTTGATTGAAGAGATAGCCAGCAAATCCCAAATGGGACATTTGGGCGTTTCTTCTACTTGTTAGGGGCTGGATAGATTGGCACCTGTGCACATCATAGAGAAATGGAGTATGAGAGGCTCTGTGCAGCTTCTAGGAAGGAGAATGATATTCTGAGCCTACGGTACTCCTCATTCCTATAACTGAATTGGATCAGGGCTTAAATGGAAGAGAAATAGCTAGTTTTGCTCTTTTGTAGTTATGAGCCCTCTTCCTTTAGTTGCTTACAGCTGAGGAAGTGTTGGGGAGGGTTAACAATGGCCCAGGCACTGACAAACACTTTATTGGACAGTAACAGAAGAGTATTTGGGGGGCAGACAGAGAAGTCCAACTACATATACAAAGACTTACACATGTGGACAAGAGTGAGTATAAAACATTCGGGGGTAACAGGTGGTAAGGAGAGAGGCATGGAACTTCATAAATGTGACATCCTTGCTCAGAACAGAATTTGATTTCAGCTGTACAGGTTCTTTATGACAAACCTGTTCCTCATAACTTAGCCAGAGTTATTCAGACCCAATAAAAGCACCTAGAGAAACCCTTGTATGTATTTGATGTTGCCCTCAAGACTTCCTCTCCCAGCTGATCCCAACAACTGTAACAGAGGGGAAGGGTTGATCTTATACTTTGTATTTTGTAGTTTGAAACTTTATAAAATGTGAGGTTGGAATATGAATAGTATTCTTTTATAGATAATGAAATTGAGATTTGGAGAATTAAGGTTACTTGGCTAAGGGCACACAGCTAAAGGGGCAATCCCAACTTTTGTTTAAACAGTGTTTAAACCCTGTGCTCTTTCCATTACTCTACAATGATGAAATCTTGAAGGTCACATTAACAAATGCACTGCCTTGCATGCAATCAATGCTCAGTAAATGTGAGTTAGCTGAATGCACTAGATGGAGAAGATGGCACATTTTATTTGCATCCTAGGAATAGCCTTCTTTGGGTACAATCAACAGGATAATAGAATTTCCACACAGATATTTTTGAATTTTGATAAAAAATACTTTTTCCCCCTGAAATGCAAAATATTAAAAAATAATATCTGATTTTATTTTCTTAAAGATGAATTAAATGTAGGAGGGGAAATTTTTCTCTTTTTTTCTTATTTTTAAAAAATAAATAATTTATTTTTCAGTTCTCCATGTTAACTTCCTCTAGAATCTGCATTCAAAATTTTCTCCCCACCTCCAACCCCAGGACAGTATGCACCCCTGTCCTCCGTTCTATGACCCACCCTTCTTCCATCTTCTTTCCTCTCTACTTTCCTGTAGGGCAAAATAGATTTCTATGCTCCATTGCCTGTATATCTTAGTTTCCAGTGATGTGCTAAATGAATTTTTAACATTCATTCTTAAAGCTTTGAACTCCATATTCTCTTCCTCTATCCCCACCCACCCTCATTGGGAAAACAAGCAATTCAATATAGGTCATACATGTATAACAAGGCAAAGCATTTCCATAATATGTTGTAAAAGTCTAATCACATTTCCCTCTGTTCTATCCTGCCCTCAATTTATTCCATTCTCTCCCCTTCCCCCTTGCCTTCCTGGCAGGGTAAAATAGATTTCTGTATCCAATTGAGTATGTGTTATTCCTCCTTAAGCCAAATCCCATGAAAGAAAGACTCACTTATTTCCTTTTATTTTCCCCCCTTCCTCTACATTGTAAAAGCTCTTTCTTCCTTCTTTTATATGGAATGATTTACTACACTTTACCTCTCCCTTTCTCTTACCCCTAGTACATTCCATTCACCAGTAAATTTTATTTTTTTTAGATATTTTCCCTTCATATTCAGCTCACCCTGTGCCTTCTATGTCTGTGTGTGTGTGTGTATATATATATATATATATATATATATATATACACATGCATATATATGCCCACACATACACCCACATATATATATATACATACCTATACATATATAATATACATATACATACCCATACATACCTACATATATGTATGCATGCATGTATGTGCACACATATATATGTATATTCCCTCTAACTACCCTAATACTGAAAAAGGCCTCATGAGTTACAAGTAAGATCTTTCCATGTAGGAATGTAAAACAGTTCAGCTTCAATGAGTTTTTTAAATGCTTCTCTTTCCTGTTTACCTTTTCATGTCTCTCTTATTCTCGTATTTATAAATCAAATTTTTTATTCAGCTCTGGTCTTTTTAATAAGAATTCTATGAAGTTCTCTATTTCATTGAAATTCCATTTTTTTCCTTTGAAGTATTATACTCAGTTTTGCTGGGTAGGTGATTTTTGGTTTTAATTCTATCTCCTTTGACCTCTGGAATATCATTTTCCAAACCCTCTGATCCCTTAGTGTAGAAGCTGCTAAATCCTGTGTTAGGTCCACAATCCTTGAATTATTTCTTTCTGGCTGCCTGTAATATTTTCTCCTTGACCTGGGAACTCTGAAATTTGGCTACAATATTCCCATGAGTTTTTGTTTTGGGATTTCTTTCAGGAGGTGATCCATGAAGTCTTTCAATTTCTATTTTACCCTCTGCTTCTAGAATATCAGGGCAGTTTTCTTTGATAATTTCTTGGAAGATGTTGTCTAGACTCTTTTTTTTTGATCATGGTTTTCAGGTAGACCAGTAATTCCCCTGGATCTATTTTCCAGGTCTGTTGTTTTTGCAATGAGATATTTCACATTGTCTTCTAGTTTTTCATTCTTTTGTTTTTGTTTTGTAATTTCTTGGTTTCTCATAAAGTCGTTAGCTTCCATCTGCTCCATTCTAAACTTTAACGAATTATTTTCTTCAGTGAGCTTTGGAACCTCTTTTCCATTTGGCCAGTTCTGCTTTTTAAAGTATTCTTCTCCTTGACTTTTTGGACCTCCTTTGCCATTTGGGTTAGTCTAATTTTAAAGGTGTTATTTTCTTTAGCATTTCTTCGTGTCTCCTTTAGCAAGCTGTTAGTTCACTTTTCATGATTTTCTTGCATCGCTCCCATTTCTCTTCCCAATTTTTCCTCCACCTCTTTTACTTGATTTTTAAAATCCTTTTTGAGCTCTTCCATGGCCTGAGACCACTGCATATTTTTTGGAGGCTTTTGATGTAGAAGTCTTGACTTTGATGTCTTCCTCTGACAGCACACTTTGTTCTTCCTCATCTAAAAGGATGGAAGAAAACACCTTTTCATCCAGAAAGTAACCTTCTATAGTCTTATTTTATCCCTTTTTGGGGCATTTTCCAAGTCAGTTCCTTGAGTTTTGAGTCTTTTGTCAAGTGGAGAGTATACTACCCTAGGCTTCAGAGGTTTTGTGCAGTTGTTCTTTGAGATATCTCTAGGTACCTGTAAGTTCTCAGTTCCTCCAAGGTGGCACAATTAAGGGTGAAGAGTTTACTCCTCTCCTGGCCTGCACTCTGGTCTGTGAGCAAGTACAAGCACCCATTTCTGCCCTGGAACTATGAATAGGATTCCCTCTCCATAGCCACCACCATCCACCACCCAACACTTGTCCTCACCCCACGACTGCCACTGAGGGCTGAGATCCAGATCAGCAGCTCGATTCCTCCAGGGTCTTTAGACCAAGGGCTCCAAAAGTGGGCACTGCTGCCACCGTGGTATCAGAGCTGGGACTGGACCAACTCCTTTCTCAACAAGGTGAAAGAGCTGTCTAACTGACCTTTAAAACTGTTTTTGGCATTTGTGGGTTGAGAAATCTGGGAACAGCAGCTGTTACCCATGATTCTAAGCCCTGAAGCCTGCTCTGGTCCTATCCATACAGTGCTACCCTGTGTTGCCAAGGCTAGGCTGTGTTTCACTCCAAGCCCGGTGCGATAGACCCTTCCTGTTGGCTTTCCAGGCTATCTTGGGCTGGAAATATGCTTCATTCTGTCATTTTGTGGCTTCTGCTGCTCCAGAATTCATTTAGTGTCATTTTTTACAGGTATTTTGTGGGCTATGGGAGGAGAGCTAGAGCAGGTCCATCTTTCTACTCCACCATCTTGGCTCTGCAAGGAGGAAAAAATTTTCAGAGTAGCTTTTAGCACTAGAAATTCAAGATGTACCTTCCTAGATCATGAGAATGTGTTCATTTATCTTGTTATTGTTTTATATACTAATTTCAGGGTTGATCCAACATGTAAATAGCACTAAGACCATAGTTTGAGTGGGGCAATTTTATCAATTGGTTTAAAACTATGACCAGTTGACATGGCTTGTTAGTTTCCAAGTTCGTTGATTTCCCAGTTTTTTTGACAACTGTCAGCCTTTATATGTTACATATAGCTCAAAGTATGAATAAGTGAAAAAATGGAAACTATGAATAGGAAGTTTTTCAGCATGACTGATCAAACTAGATTGTTTTATACTATGCCAGAGGTTTCATATAATTTTTAGGAATGGAAGAATAGAAAAGGCCTCACTTTGAAAATCCTCTATTTCTCTGACAATGCATAGCCTAAAAGGTCTGGAGTCAAGTGAAGTCTTGACTTGCCAGTGAAATTCATCAAGATTGCTACCTCCCACTGGTAGTTTATGATGAAACTACTCTATAGGATTACTCCTCAGGCCGTTTCACTCAGATTGCAGAGATGTGAAATGCTACCACCAAGGGCCATTGTGGTCAGAGATGCAAAGGTTACCTCCTTTCCTACCTCTTCTTCTCTGATCTTTTGAGCATTTTCATGATTCTTACTGGCTGTCAGCACTGGGAGTCAGCTAGTTGGTGTCTGCAAATCTTTTTGTAGAGTTGTTCCATCTGTTTAACTTGAATAGCTCCTTTTGTTCAATACCTCCTCCTGACAGACTTGGGCAGTAGCGCCCTCTTTGGCTTTGGAGAAATAGCACCATTCTGTCACATATTTTGCGTCAAAATTGTTTTAATGTACGTTTCTTTAAAATTGTATATGATTGTAGTTACTGCAACTATTCTATCAAATAGAACCAGGCAGAATCCGTGCCAGGCTGACATCATTCATTTTCACACTGAAATATTCTCTTGGGTTCATTTGGGACATTGCTTCCTATTAACAAGCCTGCACATACATCCCACTGAGGGAGATGAGCCACCACACCATGATTGCTTTTAATTAGGGGAGTTTGTACAGATATTTAAAGCACATGTTCCCAATGTCAAACCTAATGTGATGTAATAAGACAAATTTCTCTCGTTTTCCCTCCAGATGATCCCATATGGTCCTAGTAAGTTTATGGTTTGCTTTTGACATAGATGGGATCTTTATTAAAAATCAAATGGAAGTTGTTTGCTGTTTTTTGTCCACTTAAAGTATGGATGTTTATTGGAGTCACAGTTCTACAATTAAATAGTGTGTATGGATCCAGGAGCTGATTGCTATTTTAAGGGCAGTGTGGAGCTTGGGCAGTTTTATTTCTTCATACAACATTAAAAAACAATCTTCTCTTCCAGGCCAGATACAAATGATTAATTTCATTTGTTGAAAATACAATATAATTTAGAATGAGTGACACTTCCTAAGAAAGTAGTAATATGACTAGCTTTTTTTCCTAGACTTTTCCAGTAATAGTGAAGCAAATTTTGCTTAAAAGATTTCTTGACTGTGCCCATTTATTTTAATTAGAAAGTAGTGTTTTTGTTTTGTAAAAGTGTGTGTGCTTTTGTATAAAGAAAGAGATTAAAACTGATTGTCAAATGATGTAGGATATTGCTGCAGTTTTGAATGAATGCTTTGAAACATAATATGAATAGAAAAAGAACAGCATTTTAATACATATTAGTAAAATGCGCTTATGAAGAAAACTTTCAGAAAGGATTTTGGTCAGCTTTGGAGAGAAAATGAGTTGTTGTGTAGATATGAGGACTTGTACCCTTTTGTCAATAAGATAGAATGATGCTTTGCCTGTCTGGAAACAGTTTAATGGTATAAGGAGACAGAGAATCTTCTTTAAAAAAAATAGAAAAGAAAATGTGAATGTGAAGAAATAGTTTCAAGGGCACCGGAGAAGACAGATTGCTGTGTTGAAGACTTGGGAGCTGAGGCATGATGGATAACTTTGTTAATTTTGCATATGTAAGTTTTATGACTAAAGACAGTAAAAGTAAGAAAATTAAAAATGATGTAGACATTTGAAACCCAAGAGATATTTTTGAAAGAACTATTGATTTGAATGGTGAAACTGGGAGAGTTGTGACTTTTTAAGTGAAAGGTGAATCCCTGCCTGAGAGTCAGTAGGGTTACCTTTAAGCAATTGAATTCAGTGAGAGTGGAGGGCCAGATGCATCACAGTACCAAAAGCAGTTATTTTTAAAGGAAAAGTAAAGGTAGCTGAAAAAGAACTTATTAGGAATTGTGTCTGTTGTCAACGGAGGTTGTGAGCTGAGTGATTCCTAACTGGTCAAAGTGAATTGATAGACAAGAATTACTGGAACAATCTTGCCATCCAGTGCCACCTAGAGTTGGAGAACGGTGTAGCTTTTCATCAGGACTTATTCTTGTCTGCTGCCACCTCTGGCTTGAGAAGAAAGAGCAGAAGAGGTTTTTCGACTTCGATGGTTTCTTGGTGACTTTGCTTACAGAGCAATTCTGTATTTTTCTTAGCTCTATTTTGAACAGACATTGTAGCATCTGTGTGAGTGAATAACTAGTCTGATCTGTGCATTCCAGAGATAGCCAGTGGGATGAGTTTGGCAGTTGTCTGACATAAGAAGTAAACTACTGTTCACATGAAGAGCTAATATTTTATGGGGACAGCTGGGTGACATAGTTTGTAGAGCACCAGCCTTGGAATCAAGAGGACCTGAGTTCAAATGTGAGTTCAGATTGCGTGGTTAGCCATATGATGCTGGACTGGTCACTTAATTCTGATTACCTTCAAGGGGAGAAAAAAGCTAATACTGTGTCCATCCTCTTTGAAGAATTTGGTTACTTAAAAGAGCTTATAAAGTCTGTGTTGGGCGAGGGAAAGGAAGAAAGAAGATGATTTCCCTAGATGAAGAATGACGAACATCAACAATGAAATCAGTAAGTAGAGAAGCAGTTATGTGTGGTTCTAATGTTCCCAAAAGGATCCATGGTAACATGAAGCCTCTGGTTTAAAGTTGGCATTTCCCAAAACATAGACGGCTTTCTGTCCTATGTGTTTCTCTACCAGGTTCCTACAAATGTGTGCCCACTCTTTATGACAGTCATTAAGTCTATTAGTAGGAGAATATGATCGGAGTTTATGTGTATGTTTTGATATACTTATTTAATATATTCATATGTATATTATTATTTCTTTTGCCTTTTTAAATAGTTATATGGTTGAGATTTTAAAAATAGCATTATTTATTGTCAATGTCTATTTGTATGAGTACCATGCACTGTGTATGTCTTGCTTTGTAAATGGCTGATTGTGTAGAGATGGGGGGGCTCAAAGTTTGAACAATGAGTAGAGGGAATATATTTTCCTTTAAAAGGGTTATCATTAGAGTTTGGATGCAACTGTATGGTGGTAGTCTATTTTGGGGAACTTAAACTTCCTATTGCAGGAAGAGATTAGAAAAAATCAAGCCAAACTCAGAAAGTATGGGAGTCCCCATACAAAGATACCACAGCCTACTATATAATACTCTTATTATGTTGTGAGGGTTTTGAATAAATCAAGTGAACCCATGTAGATTGTTACGTTAGCATTAAAAGATGGTCAGGAACAGCGGAATATAGTAATCTTTGCCTTGACTTTTTGCAAAGGCTTTGGAAATTGTTATTTCCAAAGAGAGAATTATAATTTTCCACATTAATTTTTACTAGAGAAGAACAAACCTTCAGCACTTAGAATTTTTAGGCGTCAAGGTACAGAAGTATTCAATACAAGGAAGTTTAAAACAGAGTAATGAAATGGGAATTAGAACATGGTTTCCAGGCCCAACTTCAACAATTCCTACTAGGGTGACCATGAACAAGTCTTCTAACCTCTGATATACTTATTTTATGTATTTATATTTATCATTATTATTTCCTTATTTTTAAACCATTAACCACTATATACATAAAAAGTATTATTGCTCTTGACATTTATTGTAATACGCTATTGTACCCCAATATTTTCACTCATTTTCAACAAATAGTTATTTATTAAACCTAAGAGATCAATTAAGTAAATGCTGATCCTGGGACATGACCCTAAGACAGTACCTGATGCTTAGTGATTGCTTAGCTAATCATTTCTATTTGAAGCTAATTGAAAAAAATAAAGATGAAATGATAATAATGACTATAGTTTTGGGACATATATCCTGATAAAAACATTTATTATAGTAATGAAAGGCAAGCCCCATCTCCCTAGGGCAACTGTGGAAAGATGGACACAAAGGATGAAGAAGAGTTATGTACCTTGTCAAAATATGTACTATACTGGCTAAAAGCTCACATAAACACTTTTAGAATAAGTAGATATCACTTCACCAAGCAATAGTAAAGACTGACAACAGATACATACCATTACATTTGTTGCATATAATACAAAGGGTTTACCTCCAAAAGGAAACTATGAAAATGCTAAGATCTTTGTGAAAAACCAAAAAGTCCTCCATGGGCATAACCCATATGAACTTAACCATAATATATGTCCGCCAAAAAAAAAAGCCTTGAGGAAATGGCTAATTCACACAGATGAGTTTATAGAAATGGAACAATTTACAATGCAATTCAGAACTAAGTTGTAGAGATTCAAAATTACAGAAGGGTTATCCTTAAGGAGCCCAAATATTTTTGGTTATAGAAGAAGACTACATGCACTACAACCCCTCATTGCAATTGCAGAAATTTAGTACCTATTAATTAATTAGTAAGACACAATTGGTACAAAGGTTCATACATCAGAAGTTAACTGTTTTTTGTAAACTGACAGATGACAGACCCTTGAAACTTCAACCAGTAAATGGGACTAGAACCAGATGCTTATCACATTTGGAACTCTAGTTCACTTCTCTCCTGGACATAGTATCAATTCATAAAGATTTGGGAATGATATTCATAGTATCAGCTATGCCATGTATTCCAATATTGAAATTTGGTGGAATTAAAAGCTTTCAAAAATATAGGTACTTAGCATAAGAAATCAAAATTATGTGGAAAGGATGAAATCAACATCATTCCCTTTATCCTCTCTGTTCCTGTAGGTGTCCCTAAGATATTTTCATTGAACAGATGATGAGTTAGCATGCCAATACCTTTTTTCATGTACCAAAAATAGTTATTTTATTTGCCTGAATTATAGTAATTGAAGGGCAATAAGAAAGCATATCTTTGATAGATTCATCAAAGATGATGAAAAGAACACAGTTTTTCCCCCACAAAGCCTGTCATTTCAATGGTATAGAGTACTTCCAATAAGGAAACTCCCTCTTCCAATGTAGTTGAACATGTGTTCTGTAAGTCAGAGTCTTAGAGAGTTACCCCAGGGCACTGAGAGATTGAGTTATTTCCTTAGGTTCATAAGACCAATATTTATAAAATGTGGGACTTGAGCCCTGGTCTTTATCATCTCATAATTGGAATTAAGAGTAACTGTTACTAAAGTAAGGACAGAAACCAAATACGTGTGCTTTTATTTTCCCATGATGAGCATCTTTCATCATCATCTTTCTTCTACCACTATTGATGTCTTAATAATCTTCCTACTACTGAATTAATTACCCCTTTCACTTTTTAATTATATGTTTAAAAGGTCATTTGAAAAATTTAGTTCCTATAGGTTTGGAACAAGCACCAAAGAACCTTAATGCTGAAATTAAGGTGATTATGCATTATTACTAAAAACATTATAATAATTTAGATAAAAAGTAGAATTATAATCTTTTTCAGGAAGGACTTGGTCCCTTAATGAACTTTCCCTGTGGCTTTGTTTCCAAATGTTGTCTAAGAAAACGAAAGGTGCTTTCATTATGGAAGAAATAATTCCTAAACATAATACATGTTGACAGGAATGACAGGGATTTCGGTATGTATGAATTAAATCCAACAGTCATTCCACTTCCTGCCCAAGTTTCTTGCTCTCTATAACCATGACAACTCTGGACTAACTCCTCGGGAGGAAAAGTATGCAGTAAATTCTATTGCCCCTTGGCCATCCATCCAACTTGCTGATGATCTATGTATTGTGTTATTAGAGAAGTTCCAGGGAACTTGCCTTTTAAGTTCAATTCAAATGAACTGATTCAGGACTGCTTTGCTCTTATGGTGGACAGTGAAAGAGAGAACTGCATCAGCTCAAGTTAACCTGCAGGTTTATATGAATCTTTCTGTGAGCCAAGACTTTATAGGAAGATCTTTTGATGGATAGTCAGAAGATCCTAACCAAGCATTGGATGGAGAATGAAGGATGGAGACCATAATTTTTTAAAAATTTTCTGGTGAGTGAACACAGAGGAAGCAATGACCTGCCACTCTTGATACTCCGCATAATAATCTAAAGTCTTATATCCTCTCCCATCTTCTTTGAGTGAAATAATGATAACTTCTTACAATTACATAGTTCTTTGAAATTTAAAAATGAGATTGCTTTTAAGACAACTCTGGGAGGAATATAGTACAAGAATGAGTATATATTTGTGTGTAGGTCTAGATTTATGATTTCATGAGTGTAAGGCAATTCTTCGGCATGGAAATTCTCAATAAAAACTTATGGTCTCAGAGAGTCACCAAGGGGTAGTGAGAGGAAAAGGAAAAATTTACTTAATTAAAAATGCCTGTGATTACAAAGCTCTAGTATGTGTCAAAAGAAGGTCTTGAGGCTTTCCTGATTCCAAGGCTGGTCTTCTATCCACTGTGCCATACTACCTCTCTAGAAGAAGTTTTTTTTTTTCCTTCCCCTATTTTATACATGGAAAAATTGAAGTGAAATCAAACATTTATTAAGCAACTACAATGTGTCAGATACTTTGGTTGCTATGGAGGATACAAAGACAAAAAGCAAAAGAATATTAGCCCACAACACATACACACCCCCCCACACACATATACACATATTATGTATGTATGATTAGAAGTAGGTTTGATATCATCACCATAGTCAAGGTTGAACATTAGGATGAAATTAGGCACTCAACATAGTGAACATTAAACAATAGGCGGTTTACTTTGCCTTAATGCAGCAATGATATGCAACAATGATGCATGCCATTCATCCTCCATGGATGTTCCCCCATCCAACTCTTGTCTCCTTAAGGAAATGTTTCTGGTCATCAGGACAGACTATAAAAACTTCTGTGGTCTTCAGAAATCAATCAAGGTAGCTGAGTGGGACTTCTTATGGACTTGGGTGACTAGAAAGGAGGTAGAGATCAATCGAGTTTCAGGGTCAACTTTGTTGCCTTTTCGGGGAAATAAATAGAAGCGAATGTTTTCAGGGAGGCTCTAGTAGAGGAGTGGTTTTGGAAAGGCTTCATATAGTAGTTGCCATTTGAGTTGAACTTCAAAAGAAACAAGGGATTCCAGGAGGTACAGGTATGAGCAGAGTACATGGGGAGCATGAACAAAGCCACAGAGCCCCAAGACAGAATGTCATGTATTGGGAAGAGTGGGGAAGGCTGGTTGTATGGAACCATAAGAGTACATGAGGAGGAGGACTGCAGCTATCTCTTTAATCCTCATGTACTGTGCTTCATTTCCCGTATCTAGAATGTGCACTCTCCTCATCTCCAACTCATGGCATGTGTCTTTTCCATCAGTATTCATGTCCAACACTAACTTCTACGTGAAGCCTTTCCTAATGTCTTTAATGGTTAGTGCCCTTTCTCTCAATCTACCTTGTATTTTACCCTATGTTAATTTGCATTTATTCCCTTTATATTTATTCTGTATGGATTTATATATACCTTTGTTATCCACCCCCATTAAGATAATTAGGGGTTGTTTAATTTATTGTATTCGTATCCCCCAAGACTAAAACAGTGCCTGTCAATAAATGTGCTTTATAAATGCTCGTTGATCTTAGAACCTCAATTTTTCAATCTATAAACTGGAGAAAATAATACTTGTACTATCATTACTTATTAATGCAATCCAATAGTATGTGGAAAGGGAGCATAATATAATGGGATTTAGAGCTAGAACAAATCTTTGCAATTTAAAATATTACTTTTATAGTCACAATGGGAGGTAACTAGTACAATTAGGGATATATGTACTTTGGTAGTGAGGTAGGTCCTAGAGGTAGGCTGGAACCAGATTGTGCAGGGCTTTATCAACAGGCAGAGATATTGGGTATGATAGTAGAGGTAACAGAAGCAGCTGAAATTTATTGAAGTAAAAGAATGACATGAGCAGATTTGTGCTTTGGAAATATTGCTTTGGCAGCTGGGGAAGACGGTTTAGGGGAGGCATTTGTGCTAAGGAGATCCATTTGGAGATTATTACAGTAACCCTGGCAAAGTGTATAGAGGGCCTGGAGAGAGTGCTCTCTATATAAATGGGAGGAAAGGAAGATTCAAAAGCATATGTACAAGCAGAATTGACAAGACTCACTGACTTTTTGGATTTGTGAGGTGAAAGTGAGTGAGTAATTGAGGATGTCTCCCAAATTGAGAACGTGTTTGCCTGGGAAAATAGCAGGGCCATTGTCAGAAATAGAAAAACTAGAAAGAAAGAGTTGACTTGGGGGAATGTATGAGTTCCATTTAGGATGTTGAGTTTGAGATATCTTTGGTTCATTAGAATCAAATATACAATATGCTCTTGGTAATATAGGACTGATGCTCAGGTTAGAAACTACAGAAGAGTATAGAAATCCTATATTTACTTGTGTGAAAGTGGTTGTGGAAATAATAGATGTTTAACAAAACTGTAGAGAATAAAAGTGCACTCATTAAAGAGCCTTGAGATATGTCCACATTTAGGATATGGATGATGATCCACCTTGGGAAATGAGAAAGGGCAACTAGATAGATAAAAGAAGAATACCTTTCCTCTATGTCTCATCAAGGAATGATCAGTTATTCATTTATATGTTACTGTTCTAATTATATTAGAAAATCCTTTCCCTCTCCCCCCCCCGCATTGGAATCTGGCTTTTCCAGCCCTCTCTCACAGCAGTTAGTTTCCTCCTCCCTCAGTCACATTCCCGATGTATTGCTATACCATTCTTTTCCAAAGTTTGACTGCTTCTCCAACTTGCCAGAGCCATTGTGAGTTCGAATTATATTCTTTAAGTTGCCTGTAATTCTACCATGTATTCATTGAGGATGTTCTCTATGCTATCATCTAGATCATGGAGTTAACAGTACAAATATACTCTTGCTTACAAAACTTCTATTTTATTTGAGTTGTAGAGAGAAGTATATGGAGGAAAGAAGTGAAAGTGTAAATCATTTTCCTCCATAATATCTGTTTTCATTTATTCCCAGATAGGGCCCAGCATGCTGAACATTTTTCTAGGAAAATAGTCTCTTGGGACCTAACCTACTCTTCAACAAAACATTCAGCCTGGCCCATCTGACAGGGTCTTTTTGAACTTGATCACCATATACTTTGGACTGGACAAGATAGAATGTCGGCACTGGAGTCATCATTCTGAGTGTCAGTGTTCAACAGCACAATAGTATGTAGAAAGGGAGCAAAAAAGGATTTAGAGCTAGAACAAAACTCAGGGATGATCTAGTCTAATAGATCAGACCCCTTACTTTGCAGATATTGGGCTAAGTGTGACCAGTACCCCAGAGAGACTTTGGAAGTTAAGATAAGTATTTGAGGTTTGACTCACATTTTCATTATTTTGTCTTCCAAATGGAATAGACTTTTTTTTTTGATGGGGAAACTCACCTCACATTTATTTTGAGTTCAAGCCATTTGGGTCCTAGTAAAGCAAGGTTTTACTGTAACTTGTCTTTGCTTATTGCCTCTTTAAAATCTAGGGAAACTCTTTGCGAGATATGGCTACTATAGGCATAGGTTTTTATGATCTTAGTATGAGAAGTAATAGAGGTATATGGCACCATCTCAGAAGAGGAAACAGTAGTATTAGCTGTGTTTGGAATTGCAAGTTTGTACACTGTTTGAAGTATGCAAGTGGGACAACATCACTTCTTAGTAACTGATAATGAAAAAAATTTTTTCCTGGGTGCTTCATAATATGATCCAGTGGTATTACTCTCTTTCAGTTACAATGGGGCACCCCTTCCTTATTTACACTCAGATTTTTGTCTAATTGGCTAACACACATAAACTAAAAGGCAAAGAAGGTCCAATCAGCTAAAATTTCCATGTAAATGCAGAAACTCTTTTCAATATTTGGGTCTAGCTGATTTTATAAAAATATATTTTTTCATGACATTAAGAAGATAGAGACCTGGCTGTAGTAGTATAAAGTGCAAGGGTAAGGAGATCCAGTGTTTGCTCATCATCTGCTTGAAGTACGATGTAGCTCCAGAATAATTTTTCTGTATGTGGTTTTAGCTTCCTGAAGTATAATGGGAATTGAAAGGAATTTACTAACCTTTAGTATGAAGTGAGCCTGAGGGAACTCTAGGATGCAGGTGAGTAAGATTATCAACACCCTCCCTCGCCCCACTCATGAAGATAGAGAAAGAGAAGAAAAAGGGAGGGGAAAGAGAAAAGGGGGTGGTGAGAATAAAGGCTGTGACCTGAGAGTCTGCTTTGCCAGCTGGGGTAAAGCTGAAATAATTCCTAGATATGGGCAGTCTAACAAAAGAGTAGCACAGGACTCTATGAAATAGTTAAAACGGAGAGGTGTGTGTGCAGGTATTTAGCACCTACTTAATGGGGTTATTGTGAGACTTAAATGATATAATATTTATAAAAATTGCTTAGCCTAGTACCAGTGCCTGGTACATAGTACTGTTCAGTCATTTCAGTCATGTCTGACTCTGTGATTCCATTTGGGGTTTTCTTAGCAAAGTTACTGGAATAAATTTACCATTTCCTTCTCTAGTTCATTTTATAGATGAGAGAGCCGAGGCAAACAGAGTTAAGTGACTTCTCCAGGGTGACACAGTTATTAAGTGTCTGAGGCCAGATTTGAATTCAGGAAGATGAGTCATGGTGACTTCAAGTCTGGTCCTCCATGTACTGTATGACTTAGCTGCCCTAGCACACACTATGTGTTATATAAATGTTGTTTCTTTTTCTCTTTTCATCCCTCCCCCTCCCTGACCTTTACATATGGAAAGTTATATGTCATTTCTCTTGAGAATCCAATCTGCTTTATTAAATACCTTTTGGGTTGATTTCATATGTCACCTAACTTGACCTGATAAAAGGAAATATATCAGTAGGGACTAGTGAACCTTAATAATGTCATCAAAGCTTAGTAAATCTAAGTATAGGCAAAGATTGGGATGTTGAAGACAGCTTAACATACAAAAAAATTGACAAAAACAAAAATGAATCCTGACTCAACTTTTGGGAGGTTTTGTTACTTAATATCTCTAATTCTCCAAAATAATTCACTGAAACACCATTTTTTGGTATGTGCTAGATCAAAATTGGTCACTATCACCAGTCATTTGGGTCCTAGTAATGAAAGATTTTGCTGTAATTCATATTTATTATTGCCCTTGGTTCTATGTATACCTCTGAATAACATTATTTTGTTTCGTACTGCTTTGATATTACTCTTAAAAATTCCAAATTTTTGAATAGCTTACGGACTATTTTTTTTAGTCTTATCCAAAGGAAATTCCTGGCAACTAACCACAAGTCAACACTTTATTACCCTGCCTACTGTTGAAAAAATGTGGATATTCCTGCCCTAGTACAAAAACCTGAATCAGAAGATAGCTGCTGTCTTGGCTGGGCTCCAACCTGTTTAAAAACAAGTGATTAACTTGTGAACTTCTATATTGGCTCATATACTAGCTAATTTAAGCATTTCACAAGTCATACCTGTTGACTTACTTTAGATGAAATAAGTCACAAAGATACTAAGACTGATTCACAATTTGTCTTATCCTAAACACAATGTCTCCTTGACCTAATTCTGCCCCCAAGAAGAGTCTTATGGAGGGATTTTTCTTAGACATTTTCCTTCCTGCTTGTCTTTATCACAGTCAGGACTAGTTATTCCAAAATGGGAAATGTATCCGTTCACCTCACTTCTAAGACAAGTATTCATTGCTAAATAAATATTTCATGGATAAACTCATGCTGCCCCAAGTACTACAGTAAGCACAGATAGTAGAAGCTTAATATATAATGCAGTTGACCTGTGAGTAAGGAATTATTTCTGAATCCAAAACACTTGCATCATAAATGAGTTCTATTAGGAAAACACGTTTGACACCAAATAAATTTTGTGACCCTCTCCGATTTCTTAATCTTAACTCAGGTGAGCTCTATGCACTTTTAAACTCTGTCAGAAATGCCATATGAGAAGTATTCAAGCTATTTTGATTCGGCATCGTTCAGTAAATTGTTAGGAACTTCTAAGCCAAAGAAACATATTTTTCTCTGGGTTGCACTGAAATGAGTCTGTTGAGCTGGCTGCTTTTGGTGGCTGCACTGGTTAAAGGTTGTCACAACGAATCTATCCCAAACCAAAGTGACCCCAGTGAGGTTTCCTATTAGAAATATGCTTCTCATACAGCGGGACTCCGAGGAAACTGTTATGCTACAGATTGCCTAACACATTACAGAGTCACAGGAGCTCAAACATTTAGGGGAATCAAGCATAACATAGTACTCTGGCTATGTCCTACATTAATCATGGTTTAATGGTTTAATGTCAGATTTTATTTTTCAGTCTCTAACACATAAGACAATAGCTTATTTTCAGAGGTGCGTGTGTGTGTGTGTGTCTTTTAAGGCTAATGAGTCATGAATGAATTATGTTTGTCCAGCAAACTTCTTTTAATCCTTGACCTCTGAAACTGAAAATCCATATAAGCTGACTTTATTTCAGGAAAGCCATTTTACTATGGGGAAGATAATAAAAATACTGCTGTGACTAGGGTACTTTCCCTTACTTCCCCAAACTGAAAACTACTGTAAGCTTGCCTGAAATCCATCCCTTTCTTTTAACAATTAGGGTAGTTGTGTGTGTGTGTTTGTGTATGTGTGTGTTTTAAATTGAGTTTTAAGCCAGACATTTGTACATTGTTCCCAAGCAAAGGCAGACTTCAGCTTTCCAAAAGATAAGAATTAGCTCCTGGCTTTGATTCCAATGACAACTTTCTCCAGACTGGAATATATTCAATAAATCTTGAAGGTTCTGTTGAAGGATTAAAACTGTTTGTCATTTAACCAAAACAATTTTAACTAACTTGTTTTTTTCATCTCTCTTCCCCTACCCCATCATATTTCATAAACTATCTCTTTAGTTTCAAAGAGTTCTTCCTTTCTATAAAATGAGGTTGGATTAGATGATCTCTATGCTCTTTTCTAGCTCAGAGTCCTCTGGTCCTCTTAAATGTGGTTCATATGGCATATGAATATAATGAAATATTATCGTGCCTTAAGGAATGATCAAAGAGATGGTTTCAGAGAAAACCAGTAAAAACATATAGAAACAGAATGAATTGAGAAGAACCAGGGGAACAGTTTCTGCTATAATAACAACATTGTAAAGAAAACAGCTCTAAAAGGCTTAAGAACACTGATTGGTGCAAAGATCAACCTTCATTGCAAAGAACTGATGAAGAAGTATCTGTCCACCCCCTAATAGAAAGATGATGGGCTTAAGATAATCCATGAAACTTATAGTTTTGGACATGGCTAATGCAAGAATTTGTTTTGCTTGACTATACATGATTGTTACAAGGACATCATTTTTCTTTGTTTTTTTTTCAGTTGTTTAGGGTATGTGGGCAGTACAGAACTTAAATATATTTAATCTTTAAAAAGTTTTAAAATATTTTATTCCTGAGAGGGATATCTGAGATATAAATATCTACTCACCTCTAGGTGGCATTATACTTTTCTTATTCCAGGGAAAATGGGGTCTGGTCTCCAAAATTGTTTCCAAGGAAGGATATTCTATAGTCTCCCTTGTTAACATGGCCAACAGGTGTCAAAATAATCTCATTTTCCACATGGATTTCGACTGATGTTATAAACAATTGGATGGAAATTACCCTTTCATAATAGTTTTCACTGTGGTGGGGGGTAGGGAAACAGGAGAGAGGTCCAAAGGAAATATTTCAGTCATAAATTTTTGTTGAAAGGTGCCAGTAGAGGACTGTTTTCAGTCAAAAATGCTCATGAGCGGGTTTTGACATTTTGTCTGCATGGCTGATTGCCAGGTATACATCTGGGTTGACAGCTGTGGGGGTATGAGATGAGGAAATTGGTTTACATACTCTTGTCCCTCAACATACTCCACCTCCTTCCAGGATAATTTAGATCTCCTTTATCATCCCTAATAGTCCTAGGCTATTCATGCCTAGAAGCATATCACCATCTTCCTAGGTAGAGTCTATTTGGTAGGCTTACTTTTTGCTTTGTCACAAGTAGCTGATTGGTACCCATTTAACTGCCTTGGTGAGTCCCTGGGGAGCCACAGTTGGTTCAGCATTAGATCTATTTTATAGTACAATGCTAGACCTAGAATCTTGAAAACCTGAGTTCAAATCCTTCCTTATAGACTCATCAGCTATGTGACCTTGGAAAGTTAATTAAGCTTACTAAGCCTAGGCTAGAGTTAATTAAGTTGTCCAGGTGACACAGGTCTGAGGTTGGAAGAAAAAGAGACATTTGTAGTTCATCCAGTAGTTAAGAAGAGGAAATTTACTTAGCCATAGTAGAGGAAAGATCAGAGTAGAAAAGATTTTTTTTTTGTTGAGTGTATGCTTGATTTGGTTGAGTACAGCTTTCCTGTGACATCGGTCTTGCTCTTGGTCTTTGATCTGAATCGCCTGATGAATGAGTCCCAGCCTTTCTTTTCCTTCCTCTACTTAGGTAACCAGAAACTTCCATCAGAGCCTTATTTTCTTAAAACGCTAGGATAGTTTTAATAAATTTAAAAAAAAAAAAACTTAGAAAGAGTGCTCTGTAACCGAGTGTCCTTCCTATAAGACCAAAGTTCCTACTGTTAATTCAGAATAGGAGGCCTTGATGTGCTCTGGAAGTCATCATTCAAGCAATAGATATTTGTTAAGTGTATAGTATACTGTATTCCAGACACTGTACTAAGTGTAACTCAGTTTTGTTAGGTAGTCTTCCCAGCTCACCTGTCATGAAGGTGCCCGTGTGGGAAAGACCAGGGTCTAACTTTCGGGAGAAGATGTCCTTTGTTCCCCTATCATGCGGATGGCAACAGGCTCTTTCCATTGTCTATGTAACTAGAATAGGCTGTTTTTAAATCTATGAGCCAGGGCAGTTCCACTCTTTGTCAGAGGTATCCTGAAGGGTGAAAATCCTATTCATCCACACTGTGGATGACATGAACTGAACTTGTAATGAGGAAAGGACCTTCTCTCTCCCCACACCCAGGACTCCCTTTTATCTTGGAACTCTTACAATTGTACATGAGGTTTCATTTTGGTCTTTTTAGTTTTTTTCATTTTGCTTCTAGGCACAGGGGATGGATAGAATCATTGTGACCTTTGAGGCAAGATTTCAGGCCACATAAGTGAAATAAGTCAGCTCAGCAATGAAGCCCTGAGAAGCCAGATTGTTTTCTTAGAACTCAGCAGAACTGTGCTATGTAGTAGCTGAACTAAAATAGGGACATAATCTCTTTTCTCTATCCAAAGAATGTGGTGGTACAGGGAGAGGACTATGCTCCCAGGTGTTGGAGGGAATGTTTGTATAATTATTCTTGCTATGCCTTTAAGGTAAATAGTCCTTTGTAAAAGCTAAATCATTAGCTAAGTGATAAAAGGGAAGTAGCGATACAGAGGACCCCTAAAATTGGGAGAATACCACTGGCAGAGACTGAAGTCAATATAGAAAAAACAGCCACTTTCCAATCCTCTCAAGTTTACTAGAGAACCTTGGGTGAAGGGTACAGTGTAGTATACCTGATCTTCAGACTTTGGGGACAGGGGTAGCCACCTTTACATCGACACTTATGACGCAAAGACCTCATAAGAGGTTAACATCATCGTTTGAGGTCCTGGATTCTGAGTTCTTTTACTGAAACTAATCATGAGTTGAAAAAAATCTGTATTCATTAATCAAAAACCTGGCCACCATGAATTTTCTATCCTGATTTATTAACACATTTCTGTATGTTAAAAGCATTTATTAAGTACTTACCATGTTTAAGCACTTCTAAATGCTGGGGATATCAAAAATATTAAGTAGCAGTGCCTTTTGAAGGTTCCATTATCCAAAGTCTTACCTTTTTTTATTTCTTGAAATTGTTTATCATAAACATATTCTAATATACAATACCCCCTTGAAATTGGGGGTATCTCAATACCTCAATATCAATACCAATATCTCAAAAATCTCAATAAATCTCAAAAAACTACATAACAAAAATAACGTATTTTAAACACTAAGAAATAAATTATTCATGTTGATTTTTACAAATGACTGTAATAAATTCATAAAGTTCAGTTCAACTGACGAACGTTTAAGTAACTACTCTCTATGAAAGGAACTGAATGTAGTATAAGAACTCTTGACATTATCCCCTACTCTCTCCTCCCTCATTCGCATCTCTGATAATGAAATGGCCCTTCTCCTTGCCAAGACCAGCCCCGCTAGATGTGCCTTTGATCTCATTCCCTTCCATCTCCTCTGGCAAATTACCCCCTCAATCATTCCCTCTGTTTAATCATCAACCTTTCCCTATCTATTGCTTCCTTTAAGATATTCTCAGGCCTTCCCATTCTTTAAAAAATAAAACAAAACCCCTTACTAGACCTATGCCTGTCCTCCCTGTCTCAGTCAGACTTCTGGAAATTTTTTTCTATACTCGTTGCCTCTGTTTACTTTTCTGTCACTTATTATACTTAGTAGTCTGGTTTGGAATCTCAGTACTCAACTTAAACTACTCCCTCTCTCCTCCCTCTTTCCCTTTCTCACCCTTCTACCATATATTTGACATTTTCTCAGTCTCTTTTATTAGTTTATCATCTGCATCATCTAACCAAATTGTGAAGGCAATCCAAGGCTCTTTCTGAGCCCTTTTTTTTTTTTTGGCTTTGCATTCTCCCTGTTTGCAACCTCCTCACCTCTCATGGGTTTAATGATCATTTCTATACAGATGACCCACAGATCTCCATAGCCACCTCCATTCTCCTTCCTTGGTTTCATTTCCTCACTACCAAACTAGAGTACACCCCAGACATCTCAAACTCCACATGTTCAAAACAGAAACGATTCTCTTCCCAACAAAGCCACACCGCTCCTGAACTATTTCTTGCTAGACACAATCCTTTCAGTCTTCTAGTTCATAACCTGGAGATTATCCTTAACTCATCGCTCTTTTCCCCATTTACCTAAGCAGTCGCTAAAACTTTCCATTTTGATCTCGGTATCTCTTGCATCTGAGTTCTTTGTCCTTTTACAAATACCGCCTTAAATATTTAAACACCTCTCACCTGAACTGTTGCGGTGCCTTCTAAAATGATCTCCCTGCCTCAAGTTTCTCCCTATTCCAACCTTTCCTCAATGCAATAGCCAAAGTCATTTTTCTTTAGTGCAGATATTACCATGCCATTTCCCTATTAGTAAATTTCAGTGGCTACCTTTTGCCTCTAGGATGAAATATAAATCCCTTTCTTTGACATTTAAAATTCTTCATAATCTGGCCTCAATCTATTCTTCAGATTTCATTATATATAATTCTACTTCACCTATTCTGTGGTCCAGTCAAACTTGTCTATTTCTTGTGTTTCTCCCATATTCTATGCTATCCCCCAGCTCCACACTTTTCTGGGTACTGGCTGGCCTCAATATCTCCTTCTTCACCTTTCTCATAAAATCTCTTTCTTTTTCACAGACCAAGCTAAAGAACCAGTTTCTACATGAAGTTTTTTCTGATAGCCTCATCTGCTAGTTTTCTCTGCATTCCGCCCTCAGTTACATTACCTTGTGTTTATTCTGTTTATACTTCACCTTGTACTCTTTATCTCCTGCCAATGTAATATATGCTCCCTAAATGCAGGAATTACTGCATCTTATTGTCTTTCTATCCCAAATGTTAGCACAGTGCAGGTGAAATGAACTAGAAGTGAAATAACAAGACATGAAGGCTTTCCTTTGACTTTTCTCATATCCCTTTTCTGCTTTTCATTGAATGTCTTGCTATCTGGAAATACAAGTAAATGAGAATTTCACATCTAACCAATACTTATTACACTTAGATTCCTTAAACAATTCCTTTTCCCTTAATGCTATTTTTATCCTTTTATAATGACTTGTTTTTTAAAAAATGTATATATTATTTAAAACATATATTATAATACATATATATAACATTATAATGTTATTTTATTATTATTTCTCTACACTGCTAAGTTCTATGAAATCCTAAATAGAACCCTTAGATTTCTAAGGGGATATTTCAGTTTCTCCCAGGGGATATTTCAGTTGGCACCCATGAGGATCATGGCCTAGAGAACGCTAGGGAGGCTAACTTCCAAACAGAGCTTGAGTTGTGACCTTGGATAAATCCATTTCTGTTTATATTTCTTCATTTCTGTGAAGAGAGCAAGAGTATCAGCTTGGCTCACTGGGTGATGATTATTGCATAGACCAAAAATGTCAGATACAATACAATTCCTAAATATTTGGGGGTTATATACTCTGTGTATCTTATTCTGGAAAGTGTTGGACTTTCTGAAGGGTTTGATGATCTCATTTTCAAAATTGCCTTCCTAGAAAGAAGAAATTGTGTTTTGAAAATTACATTATAGCCATAGTCTTCTGTTTGAAATAGAAGTGACCTGTATTTCTCATGGGGAGATATTTCATTTTGTTAACAAATGGTTCCTCCTACATTTCTTTCTCAGTCCCATTTTCAAAGGGTGGGTAAGGGAAAAATCATGAAAATGGTCTTTATTATCTGTTCAAAAGAAAAATATCCTTGGCAAATTTAAACACCTATCTTTCGTTAAAGTGAATTCATCGCTTCATTCAACAAGTATAGGAGCAACCTCTGTTTTCACCTTACTATACATACAGTATTGTGGAGGAAGGATAGAATTGGAGGTGGGTAGAGAAACAGAGGCATGAGGACTTTTAAGAAGTTATTGCCTTGGGGACAGCTAGGTAGCACAGCACATAAGAGTACTGGGGTGGGAATCAGGCAGACTCACCTTCATGAGTTCAAATCTGGCCTCAGACACTTATTAGTTGGGTGATAGTTGGGAAGTCACTTAGCCCTGTTTGCCTCAGTCTCCTCATCTGTATAATGAGCTGGATGAGAAAATGGTGAACCACTTCAGTACCTTTTCCAAAAAAAACCAAAAACCCAAATGGAGTCGCAAAGAGTCAAATGTGACTGAAACAACTGGGCGGCAGCAGCAGCAGCAACAGTATTATCACACACAAGTTGAAGTGCATGGATCCCTGTGGGGCCTTGTGTTGACTTTGAAAACCTCAAGTTAACATTACCTATGTTTCACAGTATTTTTGTTTATTTTGTTTAATATTTCTTAATTTCATTTTAAACTAGTTCAGGCTATACTGTGGAGTTTGATAGGGCAGTATAGTTTGACAATTCTATTTTAGATGCATGGAAGTGAGGACTTATGATAGAGTTATAACTTTGGGCATAGAAAAGGATTGATGAGTAGCAGTATGGTACAATGGAAGGCACATTGGTTCTGGTGTCAGGGGACTGGGTTTGTGCCCTATGTATTTTTTTTAATTTTATATATTTACTTTTAATTTTTAACATCACTTACACAAGATTTGGAGTTCCAAATTTTCTCCCCATCTCTCCCCTCTACTCACCACAAAACAGTGTGCGTTCTGGTTACCACTTTTCCAACCTGCCTTCCCTTCTATCACATCCCTCTCTTCTCTTCTCCCTATCCCCTCTATTTTCTTGGAGGGCAAGATAGATTTCTATGCCCCCTTCCCTCCATATCTTATTTCCCCATTGCGTGTAAAAACAATTTTTAATATTTGTTTTTAAAACTTTGAGTTCCAACTTCTCTCCCTTCCTCCTTCCCCACACATCCCCACTGAGATGGCAAGCAATTCAGTATAGGCTGTACATGTGTAGTTATGCAAAACACTTCCATAATAGTCATATTGTGAAAGACTAACTGTATTTCCCTCCACCCTATCCTGCTCCCCATTTATTCTATTCTCTTTTCACCCTATCCCTCTTCAAAAGTGTTTATTCCTAATTACTCCTTCCTCCCATTTGCCCTCCCTTCTATTATCCCCCCAACCCCTGCTGATGCCCTTCCCCTCCTACTTCCTTGTAGTGTAAGATAGATTTTCATACCAAATTAAGTATGCATTGAGAGTAGGGTTCACCCTTTCCCTCTCACCTCCCCCCTCTTCCTCTCCATCAAAAAACCTTTTTCTTGACCCTTTTATGTGAGATAATTTGCTCTATTCTATTTCTCCCTTTCTCCTCCCCATATAGTCCTCTCTCATCCCTTAATTTTATGTTTTTAGATATCATCCCTACCTATCCAACTCACCCTGTGCCCTCTGTCTATATATACATGTGTGTGTGTATGTATGTATGTATATATAATCTCTCAAACTACTCTAATACTGAGAAAAGTCTTAAGAGTTACAAATATGATCTTTCCATTTAGGAATGTAAACAGTTCAACTTTAGTAAGTCCCTTATGATTTCCTGTTTACCTTTTCATGCTTCTCTTGATTCTTGTGTATGAAAGTCAAATTTTCTATTCAGCTCTGATCATTTCAGCAATAATGCTTGAAAGTCCTCTATTTCATTGAATGACATTTTTTCTCCTGTAGTATTATACTCAGTTTTGCTGGGTAGGTAATTCTTGGTATTAATCCTAGCTTCTTTGACCTCTGGAATATCATGTTCTAAGTCCTGCAATCCTTTAATGTAGAAGATGCTAGATCTTGTGTTATCCTGATTGTATTTCCACAATACTTGAATTGTTTCTTTCTGGTTGCAATATCTTCTCCTTGACCTGGGAGCTCTGGAATTTAGCTACAATATTCCTAGGAGTTTTTCTTTTGGGAAATTAGTAGGCAGTTGGTGGATTCTTTCAGTATCTATTTTACCCTCTGGTTCTAGAATGTCAGGGAAGTTTTCCTTGATAATATCTTGAAAGATTGTTAGGGTGTCTGGGCCTGATCTCTCAGGCCCACAGGCCTTATCTGACCAGCAGTGCCTGCAGGCCTTGGTGGAGTGAGCTGTAAGCAATGACTGAGGCAGGAGACAAGATAGTGAAGAACTCCATTTATTGAAGCAGCAAGCAGTGCTTTCATCTCTTTCCTGATACCAGAGCCCTAAGTGGACCTATCAGCAAATAGCTTGCCCTAATAAGGAAATCCTATACCTATGACCAGGACTGCCCAGGACGGCCACGTAGCCTTTAGCAAAACATCTTGGGCCTTCTTTGTTCTCCCAGGGCCCAGGAAATAGCCTTGAGCAAAACAGGGGCAGAACCCTTCCTCCCAGAGCCATCTTGTTCATGCCTTACCAGTCTCCCCTCAGTTTACCTGAGTTGTGATTAGTGAATGCCATCCAAGAGGCTGGGGTTGGCAATTCCCCTACAAAAGATGATGTCTAGGCTCTATTTGTGATCCTGACTTTCAGGTAGCCCATTAAGTTTTAAATTATTTCTCCTGGATCTCTTTTCCAGGTCATTTGTTTTCCAGTGAGTTATTCCACATTGTCTGCTATTTTTTCATTCCTTTGGCTTTGTTTTTATAATTTCTTGATTTGTCATAAAGGCATTAGCTTCCATCTGCTCCATTCTAATCTTTAAGTAATTATTTTCTTCAGTGAACTTTGGACAAGTCTGCTTTTTAAGGCATTCTTCTCCTCAATGGTTTTTTGTATCTCTTTTGCCATTTGGTTTGGTCTATTTTATAAAGTGTTATTTTCTTCAGCATTTTTGGGTCTCCTTTAGCAATCAGTTGACTCATTTTTCATGATTTTCTTGCATCACTCTCGGATTCTACAGTCTGATTCTTTTTCCATTTTTTGCTCATTTTCCCAGCTATTTACTTGACTTTTGAGCTTTATTAAGAATTTTTTATAGTCGTTTTTTACAGATATTTGACTGGGGTTGAGTGAAGAGCGCTAGCAAGCCCATGTTATCACTCCACTGTCTTGGCTATGCCCCCCATGCCTTAGCCTCCTTAAGCCTCAGGTGCCTTGCCTAGAAATAAGGTGCTAAATGTAGTCCAAAATCTCTAAATCCATGATCTTTTGATTGAAGACATTATTAACAGAGCTTGGTATAAATAAAACGCATGTAAGAAGTGTTTATTGAATTGAATAGGCAGAAGATTAAATCCAAGACAAACAAAGGGATAATTAAAAAATATATTTTGGGATTTGAACCCAGGATACCAGAAGGCATCAACTTGGTCTGGGAAATGTATCCTTTCAGATACTGGCAGGACATTTAAGTGAAGATGTCCAGTAGGTAGTTGCACGTACATGTGTCTGGAGCTCAAAAATCACAAGAAGTTTGGAGACAATGACTTAGGGAGTTATTTTGTAGAAGTGATAGCTAAAACATTAGAGGTAAATGACATTGTCAAGGGAGAGAGAATGGGGAAAAAAGGATTGAAAGAGGCTAAAGAGAGAACTGCAAAGAAGCTCTCAACCAAAGAAAGGAAAAAAACAAAAGACAGCAAAGGAAACACAGGATTGTTTAGAGGCCAGAGAATCAGAAGAAAGTGATATCATTAAAGTGAAGGGAAAGAGAGTGTACTTACTGGGATGATGATCAACAGCATTATCTATTGCCAAAAGATGAAAGTAGATGAGAGCTTGAGAAAGGCTTTGGTCATAAGGAGTTCATAAATGATTTTATAGATATCATTACAGAGCTCACAGGAGCCTCAGAAATTGAATTTCTACAGTGATTTCTAAAGCATGAATCCTACCTACAATATCCCTGACAAGTGGTCATCCAGTGACCATTTTAATAAACCCAATATAAGTCACTATGCTACATTTAACTCCCTCTTCCGTGACTCATTCAGGTTTTGTGACATCTGATCATTGAAAAGGTTTGCCTTTTGTTGAGCTAAAATTTGCCTCCTTATTTCTGTTTCCTTACTAGTTTTTACTTCAGTTCAGCTCAATTTGCAAATATTTGTTAGGCACGTAACATATGCAAGCTTCTGTGGAAGGCTCTGGATCAAGATGAAAAACGAGACAATATTTGCCCTCAGGGAACTAAGCAGATAAACCTAATCCTCTTTTCCCATGGCAACTCTCCAAATATTTAAAGACATCATCATGAAATTCCCCATCAGTTCTTTTCTTTAAGTTAAACATCACCAGCTCCTTTAACAGTTGCTGTTGATTATGACAAGGAAGAATAGTGCAGACTCTTAAAACACAATCATAATTACTCTAGGATCTGATTGAAGTGTTTTCAGATTTTCAAACAGACATAAAAATGATGGAACTGAATGCAACTGTCTGAGATCAAAAACAAGAGTGTCATGGTCCTATAAAACAGGCATCAGAAAGGCTACACTGCAGCATGCCCTGAGGCTTTGCAATAGTGATAAAGACAAGAAAAGGTCATTTAAACTCTGATGAGGGAAAAAGATGGTTGAGGAAAGTCTAATCTCTGCTTGGGATGGATGAGAATATGATAATTGATGATAGAGATGATATATCTCAATGGCAATTTGACTTCTCTTTTCTATACTAAGAAAAATAATTTTCAGGCTGGTTGGCTGAGATTTGAAAACAAAGGTAAGTAGGAAAGGGCTAAGAAAATACTTAGCTACCTTCACTGAGTTGTCACCTGACCCAGATAATCTAATTCTCATTGTGCTGAAATAATTTTTGATGGGTTAATAAACCATGACTGATTATCTTTGAGGAATTATGAGAATAGTTTTGGGCAAATGTTCCACTTTTCAAAAACGGGCTTAAAACTATTTGCCAATAACTGACTAATTCTCGGTAAAATTCCAAAATATTATTAAAGAATTGCTGTAACCACACATTCGTGTTTTCTAAAACAAACAAAAATAACAATAAACAAAAACTATGGAAGTATAGAACAAAAGTTCTTCTTTTAAATTAATTTGATTTATTTTCAGTGATCTACAACAACTACCACATAACTTAGATTATTATTTTTCCCTCCCTCCCCAAGACGGCATACAATTGTATATAGGTTCTACGCATACATTCCTATTAAGTGCATTTTCATTATAGTCATGCTGTGTAGAAGAATTAAAATGAATGGGAGAAATCATCTAATAAACCACAACTCAGTACACAAAAAAATGATCTGCTACATTCTGCAAATTAATCTTTCTCTGGATGTGGAAGGCATTTTGCCTTAGAAGACCATTGGGAATTTTTTTTTAAATCCTTGCATTGCTATGAAGTTCCAAGTCTACCAGAAAAAAAACTCTCACACACTGTGGCCATTGCTGTGCACAAAGTTCTCCTGGTTCTGCTCCTTTCACTCGGTATCAGATCATATAAGTCCTTCCAGGCCTCCCTGAAGTCTTCTTGTTCATCATTTCTTATGGTGCAATAGTATTCCATTACATTCATATATTATAATTTATTCAGCCATTCCCCAATTGATGGGAATCCCCTTGATATGCAGTTTTTGGCCACCACAAAGAGTGCTGCTATAAATATTTTGTACCTTTATACATGTACATTTTATGATCCCTTGGGGATACAGTCCTAGAAGTGATATTGCTGGGTCAAAAGGTATGAACATTTTTGTAGCCATTTGGGCAGAGTAGAACAAAAATTCCATTAAAAGTTCTAAGGGCTTTAGTGTGCTATAAGAGTCATATTAATGATGCATAAACTTGCTAAAAAGCCAATGACTATATCAGGAAGACAGTATCCAAGGAGAGGGAGTTGACAAGCCTGCTGAAATTAGTTCTGATCAGGCCCCGTTTGGAGAACTGTGCTCAGTTCTATGTACCACATTTTAGGAAAAACAGAAAAACTTTAGTGTCTAAAGGAGGAAATTTATGATGCTGAACATGCTACACAAAGATTGGCTAAAGGAATTGAGATGATTCCACATTTAATTAAAGAATTTGACTTTGTATTAGAGATAGCTTGGCTCAGAGAAGGCAAGGATTGAGGAACCTGTTCTCTCTCTTCCAGTATTGTCATTGGGATCTACCATTTGTAAGAGGGGATAAATTTGTATGGGTTATAACAAGGAGCAATGGGTAGAAGTTGAAGAAGGACAGATTTGGTCCATGTGGAAGTGCTCACCCCCCAAAAAATCTCAACATTAGAGACTCAATGATCTTTTGAGGATATAGCAGGAATTCCTCTTCAGGCCCAGGCTGAACTAGATAATCTAAAAGACTAGATGTAATGTCCAACTCAGATTCTGTAATTGCTATGATGACAGTTATGTTTAAGCATCATTTGGATTTGGGGAAAAACTTGGGGAAATGTATTGTTTTATTGAAATACTCTTTTATTTTTCTTTCCTAAACTCTGTTTAGGATTAAATAAACTCTTTTGCTTAAGTATAGTAGTTCAAATAATTACAACTGATATTTAAAAAAATTCCTTCATGACTTTTAAATTGTTTTAAAATAGTAAAACAAGTATTTACTAACCTTCTTAGGTGGCAATCTTTTCAGATTTCATTAGCAGAATAGGGTTGAGCCTAATCAGCACTTAGAAGAGACCACTCCAAGGAAAAGCTTGATTTTTCAAAACATTGTTTCAGGTTCTCTACACTGACCTGGATTTATGTTGACTTCTTTCAATTTTTATGAACCTTGAAAAGGAGTTGGGTGTAGTGCAGACCTGTACAACCTGGCAGTAGGTAGGGGCCAAAATTAAAATAGGCTCAATTTCTTTGGGCCGCAGATAGGCTTTGAGTGGCTCACTTTTCAAGCAAAGGTATAAGGATGTTACCGGTCACAACACAAACAGGACAGCATGTGCAGTGACAACTCAGGTTACGTGATGGGCAGAGTAGTGAATAGTGAAAGGTGGGTTAAGTGAGGGATGGATGGACAAAGAACTCACTACACCTTTACTTTCCTTTATATTATCCATATTTTTGCAGGCTGCCTGAAATCCTTTGGCGGGCTGCAAGTGGCCTGCAGGGCATATGTTGTGCAGGCCTGGTGAAATGGAAAGAGTTTTGGTTTTGGGATCAAGGGAACTGGCTTCTGTGACATTGGGCAAGTCATTGAATCTCTCATTTTCTTCATTTGTAAACTGTGGGCATTGGACTAGGATGATTTGAAAGGTTTCTTCCACTTCTAAACTCTGATTTAAGTAGTTTCATTTTGGGTATTTATTGTCTCCTCCATTGTAGCATCAAGTTTTACAAATGGACTGTAGTGACTCTATCCTCTTATTAAGAAATCTATAAGCATCCACTCACTGGCTAGAACACCAACTCTAGAGTCAGGAGCACCCAAGTTCAAATGTGGCCCCAGACACTTTCTAGCTATGACTCTAGGCAAGTCACTTAACCCCAGTTGCCTAAAATAAAAAAGGGGGGAACATGCTACCAGACCAAATGAACCCAATTTATTCTCTAATACTCATGTGGAAGTTTGAGCTGCTTGTGCTCCCCAGTCCTCATGTGAGAATTTCTGGCTATGAAAACAATTTGTCTTGCTCTTGATAACAGTTGTTTTCACCCTTTAGACTCTAGTTTATTGGATTACTTACAGCTGATCTGTGTCTTGCCTTGAAGGCATACAACTTGCACTAATCAAGGTCTTCTTAGAGCTTCCACAAAGGTGCACAGAAGAGTCTATTTACAGGAGTGAAAAACACTCTTCAAATCAGTAAAACATCCACCTTTTAGAATTAAACTTTCATGAGAACTTCTCTTTTCATAGTGAATTCTCATGAAACCTCAATTGAAAGTTGTCATTACTTAGCAATTGGAAGACCCTTAGGTGAAGGCAAGGTGATGATAGCGACATTAAAATGAAATAAATAGGAAAAAAAGAAGTAATAGCTACTCTGCAGCATATGGGCACAGAGAGACACATCATAGGCAGCTTACATGTATTTTCAGACCAAAAACACTGATACTAAAGATTATTTTTCCCCTCAAGGTGGAGTCTATTCCTTCTATTATAACCATACATAGATCAGAGGCTATTTATGTTTCTAAGACATTCTGTCCCACACAAATTAATGTCACATGTTCCTCCATAATTAGGTTCCCATCACAGTTATTTTTGCTTTCTTTCCCATGATGGTCATTTCTCTCAGAGACCAAGATAGTAACACTATGGATAGGCAAAAGGATAAGATAGGTTTGGTTGAGATTGCTTAAGTAAGCAGGCAAACAAGCATTGGAAAAAGTTATTGAATACCCTGCTGGGCACTGGGTAATAGACTAACCTTAGGTAAGACATACTCTCTGGACTTACGGAACTTGCATACACAAAACAAAGAGAATGCTACTGTAATACATCTAACACACAGTACATAATGAGTGCAGTAGAAAAAGTCCAACTAGAATTCAGTGTGATGGGATGGTTGATGTCACTAAGGCAGAATAGCATATTGTGGGGGGATTTGAATATCCAAGGAGTTTGAGCTTTACTTGGGAGGCAGAAAATATCCAGGAAAGATTTTTAAACAGAAGGATAGTTAAAAAAAAAAAAAGGCTGAATTTTGGATTGAGAGAATTTGGGCTCAATTGTTTACTCTTGGTGTGATTTGGATAGCAAATAACATAGTCCCTCTAAGCCTCAGTTTTCTCATCTCTAAAATAAGAGGCCTAGATCAGATGTTTTTTACCGTCCTTCCCAGATATAAATATATTATTCATATTACACATATATGTACATGTAAAATTATCCATATTTATACGTTTAAATTATACACATATTTACACATATAAATTATACATATGTTTACATATTATTCATATTACATATAAAGTGTAAGAAAGACTATTCTGGCAGCAGGTAAGTTTGGGTTGCATGGAGGTAAGGATGGGGATAGTTGTATCAGGAGCCTATTATAATACTCTGTGTGGTTAGTAATTAGGTCCTGTAATAGTGTAGTGGAGGTGGAACTGAATAAAGAAAAAACACTTATTAAGTTCTTATTGTGTCCTAGGCTTAAATGTTAGAGATGCAGATTTTGTTGTTCAGTTCTTTCAGTCATGTATAGCTCTTGGCGACTCTATTTGGGGGTTTTCTTGACAAAGATACTGGAGTGGTTTGCCATTTGTTTCTCTAGCTCATTTTATAGATGAGGAAACTGGGACGGACAGGGTTAAGTGACTTACAGCAGGTCACACAGCTATTAAGTGTCTGAAGCTGGATTTGAAGTCAAGACGAATCGTCCTGACTCCAGACCTGGCACTCTACCCGCTGTAACACCTGGCTGCCCACTGATATGAAAACAAGCAAGTGCTATGGTCTCTGCCCTTTAGGAATTTATATTTTATTAGGAGAAGATAATAAAAAGGGATCAAGAGAATAGTGACATGATTTAGATGTAGCTGAGGGCAAATGTGGTGCCCTGATGTCAGACAAAGTCTAGGAAAAGCTTTATCTATCAGATCCTACTTTGCCAAGGGCAGAGTCCAGTTTTGGGGAAAAGGATTTAAAAAAGTGCCCAGAGTACAAGTGACCATTTGAAAATGACCAAGAGATAAATTTGAGAAATGTTGCAAAGTTGGGATTGATAAGGAATGACGATATCATAGTATAATGAGGGAGCTGGCCAATGAGCTCCCAGTCCTAGGAGCATGAGCATTTGATGAGGCTACTTCTGGAAGTTTGTGATAACACAGAAAGGGGTGGCCTAGTTCTCTACTTGAGAGCCTATGCAAGATCTGGGATTATTCCCTGTCCTCTTCAGAATAAAGAGAGCTTTTTATTGGCTGCTGAGCTGGAACTCTCAAGTGGATTCCAAAGGTCTCAGTAGAAAAAGCTATGTTCCTGATGGCCAATATGTAAGGATGAATCTTTAAGCTCTAGAGGGCCCATGAGAGTGGGAGTGGGGATGGGAGAGAGTGGACCTTTATTCAGTGTTATCATCATGTTCCAGAAGTAGCCTCACTAAATATGAACCCTCATTGACTACTACTTTCATTACAGAGATAAAGAAGAGGAATCAATCCAATGCAATCACAAAGTTATGAATAGATAAGATTGGGAAAATTGCATTAGCCAGGGAGAAAAAGAATGAAATCAGAAGGAGAGGAAGGCTTAGCAGAAAATAAGGTTTAATACATAGAATTCATAGATTTGGAACTGGAAAAGTCCTTCTACCGCTCCATTTTATAGATGAGACATTGAGGCTCAGAACCCAAGATGACATAGTTAGAGCTAGAGAGATGGAAGTCAGCTACATGAAGGCACCATTTGAAAACTGTAATAGTAGTTGAGATTGCCAAAGAATATTGGGTGGATAAGAGGGCAAAGGGCTTAGCCTTGAGGAGCCTTGATATCAAGCAATTTGGGATAGGACAAGAAGCCGGAAACAGGAAGAAAACCAGAAGAATGGCGTTTCTAAAGTTATATCTTTGGGTAAGTCACTTCCTTTCTCTCTGAACCTCAATTTCCTCATCTGTAATATGATCATAATAACAGACTATTTACCTTACACAGTTATTGAAAAAAGGTGCTTTACAGTCTTTAAAATACTATAGAATTGTGAGCTATTGCTACAATTTTCATCTGAATCCTAGCACTCGTTGCCAAATCTAGATATCCTCAATGAAGCTAGATGATGGATAAAAACAAAGAAAGGAGAGGAAGAGACGAAGAAAGTACCAGCCTTAATTCACAGGGTGATGAAAGCTGCTCTCCTTGGGCTGCCACCAAAAGTGGGCAAAGAACAGAAAAAAGTTAAAACTATTCTAAATGTGACCTGGCTGTAGCAGCATCCTGCTTGCCTTATCTATGCTAAGGGAAAGAGAGAGAAAAGATGCCGTTATTTTGGCTAATCACTCATTAGAATAAAAAAGGAAGGCACTGCTTAGTTTTGCTCTATGGACTTCCCACTAATCGCAACTACTCAGATTACTTGTAGAAAGGTTCCAAAAGGACAGTCTTCCCTTTGCTAACATTTCTACTGCCACTCCTCAATTCCTGCTGAGAACTGGAGAAAAACTTGAGCCCACTAATCTCATAGTAACCCCTTTTATGTGGAGGCACATATTGACAAAAGTTAGAGTAAAGCCAGGAGGGTCCTGTCATATCCCAGAACGTAGAAACACTCATATAGGGACATTAGTCCCTAGTATATAAAATAAACCATGAGAGTTTGATCTAATCATCCTCTCTATATAGCATCCCATTTTCTGACACTTGATTGTCTTGGAATGGATTGAGACATATGAGTACTACCATCTTCATCTGAGCTACGAGGAGGAACACATCAACATGATGTCACACAAGGAAGTGGAGAAGTGGGCAGACTTTTAACATTGTCATGTCTTCATAAAGGCATTATACCAATCATCAATTAGTTAAAAGAAATGATTTAGTTTATGTTAAAATGTGAGAGTTTAAAAGTTATAATTTTCAAGAGAATTAAGGAAGTGCCGAAAACAAAAGCAATTCTTGCTCTTTCTTTGCTTGGATTGTAATATGCAAAATCTATGGGACCTTCATCACTGACAATTTACCCTCTTGCTTCTAATCTTCTGGGATAGTCTTTATTTAGGAGCACAAATAAAATGAAAGATTGTATCAGCATAAGCAATAATAAGTAATATCTACTTAGCATCTTGGTGCATTGCCTCCTTTGATTCTTAAAGTGACCCTATGTGGTAAGTGCTATTGGAAAGGAAGTCTCAGAGAATTTAAATCATATTCTCTGGTCATACAATTAAGAAAAAGCAGAGTTAAAACTTGAATCCAATACTTCTGACTCCAAAGTCAGGACTCCTTCCACCACAACTCGGCTCTTTTCTTCTGTAAGAAATGATTGTAAGTATATGTACCTAGTCTAGAAACTGGGATAAAAATAATAAAAAGAAAGATTAATAATTTTCTGGCAAAATCCACGTCTGGCTCCTATTATCAGTGGGAAGTGTGTGTCAAGGAAATGTTTGAAAGAGAGAGGACCTTTAAAGACTTAAAGTACCTTAGTATGTTGAAGAATATTCTTCCTCTTTGATCAAAGATAACAGAACATTATCCAACACAGTAGATATCCTGGAAGGTATAAGGCTGGAATAATTAAATTTACTACCCATGGAGGCTCCCTAATGAATTCAGCCAAGCACTTTACGAACAAAGCCAGCATGGTGAATTCATTTCTGGACCAAGTTTCTTTCACTGTGGGAAATTACTCCCTTTCCTCAAATTCTAAAATATTTTTTGATAAACTGCCTTATGCTTTCAGTAAACAGTGATATCTTAAGTTCAGTCCAACAATAAGACAGATGAATTTTCAGGGGGACACAATTAAGAATTTTTTCCAGATTGTGCATCTCATAGCTACAAAAATCTTTGTAGAGAAGAAACAGTTCAGCAGAGGTAAAGAAACAAAATTTAAGAAGTGGAGCAGACAATTTGTTGATCCTAAATCATAATAAAGTCCAAATTAATTTTGAGGGTCTATTATCAAATTTCTGAAAGGCAAATAAGTTGAAAATGTATTTAAAGTAGAAAACATGAAAGTTTCTCTCTTTTATTATTTATATACTCATTTATTATCCTATCATTTACATTTTGAAGGTTTCGGGGGAAGTTGGGAAAGTTTTTAAAAAGGTAAACTATTTTATATTTACATAAATATAAAATCTCAATTTTAAAAATAGTCATTTGTTACAGTAATCATTCATAATTCATCAAAACTTACAAAGTTAATTCCTAACAATACTTTGTGAAATAGATGTTGCAAAAATATTACTATATCGACTTTATAGAGGATGAAACTGAGACCATAGAGATAAAAGATGAGCATCACATAGCTAGATAATGTTGGAGCCAAGCCTTCATCACCCTGGTAAAACAGATTTGGATTGTACTCTGATGTGTACTTGTATGCATATATGATGACTTTTCTCTGAATACCTAGACACACTCTAATTTGAAAAATGTATATGTATGTATACATACATATTTCATATGTGTGGCCAATTAATAAATTTTGCCATATAAAATCATGCAATTTATGGCCATTCAGTCCATGTCTATTACCTAATCATGGGAGAATAGAAAGTTGTCCTTGTTTCTTTTCCATGGTAAAGATTTCTTTGTGTGTGTTTTTGTTTGCGTGTTTGCATAGGGTATAGTATCATATACTGCCACTTACAGAAGCCCAGACTCAGAGCGTTGTAATTAACGATTGTTGATTCAAATGATACCCAATATTCTGATTAAGGAAATTCAATCCTCCACAGCTAGTAATCTGATTTGGCAGGGACAGACTAATGATAAAGAAGCTCAGTTAGAACCACATTGTAATAGACCTCAACATCCAGAAAACAGAGTTTGTATTTTATCCTCTGGAGATGGAGATGGTTTTGAACAAGAAAATGGCATAGTCTGACCTATGTATTAGATTATTTTGGCAGGTACCTTTGGGATATATTAGAGATAAGAGAGCTTGGAAACTGGGAGGCCAATTTGGATTCTTAAGATCAAAAGAATATAGATTTTTGAACTAGAATGGAAAAGAGAAGCATAATTGTCCTAAGCTAAGAAGTAGTAAAAAAACAAAACCCAAAAAACATCAATACTCCAGCATAGATTGTTCTTTCAGAGTTTCTTGTAAAGGTGAGCTGTGGCAGGATCAACTGAGGGAAAGCTTTTTTTAATTTGTTCATTTATTTATTTTGTTTGCTTTTATAGGACAGATTCTTGAGGATATTTGTAGGCAAAAGGATAGGAAATAGTGAAGGAAGGAGATGTTGAAGATAGTAAAAGGAGGAGCAATTCATGGTGCGAGGTCCCAGAGGAGGCAAAATGGATGGGATGTGAGGACACAAATAGTGGTATATGTTGGAAAGGGGTGGAGTGGGCAAGTGACAGAGACTTCTTACTGTAGTTGTACATAATAGATTTACAGTTTCATGTGCAATCATTTTTATTATAATATATTATGGAAATACTTGTTTTATTCCATAAATCAAAAATAAAATGAAAATAGAAAAAACGATTGGCTAGAAGAGGAGATCTATAAATATACAATGAAACTTGTAAAAAGTTTCTGAAAAGGACTTCTGAAGCATTCATTCTGGTCAAAGGCTAGACAACATCATATCTCATCAAAGAACATGATATACTGAGTTTTGATATGTATTTATGTATTGTATGGACATGTTCTCATGTATGTATTATGGGATATGTAGCCTTGGGGGGAAAACTTTAACCCTTTAAAAATTTCCTGTGATAGTTCACTTAAAAATTATCATTACAATTCTTTATACTACAGGAAAAACAAAACAAAGCATTCTCTATCCACAGTGTTTTGAGGAAGAATTGTATTTGTAAAAGGAGGAAGCTATAATAAAGACCTACTTGAAGAAATGAGTATTTTTGCTTTATTCTGGTGATTGCTTGTGTAAAATAGCATCCAATGTGGTATCTGTTTATAAAGCATGGGCTAGCTCTGAAATTTCCTTGATTTAAAATTATCGTGGTTGATGTTTTTCTCCTCTCAATGTGAGCTAATGACTTTGGGAAGGTCAGACGCAACACAATCAAGGTTATAATGAAAATACAAACCACAGCTCTGTCGCAAAAAGAGGGCATGTGAAAAGAATTATAGCCCAGCAATGAAGATCTCCAGTGCTGCACATTGTACTTAGAGACTGATGCAATCTGCTCTGAAGTTAAGAGATAAAAACATTTTAAGCCAGAAAAGCTGTAATCAGCTTAGCTAGGAACCAGAATCCAATTTTGAATCATCTTATTCCAGCCCATGACATAACCCTTTAGAATATGATCCTTCCAGCCCGATGGGGGAAACAATTCTAGACTGCAATAGTAAAAAGTGAATATTTACAGAATGTACTAAGACAATCACCAAACATCAGATATGCAAAGAATTTCTTGTCATCTATCAGTGGTGCTGAGTTTTTTAAGTCTTAGTTTTCAACTTACCCAGATGACTGTTGTCTTCTTTTTTTCTTCAGATTCTTTTGTGGTATTTGAATTGATTCATTCTAAATAAAACAGCACTCCTTTAACCTTTTAGAATAAAGGAACTTACTGCATGGAGGGAAAAAAACAAAAAACATGAACACTGGAAGAGTTCACACTATAGCCAACTGGTACATTATTTTAGCAAAAGGCAAAACCAGTAGAAAAGTTAGACATGCTTTAACTCAGAGACTTATTAGGAATGTGTACAACACTGTGCCTAGGTGCTATGGATACATCGATGAGAAGAAAGTCACCATCCTCAAGAGTTAATGAAAAGGAAGCAAATATATGTAAACAAGTAACATAAGAAGACTCATTACTGTTTTGGGTACCACGTTGGAATAGCCTCAAAAGAATTGCATTCAAATCCTGGTTCTGCTACTGGTTACCTGTGTAACCTTAAAAAAGTGATTTAAAGTCAGCCTCTCTTTTTACCCTATCGTTCTTACTTTGTCCCCTCAGCTCACTCTCCTTTCCCTCATTCTACCCACTATCTTTAAGTCCTTTTCTTATCTTCTCTGCCACCCTCTTAAATCTTAATCTATACACCCCTTTAAAAATCTCTTATCATGTCCTCTAATTATCTTATTTCTTTATAAGTTTAGAAGACTTTTATGCCCCTTTAGATATACATGCTGTTCTCTCTTTAACCCACATCTGATGACAGTAAGGTTCCAACATTAGCAGCCCTCCACCCCATCTGCTTCCTCTAAATCAGTTCTACCTTTCATGCTCCATTTTTATGAGATCCCTCCCATTTACCTTTTCCTACCCAATTTTGTTTGTTTTTAGAATCACCACTTCATACTCAGCCGCAAACTTTCATTCAAACTACCCTAGTAATGATGACAGTCTTAAGAATACTGATAACATTTTCATATATAATAAGTAAAACAGTTTGATCTCAATAAGTATAAAAAGCAAGCACCCTGCCATACGTGGGGGGTGGGGAGGGCTACTATCACAGGTTCTTAGATCTGTATTTCTAAAAGGAAAGCAACTTTTGGTCACTTTAATCCAGCACATGTATCATTCACTTAGTTCAGGGGGAAAAGTCATCACCCTCAACTTCAGGGAAATACAGAGGAAATGAAGATCAACAGACAGTGCTTCCAGCTGCCTGACATAATCAATACATACATCACAGATCAACAGACGGATACAATTGTGTGACCATTAAATATAAACAGACTTCACTATTCCTCTGGGTTTTCAAAGCTGAGGGGCTGCTTAGCAGCTTCCCAGAGTCTTACCATTTCTTCTAAAAACTAAGCCCCAAAGTAAACCTCATCTCAGAGTACTTATACACCTTTCAGAGCCAGAGGGCATAACCCTTGAAAAGCAGTGTTTCATTAACAAATGATGTGGGTCTTGCTACAAATCCTTCCAGACCATGAATGGGTGGGCAAGATCTTCTATAATCAAACTATTCAATCAGAGGCACTTAAAGCACTAAAGCAAAAACATGCATTACCAATACATTGAGTCCCTTATAATTAGTCTTTAACATTTTCCTTATATTTCTTATGGATCTTTTATATTAAATTTTTCCATTGAGTTCTGATCTTTTTGTCACAAGTACCTGAAAGTCTTTCAGTCCATCAAATGTCCATTTTTTTTTTATTCAGGATTATATTCAACTTTTTCTGGGTAAGTTATTCTTGCTTGTAAGCCTTCCTCTTTTGTTCTTCTAAATATAATGTTCTAAGACCTACAGTAGTCGTTTAGTGCAGAAGCTGCCAATCTTGTGAAATCCTGATTGTATTTAAATTATATTTTTCTTGTTGTATGTATTATTTTGTCATTAACCAGGGAGTTTTGAAACTTGGCTATGACATTGCTGTAAATTTTCTTCCTGGAATCTCTTTCAGGTGGCAATCAGTAGATTATTTTTTCTATTTCTTCTTGTCACTCTTGTTGTAGAACTTCAGGGGAATTTTCCTTAATAATCTCTTGTAAATACTGTATCCAGATTCTTTTTTATTATAAATTTCAAGTATCCCAACAATTCTTATATTGTCTCTCTTCTTTTTGTTTTCCTAATGCAATGCTTCATGTTGTCTTATATTTTTTTCTAATTTTATTATTTCTTGGTGTCTTATAATGTCATTCAATTCCTCATGCCCAATTCTAGTTTTCAAGGAGTTATTTTCTTCCTTAAGATTTTGAACCTCTTTCAATTGGTCAACTTTCTTTAAATGATTTTCTTGGATTTATTTTTCCCCTAATTTTTCTTATTTTATTTGTTAGATTCCTCCTTAAGTTTTCCAAGAGCTCTTTTTGGGCTTGTGACTACTTGGCGTTACTCTTTGGGATAGGGGTGGCTTTTTTTTTAACCTCATTTCATTCCTCTGAATATGAACCCAGATTTTCTTTTACACAATAATCTCACTTTTTTATCTTTAAAATTAGGTTTTTAAAATAAATATGATCTCTAAGGTCTTAAATTCTATATTCCTAAAATAATTTCTCATAGAATTTTTTTGCTTATCTTTCAATGAATGCCTTAGGTTAAGGTCTACTCCCCTCCCATTAATGAAGATTAATTTTAAAAATTTTTTTAAAAATTAATAGCTCCAAACATTATATATCAATAAATTGCTATAGCTAAAGGCCAAAAATCAGTGAATGTCTACAAATGGGAGAAAATGGACAAAGGTGTAAATTTAAGTTACACAGCTGTTCTCAGAGGCATTTTCTTTGTGAGCTTTAGTTTACTAAGATATATTTACATCACTAAAACATATATAAATTTCACTGTTTTTGCATTTATTCAAGTGGACCTGGATGTTCCACAAATTCATTTTATGGTAACTCTAATGAAATGAACTAATCTTGAGAACAGTCATTGAACAGAAGCTCAATTAGGGAGAAAATTTGTCTTATATTGGTGTTGGCCAGAGACATTGACCAGCATTGTGTCTTAAGTGGATAATAAATTGATTTAAACCTAGGTCATACCATAAAGCAATATTTAGTAAGAAATTACACAAATTCCAAAAATATGATAGGACATTTATTAAGAGGTTTACATCGTACAATAAAAAAAATTATGTTTGTTTAATGGACACTGTATTCTTTGCTCAAGTAGTACCATCCCAGTTTATCAATGAAGATATATCTACAGGTAAAAAAGTATCCCTCTTTCTGGCATTTTCTGAGTTCTTTTGGACTTATGTTTGTATCAATAACATTCTTTCACATGGCATTTTGAGTTTAAATTCCTAGAAAGAGTGGAAATACTTTAGCATAAATGTCTTGCTGAAGACAGTCCTTCAAAATATTCAGAATGTGCATACATACACACATTAAGCCCAGAGAAAAATGCCAACCAGTCCTTCAGTTCCTGAGCCTCTCTTGAAACCAGAGGAGACAAATACATTGAACATTTGTTCTTTAGGCTATGATTTCCAACTTGACTCTGTAGGTCTCCTTGAAATAAATCAGTGTCAATAAGATGACAAATATATGAAATGTGTGGTATAGGGGAAAAATGAATTTTTTAAAGGTGAATTTTTTAAAAAAAATTATATAATACTTTTCCTTCTAAAAATGTAAATTGTTATTCAGAGACTTAATGTCCTCCCATAATAATAGAATATCATTTGTTAAGGCAAGTGATATTTACATGTAATAACCCCTAGTATGGTGGATAGAAAGTCTTGGATTTAGAATCAGGAAGACAAAATTTCAAATCCCATCTTAGACATGTGCTAGCTATATGAGTCTGGACATGCACTCTGGGAGTACATTCTGGCCATACTAGCTCTGTGATTGTGACAAGCCACTTAGGCTCCCAGCCTTTGTAACCTCATCTGAAAAAATGACACTTCTGCAACAAACTTGAGAGACTCAAATGAGATTAATGTTTGTTATCTGACAAACACATCTCTGTAAACTTTAAAGTAGTATATAAATGTGTTGTTGTTATAGTGGTTTAGGTATCTTTGAGAATTTCTGGAGCAAAAGAAATCTTTTTAATTTGATTTTTATTTTTTGTTTTCTCTAGTACTTCTCAACATTAAGTCCTTCCTTGTGACAAATAGAAACATTTAAACAAAATTCATCAACAGAAACTGCATGTAGTGATGTACATAGTGTTCTCTGCATTCATAGTCTCCACTCTCTTCTGAGAGGAGCAGCATAGAATTCTTTGTATGAATATGAATGCTACTCATTGTCTTAATCGTTGTACTAGTTTTATCATTAGGTATAGTAATGCCACATATAATAATTACTACATTTGAATATGCTATATATATAGATATACTCAAGATATAGATATATTAATGTGTTGTAACCTTGCATATATATTCTCTTCGTTCTTTATTCTGTATCACATTTTACAAGTCTACCTGTATTTTTCTGAATTTTTCATATTCATCATTTTGTAAAGTGTAGTAATGTGTTATTTTCATATACTATACTTTGTTTAGCCATTCCCCAGTATATGGACTCTCATTTGATTTACTTTTCTTCTTCTAGTAGAGAGAATATTTCTATGAATGTTATTATACATGGAAGGTTTTCCTCCTCTATCGTTGATCTTTTGGGGACTATGTATGCACAGGAATACAGTGGGTTAGGAATAATTTAGTGACTTTTTTCAAAAACTTTCAAATTGATTCCCAGAAAATTTGGACTGATTCATAGTTCCGCTAATATAATAGTGTATTTTTGTATGTGTGTCTAAGATATTCAATACTCTCCACAGCTAACATCAACAAGATCTGGCTCACATATAATAAAAACATAAGCTCAGTTGAATTTGGTATTTTTTAACTGACCTTTAAAAGCTATATACATAGTAGGTGAATTTCAAAATGCCATTTCTCTCTGCTTTGGACTTTCTTTCTATGGCATTTTTATCACCAACTTCAAGAAACGCATCTGTCATATTAAGATTGGACACAGAAGTAAAGGATAGAAATCGTGAAAAAGAATTATTTTTGTCCTTAAGATTGGAGATGGGGGAGGAGTTTGTTTAACCTGCTAATGAGGCAAGAAAAGGAACCTTAGCGGATTTGCCAAAGACTCAAAATTAGGGGAGCACATAAAATTAAAATTTAATAAGGATAAATGGGATGTTTTATACTTTTGATCAAATTATCAGCTTTACAGCATGAAATGGAGATAAGGTTATATAACTTTTTTTTTAAAGTTTTGATGGATTCTAAATTCACTATTAGTCGATAGAATGATACAATAGCCACAAAACCTAACGTGGTCTTAAGATAGGAGATAGTGTTCGGGTCTTTTGTATCTCTGGGACTTACTTAGCACAGTACCTTGAATATATAAGGTGCTCAATACATATTATTTACTGATTGACTTGAAGTGATGCCATATAAGTAGCATCCAAAGGAATGGACAATTTCATCTTGGGTTGGGCAAGAAAAAAGACTCAGGAGGGAAATGATAGCTGTCTTCAACTATTTGAAGGGTGGTCATGTGGAAGAAGTATTATATTTGAGCTATTTCATAGCCAGAGAGGGCTCACGTAGAAATAACAATTCAAAAATAGCAAAGAGACAGATTTAGCAACAATAACCGCAACAGTAGCTCCTTCCCATAGCTGGTTCTGAATGGAACAGGCTGCCTCAGGAGATAGCATTTTCCTGCTTTTTCATTGTTTGTCAGCAAAGGCTACGGGGGGTATTTTGGAGTGGATTCTTGCTCTGTGTTAGAATGGATGATCTCGCTGAGATCTCAGCTAACTCTATGATTGCGTGACTCTCTAACTGGTAAGGGGAAGGATAGCTTATTGGAGGTGATTCTAAAGCCAGCACTCTGTCAATTAAGGTGTGATGTTGGGATAAATGAGGCACTTGGAAGTCATCCAGCAGTTGACAAAAAGGGTGTTGACTTTGGCTTAACACAGCAAAGATATGCAACAAGGATTCAGTGGCACCTATCTTTGCTAGATTCACCCTTCCTCACCTCCTCATGGAAATGAATTTGCTCAACGGGTTATCAGGATATAGTGATCTGCATGGCTTCAGCCACCCACCAAATCTGAGAGACCTAGAATCCATGTGGCTGAGGGCTTTCATGCTCTAGCTTATTAGGAAGCTGTATCAGGAAAGTCAGGACCTATAAAATCCCAGAGACAGCTTTATCTCCTTTGAGAGAAAGCTAATCCCTGTCAAAGAAGGAAAAATGAGGGGTCTGATTCTAATCCCTTGATGTATGTTGTGGGGGGAGAGAGAAAGAGAAGCTGAGTCAGGGAAATGCTGGTAAATAGTAATCCCTATCACATACCTTGTGGATTTTTCTCAAAAAGGAAATTTAAGTTGTTGATGAGCTAGGTTACATAAAACATTCAAGAGCAGTAAAAAACATTTTCATAAGAGAGTTGATCATTTCATTGCAAATTATCCATGAAGGATCTAATCAGAGCACTATGAAACTTATGCACCAACTTTTTTTTCAGAAGAAGAAATAGAAAAGTTGCATGAGAAACTTGACAGAATAGCTCTGGTATTTGGTGATGTTAGGGTAGCTAGGGGATATAGTGAAGAGTGCTAGCCTGGAATCAGGAAGATGAGAGTTCGAAATATCCCTGAAATTGACTTACTAGCTGTGTGACTCTGAGTGTGTCAACTAATCTCTGCCTCATTTTCCTCATCTGTACCTCAGGATTAATGATATAATCTAGTTCAAGGGTTGTGCTGAAAACAAAATAAGATTTATTTTGTAAAGGTTAGAGTTTCATATAAATGTTTTATTGCTATTCAGTTGTTTCAATCATGTCTGACTCCCCATGACCCGATTTGGGGTCTTGGGGTTTTCTTGGCAAAGGTTCTGGAGTGGTTTGCCATTTCATTGCCAGCTCATTTTACAGATGAGGAAACTGAAGCAGAATTTAGTGACTTGCCCAAAGTTACCCAGCTAATAAGTATTTGAGGTCAGATTTGAACTCAGGTCTTCCTGACTCCAGACTCAGCACTCTATCTACTGCATCACCTGGCTATTACCATGCTTCTATTATTTTCTAATCATTTCATATATGTAACTTTTGTCTCATTCACAAGAATGTATGCTCTTTGAGGGCATAATATCTATCCTATACTTCTTTTGTGTCTCCAGAATTAGCCTTGAAGGTAAGGGAGAAGTGTAAAAAGAACTCAAGACCTGGGATGAGGAGACTGAGTTCTAACCACAGCTCTACGATTTCCCAGCTGGGTGACCATGAACAAGTCAGATAACCTCTCTGTGTTTGTTTTATTATCCATTTGAAAAATAGAGAGGATAGTCCCTGCCCTTTCTACCAGGCAAGGTTGTTATGAGAATTGAATAAGTTAATGAATATGAAATCAGTTTGTTAGCTGTTAATAAATGCAGAAATTGAAATATCATCATCATATAGATTATAGCGCAGTCTTATCAATAAACAACGTATTTATCAGTCTGTTACAATGCACATAGGAGTGCCAAGTAAGGTTGCCATAAAGTCTTTGGGAGGTGATAGAGTTAATCTTTAACATGTGCAGCAAGGATCCAGACAGCAGCAGTTTCAGGGATTCTTGAAGATAATTACAATTCATGCCATGTAACAGGAGTTTATGGAGGTTTTTGATCTATAGCTAAAGAAGCCTCCAGGCTTGACCATGATTAATTTCAAGGGAGACATTTCTCACAGGCCTATAGAAAATTCATATGCATTGATAGTCATTTACATTATGTTAAAATTGGACTATTCTAATATCAAACATGAAAGAAATCCAAAGAATGAGTGAAAAGGAAGTACTTTTCATTTCTCTTATATCTTGAAGTCAGTGGATGATGGTAAAGCTTTGAAAGATGCTGACAGTACAGTTTAAGAGGACAATAGGCAGGAGGCATCCCTGTTGGTCAGACTTGCTTTTCTATTACAATTCAATCTAGGGGCATATTGGAGAAAGGAACATGGGTTTCGCAAGAGGCTTGAAAAAAAAATGATGTTTGTATTTCCTTACCATCTACTATCCTGTACTCCCTTGCAATCTAGTTTCCATCTGTGCTGCTGGTGCTGCTACTACATGTTAGTATATATACCACATATATAATATATATACGTACACATATATGTATATATATTTACTTATATGCATGCATATACTACATATACTATACTTCATATACTTATCGTTATATATGTGTCTATATGCACACACACATACTTATGCATGCATGTATGTACTAGGGCCTAGATAGTTTTAAGGTTTGAACAACCCTTAAAATTTTACCTCATTTGATCCTGAGAACAACCCTGAGAAAGTGCTACTATTATCCCTGTTTTATGGGTAAGGAAATTGAGGCAAATGGAGGCTAAGTGGCTATGTCTCATGTTCTTCCACTATTATATGAACTCTACGAGGGAAGAAATTGTCTTTTCAATTTTTTTTTTCCTTTTTAGTGCTTTGTAAGGGCAGATCGGTGGTGCAGTGGATAGAGCACTGGGCTTAGAATCAGGAAGACTCATCTTCATGAGTTCAAATCCGGCCTCAGATATTTACTTAACTATAAACCTGGTCAAGACACTTAAATCTATTTACCTCAGTTTCTTCATCTGTAAAATGAGCTGGCAAATCATTCAGTATCTCTGCCAAGAAAATCCCAGATGGGGTCATGAAGAGTTAGGCATGACTGAAATCGAACTGAACAAAAAAAATTGTTCTGTACTTAATAGGGACCTAAGAAGTAGTTGTCATTCAACTGAATTGAAACAGATTTGGAACTTAGAAATATGGAAACATATTTTTATATATGGTTTGGGATCTAGAGAAATGTTTCATTAGTTTATGTGACTGTATTTGTCTAGGTTGTTTCTTAATTCAGATAAAACGGTAAGTATTCGGCAATTAATTCATTCAGTAATTCAAAAGAATACTAGCTTTATAACCAGAAGTCTTCAGTTTGAATCTGAAGTCTTGGGTGATTTTGGAAAAGTCACTTTGACTCCAAAAGAAAGGGTCTGACCAGACCTGTCATAACCTGTGTAATGTACCTGTCAGATCTTAATCCTATAATTCAAAGATTTTGAATATTTGCTGAGGGCCTACTGTGGTTAAAGTACTATACTTCCCCTTGGTGAATGACTATCTAGTATTGGGAATGTATCTAGCTATACCCAGATGACTACAATTCTAAACAATATGTGTTCATATAAATGTGAAAGTGTGATAAAATGAATACTGCTTAGAGAAAAATAAACACACTTATTTGGTTTAAATGCAAAATTGCAAAGAAGCTTTGCTGCAAGTCTACCGACCTGTATATCATGCATTACAAATATACTCACTGTTTAGAATCATATAATTTGAATCTATAATTGAATAATTAAATATATAAACATGTACTTATGTAGTCTTAGGAAAATGTATTTTCTAGGAAAAATGGATTTTGTGAATGGGATTCCTGTCAAATGGGAACTTTTTTTTTGTATTTTCTTTGAAGACCAGAGCTGCAATAAATTAACAAAAGACAAAAAAAGATCACTTGGACCATGTTTATCTAAAAAAGTAAAAAGCAACTTTTATCCTCTGTGGATAAAAAAAAAATTGTAACTAACTCAAGATAAAAATGTTATGTGTTTCTAATCACATTTCCAACCAGAGGAACTGTATCTAAAATGGTTTTTGATTTCTTCATCATTTGACATGCTCATTCTTCAAAGTATACTAGGACTTAATTGTGTATAAGTATCTTATTCCTAGAATAAAATTGTTATTTTCAATATTTTAAGTCTTTCTTTAGTTGGATGTAGGTTAAAATTCGATTTAAAAACTGAGAGTTCTAACTTTGTAATATCTTTTCAACTCCCCATCATCTTTCTTGTTCGGTCATTTCAGTTGTCTGACTCTTTGTGATATTGCTCTTCCTACTGTATCTACAGACTCACCTAAAATGATATGATCTTCCTTATCATTATTATAATGCTTTTTATTCAACATTAATGCAGCAGAGATGAGCGATTTTAAACACATTTGGATTCCATTTAATATATTTAGAATGCACATGGTGCCCCATCTTTTACATTAAAAATAAACACATATCGATCCAAATATTCGGTAGATAGAATTCTTAATATATGAAATTTGAGTAATGATTTTAGTGAAAACAATAAATATCATTATCTTTTTTCTTTCACATAGCTCCAAATAATGTTATGACAGTTAGTACCCATATCCTAGATTTTGAAGAATATGGCATAATATATAAATGGCATAATGAACTAATTTAAATGTGTTTTATATAGATATATGCATGCACACAGCTAGTTTTACTTTTGTCCTGATAGCTTTTGTTTGTTAACAGAGGGATAGTCCCATCCCATAGTACTTATACTTCAGGGCATCTATTTTATGCCTTCTCAATTTATATGTGTTATGTCATTCCTCAATCTCCTAAAGAAAATACATTGGTGACCAACCAGTTGGTGGACTAGATACTTCCGCCAGTCTTCGTGACCTCTCACATCTCTTCACATCTCTTCAAAAGAGCAATTATGTACCTAAGAGAATCTGTTCAATGTTCTGGAGACCTTCCTGTAATTCTCTTAATATCTTAAGGGTATCAGCATAGTACTTGGGTTATCCTTCTATTGTCTTTCTCACTACATGACTGACCCACCTCCTTTTCCAGTTATTTATATTTTGATGTTATTTTTCATGCCACTACTTGCACATGCAATCATTGGTCATATGATGCACTAACCCCCCAACTTATAACCCAATAAAAAAAATTCCTTTAGATAAAAGCACATGGAAAACATAGACCACAAACCTTGCCTGTGATAGCTGAAGCAAACCATTTGAGTTTTATCATTTCAGTTTGTTATTAGAAAACCTTTAAGATTGCCCTGCTGAATATGGCATGTTGTATATCACCTTTATTATAGTGCCAAATAAAGCTGGTATATGATCCTGTAGGATTGTTATTTAATAGTTCAATTGAGATTTTAAAATATTCAGTTAGAACCTTGCCCACTCCTGACTCTACCATGCTTAGTATACTGTTAATGAATATGAGGAAATCAAATAATTCATTTAATCCAAGTATCAAATTAATACTTGAATCCAAGAGAAAACTAAAAATTAATAAAACCAACTTGATGTGATTAGTTTAATATTAGTGATTCTGATAATTAGATTATCTTAAGCACTATCACTGTTAGCTCTGGGGATTTTAATTGCTGAAAATGTGCTTTCAGACTCCCCTCTCCCTGTGAAGATGGGTCCTTGTAGCATTTCTAAGTTCTTTCCACTGGGTTGTGCTTGTTACTTTTTTCTATCGGTCTCTTTCTTCATTTTGGTAGTCCATTGGTAAGATTTTTCAGGTTACAAATATATAAGAAGAATAGTTTGTCTTGCACACTTCCCTTTCTACTTGTAAATGAAAAATACTAAGTTAATTCAAACCAATTAAATAATGCTATACTAACTTATACGCTGTACAAGTAATTGTGCTAGGCAATGTATAGAATATTAGAAATCACCTTTCAAAAAGGCTTCCATGATGTTTTTTTCTGATTCCTAGACTGGCAATGTATGTTCTCCCTCCAGATTTTCTACAGCGCTTTGTCTAGATCTGTCCTTTACTCCCAAAGAACTTACTATGTATTTTGCCCCGGAAGGGAATTCTGACCCTTGTTTCCTATGGGAATTTGTCTAGCTTTATGTTCTCAGATTTTTCATAAAAATAGTGAACAAAATAAACCTTGTAGTAATTTCAGGCATTTCCTTTTTGCCATTTCATGGTCTTTAATTGTCCTGTAATAATATTTTAAAGAAACATTTTTTAGCTGTGCAGGTGAGACAATTGATTTGCTCAACTCCCTTGAAATTGATAATATGCCCAAATTGATCAATCTCATTCATAAGTCTTTGAAAGCTATTTGTTAAAATGAAAATTGTATCAGGCAGGAATTCAGTTCCAAATGGCTGACACATTTCATCCTGCCATGTGAATCCTGTAGGATTGGGAAGGTCCAGCAGTGACTATCAAGAAAGAATATAGGAGCATGGGGAAAGAAGATATCAGGAAGGGCATGGACCTTAGAGGTCATTATGTTGTTCCTGTACTTAATATAAACTAATTATTGTGACAGTGTTATAGTATAAAAGAATTTGAAGGAAGATGAGGCTGTGTAAATGTGTTCTTTTGTGTTCTTCTCCTACAGGTGCATGATTCTAGGCTACTGAGTCCTCTCAGAATTGAATTACTTCTCTAGCACTTCTCTTTCCAGTTCTCCTTGCAGTAATAGAGCTGGATGGGGAAGTCAAAATAGGAAAGCTAGACTTGGAATTATGTAATGATTTGCAGTGACACAGAGACTTGGAGAATGATCTTCTTCATAGAAAGGATTGTATGAAGGCTTACTAGGGATCATCTTGTTCTTATGTAATCATAGTCTCAGAATTAAACACCCCAAGCTCTAATCCACTGCAGGAATTCCCTTTAAAATATCTCTGATAAGTTGTCCTTCCACCTTCCTCTGTACTCATCACACAGTTTTGTCTTTGGCCCAGTCTTGTTCACCATTTAGTTGATAGACTAGAGCCATACTTAATGTTTAGATGACAGAAATCCAGAGGGGAATAACTTTAATGTCTGATGATTTAAAAATTATCTAACAGAATTATTGTCAGTCTAAAATAACAGACCAAACCTAACAATATGATATTTATTGTTTTAATAATTGTAATTTTATTATGTATTATAACATTTTATTTACATATGTATTTCATGTATTTGTTATTTATTATTGTAAACTTTTTTTTTCTTTTGGGATACAAATAACACCTGCACAAAGTGCAGGATTGGGGTAGCATTGTTTTGTCAACAATTCATATATTTAGTTGTATGATACATGTTCCAGTTTCCAATGGACCATGAGTTCAGTGTGATTCAACAGTGTGATATGTCAACCCTCAAAGTTGATATTATTTTAAGCTTCATTAATAAAAGCAGAGTGACTATAAAAAGGTAGATGATGGCCTCCTTACTCTGTCCTGAAAGCCTGAATTGTGAGAGGAGGAAATTCACATTTGAGTATATTCAGAGAAGAGCAATTGAGGGGGATGAAAGACTTAAAAATACTGGATTTAAAGGTATAAAGAATCTTGGAGCTCATTTAATCTAATCTCTTTATTTTAAATAGAAATATACTGAGGCCCAGAGATATGAATCTGCTCCTGAGTCCTAGGTCGCAGAAAAGTTGCATCTGTGCCTGTTCTTAACAGTGTTTAAGAGATAAGACGGATTGGGAGAGAGCAATGTTTAAATAGTAATTTTCATAATATAATTTTATGATAACATATCCTAGGGTTTGGGGCTATGACTCTTTTTACTTCTAGGGTCAAGTTTTCTGCATGTTGTCAAAAATTTAAGTGTGTACATGATTGAAAACCACTAGTCTACAACATGTATGCCCAATCTATGTGACTATATTATGCAATATAGCCAAAAGAGCTCCCAAAGTGTATGGTCTTCAAAGTAAAGGTCCAAGTCCCAAATGTGGGGAAGTCATGGCTTGATTCCAAGGGATACATAGCCTGAAATTAAGGGGTATCTGATCAGCCAATCAGAAATGTGATAATGGGTCACTCCCCACCCATCCCATGATAGCCGATCATAGAGTTTGTCTTTAATACAACTACATCTCCCCTTACTCCACGATATCCTTCACTCTCCCCTCTCTCCAAGCTCCCAACTGCCTCCTTCTGATCCAGGCTTTGACTTTTCAGACCATTTATAACGCAGTTTTTACTTGATACCATTACATTATCTTTCCTTAAAAAAATAAAAATCTTCCACCTAGAATTCACCCCTCTTCCAAACTTTAATATTATTTCTAAGATCACCACCCTCCTCTCAGTCACCAGTTTGATGCCATCTTCAATTCCTCACCCTCACCCCAAATAGTTAATTATCACATCTTTCTACCTTCGTATCTCTTGCATATATCTGTTACTCTTTTCTCAGATAGTCACAACCGCACTTCAGGTCATCAATAGTCTCATATTTCATCTATTAAAATCCATCCTCCATACTTTACTGTTAACATGATTTTTTCTCAAGTTAAATTCTGAGCATGCCAGACTCCTATTTGAGTAAACTATAGTGGTCACTTATTGATCCTAGGATAAAATATCATTACCTCTTTGTCTCATTCTTTTAAAATATCTAGTAATGCACTTACATGCTTTATAAATAACACTTTCTTAACACACACATTAGGGGCGCATTCTTAAAAATATTTTGCTTGCATATATGAGTGCCTGATGAAAAAAGTTTGGTGATCCCTGCTCTAAGAAGTCAACATTGTTGAGTTGCTGTGGTTAAAAAAGACATCACCAAAAATGTTAAATATCAGGTTATCAATAAAATCGCTTTAACATATATAAGGAAATTTCTTAATTCTCTTGAGTGCAAGATCAAGATGCAAATTCTGTTTGTAGAATGTGTCTCTTTTAGAGTGTGCAAAGCAGTTTTCTGTGTAACTTCATCAATGCTGCATTTAATTCAAGCTTGCTTACACAAAGTAATAAAACGTGTTTAATTTCATGATGGAGACATCTGCAAGTGATAATTCAATTTTGCTTCTGTTAATTTTTATACCATTTGTAGCCCTTAGCCCCAGTTGCATAATTATCTGTGCTTTGAGATTTGGTTATAACAAAATCATGTTGATATTTTTTTTCTATTTAACAGTGTTTTGAAACACCAACTCAGTGTGGTTTAGATAATAACACAAAGCTTGACCATTTGAAAAGGTTTCCAGATGTAACAATATGTCAGCTGTATTGGCAGAATTAAATCCCATTTGGGGAAATTTATAAATTTGTGTGACTGGAGGCGGGACTCCTGAGACGAAGCTACAATCTTCATGTTTTTGTTCTTTTTCTGGGTTCGGGTTTGATCCAAGTAAAAGAAAGAGAGGAAAACATTTGTAGTGGCAAAGTATTTTTATATGAGGAGTGGGGGAGGCAGGAGGAATGTGGGTTTTTCAGGGAATAAAACTGATTAAACTCCTACCCCACAGCTATGTGACACTGGATGATAACTCATGCTGATTGAACTCCTCGTGCCCTCTAGTGTTCAGTTGTGTGAAATTATAGGAAAGAAAGGTTTCTCCAAACGGAAGAAGGGTAAGTCCCTCCCTTCTTATTCAGTTTAGAATGACCTAGTCAGGTGATATCAAATACCCAAGAATTCCCTTGTATTTTCTATTCTTACATCCCAGCGTAATAGGGCTTTAGAGGACCTTTACAAATTATAAGATTCAGATAAAAAGAAACATATTTTCCTCTTCCTTAGTTCAGTTATGTCCTCAGGGAAGGGATGAGAGGGAAGATTTAAGACTTTAAAATCAGAAAGTAGCGTATGAGAAGCAATAGGTACAAGTTTTCCCCAAAGGAATTATTAAATAATAATGTTAATTATGTTAACGGTTGATATTTCCTTTTTAAATTAAATTTTATGTTCACAACCACATTCTCTTTTTCCTATTTCTTTCTCCCATTTAAGAAAGAAAAACAAAATCCCTTTATATAGTGCCCATGTCACTTGTGTGTGTGTGTGTCTGTCTGTCTCAATCTGTGCTTGTGTTCATCACTTTGTCAGAAAGTGGCTATCTTTGCCATCTTGAGTCTTGCAGAATTGCATTTGATCACTGTAGGATCAGAGTTTGGAAATTTTTCAGAGTTGTTTCTCTTTACAAAATTGTGGTTATAGTATAGATTGTTCTCCTGGTGTTGCTCACGTCACCTTACATCAGTTCAAACAAGTCTTCTCAGGGTTCTTTGAAAGCACAATCATATATCACACTACCACAACTTGTTCAGTCATTCCACAATTCTGGGGGTACCCCATTAAAGCTTGATTATTTGATTCTTTTTGAATGTAACATGACAGAAATGCAGTGAATGCTAAATAGAGAGGTTAATGTAAAGAGCACTGAATTTGAAATTATATCTGAGTTCAAATTCTGGCTCTGCTACTAATCTTAATCTTTGTATGGAGAAAGGAAGGGAAGAAGAAAGGACTTAAGCATCTACATGGCATGAATTGTACTACATTCATTACAGATATAATCACATTTGATCCCCATAATCATCTTGTGAGGTAAGTGTATTTTATATGACCCATTTGCCGCAGAAGAAATTAAGGCAGGCTCAAGTTAAATCATTTGCTCAGGTCACACAGCTATTAAATGTGTGAGGCAGGATTTGAACTTGGTGGTCCTGACCCCATAAGGATAAAAACCAAAAGTGAAACAGTCACTAACCTTATTGGACTATTCTGTTGAATAAGTGGTGGATTTGATGGAAATCACTAAGCTTCCTTAATAGTTCTAAATCTTAGTCTCCTGAATGTAAGGGGCTTCTATTCTGTGGAATAAACACCAGGTATGTGTGCATGTATGTACAAAATATATACAATTAGAATACAGTGTAGGGTTGGGAGATGGGAGTGCCTTTGCAGAAGGAGAAACCAGCAAAGGTTTTATGTAGAAAGTGGAAATTGACCTGATTCTGAAGGATGCATTGAGTATATTTAAACCAAAGGGCTTCTAAAGGTGGTGATGCTTGGTGTGGTGAACAAATGCCCTCAAAATCAGGAGCACCTGAGTGCAAGGATTGCCTCTAACACCTTCGGCAAATCAGTGCCTTCAGATACCTCTCTAAGACTATAAATTGCTGGGAAAAAAATGCTGATCTGCATAGCTAGTTTCATCCATTTTGAGGAGTTACAATCAAATCAGTTTCACTCTCCCACCCCCAAATATTGTTTTTATTTGGAAGGCAGTATTACAAAAATTCTATATTCCTATCTATGGTTATTTATTAACCTCTAAATTGTGGGATGTAACTATAGTTTTTCTTAATGTTACTATCATTAAAAAAATTGCCTTCTCTGATCCCTTTTATAACATGGTCTGTCCATCTACACGAAGAGGTTTCCATTTTGAGATTATTTTTGTTCTGAATGAAGTCTAATGAGGGCCATGTGAAGAGAATTATTTCACTTTTGGCATTCTTCAGGGCCTGAGGAGAAACTGCCAAATTTTGGCTATTGATCTGCCAATTTTTATCAGGGCTAATTCTTTGACACTTGTACTGGATGCCTCTGAAAGCAGGGCATACATATTAAAGAACATTAAAAGGCAAAGAATTTCACAGACTTTTCTGAAATAGGAGTCAGTCTTGGGACGTTCCCATCATTTGAACAGGACCCTGACTGGTGAGCTAGCTCCTAAGTTACCTCCTACACATGTGGAACTCCTGGTGGTGACAGACTGCAATTATATAATTAATTTAAACATACAACAGCAGCCATGTGCTGCCTTACATTTTAATATGGTAATGTGTTGTGCTACTAACATTTTTTCTTTTAGAGAAGACAAGCATCTTTAGTTACGTTTTTAACATTTGCTTTTGTATTTCTCAAATTCTGTTCTTACTTTTCGTTAGCCATGGTATATGTTAAACAACTTTAAAAAAAATACTCCACATTGGAACTTCCTTACAACACTATTATACAATGAGGGCAGCTAGGTGGTGCAGTGGATAGAGCACAAGTGCAGGAGTCAAGAGGACCTGAGTTCAAATCCCACCTCAGATACTTGACACTCACTAGCTGTGTGACCTTGGGCAAGTCACTTAACCCCAAGTGCCTCATCCTGGGTCATCTCCAGTCATCCTGATGGATATCTGGTAACTGGATTCAGATGGTTCTGGAGGAGAAGTGAGGCTGGTGACCTGCACACCCTCCCTCACTCAAGACAAAGTCAAGTGCAAGTCATGTCATTATGTCTCTGATGGTGTGGTTTTCTTTGGCAACGAAGGACGAACACAACAGTTATACAATGAAACCAGAAATATCTTAGTCCCATCCAAGCCAAGAGTGTACATCGATAATTTATTTTGAATACTTCCAGGGTTAATTTGAAATGCCATCTTAAGTAAAGTAGAAAGAACTACTCTTAAAAGCCGACTGAGAAAAGCAATGAAAATTGCCCAATATAGCGGCAGCCCTGGGAGCAGACCTGATCGACAATTCTATGCTCTTGCCATTCTTAGGGAGTCGAAAACGTGCTGGACTTGGAGAGTGGAGAGAACTCCTTCCAAGTCCTATCTCTGACACAAAATAATGGCTGGGTCTAACCTTCTTATCTCTCCGTTCCTTTTCCTACTCCCTGCTCATTATGTAAACTTCATTGGCTCCCTTTTACTTCCAAAATCAAACCGAAAAATCCTCTGTTTGACTTTTGAAGTCCTATTTACCTAAGCCCTTCCTTCCTTTCTTTCTTCTTATACCTTCTCTGCTGCATGGCTTCTCTGATTTGGTGACACTGGTCTCTGTGCTGTTCCTTATTCCATACTCCCTACTCTGAGGCATTTTTACCGGTTGCCCTTACCTCCACCTTCTAACTTTCTTGGCTTCTTTCATATCTCAACTAAAATCTGTCTTCTGTAAGAAATCTTTTACAGGTCCTCCTCAATCTTAGTATGTTTCCTTTGGCATTCCCTTTATTTTTCTCCATCCTTTTTTAAATTTGTTTTACTTACTTTAGCCTCAAGTCTGTTAGAAACAATTTTAGTTAATTTGACATTAAAAGACATTGAGAGGTCCATTAGTATGGAGAGAGATCTAAATGGTCGTATGTATTCACCTGACTGAAGCATAACTGACCCTAGAAGTTTTCAGGTAACACTTAAAGTACTCTTAAACAAGGAAAAAAAATATTAAAATACAGTCTGGGTTAATATTCAAGAATGATTGAGTAACCAAGTTGTTTAAATTACTCCCCCCCTCACCTCTGAAGTAAACAAAAAGACACTTTCCTTTCATCAATATCCTAATCCTTGCTCTATGGAAAAGGGTGGGTACTCACTTCAAAGGGATGAGCAAAGAAGAGAGGTCCCTTGAATGAGTTAATAACCTAATTGCTTCTGGGGTGGGGAAGGCAGCTATAGAAATAAAATCAAATTACTCCCTGTTGGGTACTACATAATACACTTAATCCATTCCTTTAAAAGAAGTTTGGTCCACAAGCTATAACCAACCTTTGAAAGGGGCTTTTCTAAGGATTTTTGGAAAGAGCTTCTTACAGCAGAGAAATATTATTTCTTAATATTTCCAGTCTCATGAAAAAGATTTTCCCCCTTTACCTTTGCTCTCTCCGTTGCAGTCAATTTGGACTAACCTTCCATGTGTGCTTTCCCACAGACCCCTATGCCTAGAATACATATAGTCTCTGATTATAAGAATCCTTATATTTCTGTCAAGATTAAGTGAAGGTTCTCCCTTCTTTGTGAAGCCTCCCATTTATCTGCACACATACACACCATCATTTAAGTTCTCATTTCTTCTCTAAAAGACCTTGTTTTTTTATGTGTTTACAGTTATCCCTTCCACATCATGACTCCCTACCATGGTTTCAATATATTGCAGGTTGGCACACCAAAAAAATGTGAGTTTTGGGGGTAGTTTTGCAGAAGCAGCAGATGTTACATGAAGACCAGCAGGTGACAGAAAAAGTTAGAAACTCAGAAATACATAAAATATATGTATAGTGTTATATAACATCAACATATATTTTAAATACCATAATAATTCAGAATTCTTCTCTGGTAGGAAGGGAGGGCCAAAAATTTTTAGAGATTGTCCAGTACGCAGGGCTATCACATCCCTAATCCCTGCGATGTGGAAGGGATAACTGTATATTAAATCCCCTTATAGTACATGAGTTCTGTAAATGGAGGAAATGTATCATACCTGTCTTTTTCTTTTTAAAACCTAGCATGATAGCCTCTTTAAAAAAAAATGTTATTTTCTGCTTCAAGTTCTTTCTCCTTTAGTCTTACTCCTACATGTTGAGAAGGCAAAGGATATAACCATTATACATAAAAAGTCATGCAAAATATCTCTGTATTGGCCATGTTCCAAAAAAAGGAGGATATGGAAAATAAAGGAAAAAATATGCTTTAATCTATACTCCAAAATTATCAGTTCTCTTATCAGAAGATGAATAGCATTTTACATCATGAGTCATTTGGAATTGTAGTAGATCGTTGTATCGAGCAGTTATTAAATCTTTCACCACTGACCATCCCTACAATATTGTAGTTACTGTGTAGATTGTTCTTCTGTTTCTGCACACTCCACCATGTATCAGTTCATGTAAGTTTTCCCAGATGTTTTTTTTTTCTGAAAACATTCCCTTCATCATTTCTTACAGCTCTATAATATCCCATCACATTCATATGCTATGATTCATTCAACTATTTCACAACTGATTGTTATCCTCTTAGTTTCTAATTCTTGGCCACCTCAAAAAGAGCCACTATATATATGTGTGTGTGTGTGTGTGTGTGTGTATGTGTAGGTGTGTGTGTGTATGTATGGATATATGTATGGATATACATATATATATACACACACATAAATATATTTATGTATATATATATATGTGGACATATAGATCCTTTTCTTTGATGTCCCTTAATTGGTTTATAATTTCACTTTTTCTTCTAGGTCATGTACACATTTTGAGTTTATTTTAGTACATGGTGTGAGGTGTTGGTATATGCCTAGTTTTTACCAGACAGACTGCTTGCCAGTCAAATAGTGAATTCTTGCTCTATTAGCTGGGAACTTTGGGTTAATCAAATATTAGATTACTATGCTCATTTGCTTTTATAATTTGTGTACCTAATCTATTTCATTGACCAACCATTCTATTTCTTATCGAATAACAAATAATTTTGATGATTACTACTTTGTAAAATAGTTTTGAGATCTGATACTAACTACTAAGCCCCCTTCCTTCACATTTTTTTCATTGATTCTCTTGACAATTTTGACCTTTCATTTCTCCACATGATTTTTATTATTTTTTTCTCGTTCTATAAAGTAATTCTTTGGTAGTTTGATCAGTATGACACTGAAATGGTGAGATAACAATCAAATTCATCTTTTGCTGTTTTTGTTTTACTAAAAGTGCCTCTGACTGAATCATGTGATTAAAGAAGATCTTTCCTACCCATTGATGGGCCTGTCCATTGTGGGAAGCTTGATTAAGGAAGTTGTTTTGTAGTAGGGTCCCATGTGTCTTTTGTTTTTTCTATTGAGGCATTGGGTCAGAGGGTTATGCCCTTTGGCTCTAAAAAGTGCATAAATGCTCTGAGGATGAAGTTTTACTTTGGGACTTAGTTTCTGTAAGAAGTTTTGAGTGCCAGATGAAGACTCTGGGAAGCTACTTTAAGGAGCCCCCCAGCTTTGAAAACCCAGATATCAGTGTTCCCCTCTCTGGTAACTATGGTCAGACAGTTGGACTGTCTGTTGAATTCAAGCAGAGGAAGCCATATCTTTGATTACTTTAGGGCTTACTGACTGAAAGTATGTCTGTCTGGCCAGACAAGGACTCTGGGAAGCAGTTAAAGGAGTCCCCTGGCTTTGAAAACTCAGATGTCAGTGCTTCCCTCTCAGGTAACTATAGCCAGACAGTTGGGGTCCAACTGTCTGTTGAATTCTGACAGAGGAAGCCATGTCTGTTGATCATTTGATTCTCTGTATTTTCTTTGAAATTCAGGGTACTGACTCCCCTGAACTAACTGAATGATATATGTACTTGGTTAAACGAATGATACATGTGCTTGATTAAAGTGATTGTTAATTCCTTGGAAGTTGCTTTCCTTTTATGAATGCAGATCTAAGAATCTGTGATAGCAGCCCCCCCCCTGTGTATGTTGGGGAGCTTACTGATACAAATAGAAATGAATTTATATAGTATTATCATTTTTATTATGTTGGTTTGGCCTACCCATGAGCAATTAATATTTCTCTATTTAGATGTCTTTTATTTGTGTGGAATGTTTTGTAATTGTGTTTATATAGTTGTTGTCTATCTTGGCAAGTAGATTTAAAAATATTTTAAACTATCTGCACTCAGTTTAAATGGAATTTTTTTTTCTGTTCCTTCCTCTTGGGTTTTGTTAGTAAATATAGAAATGATTCGTGTGGGTTTATTTTATATATTGTAACTGCTAAAGTTGTTTATACTCATTTTTTACTTCATTCTCTAAGTTTCTCTAAGCATACCATCTTGTCGTCTTCAAAAAGTAACAGTTTAGTTTTTTCATCTATGATTATTCCTTTAATGTCTTTTTCTTCTTTTATTTCTATAGCTGTCATTGCTAGTATGGTATTGAATGATTACTGTGATAATGGACATCCTTGCTTCACCCTGATCTCGTTGGGAAGTCTTCTAGTTTATCCCCATTACAAATAATGCTCTCGATTTCAGATAGATGCTGTTATCTTTAAGAAAAACTCCATTTCTTGCTATGCTTTCTAGTGATTTTAATAAGAATGGGTGTTGTATTTTGGCAAGAGCTTTTTCTTCATCTCTGAATATGGTCACATAATTTTGTTTTTTTGTCATTGATATAGTCAGTTTTGTTTATAGCTTGCCCAATATTGAACCAGCCCTGAATTCATGGTATAAATCTCATCTGGTTGTAGTGTATGATCTTTGTGGTATCTTGCAGTAATCTTCTTGCCAGAATGTTATTTAAAAGTTTTGTATCGATTTTCACTAGGGAAATTGACCTATATATTTTTTAAAAGAAAATTATTACTGAATCTTAAATATACAATAAAAAAAGAAAAAGAAACATACTGTAAACTTAAATATTGGAACCTAAGTATTACAGTAATCTCCTTGCCAGTATGTTATTTAAAATTTTTGTATCAATTTTCATTAGGAAAATTGGCCTATAGATTTTTTTAAAAGAATTTTTATTACTGAAACTTAAATACACAATAAGAAAAGAAAAAGAAACATAGTATAAACTTAAATATTGAAACTTAAATATATAATAATAAAAAAGCATGTCATGTGCATTGCAGAACATGAGAGGATTCAAAATACTTAGCAACAAATTTTCATTTCAAGAAAGACTATATAATAGATACTATGCGTTTTATTGAGAGCTGTCCATCTTTCTTTGCTTCCTTGTTTGTTTTCTTTTGTTTTCTACTGGACATTTCGTTCCCTCCTCCCCCTCCCCAGAAGGCTACAGTTAAGCATGGATATATTTATATATAGGCTCATTCACTGAGTGGGTGTTACCTCACTCAAAGTGAGAAGCTGAAAAGGCCTTCGTCTGAAAGACCCAGAGTTTCCAGGATCTTCCATTGCATCAGCCATCTTCAGCCGTCCTGCTAAATATCAGGCCACTGGACCCAGATGACTCTGGAGGAGAAAGTGAGGCTGATGACATTGTACAGCCCTCCCTCACTCAAATCAAAATCAACCGCAAGTCATGTCATCATTTCCTTGATGTCATAGTCCTCTATGAAATAAAAGGACAAACACAATAGATAGATAACCACATACTTATATACACATATGTACATACATAAGTAAACATAGATTTTCCCTAATAAATTCTGTTTCTCATCTTTATTTCAGTGTCTGTGTCTGTGCTTATGACATTTCCTATCCCTCCTAACTGCTCTACTTTGCTTCTTTTCTGTTTTTGCTCTGCCTGCTTTAGGTATAAAAACCATATTTGTGTCAGAAGGAATTTGATAGGACTCTTTTAGCTACTTTTTTCCAGTTTATATCATAATGGAATTAATTGTTCTTTCAATATTTGATAAAATTCACTTGTAAATCTTTCTGGTTGTGGGATTTATTTATTCTCCCTTAGAACTCAATTATGGCTTGTTCAATTTCTTTTTTCTGATAGGGTCACTTAAGTATTCTTTTTCCCCTTCTGTTAATCTGGGCAGTTTATATTTTTGTAAGTAGTCATTCATTTCATTTACATTGTCATCTTTATTGGCATATATTTGGGCAAAATATCTCCTAATAATTTCTTTAATTTCGCCTTCATTGGCCATGTATTCACCTTTTTCATTTTTACTATAGAACTTTGTTTTTTTCTCTTTTTTTAAATTGTTAGCCATGTTTTATTTATATTATTGTTTTTTTCATAAAACCAGCTCCTAATATTATTTATTAGTTCAATGTTTAGTCTTTATTGTCGTTTTGTGATTGTTGTTTTACTTTAAATTTCATTATCCTCACCTTTGATTTTTAAGGATTCTATTTTGGTGTTTAATGGGGAATTTTAAATTTCTTTTTATTTTTTAAGCTGAATAGCATGCCCAATTTGTTTATTTAGAACTAGAAGGGACTCTTGAGATCCTCCAATCCAGACCTATCATGTTAAAGATGAGGAAACGGATGCAGACAAAGTCTAAGTGATTCAAAGTTCTGCAGATTATAAGACTGGAATTTGAACCCAGGTTCCTTGATCCTAGATTCGGCTTTCTTCCTTCTATACCTTTGAATCTATTAATAATATAACAGTGTAAGAAAGGGGTTATCACTTTTATTCATATTGACAGTCCCAATAGACATGTTGAGATACATAATGTGGTAATCACCTTCCCCCTTGAACCTTACATTATACCTCCTTGTATAATATTGCAGATCTCATGTGCAATGTAATGTAACATGTAATCATATGTAATATTACTGGCACCAGGTGGTACACTGGGCCAGGAGTCAGGAGATCTTAATTTAAATCTAGTCCCAGACACTTACTAACTATATATCCCTGGGCATATCATTTAACCTGTGTCTGCCTCAATTTCCTAATCTATAAATGAATACAGGAAGGTAACTACCACCAACACATATTCCCCACTATGGATTGGGAGGTAAGAGAAATGCTATAAGGAGAGAGTAACCCAATATCACTAGAACAGATTCAGAAGTGAAAGAATGAGATAGGAAAATGAATCAGCCACTCCACTTAGGCACACCCTTCCTACCTCTCCAACTACAGACGTTGAAACCCAAGAGAAGTAAAGAGAGATGGCCAAAAGGTGCCTAACTCTCTTGCCCGCATTCAAGTCACCAGGTCCAGAAAAATTTCAACCTGTGTAATGAAAGAATTCATTCAGGCATTCAGGCAATTGTCCTTACTTTCAAAAAGTGAAATGAGATACATTCCATGCACCTGTTATTTGCCATCCTTCAAACAATAAGTTAATGATCTTAACTTAATTTCCGTCCAAATTCTAAATACACTATTATGACTTACGAGCTCTTAGAAAGATAAGAGGTGCCCACTAGAGATCAGCTTAGATTATCAGGCCTTAACAGAGTGACTTCATTTCCTTTTCCATAGGTTTTCAGTAGGATCTGATAGATTAGGGAGGAGTCATAGACACCTAAATTTCCCTGCTGGCTTTGACAAAGTCTCAGTTATCTTTGTGAAGAAGATGGAAAGATTATGGGCTGGATGATAGCTCAGTGAAGTTTGTTTAGAGCTATTTAACTAAGAGAACTCAAATAGTGGTCACAATGAAATCACCCTGGGGAGAGTTGTTTAGTGAAGTTGTTTAGGCCCTCTTCAGTTCAGTAATTTTTAATCGATGATTTGAATGTTGCCTAAATGACATTTATAAAATTCAAAGAGGACAAAAAAGTTAGGTGGCTAATATATTAGGTAATACAGTTAGTATTTTAAAAATTTCTAATAATCTGGAACAGGAGCTGGTCAAGCTCACCACTTTCCTTCTGGTCACCTATTTTCTTTCCGTACTAATTTCCTGGTTCAAGCTAATATATTTTTACAACAGACTCTTCTCCTCCCTTTGCCTGGCTAAAGTAACATGGAGATTCACCTGGGGCCAGTTGCCCAGACTTGTGCTCCGTGTTTGGATACGCTCTTCCTGCCCTTCTGATAATCAGAAGGTCTACCACTTCCTCCTCCTTTTGCTTCTTCACACCCTCAGAACAGATCCATCCAACAGCATGTCCTCTGATTATCTAATTGAACTCCCTCATTTCTCTTTGCAGATATTAAAATCCCTAAAGAAAACATGTATATGACCACCTCCGTTAGAATATTAACAGAGCATGATTACATCCAGTTGCTCTGGACACTTGTCTTCCTAAATTTCTCTTGGCTCCTGTGTTTGCATTTCAAAGTTCCTACTCAGTTTTGATCTTTTTATCAGGAATGTTTAAAAGCCCTCTATGCTATCAAAGGTCTGTTTATTTACTCTCTATAGAATTATGCTAGTATTTCAGGGTGAATTATAAGTTCCTTCTTTATAGTAGTTGATAACTTCTTTCATCTACTCGTCTCTTCAGTCTTAATTCCTGAATTGAAGCTTTATTCCAAGGCCAACCTCCACCCCGCTGCAGTAATTGTGCATAGGATAGTAGGTTCTCCTTGACTTCAACTTGCATCAGACTGGCTTCCTACAATGACTTACACCTCTCACCGTTGGGCTCCCACCTGGACCTTTGAGCCTCAAAGTGCAGAATCTCAAAGATACACACTATGGTTTCTCAGGAAAGCTTAGCTAGGTACCTCACCACCTCTAGTTCTGGGGTATGCTGCCCCATCTGTGCTCACTGATACCAAAGTTCATGTGTTGGAGTTCCCACACTCTGGAGCTTTCTCAGGGAGCCCCCTACCCTTGATGCCTCCAGATACGTTTGTAGATTGCATACATATCTAGCCAGTTTATGATCATAAAGAGTGAGACAAGGAGCTTCCAAATTTCTTTTCTTTGCTGGCACTTGTTCTAATGCCTTGGATCTCTGGCTGAGTTTCCCCCTTTTGTATATCTCTAAAATGGAATAAATCATTTATTATCATTTCTTATTGAATTTCTTGATCATTTGATCTGTTGAAATTTTTAGGTTTAATGGAGTAGTAGGTATTTGAGAGTTGAGTTACTTATTTCTGTGCAGGCAACTATATAAGCTGGATGTCTATCATAAGTGGATTTGAATAGATTAGTCTTCATTAGAGCTTCCCCCTCCTGCCTAAAGGTCTTCCAAAACTATACCCACACCTTATGATCTAACAATGATCAGTATCCATTTGTACCCACTAATATTCTACAGTTAATGCCCTCAAGAACCATCAAGTTCCATCAGGACAGCTTAACTCACCTATGACACAATGGTTGAAGTTGTTCAGAAAGAAAAAAAAAATACAGATTTCTTTTACCCTTACAATAAACGTGACTGGACTTTGTTTACATGAAACAGTTCTTCCTTAGAATCGTGGAGTTGCATATCAAGCAAAGGACCTGAGGGGCCAACCCTTTCATCACCCAAGAACCATCTTTTTACAATGTTGTCAAAAAATGATCATCCAGCCATTGCTTGAGAGCTTCTATTGAGGAGGAACCTGTTATTTCCATATCCAGGTCATTCTTAAAACTGCTTCTTATTTGGTCCTTGAGAAGGATGCAGAAAAGTCTGGTCTCTTTTCCATATTTTAGATGTTCAAATGTTTCCATTAAGTCTTCTTATCTACAGCCTAAACATCCGTTTCCATTAATCCTTGTAGGGCATGATCTCCAGTCCACTTAGCCTTCTGTTTATGCTCTTATGGGTCAGATCTAGGCTGTCAATGTCCTTTTAAAAATACATACCCATAACACAATATTGCAACTACGAACCCCTTAGGTGAACTATTATGAGACTTCATTTTTGAAGTATGAAGGGTAATTAAAAGTTAGAAATAATTAGTGTTTCTTGAGAAAGGGAAAAAAGGAAGCCAATGTTAATTGTTCGTATTTGTGAAGGGTAGTAATGTACAGTAAGTACCCTGAAAAGGTCGGAGAGGGCCATGTTGTGAGTCAGTTGATCAACATGCATTTGGTAAGCATGTGCTATGTGTTAGGCGCTGTTCTAAGTTAGGATCCAATGAAAAGCACCTGAAGGCCAAAGGAAACTGCAGTAGTTTATTGAATGGGGGAGGGGAGAGGTGGTCAGTCCTGCATTTTAGGAAGACCAGTTTGACAGAGACTTAGAAACAGCAGGCTATTGTGGTAGTTCAGAGATGAGAGCAAGAGAGCTTGTCCCAGTATGACAGCAGTGTCTGAGGACAGAATGGAGGGTGTGTGTGTGTGTGTGTGTATACACGCACACACGTGTAGGTATGGATCATGTATATCCACATACATATATGGAAGTATATACAATCTATACCTATATATACACATATAAACACATGCCTACATATGTGCATATATTTGTAAATACACACATACATATGTATGTACTGTATACGTACACGAATGCATATATACACATATGTTCATATATACATATATACACGTGCATGTATAGGTATATGCATGTATATATATGATATTACATAGTTTAAATTGATAGAACTTATTAAACGGATTCTCCAGTTTGTTTTACAGCTGAAGAAACTGAGGCAAACAGGGTTTAGTGACTTGCCCAAGGTCACAAAGCTAGTAAATGTCTGAGACAACATATGAACTCAGTAAGATGAGTCTTCCTGACTCTAGGCCCCACACTACAGCACTACCCAGCTGCCCCACCTGGAACATAGTAGGTGCTGAATAAATACTTATTCACCTTTCTTCTTCTTATGCTGATGTATAACATTTCCTTTTTTACCAAATAGCCACAGATAGTAATATTCTTAGAGGGGACCTCAGGACCTATTTCTAGAAATGATTTTTGGGTTTTTTCTTTGTTTCATTGCTGTTTTTTTGCAGGCACCTAGCACCACTATTTGATTTCCACCTCCCCTCTCAGCAACTTTGCTTTGACTGTCTCCCATGCCTGGTCTACATACTCTCTTTAACCCTAAATACATCTTAGAATCTCTTCTTTCCTTCAAGGCTCAGCTGAAGAACCATCTTCATCAAGAATCCTTTTCTGACCCCTTCAGCTGCTAGGGCTTCTCTCCTCCGTCCAATTACTATGCATTTATTTGAATATATTTAATATAGACTCCTTGATAAGTTCATAGTGTTTCCTCAACAGAATGTAAGCTTCTTGAGAGCAAGGATTATTTTCCCTTTTGTCTTTGTAGCTCCAGCACTTGGCATATAGTAGGTGCTTAATAAATGTTTGTTGATTCATTGTGTATGCTTCTTCCTCTCTTCTAATTCACCACTTCTCACAAGTTAAAACGACCACCTTTTAGTCCTGTGTGGGGAGAGTACATAGATTTAAGTAAGCATCGCTCTTCAGAGTGGATGAATTTAGGGCACAGTCCTTGGGTTTTCTTTGCTTGAAGGTTTTTTTTCTTAGATAATTGAAATGGTCTTTTAAGTAACTGATATTTGATACTTTAGTATCAAGTTCAAAAGCAATGAATGTTTTGTATTCTTTCATTCAATCCATAAACACATATTGACTATATGTCTATCATTTCTCTGTATATACTTTGTATAGTCTTTATCTGTTTTGTCACCTGTAGTTTGTTCTTTGTAGAATTGTTTGATGAACCACAAAATATCATTAACTCAGACTCCAGTAATTCAGAAACTCTTTTAATTTAGACAGGGTGGCCTGACGTTTATAGTTTTTAGTAATTTTTTTTTTTGCTCCTAGTGCAAATTAATAGTGTAAACAAAATTCTGGGGTGAGGCTTTAATTAAGAGAAAAAGATCTTTCTAAGCAGCCTCGAGCACTTTAGAAGTAATTTGGAATGCTAACTATAAATCACTTGCATTTATTCATTAATACTGTCACCTCTCCTAGGACTTCTTTTTTGGGGGGCAGAGACAAGATTATTAGCTTGCTTTGAGTAAGTGCTATAATAAATTGAATGGCCTTAAAAAGTAGTCCATAATTCAGACTTTTGACTAATATAGGACTCTTCCATTGTCTTAATTACTCCAAGTTCAACAGATAGCAGAGAGGTTTATTGTAGAGCACTGTAGAAACTTAACATGTATTCATTAGTGTTCTTTCTTAATAATACTTGGCATAATTATTGTGATGAAAGAAAATTATAGTTTGACTCAGGATAATTAAAATTAAATGTGATTATTTAAGCAATAATTATTTTGTCTGATAGTTTCATTTTTGTACTTCTAAGTGACTGGATCTTTATCTTGCTTTTTTTCCTTCTGGGATGTATATTGAAATAACCAAAGACTTCATATGCTTAAACCATCAAAGATAATAAATTTCAGTCTTGCTTAATAAGTATGAACAGTATGCCTCCCCCCACTTCTTCAGTGGGGAGAAAACAATCTCTTTTTTTCTCCACACACATGCTTGGTGCTGGTATTTCTATTGATATTTATATAATGGCAGAAAGGTTTTCATTTGATAGACATAGTATTTGCTTTCATTTACACATTTTTTATAAGCAAAGTAGCAGACAGGAAAAGTTAAAAATAACAGAGAAGGAAGGAGAGGTAGTTTATTGAGAAATGTCTAAATCAATCATCTTTTGGTTACAGGAAAATGTTTAACTCGTACACATAATAGCAGACCATCCCAATTAGACCCATACCAAATGTAATTTTCAGTTCAATCAATGTGACTTGCCTTAGAATTTAAATATTTGTTGTTGATTCATTCATGTCCAACTCTTTGTGACTCTGTGAATTGTACCATCCGTGGTGTTGTCTTGGCAAAGATGCTGGAGTGGTTTTTTATTTCCTTCTCCAGCGGACTTGCCTAGGGTCACACAGCTAGTAAGTGCTTGAGCCCAGATTTGAACTGACTCCAGGTCTAGCACTGTATCCATTGAGCCACCTAGATCCCTCAGAATTTATGTAATTATATATCATATTTACAATAATATGCATTATACAGTATGATATATAATTGCTTTATATAGGTGTGTGTTTATTACCATGAATGTATTTACCGGGCTAGTATTACATTCAGTCATTGAAATATACACTTATTGAATTCTTCATTATGGTTATTACTCTTATTTCCATAGCCCTTTAAAGTTTGCCAAGATTCTTTCCTCTCAAGAATCATGAACACTAGGAAAGCAAGGGTGGTTAAGCCCTTCTTATAGATGAAGAAATTGGGAGTGAGAAAAGGAAGGTGACTTGTCTGAGGTTCCCCAGTCCCCTAGCTCGGACTAGAAAAATCAGAAGACTTTTTGTTCTTTTTCCATTAAACCACGTTCTCTTTGGGAGCATGATATTATTCTAGGATCTGGGAAATTAGATACTTAGATGCAATGGTGATCTCATGGGCATTAGCAGATGGCAACTTCTTAATGTCTCCTCACCCAATTCTTTTCTCCATCTAATCACAAGGGTTCTATAGAGGGTCCACTCAAAAGGTTAGAGGTCTTCATTTGTTTCTTCCTTATCTCTAGAGAACAAGTACAGAATTCAGACTTTCGATTTTGTCTCTCAATCTAGCTAAATCATAAGCCTACCTACTTTCTTTGTCATTCACACCTATCCTTGAAAGTGTAAAGTTGCCAAGCATGATTCTAAAATCATTCAATACTTCAGTGGATGATTTTTATTCAATCATTAGGTCATGAGTTTAGGGGACATAGTAACTTATCAAGTATTTTAAGTTTAATCATATAGAAGATGGTAAGTCAACTTGTTGTGCTTGATCCTAAAACAAGAAAATGATTTAGTCAGTTTATAGACATTTATTAATCATCCACTATATAACAGGCACTAGGCTAAAAACTGATAAAAGTTACAAAGAGTTCCTTAACAACTGGAGCTACCATACAAGTCAATGGCCTGGGTCAGGAGGTAATGATTCAGAGGTGACACTGAAACAAAAGGCAAAAAAGATGGAAGAAAAGGAGATTATTCATCTACTGCAGCAAATAAAGTCTCTTTTTTCTAAATATTTTTTTTAGAGTATGTATCTTCAAGGCCACATTCAACACCTTTCTTCCTTTTTTGTTGCTTCTTTGCTAAAATGTTGCACCTTCTCCATATCTGACTCCTTTGTCATTATTCTCATTCTTCACCTTTTTCAACCTTTTCTTCTTATACCTTGGGGATTGCTTGGATGGAATTTACACATATAGTTTGAGTATTACAATTTTACTAATCCAGACTGCCAGTGATTAGACTGTGAATGAGCATGTCAAATCTCATGTTCAGGGTCGCCAAACGTCTGCCTTTCTGATCATAATTGACGTCAGCTTCATTTGTTAGAGTAATGTTTTCTGACATGTTCATTTAGAGAAAGCCTCCTGCTCTAGTCAATGATGTATATAGTAAGCAATAGAAAGGTCCTTTTAGAGTGGATCTCCGCCTTCATTTTACACTTGTCAAAGAAATTCCCTCTTTCCTATTTCAACCTATTTGATACATTTGAGATTTGAAATAACTTAGATATTAAGTAAATCACCATGAGCCAAAAGGCTTCCTCCTTTAAATCTTATCTGTTTCCTGTCTCCTCTTTCACATAGAACAGGGGTTCTTAACAAACAGTTCTTGAATTTAAATATATATATATATATATATATAAAATCACATTTCAAAATAATTGGTTTTATTTGTAATCTTACACATCTTATTTTATGCATTTTAAAACGTTATTCTGAGAAGTGGTTTTACTGCCAAAGGGATGCAAAACACACAAATATTGGCATCTCCTTACATAGAGGCATACTAGCACCTTTTATTCCCAGAATACTTATATACTGAAAATTATGCCCTGAACAAGCTTTGATACACACTATTATGCATTCTTTATGGAAATTCAGCTGTGCACAACTCTGATCAATATAGCAACTCATCAAGACACCAGAGGACTGAGGATAAAGCATGCCTTCCTCTTCTCACCAGACAAGTCCCAGAGCAATAGTTGTGGATAGGTAGGGGATGACACACACCAGACATATACCATTAGCTGATTTATTTTGCTTTACTACGTGTCTTTTCTGTTTATGGGCTAAGGAATTGATGGAAAGTGAGATAAAATTTTTAAAGGTTACACAAAGCATTTTTTTTTTAAAAAGAAAGTTGGCTATGAGGTAGAGAAAAATCACAAAACCATTTTTGTTTGGTCCCCTATAATGCCCATCAACTGGAGAGTAGATGAACAAGTTGTGGGATATGGTTGTGATGGAGTACTATTGTGTATAACTAAGGACAAGGGGGATGGTTTTAGAAAAACATGAGAAGACCTGTAGGAACTGATGCAAACTGAAGTGAACAGAACCAGAAGATCATTGTACATAGTAACAGTAATATTATAAGGTTGATCAACTGTAAAAGATTTAGCTACTCAGATCAACACAATGATCTAAAACAATTCCAAAGGACTTATGATGAAAATATACACCTACAGAGGGACAAATGATGAACTCTGAGTGCAAACAAGTATAATTTTCTCTTTTCATTTTTCTTGCTTTTTTGTGATAGAGCAAATATGGAAATGTGTTTTGCATGATTAAAAGAAAGAGCTATGGTATTTTATATTAAGATGCTCATGTTCTTGCTGTACTTTGCTTTGGCCAGAATACATTTGGAGTATTTTGTTTAGTTCCAGGTACCACATTTTAGAAGTAACATTAATAAGAGGGAAAGCATCCAGAAGAAGATGACAAAGATTATGCAGTGTTTCAAGGTCAATTAATTGTATTTATTGAGTGTCTACTAAATGGAAGGCATTGCAATATAGAGATAAACAAAACCAAACCAAAAAAAAAACCCAAACCCAGTCCTTTCTTTCTAGCAACATACTATTCTATTCTACTAGGGAAAGGTGACAGTTAAGCAGATAGTTAAAATATTGGTAATTGGTGGTGGTAGAGAGCATGGTTGAAAGACTTCTGATGTTTAGCCTCTTGAAGAAAATTCTTACAAGGGATATATAGTTAACTGTCTTCAGGTTTTTGAAGAGCAATCACATAGAAGAGGGATTGGACTTGCTGTACCTCAGTTCATCTGGCACAATTAGGAACAATGGGTATATGTAGCAGAGAAGATGGTTTAAGCATAAGTAAGAAAACACTTCCTAACAATCAGAGGTATTCAAAAGTGGAATGGTCTCTCTTGGGAAGCTGTGAGTTGTCCCTTCTTTAGAATTCTTAATGCAAAGTCTAGCTGTCCACTTTACCATATTGTAGATAAAAGGGGTTCAAACCCAATTTGAACTGGCATTCCCTTCCTAATCTGAGTCTGAGGTTCTGTTGCGCTTCCTCCATGGGTCTTATTAACAATATGCCCCTGGTTCCTTCTTTGACTATGATGCTTTGTCTTTCCCACAGACAATATGAAGACAGGTCAAGTTACGCATGTCACCATCTTTCTTAATCTCAAATGCTCAATTCTGGTTTCAGCTCATCTTCATTTTTAAGTTCTACTTATCTAAGTTATATGTTATGTTTTAATTGCTAGAAACAAAAGAAAAAGTACAGTTTTGAAGAAGATGGTGATTCTTATAAATCATTCCACCTATGGAAACCATTGGGACAGTCTTTCCCTGTGTTCCGTATGGATTCTAATGGGAATTCGTTTCTTATTGTCCCTCCTATGACTATTGCTCTCCAACTTAAATTTCTCCAGTCCTGGGTATAAAATCGGGACACTAATCTCAGGTCATTTGGTAGTACTTTGGCACCAAAACCAAAACATTGTTTTGTCTAGATCTGTACATCTTGGATATCAACACTCATCTGAGTACCTGCAAATGAAACTGCTCATATTACTTACTTCAAACACTATTTCATCTTAAAAAGCTCATGGAAGTCCGTTTGCCTTCCTCCTCGCTTTTCAGCTATAACATCTGAAAGTGTGTATTTGTATGTGTGTATTAAATACTTATGCTTTCATCAAAGTCAGAGAGAAATCCTATCCAAATTCTAGGCTGCTGAAAGAGATAAGAAAATATAAGTCTGTCTGTTAAATTCAACACCTATTTATGCAGCCAAGATCATATCAATCAAATGAATTTGTTTCCAAACCATGTGGATTAAATTAAAACCTTAATAGACTTTTAAGAGGAGGATGAAGAAAAGAGATCCATCTCCTTGTTGGATGTTCTTTTGGAATATGCAGAGTTAGCAAAATACGACTGAATATAAACTGTTCTCATTCTTGACATTCCACTGATATTCCACTTCCAAGGGCATATTAAATACTTGATGCAGAGGAGTGATAAGAGCTGAGGTCAGAAAGGAAACATTTAAGAAAACAAGTATGTGTCACAGCAATTATTAATATCTTCATTTCTTACTAATATTTTTGTGATTGGACTTGTTTTAAGGGAACCCAATTAAATGTCTATTCCCCAGGGAATGATTCCTCCCCTTCAGGGTTCATCTAGGCTACAATAAACTTATTTCCTGCCCCCACATGAGAAAACGTAGCAATGGACAGAAGCTTAAGAAAAAACCAATAATTTAGGATGATCTAAAGGTTTAAAAAAACTCCTGAAATTTAGAGTTATCCTAAAGTACAATGGGCAGCCTAAGGGAGAATAGTAGAAGTCTTGGAGCAAAAAACCAGATGACCACTGAATGCATATTGGAGACAAGGGTAATACAGTAGAAAGAATAGTGGCTCTGGGGCCAGAGGACCCACATGTCAGTTCTGTCAGTGATGTTTATTACCCATATAACCTTGAGCAAATCACTTAACTTTTCTGGGTCTTATTTTCTTTATTGGTAAAATGAAAAGCAAAATGTTTCATTCATATATTGTGCCTACTAACCAATTTAAGAGCACTAATTTTATTTCAAGAATAAAGGATCCTGATGAACCTTAGATAATTTGATTTTAGTGGCAGTTAAGATACAGTCTTTATAGAAAAATTTACATTTTAACTGTATGTTCAATATGCTCTTTATTTATCCATTAATTATCTTAACGAGTACAATTAATTTGTGTTGGAATGAGTTGGCCTTCTAACTCTAGCGGTAGGAAGAGCTAGCATTTACATACCACGTTAAGGTTTGCAAAGCACGTTAAAAATATCTCATTTGGTCCTCACAACAATGTAGGGAGATAAATACTGTTATTATCCTCATTTACTGATCAGGAGACTGAGGCAGAAAGAGGTTAAGTATCTTGCCTAGGGTGACACAGCTAGTCAATGTCTGAGGTCTGGTTTGAATTCAGGTCCTCCTGACTCACTTTACCTACCTAGCTGCCATAATGATGAATAGACCTTGGGAATTTTGGATAGATTTTGAAATAATTAGTGCTTTTATAGTCCTATCAAAAGCCTTTGAAGTGTATATTTTTCTTTTTATTTTGAGAGGCGATTTGGTTTATTGGAAAGCTACTCTATTTGGAATCAGGGGAGACCTGGGTTCAAATCCTTCCTCTGGTAGTCGTATGCTTTGTAGCTCATCACTTAAACTCTCTAAGCCCTTGCTTCCTCATTTATAAAAAGAAGATAAGGTTACTTTTAATATTTACCTCACAGAGTTGTCATGAGGTATGAATGAAATAATGTTTGTAAAGTGATTTGTAAAAAATTAAAGTGCTATATAAATGTCAGTTTATTATTTCTCCCCAGCATTTGAAAACAAAGATCTTTCTTCTTTTTCTTTTAGACAATCTTATCCTTCCATCTTCTCAAATGTACACACACACACACACACACACACACACACACACACGCACACGCACACACATACACACTTACACACACACTTTTTTTTTTTGTACCAATTTCCTTTGGGGAATGAATGGGAACAGTTTTAGTGAGGACTTCTCAGGGACATGGAATCTTCTCCCTGGAGTGGAAGAGACCTTAGGCCCAGGTTTCCGTTCCTCCAGAGTCGGGTGATTTCCATATAAGGCTATGTAGTGCATTAGGATCAGTGATTGAATATGGCTCATTAACTCCTCAATACCTAATTTGCAGATGCTCAGGTAGTCTGCAGTCCTCACACAGGTCCACCTGATTTGCATAAGTTCTCAATGCCCAATTTGTATGAGTCATCAATGCTTCATTTGCATATATTTTCAATGCCTAATTTGCAAATAATAATGTGTATTTTCCTCAGGCTTTGAAATCTGGGGAGTGGGGAAATTTGAACTGGGTTCCAAAGGGGATTGGGCAGATTTTGCACCTAGACTGTAAGACCTTGCTTCTCAGGCAATGAGAATAATGGTCAGCGGTGGGAGGGGGACTTCTGCATCAGGGTCTATATAAATTGCCATTCTGCTTTTGTAAGGCCCCTCCTGACTCCAGCCGTACTGGTGAAGGGACCTCCTGCTTCGTGTGAGAAGCAAATAAAGGAGATTTTCTGTTTTTACTTTGAGACACCTCTGAGCAGTCAATTTAAGTAAGGGAGGGGCTCGTGCTTCCCCCACACAGGAACATATACATTTTATATCTGTCTCATCCTGTGGCTCAATGATACCTTGACTGTTATAGATTCTAGAAGGAAAGAATTTGAATGTCTGAATTATTTTTCCTTATGAACTTATTACCATTCTTTGTTCCCCACTTATCTAATACCCTTAATAGGTTTGGGAAAAGAAAAGACAGGAAAGGGAAGAGAAGGGAAGGGAACAGAATGGGATGGAACTATCCAGTGAAACCCAAGTCAACCGGGCATCTTTTGGCCATCCAAATTTACCTTCCTTTGGAGAGGAGAAGGAAGGGGAGGGGGAGGCAGAGTTACCCAGCTAACTGGGTCCTCATTTAGCCTGCTGTATCTCCTCACATGATGGTGTTGTGTTCGTCCTTCATTGCCAAAGAAGATTACGCCATCAGAGAAATGATGACATGATTTGCACTTGACTTTGTTTTGAGTGAGGAAGGACTGAGCAAGGTCACCAGCCTTACTTTCCTTTCCCAAAACCTTACACCTACTGTACTCTGAAGCTGGGAGGTCAATGTGCCCCTGCCTAAGGGCTCCTCTGGACCCACCTAGCATTAGAGTGATTATCAGTAGTAACTGTTGCTGTTTCCCTCCTAGCCTGATGTCTTTCTTTTCTTGACCTCACAAAAGGGGCCATGCCCTGGCTACTGCTTAAACAGACCTATTCAATGAATGAGTGTTACCTCACCCTAAGTGAGTACCTTGGCCTAAAGGGCCCAAGGTCTCCCAGTGCATGCTGGGTCATCTCCAGTCTTCCGGATGAATATCGGTCATCTGATTCAGATGACTCTGGAGGACAAGTTAGGCTGGTGCCTAACTCCCTCCCTCACTCCAAATAAAGTCAAGTGTAAGTCATGTCATCATTTCTCTGATGGCATGGTCTTCTTCGGCAACACAAAATGAACACAAACTTATTTAATACCCTTAATAGGTAATGACATAGACTTCTGATACTCCATGAGGACAGGAACTATATGTTAAGCCATGCCTTGCACATAGTAGGCACTTAATAAAATTTAACTGGAGGATGAAAAAATTTCCTGAATAGACTTTTTCTTCATATACTGCAATAGTGGTGATGATTGGTGTGGATAGGCATCAACAGGTCATTTCAGAATTTTCATTGGATAATCTGCTTCTGACTTTTAGCATTGAACCAACTGGGATGTCCCCTGTTGGCTTCAGCTTCCAATGGTGGGAGAATTGGAATGGAGTGCAGGATTTCCATCTCACAATCTTCCAAGAACTTTGAAGATAACTTTACCAGGAGTCTTAATATCGTGAAAAATTGAAGCATGAGGGAGAGGGAAGAGACAAATGTGACTTCCAAGTTATTAATGTTACAAAGGAAAGTGGTGCCATCATCAAAAACAAGAAAATTAGGAGAAAAGGCAGGTTTGAGGGGAAGATCGTAAGTTCAATTTTGGACATGTTGATTTTGAGATGATGGCAAGACATGGATGGAGATGTTTAGTTGGCATTGGGAAACATGGAGGTCAGCAGGGAGGCAAGGATGGAAGGCTAATGGCAATTTTGTAGTCATAGCTCAACATTTGCATATGATACCTATTTTAGTTATACACATTTTAATTTTTGAGGGTTACCCACGTATTAATATTTTCTGAAGACCAATTACTTAACATGAAAAGTAGAAAGGCAATAAAAAGTAGATGAGACAGAACCTCATTACATTTTTAATAAATCTGCTTCCTTTTTCTTGTTAAGTGTAAATTACAATTCAGAGACATTAGAAATATGATTGTTGAATAATTAATAAAGAGCAAGAGAGTTTTTAGATTTGTTTTTTGCTTAGAAACTCTAAATTTCTAGTTACAACTTAGTTTAAAACTTCCAGACTGCAAGCAATTATATTTTTGCTTTAATATGTTCCTTTTTCCTTTCTTTCCCTCCTTTGACTTGCAATCATAGAACAATAAGAGCTTAGATCCTAAGTTTTTTTATTTTAAATTTCTTTTAAACTAGCAACCATACCTTTTTTATCCAAAAGAATGACAAATTGTTACCACTGACATCAGTTAAAATATATTGCTCTCTCATTGAATCAACGGTCCTATTAGTCATTCCTTAAAATGAGAAGATTTTATCTTAGAAAGAGATTCTACTCTGTAGGGAATACTTGCTATGATAGATAGACAGACAGATAGAAGGGTGGATATACAGGTGGATGGATGGATGGATGGATGGATAGATATCAAGATGGATAGTTAGATGGATATAACATAGGTAGATGGAGACAGGACGGGGAGAGAGAGAGAGAGAATGAGAATGAGAATGTCAGTCTCTCTAGAGCCATCTGGTGTATTTTTAGGGTATCAGCATATATACTGTATAGAATTTATATCCTCATTATTTCACTGTTAAATGGAAAGTTCAATCTCTGTTGTTGCCAGCAGTGACCCACTCATTCACTTTGTGTGGTGTGAACAGTGATATTTTTGATAATTTTTCATGTTAAAAGAATACTTTAAATAAATCAACAGATAGACACTTTTATTGACAAGTCAGTACATAGTATTGTGAGTTTTTTTTAACATTGTTTAATGAATTAAGAATTGTTTTCCCAGATGAATTTTTCATCTTGGTGATCTGGGTGGCATTTTTTTTAGGTTTTAAACTGTTTGTGGGCCTTTTCTCCACATACTCTTGCCCCAAACAAAGGAAAAGAAAAGAACACATAAGTCAATTTTTGTTTTAATGATGACCAGACAAAGCTATATAAATGCTGGAAAAGAAACAAGAAAGATCAGTTATTCAATCAGCAAGTCTTAAGCAATTATGTGTCAGGCACAGTGCCAAGTAGTGGGACTATGGAGAATCAGCCCCTGCCCTCAAGCATCTCACATGCTAACAGAGAAGATAAACATGAAAATAACTAAGCATATGCAAGATGGTGGGTTGCTGCCTTTGATTCTCGTAAAGTATCAAAATGACATCAGGGTGATAAAGTCAAGTTTCAACGTGTCCGACTGTGGCTGATCAGATCAACATGAGGTCAGAAAGCTCCACCACGGATTGGGCACAGATAATCCATTGATACTCCAAATTTGCACATCCCACATTGTTTCAATTCTGCTTTGCTCATAGAGAACACACTTTCTGATGTGGGCACACCATGCTGAGTGGTCCTGTGCCAGTGTCTCCCATGTCACACAATCAATTCCAAAGTCTTTGACAGAGACGTTGAGAGTGTCCTTGTATTGCTTCTTCTGACCACCATGTGATCACCACCCCATGCACATTCTCCATAAAATAGTGTTTTTGGCAAACATACATTTTGCATTCAAACAACATGGCCAGCCCATCAGAGTTGCACTCTCTGAAGCATAGTTTGAATGTTTAGCAGTTTAGTTTGAGTAAGGACTTCAGTGTCTGGTACCTTATCCTGCCAGGTGATCCGCAGAATCTTCCTAAGACAGTTCAAATGGAAGCGACTCAGTTTCCTGGCATGGCGCTGGTGGACTGTCCAAGTTTCATAGGCATACAACAATGAGGTCAGCACAGTAGCTCTCTAGACCTTCAGCTTGGTAGTCAGTCTAATACTTCTTCTCTCCCATACTTTCCTTCAGAGCCTCCCAAACATGAGCTAGCTCTGGTAATGCACACATTAATCTCATTGTCAATGTGTACATCCCTGGAAAGTACACTCCCAAGGTAAGTGAACTTACCCGCAGCATTCAAAACTTCTCCATTTGCTGTAACCAATGGTTCCATGTATGGATGGTGTGGTGGTGGCCGATGGAGTACCTGTGTTTTCTTGGTGTTAGTTATTAAGCCAAAATCAGCACAGACAGCAGAGGATTGATCCATACTTTGTCGTATCTCAGCTTCAGAGGCTGCTTTGAGTGCACAGTCACCTGCAAACAGAAAATCATGTGCCAACACTTCCTTTGCTTTGTTCAGGGAGGACCAGTACCTTTGGTATGACGGCTGCTGAGCCCTTTTCCACCTTCAGTGTCCACCTGTTCCACCCAACTCTCACCTGTGGCTCCAAGAAGCTGCAGCATGCATAGTGGCCACCCCCTGATAAACCGTTTGTCTGCCAAACCAGGTAATCAAGGGGTGATTTAAGGGAATGTCTACCCCAAGCATGTGAAGACTTCACCTGGTGGAATGGGTGGATGAGAACAATATGTTCTCATGAAGGCCAGTGATGTGGAGCACTTATAGCTTGGTTAGACATCAAAGATGCCAAGATCATCTACTGTGTCCTGAGCTATTGCCAACTGTCTTGTCTCTGTCTTGACACTGGGCTGTGATGACTCTGGAGGACAGAGTGAGGCTGACGATTTTGTGCAACTCTGCCTCACTTAAATCCAATTTACGCATAAATCAAAAGACATCACCCATACCATTTTGTTATTATACCTATCTCAAAGTCTTGTGGCAATTGGCAAGTGATGGAGCAGCAGGTGCAGATACACTGGGAGCTGTAGTCACAACCATGTACATGGGCAGTCCAGGACATCGAGTCATTTCTCACTGGAAGCAGCAGTGGGACTTGACAACCCTACGGTGTCTGAGCAGCCTTTTATGGATCACACTGCTAAAGGTGATCCCTAAAAATTGTCTGTTTACCCAATCCTGACCTGATTACCACAGCAAGTGAGAATCTCATTCTGTGGTCAGAACACAGAGAAATATACAAAAACATCTGCCAGATATATAAAAAGTAGATGGAGTGTGATTTTTGAGAGGAAGGTGCTAGCAATTAGGCCGGTCAGCAGGTAGAGGGACTTAATGTGGATGATTTTCTCAAGGAGTTTAACTGAGAAGGGGAGAAGAGATACATACAGGATAACTTAGAGGGTCAATCAGACCAGGTGAAAGTTTTTAAGGATGGGATAGATATCATTAGTTTATAAATGTCACGTAAGGAGCCGGAAGGTAGGGAGAGGTAAGATAAGAGGGAAAATGGGGCTGATAGTGGGAACAATTTGCTAAAGTAGATGGAATGGTGCGGGATCAAGGGTGGATGCAGAAAGGTTTGTCTTGTCTATGAGAGGGCTATTGTTGTTTAGTCATGTTTTAGTCCCATTTGACTCTTCATGACACCATTTAGCATTTTCTTGGCAAAGATACTGGAATGGTTTACTATTTCTTTCTCCAGCTCATTTTACAAATAAGGAAACTGAGGCAAACAAGATTTAAGTGACTTTCAGAGTCACACAACTAGTAAGTGCCTGAGGCCAGATTTGAACTTGGGAAGATGAGTCTTCTTGACTCAGACCTAGATACTCTATCTGCTGCACCACCTAGATGCCCAAGAAGAAGAACTACCTCTTTATTCACTATAGGAGGGGCAAGGGATTTAAGAGAAGAGGATAATGTAGAGATGGATAAGCAAGGGAGAAGAGTGTAACCAGAGCAAGGACAGAGAACAGAGTTAGGAGACGGAAAGATGGAATGATAAGATATGATGATGAGATAAAGGGATTTTGGAGTACATGAGTATGAAGGTGGAGTACTTGTGGGTGAGAGCAAGGTCAAGGATATGCCTATTTCTATGTGTAACTGAGGTGGTAGGGTGGATTGCATCACAGGAATTGAGCAGATGGAGGAATGGGGGAGTTAGGGTATTTGAGTGACCATAAATAAGGCAAGAGAGACTGTGAGCCAAGCACTGAGCTCATTGAAGAGAGAAGCATATTGTCTTGGAGGTCAATAGATAAGGGTCATCAGGATCTGAACTAGGTAATAAATTTAGATAAGTCAAGTTAATTCAGCAAGCATTTATGAAGTCATTTCTAGGTTCCAGGCACTGTGCTAAGTACTGCAGTTACAAATAGAAACAGAAAGGAAGGATATCTATTCTCAAGGAGCTTACATTCAAATGAGGGTAGACAAAACATTCAAGAAAGGCAAAAGAGATAGTGGGGACATATGAACAAGGAGGGGTATGTGGATTTAATGGAATATTATCTGCCATAAGAAACAGTGACCATGATGAATCTATGGGATCTGAGGAAGCATAATAAAATTTATATGAATTGATATAATCAGAATCACAAAAAGGGTATACACGACTACAAGAATGTAAACTGAAAGAATAACAAATAGTTCCAATTACGTACTGTACATTTAAAAAAAGCAAAACTTGGCTCCAAAGAAGAGCAATATGGAAAGGTGTCTTCAGCTCTGCAAAGGCTGTGGAACATTGCATATAATGACAAACTTCTTTTATGTTGTTTGATTTTGCTGAACTTTTAATAAAAGTTTTCTTTTCATAAATTCTTTGTATAAATAACTTTCTGAGAGGGAAAAAGTATAAATATATAATTGTCAAAATATATCCACAAAATTATATTAATTTATTAAATCAATTTAAAATGGATAAACTTGTTTTTAATATAATGAAACAATGCTGCCCTTTATATTAGAAGAGACCAGTATATCAATCATAATTATAATACTTACTAGCTATGCAAATTTAAGACTTAACTTCCTAGTCTATAAAGTGGAACTAGTACTTGTATGTACTCATAAAGATAGTATCAGGAAAACACTTTCCAAATTTGAGATTACACAAATGTGATGTTTTGTTGCTAACATTATTATTTTTTACATTTGTGAGCTCCAAAGAGAGTAGAGATTGTGTTCTAAAAACTCTGAGCCACCCCTAGCACCTCACATAGTAACCTAGAACAGGAGGTGTTTAATAAATATTTGTCAGTATTAATCTCCTTTATTATCCTCACTATACTTTAAAATGAAATTTATATCAAGATGTCATTTACTGGAAACTTTGGAAATATCTATGTATTGTGATTGTGTGTTCGTCCTTCATTGCCAAAGAAGACCATGCCATAAGAGAAATGATGACATGACTTGCACTTGACTTTGTTTTGAGTGAGGGAGGGCTGTGCAGGTCACCAGCCTCACTTCTCCTCCAGAGTCATGTGAATCCAGTGACCAGATATTCATCAGGATGACTAGAGATGATCCAGGATGAGGCACTTGGGGTTAAATGACTTACCCGAGGTCACACAGCTAGTGAGTGTCAAGTGTCTGAGGTGAGATTTGAACTCAGGTCCTCCTGATTCCTGCACTGGTGCTCTATCCACTGCACCACCTAGCTACCCCATGTATTGTGATTACTATGTTTACAAAAGAGATATTCCCCAGCTTACCCTCTGCTTTTAAAGCTAGACAGGGTGACAGATATCATTTAGTACAACTCATTATTTTATAACTTAGTAAACTTAGGTCCCCAAAAAATTCAGTGATTTTTCTTTGCATCAGGTTTTCTGACTCCAAATCCAGTTTCTATTTCTTTTTTCCTTCCTTCCCTCCCTTCCCCTGTTCCTTCCACCCTTCCTTCTTTTATTTCTTTTTTCCCCCACAAATATTGTGTTATCAGCTGTTTTATGGGACTAGGAGCTAAACCTGTGATTTCATTAAATTTCCTTGATGAAGAAATTCCCTCTCCCAAAGCAGGTCAGCACCTTCTCTATAATTTTCCTAGAAAGTGGCGTTTTAGAGGATGGGTAGCTTACCCAAAGCCAGTACGTATCAGAGGTAGGGTTTGAGCCCAGGTCTTCCTGGCTCCAAGGGTGGCCTTCTCTCTACTACACTATCCCAAGTCTTTCTACTTTATCTAGAAGGCCAGAATTCTGAAATCCTGGGGGACAGGGGTGGAAATGGTTCATATGCGATCTTCTTTGGCTGAAATTAACATCTCCAAAATCAAGGATGAATGATTAATGAGTATGCCCTCTCCATTTGATTGAAAAGAAGGAACTTTTAGACTTTCGAAATTAGTATTTTGATCGTCAGAGCTAATACTTTAGGTATATAGAAGTATTTATAAACTAAATCCAGTATATTAAGTAAAGTTTCCAACGTATCAAAACCTATGACAATTAATAAAAGACCTCAATTTCAGTCTTCTGCCAACAGAATGGTTTTCTCTAGCTGTCCCTCTCTACCACATTGATGTGAAGTAAAGGTACATCAGATCATAGAGCTTGATGGGATTTAAGAGCTGCCTCAAGGACCCCTACTTTTCAGCCCACTTTGACTGCAAATACTGCACTGGCATCTTCCACCACTAGGGGGTCCCATAACACTGGTTTATATAATTTAGCAAGTTCTCTTAGTGTAGTTGAAATGTGGTTATTTTATAAGAGGTTTTGTAATGAAATTTCATGAATAATCTGAAACCTTCCAGTATTCGGCCAAAGAAAAAGAATGACTACTTTATAAAAAGGGGATATATCACCTTAAGAAGATGTATAGACTGATGGTAACAGAGGAAGCAGAATGGTATAAAATACTTAAAGAATAATATATGGGTGTTGATCAACTTAATGGGAATCTGGGGATAGGTAAAAAGTATGTCACATTTTTGGAGTGGATCTCATGAAGCACTGTAGCATAGTGGAAAGAACAAGAGTTCAGAGTTAGAAGACCTGTTCTTTACTCTTTCTGCAACCTTGAGGAAACCGTAGGATCACAGAATTACAGTTTGTGCGTCATCTAGTAAAAGACACTCATTTTAAAGATAGGGAAAGTGAGACCCACCGAAGTTAAGTGTCTTGTCCAAAGCTGCTGTTCAGCAGCGTCTTGATTCTTCGTGGCTCCGTCTGGGGTTTCCTTGGCAAAGGCACTTGAGTGATTTTCTGTTTCCTTTTCCAGTTTATTTTAGAAATGGGAAAACTGAGACAAACAGGGTTAAGTGACTTGTCCAGGGTCATATAGCTAGTAAGTGCCTGAGGCTAGATTTGAATTCCAAACTTCCTGACTCCAGATCTGGTACTCTATCCACTGTACGTACCACTTAGTTGCCCCTGTCCAAAGTTACACAGGTAGTAAATAGAATAGGATTTGAACTCTGGTTTTCAGAATGTGAATCTAGCGCTTCTTCTGCTATCACTTTATCTTGTTTAGTTCCCTCATTTGAGAAATGAGATCTTTAAGGTTTATTCCAGAATTCTAAAAGCATATGGGCTTATAATGGGCATGAACAAAATAGTTTTGGTGACTGGATAATCTCTTTTTGCAGACAGAAAAATTAAAATATTTGAACTTTTAAAATCTGTTCTTGATAGGTTCATTCAAATTTGATACTCTAAGAGAGGAAAAGGCAATATAAGAGGGCAGTCTTATAATGAAAATCATACCTGCACAGCAATGCCCTTTATAATATATCCAATAAATGGGTAGCCAGTCTCTCCCTGAAAAATTCCAACGTCTGTCTCCTCTGTGTGAAACATCCTTACTTCCCTTGATTAATCCTTGTATGGCATGGTTTCTTAAACCACCCTGGTTGGCTTCATAGGGATACTTTCTAGTTTGGTAGAATCTTTCCTAAGATATGGTTCTTAGAAGAGAAACCCAGTCCTACAGATGAAGTCGAAAATGGCCAAAGGACCAGGAACTAAAAATGACTAGGGGAGTCGGTTGGGTCCTAATTAATAGACTATCATTCTTCTTTTACAAAAATATTAACAAACTTGATTATCTGATTTTCAAACAGACAGCTAAAAAAACAGCTAACTAGAAGTAGAGAAAGGGAGGCAACTAAATGGAGCACTAGATAGAGTTCCAGACTTATAGTCAGGGAGATTTAATCTTTGGTGAGTTTAAATCTGGCCTCAGACACTTAATTGCTGTATGACCTGCAGTAAGTCACTTAACCCTGTTTGCCTCAGTTTTCTCATCTCTAAAATGAGCTGAAGAAAGAAATGGCAAACCACTCCAGAATTTTTGCCAAGAAAACCCAAAATGGGGTTACAAAGAGTCCAACACAGTTGAAATGACTGAACAGCGGTGAGATAAGCCAACTGATAGTAAAGGGAAGCAAGCAAGAGCTGACCAATTAAACATTTTTAACATGTAAAGAGTTCTGTAGGTCCTATTCCTACATTTTATATGCCAAAAAAAATAGCATTTGTAGATGTAGAAAATCAGTTCACGACCGCAACTTTTTGATTCAGTTTTGCTTGGTTGATTCTCTTGAAGTTTCTTGTAATTGCATATTGAACTCAGGTTTTGCTAAGCAGTATCTAATTCCTGGATTATCTAATGATTTGTTTCTTCCACATTAGGCCTATGTTTATAAAAACAAAATTAAAATGAACCTGTTTCTGAGATGTCAAATAGTACATTTGGTTGCAATCCAATAGTGTGGCTAAAAATCAATTTTAAAAATCAGCATTACAAAGTTCTGTTCATTGATTTAATGCTTGGAGGACATATTAACGAAAGAAATCTATGCCCAAGAATTAGTCATACTTGAGCAAAGCTTCAGTTGGTTCACTGAATTAAAGCTTTTATCCATTCCAGTGTTTAAAAATTAGGACAGCCATATTGTCTTTAATTAAAGACATTTGTTTAAGTGGAGAAGATAAATCAAAATATCGAAAGTTTAAAAGATATCTATTTATGTACAATGACATAATTTATCTTTTGATCTAAAGAATGGATTTAATAAAACCATCTTACCTTATTTTCTTTCCCAGGACACGCAAGAGAACCAAATGTCAAATGAATAATTTAGATATATCTCATTAGAAGAAGCATGATGTGATGCTGAAACCTTAGATTTTTACTGTGATCTAGTAAAATATAAAATCCTTGGTTTGACTTCTATTCCTACATGCACTGGCTCCTTCTTACCTTTTGAATCTCCTTATACTTTTTGTGGTTGTGTAGTCATTTTCGTTGTGTCCAACTCTTCTGACCCCACTTGGAGTTTTATTTTCTTTTTTGACAGAGATACTGGAGTGGTTTGCCATTTCCTTCTTCAGCTCATTTTACAGATGAGGAAACTAAGAGTTCGTGTTAAGTGACTTGGCCAAAGTCACACAGTAAGTGTCTGAGGCCAGATTTGAACACATGAAGATGAGTCTTCCTCACTCCAGGGCCTGTACTGTATCCATTGTACCACCTAGCTGCCCATTTATACTTTACTTCTGTCCAGAGAGTATACAGTCCAGTGATCCTAGCCTTCCTTCACTCCATTTTCAGACTCTGTGCCTTTTCATTGCCTTGTTGCCCATGCCTGGAATGTTCTCCCAATTCGTCTCTCTATCTTGGGTTCCTCCTGACTCAGCTCAAATAGCACCTTCTACAGGAGGCTTTTCTGGCCCACAATCCCCACATCTGGCTCCACTGCCAATACTTTCTTTTTAAGATTACTTTATGGGCATAGTTTTTTGTATAAGGTCTTCCCTATTAGCAGGAGAGCTCCTTGGGGGAAAGACCCTGCTTTTCTCTTTTTTGCATATTCTCAGCATTTAGCACAGTACCTGGAACATAATACTTAACAAATACTTGTTTGGTATTAATGGGGATTTAATCACTTTTCTTACAAAAAATTTTTTGTACTAGCTAGTGCAATTATTATCAGCATTTTACAGATGAGGGAAATGAGGCACAAAGAAGTTCAAGATTATTGTCAGCTTAGACTTGAACTCAGGTTTATTGACACTAAAACCAATAAATATTCTTCCTAATGGGAGGACTAGACCAGATGTCAGGCTATCCGGGTGATAGTCCCGGTTCCCAATTAGAAATTCTGTGACCTGGAATATATTTTATGTCTCTAATGTTTATATAGTGATTTAATGTTTGCAAAGTATTTTATCTATATTATCTCATTCAGTTCTTATAACTACCCTGTGATGTAGGTGATATTATCTCCATTTTACAGTTTAGGAAAGTGAGACCTCCAATTTCAGGTATTAAGGGTTTGAAGGCAGCTTCAATCCCAGGTCATCCTGACTCCAAATGTAATATATGTTTCACCAATTTATGTTGACTTGTTATCTAGGTTATGGATAAAAATTTTCAACAATACCTAATTGAGGATAGACTCAAGATTGCATTAGCCCATTAACTTTTGGAGGCTCAGCATTCATCCAGACCAGAATTCACAAAACCATATTATTGTCTAGTCCAAGGGTGGGGAACCTGTAGCCTTGAGGCTACACTTGACCTTCAAGGTCTTTACTTGCGGCCTTTTGTCTGAGTTCAAGTTTTATAGAACAAATCCTTTTATTAAGGAGATTCGTTTTGTTCTATGAAGTTTGGGTTCAGTGAAAGGGTCGCACCTGAGGATTTAGAGGGCCTCAAGGCCTCTGCTTCCCCACCCCTGGAATTCTGGAGTGAGCTGTTCATTTTGTTTCAAATATTGTTGATATTTTTTTCCATCTTTTCATTTCCCCTTTCTGCCTCTCTTCCAGCAGAGAGCAATCTCTTATAAGGGGAGCAAAGGGAATCATCATTTTTTATAACACCTACTATGTGCCAAGTACTTTGCTAGGTATTTTTATAAACATTTTTATAAACATCTCTTTGAGATTTATAAGAAAGAATAAGCGAGGAAAGAGGAAAAAAAGCAATTCAAGAAAATTAACTGATACATTAGCCAAGTCTGAGAATTTATAGCATTTCACAGCCGTAGACTCTCACCTCCATAAAGAAGGCATCTCGTATCTCTTCAGTTTGGGGCCAGACTTGGTCATTATACTTACACAACACTTGATATTGTTTACTGACTAACATCATCTTCTTGGTATATATTCTGGGAGGCAGTTGGTGCAATGGATAGAATGCAAGGCCTGGCCCAAGGAAGACCTGAGTTGTAATGTGGTCTCAGATGCATACTAGCTCTGTGACTGTGGGCAAGTCACTTAATTTCTGTCTGTCTCAGTTTCCTCAGCTATAAAAATGGGGATGATAACAGCATCTACCTCATGGGTTAGATGTAAGGATCAAATGAGAGAGTAAGCCCTTGCCATGTAATAGGCACAATATAAATGCTTATTCCTGCCCTCGCCTCAGAGGTTTTGCCAGTTACCTAATATTACATCCATTCGGGTGTTTTCTGAGGCCCTCTTATATGTTTCCCATTCATTGTTTGCAGTGATGTTCCATTGGTGCAACACAATTTGCTCATTCACCAGTATCAGTGGACATGTGCTTTATTCCTAATTCTTTGGCATGACTCTCTACACATTCCTGTGTGTTTTTTATAATCATTGCATCCTTTTTTAAATGTCCACGAACCAACACTTTAACATTATCATCTAGAATTTTGACCACATTTCAAATCAAACTCAAAAGCCTGCCCTTCTGCTTTCCTCTGCTATTCTCATATTTATCATTAAGTATTCTCGTTCTTCTGAAGGTAAATGATGGTGGCTCTGCCAGTGCTGTCCAGTGTAGCCTAATCAAGTGTTACCAGGTGCTCCCTTATTACCCCTCTAGGTCTCTTAGGTTTCAATTCTTTATTAATCTTTCTTGTACAGTCTTTTCCAGGCCAAATATCATTCTTGAAAGCAAAAAGTTATGTAGCCATGTATTACAAAGACTGTTAACCGTGTTGGAGAGAGTTTATCACCTATTTAATGAAAATGTCATAAAAAAATCTTAGTAAAATAAGGTTATCTGAGTTGGCTTATTTTTCTCTTTAAAAATGAAGTGGAATGTGTTTTCTTGATTCGGCATTAAGCAAACAAAGGTTCTGTATGAATTCCTCTAATTGACTTATCCCATATTGTTAGCATTATCATATGTTAAATTAAATTGTCCATGCCTTTCCTTTCCACTATGCAATACAGTATGAGACAGGAACTTTGTCTTATCTAAACTTTCCATTCCCCTCAAGGTCCAGATTTGTGTTCTGCACAATTTTATTCAGTCATTTCAGTCATGTCTGACTCCTCATGACCCCATTTGAGGTTTTCCTGGCAAAGGTACCGGAGTGAGTTGCCATTTCCTTCTCCTGTTCATTTTACAGATGGGAACTGAGGTAAGCAGGGTTAAATGACTTGGTCAAGGTCACCCAATTAGTGTCTGAGGCCAGATTAGAACTCGGGAAGAAAAGTCTTTCTGACTCCAGGCACACCATCTATCCACTGTGCCACCTAACACATAGTAGGTGCTTAGATGATGTTTGTTAAATTGGATTAAATTCTTTCATCCTACGGTTGTCCAGAGTTCAGTGAAAGTTCGTTCATTATTATGGTGTATGAGAGCACTAGGGGGCACTGCTCTCTACCAGACTAAAAATATCAATCAGTTCTTTTTCAGTTTAAAGCCAGTGGTGTAATTATGTTCATTCTTTAAAATTTAAAGAAATGTAAAAAGAAATAACTTGTATGAGAACAAAACCGATCAATCATTTAGCCAGTTCCACACAGCAGTTCTTAATGTCTGTGGTGTCAAAAAGGAGGCTTTGTTTTTACGTTCACACTGTTGTGACAAATAGTTTAAGTTCAACTTTTACATTTAGAAGTGCTTTTTAGTTTTTCTAAGAATCCCAAGAGTATCCAACATTTCCTATATACTAAAAGAATATTCCCTCATGTTGCAGGATATAGCTGAATTGATGTGTGAAACAGAAACCAATCATAAATATAAGAATTTCTTTTATAAAGGAAGTATCTATGTTCACAAACCTGGGGTAAAGGAAAATTTTTCTACATATGTCTACATAGACATACATTCACATATATACACATACATATGTCTTTATTTATATCTGTATGCATGTATTTTTCTTTGCCCTCCGTGGTTCATTTTTTTTTTATTGTAATGCTCGTCACTGGAGAGACAGCAAAGTACCAGTGGAAAACAAAAATCCTGCCTATGTTACTATCTTGGGTGTCATCTTGGGTGAATAATCTCTCTGGGTCTCAGTTTCCCCATCTGTAAAAGGATGGGATTGGAATAGTTGGTTTCTAGAATTCCTCTCCAGTTCTAAATCTATGACCTCATGATATTTCTGTCATCATCCTAGAGATTCCCTGATCTCTCATTAGTCTTTGTGAAAGCACCACTGTCTCTCTTACCTCCTACTTAGCATTACCTTGAGTAAGCCTGATGATTGGTAAAGCTGAGAAGAGAAAATTATGATATGTTGCTAAATTATACTAGCCCAAAGGAGAGGAATCTGCTGAAATGACAAAGTAAGAAAAGTAGCAACAAAACATCTCCCCGACAAATGTGGGGCATGCAGCAGCAGCAGCAGAAGGAGAGATATACAGGAAGTTCCTGCACCATGCTTTTTGACTTTTATGCCCTGAATACTACATCTTCATTGTACTAGGAAGCTACAAAAGCTGCCATTTCTCATCACTTTTGTAATGATTATCTTCTTTAAAACCCCCAGTAGCTCTTACTGGGTTTATCTGTGGAAACCTATTCCTTAGACTGGCTTCCATGTCAATTGATGCACTGCAAGGACAGAAGTGAAGCACTCCTAGTTAGATCAGTGGAGATCTAGGTTGCATGTAGATAATACATTATGTTGCTGAATTCAGAGTGGGAGCAGAGAAGATATGGCAGGTCATTTTAAACTAGATCAGACATTATTAATAAGTGAAACAGATTTGTAGACTTAAGCTTGAGATCAGAACCACAGATGGTTGAAAAAGAAGCTTGTTAAAGGGTACCTAGTTGAAACCAGAGAAGGAATTTCTTCTACAACATCCCTAAGAAGTGGTCATCCATTCTGGTCGTGAAAACCTCAATTGACAAAGAACTAACTCACCACCTCCCAAGCCCGAACAACTCATTTTTGAAGAATTATTTGGAAATTTCTCCTGACAACAGTTGAAATCTCTCTTCTGCTCTACTTTACTGCCTTTGTATTAGGCGGTAATAGACTAGGGTCATTGGGGAGTATAACTAAGGATGAAGATCATTTCAGCTGCCACCTGGATAGGCAGGCAATGCATCAAGGAAAGGGATCAGTTATACTCTGGTGATAAAAATAAAAGCAATATTATAAACTGGAACTCACAGTCAGAATTCTGGAAAGACCTTAACAAGGAGACATAAACAAATACCATTGTGGGTGTCACCTAAATCTAGATAGCATTCAAAGTTGAGCAACCAGTATGGCCAAGAGTTTAAAGATGATGTTGCCTGCAGATCAGGGGAGAAATAGTGAATTATCCTAGAGAACTGACCTAGAGGACAAGTTAGTTGTCTTTGGGTGTGTAAAGGCTTGTCACTTGAATTGAAAGAGTAGACTTGTTCTATATGGTCTCAAAAACTAGGAGGGGTGGAGTTGCTAAGAGGCACATTTAAGCTATATGGAAAAGGAGAGCATCTTCATAATTACTCATCCAAAAACAGAATGGGCTTCTATTTTCCTGAGTAGGTAGATCCAGGTAAAAAAATGGAGTCCAAATTTTAAAAGGCTTATAAAGGATAGGAGGAGTAAACAGATTATAAATCCCCAGGAATAAAAATGGATTCTGAATTGGGAAAGGTAAATGGAAATAGATAAATGAAAGGTCAATAATCAGTCAGTCATTAGGCATTGAACTAAGTGCTTGGGATATGAAGAGAGGTAAAAACATTGTCCCTCCCCTCAGGGAGCTCACATTCCATTTCTGGGAGCAGGAATACAAACCACAATGGATATGTAAGATAGGCAAAGAATAAATGGGATGTCATTTCAGGTGAATGGACTGGGAAGGCAAGTTGGGGGAAGGATCCAGGGGAACCTCTTGAAAAAGTTGGAATTTGAATTGAGTCTTGAAGGGGAAATCAAGCAAAGCCAAGAGGTGGAGATATGGAGAGGACAAATTTCAACCTTGGGAAAAAAAAAATTAGGCCAAAGGAATAAGGCCAGTGTCACTGAATTCAGAATATGGGGAGGTGAGTAAAAACATTAAAAAGATTAAAAATAGAGAGAGGGATCTAGCTGGCAATGGCTTTAATTGAAAGCCATGTAGAACTTTGTATCTACTCCTGCAGGTACTGGAGGCCACTAAAGTTTAACAGAGAGCAGAACATACTGGAAATGTCCAATTTGTGAGACTGGAGGGCAGGAGAGAGGTTAGGACTGAGTATAGCAATCTGAGAGTCGTCCACAAAGAGATGACCATGGAAACTGGTAAAATCAATGGTGAGATAGTATAGAGGAAGGAAAGAAGATGGTGCAGGACAGACAAGTGAGAGTGGTGGGGACAAAGATCTAGTAAAGAAGACTGTGAACAAGTGGTCACAGAGGTCAGAGAAAACAAAAAAGACTTTCTACGAAAATCCAGAGAGGAGAGTGTAAAAGGAGAGGAAGATGGACAGGGCTAAAGACTGCAGAGAGCTCAAGAAGGATGAGAATTAAGAAAAGAGTTGGATTTTGTAGTTATGGAATCATTGATAACTTTAGAGAAAAAAACTAAAAGTAGAGGTTTGAGAAGCAAGTGAAAGGAGAGGGAGTGGAGGGACTAATTGTCCATGGCTTTTTCAAGATGTTTAGTAACTGAATGGGTGAAAGATATGGAATGATAGCCAGTAGGATGAATAGGATTGAATGAAATTGTTTTTTGTGGTTGGGGAGACATAGAAGTGTTTGTAGGCAGCAGAGAATGTCAGTAGATAGAGAATGGCATGATAGAGGGGGTTCTCTGCTGAAGAAGAAAGAATGTAATGAGATCAAGGGGTATAGAGGGAGTAACCTTGACAAGGAGAAGGACAACTTCTCCATGTGAGGTGAGTAAAGGAGGAGATAATGGAGGAAGACATCTGAGTGATGTGAGATGGAGAGGAGATGATAATAAGGAGCTCTCAGCAAATAGCCTCAGTATTTTTAAATGAAGAATGAGTCAGGCTTAGTGGAGGAGCTAATAACTTCTCACTTTACATTATATGGCAAAATCTACCCAGACAGCATGTCATGAGTATTTTGATGCAACAGTTGTACTTTAGGGAATTTTTCAACTTCAGCCATGATCCACCCACCCCATTCAAACCTAGGAAAATGTATGTGTGGTTCCCTCCCCTCTTCCATAGCCAGAATATTCCCATTTGTAAGCATTTGGTTCACAACCTTACAGAAAAATTACCCTTGAAAGAAAAATTAATTCCAAAGATCTGTGTAAATCTCCAGAGCCACTAATAGTCCAAATGACAATGACCCCATTAGTGAAATCCCCCAATGACAGGCACTCCCCTAACCATGTTTGCTTGCTGGTCTTTGTTCATCAAAGCATCAACAAATATTAATTCTTGCCATTCCTCATGGTTTTCTCTAGCTCCATATTCCACGTGCTTCCTCAGACAAGGGAAGGATGAATCCAAATTTTCAGTCCTGTCTCCCATGTGTAAAAAAGAAGACATCACATTCAGCATCTTCCACCTCTTTGGGGCTTTCTTCCATTTCCTTTCGTTCTCATCCCAGAATTGTCAACTACTTGGCAAACCCTTTCTTCACCCTAAATATCTCCAGACAAATTCCATTCATTTTCTTCAGTCTCTTATTGGAAGAAAGGAAAAGGCAGAAGAATCCAAAGGTCTGTGGTATTTCTGTACTTAGGTGAGCCTATTATGTGATCAGTGTGGGCATTGCCTCAAGAAATGCATATTGAAATCACCCAGTTTCTTCTCATTTGCAGTTGGTATATTTCCATGACACTCTCCTCTCCCATAAAAGTTCCTCCCCACCAATGAAAGTTTTTTTTTTTCTTCCCCTAGCTTGCTTGAGACCATCTGCTGTATCTTTGAATTATTTCTAGCACACCATTGATGCAAATGGGTGGAATATCTGTTATCTTTCATTTTAATTCCACAGCCAGGCTGTCTCCTTTTCTAGTCATACATGACTGAAGATGCCATTTGGCTATTTCTCCTACTCTTAACTCAAATCTTCTTTTAAACTATTCTCTGTATTTGATATCTATTCCTTCTCTATCAGCCAGGGATAATTCCTTTATTTTTTTTTCCTTTTAAGATCAACATATCTCAAGACAGCCTTATTTGACTTAGTGAAAATGACATATGGAATTCTATCCATCCTAAATAAATAATAACTACTCATCAGAGGAGCCCTAATGAAATTATCAGTAAATATTTTGTATATGATTAATTTGGATATCATTGATGTTAGATCATTCTTTTAATTCTCATACACTAATCATTCCATTCTTTGGTCTTATGATTTCCTGACTTTTCTAACCACAACTTTCCTCCAAGGTCTATTCTATCCCCAAGTATTAATATTAAAATATTCCTAAAACATTCTAAAAGGATGCCCCATCTCCCCCATAAGGGACTGTAAATTATGGAAACTAACCTCAGAAACTGGGTGGGAGGCAGAGTGTCTTTCAGATAGCTTTCAATGGAAATTCTACTGTGAATCTGTGAGAATAGAACAGTCCTTGGAGAACAGTTGTGGTTGGAGAAATCAGGAATTGTAGAGAGATGGAATGACCAGTATAAAGGAACTGGAAAATGTTTCAGAATTACAAATATGCAGATGAGCAGACTTAAGTATTTTAAATAGCAGTAGAAATCAGAGAGATTTGATATTAAAGGACAAGTATATATTTTGAAGCCCAGAATCAAAATCTCAAAAACATTCTTTTTCTTTAGATTGGAAAAAATGAGAAATCTTCAGCCACACTAGATGACAGTAGATGACACCTTTGTCCTATGAAAAAAGATGATAAAGAGAACTGAAAGAGTATCAAAGATGGCAGATGCAAAGGCAGGAGCAATGAACACATATAATAGTACAGTAGAAGAGAACTAGGCAGAAAGGGTAAATGAAATTGACACCATGTCCTTATCTAGAGACAGAAAAGATAATCTCCAAAAGAGGATGGTCCAGAAAAAAAATCAGGAAAACAGAAGACTTTATTATTTCATTTCTCAGAACACTAAAGGCAAAACTTGACCCAGGACCACTTAGTTTGGCACATCAGGTAATTATGATTGTAAAGGACAAGACTTAAGAGAAAGATCTCTGAACCAAAGAGGAGTACCTAGAAAGCAGTAAATGATTGCCAAAGTGAACTGGTAATGAGTTCATTGGAACATAAGATTTAGAGATGAAAAGGACAATCAAATCTGAACCCTTCATTAGAGGTTCAGTGTTATAACCAAAATTGTATAACTAAAAAGCAATAGAGCTGGAACACTTTCTGTAGTTCTCTGATTCTAGAGTCCATGTTCTTTCCATTGGTCTGTGGTGGTTTAAAGGTGGAAGAAAACTAAGGTTGTGTTGGCCAAGGTAGAGAAAGTTTAGTAACCTACAAGAAGTTGCCTGAACAGTCTGAAACTATTTGCTACATTTTCCCCAGGGAATGAGGGTGGAGCCAAGATTTCAGTGTGTACCACTCAACTAAGCTCTCCCAGCATTCCCTTCCAAATAACTTTAAAATAACACCTCAAATTGAATTCTAGAGTAGCAGAGCCAACAAAAAAAAAAAAAATCAATGAGACATTCTTCAAGTCCAGGAAAACATAGGAGGTTGGAAAGAAAGATGTGTGTCACGTGGGAGATTACAGAGTAGCCCATACCAGCACTGAACACAAGACTAAATACTGGCAACTCCATTGTGTATACCAAATTCTGGTTCATGGTCCAAGAACAGAGAGAAGGATTTTCAGTAACGAGCAAATGGGAGCCCTGGAGAACAACTAATTGTCAATTCCATTGCCTATATTCACTTTTGAGTCACAGTTCAAGGATGGAGAGGAAGACATTCAGTTAAAATAGAGTGAAATCTCTGAGGAACACTTCTCACCCAAAGGATCAGGGACCCTGATGAAAGATATTGTTGCTGGTCCCAAGGAGGAAGAGGCAGTATCAGAGCAGTATCAAACACATTCCCAAGGGATCAGGGGTCTTTCCTGGGTAAGGACTAGAGTGTAGACCAAGAGAGGAGTGACCACACCTCTCTCCATATCACACCACTGCGGAATTACTGAAAACTTCCAAATCCCTCAGAACTAGCTCTAAAAACAGCAGTGCAAAAAAGTCTGAAACTTGAGACAGGTCCTTCCCCCCCATGCCACGAAACCTAACATTAACATAAAATTTCAAACCAAGAAATAGGATGAAAAAGGAGTAAACAATAGAAAAAGAACATGACAATAAAAATTTAATATGTTGACAAGGAATATCAAGACACAAACTCAGAAGAAGACAACGAAATCAAAACAGCTATAAGCAAAGCCTCAAAGGCAAAAAGATGTGAAATGGGCACAAGCCCCAAAAGAATTCCTGAAAAAACTAAAATGTTATTTTCAAAATCTAATAAGGTGGGTAGGGATAAAGAAATAAATGAAAAGACAATTAATGTCTTTGTAAAAGAGGCAAAAAAATTGAAGAAATTAACAACTTAAAAAACAGAATTGGTCAAATGGAAAAAGAGGTACAAAAGCTCACCAAAGAATATAATTCCTTATACATTAGAGTTGGGCAAATGAAAGCTAATGGGTCCATGAGAAATCAAGAAACAAAGCAAAATCAAAGACAGGAAAAAAAGAAGAAAATGTGATATATCTCATTAGAAAAACAACAGACCTGGAAAGTAGATCAAGGAGAGGTAATTTCAGAATTATTGGATTGCCTGAAAGCTATGATAAAAAAAAAAAGAGCCTAGACATTATGTTTAAAGAAATTATCAAGGAAAACTACCCTGATGTCCTAGAACCACAAGGTAAAATAGAAATTGAAAGAATCTACTGATCATCAACTGTAATGGATCCCAAAATGAAAACACCCAGGAATACTGTAGCCAATTTCAAGAGCTCCTAGGTCAAAGAGGAATATTTGAAATAGCAAGAAAAAAACCATGCTGATACTGTAGATCCCCAATCAGCATCACATAAGATTTAACAATTGCTATATTAAAGGAGAGTGGCAGGCTTAGAATATGATTTTCTAGAAGGCAGAAGAGTTGAGATTACAAACAATAATTACCTAACCAGCAAAAGTGAGTATAATCCTTCAGGGAGAATAAAAAAATAGATATATAGTGAAATAGAGAATTTTCAAGTATTTCTAATGAAAATCCCAGAGTTGAATAGAAAATTCGACTTTCAAATATAAGACACAAAGAAGCATAAAAAGGTAAACACGAAAGATAAGTCATAAGGGACTCAACAAGGTTAAACTTTCTACCTTTCTCTATGGGAAGATGATATATATCTATATATATAGATCATAACTGTGAATGTAAATAGGATGAACTCACCCATGAAATAGAAGCATATTGCACAATGGATTAGAAACCAGAATCCAATAACATGTTATTTACCAGAAACACATTTGAAACAGAGAGTTACATGCATAGTCAAAGTTAGTGCCTGGTGTAGAATCTATTATACTACATCTGTTGTAAAAAAAAAAAAAAGATAATAGTAGCAATCATGGTTTCAAACAAAGTAAAAACTAAAATTAGCCTAATTAAAAAGTGATAAGCATGGAAGCCATGGATGATAAAGTAATATCAATATTAAACTTATATGCACCAAATGGCATAGAGTCTTTTTTTTTAAAGAAAATTCAAATGAATTACAGAAGGAAATAGAAAGTAAAACCATATTAGTGTGGTACCACAACTTTTCCCTTTAAGAGCTAGATAAATCTCACCATAAAATAAATAAGTTAAGGAGGTGATTACAAACTTTGAAAAGTTAGATATAGTAGACCTCTGGAGAAAACAAATAGGAATAGAAAGAAGTGGACTTTTTCTCACTGGTCATGGCACCTTCACAAAAATTGACCATGTATTAGGGCAAAAAAACCAAAACAAAACAAAACACACAACCAAAGGTAGAAAAACAGAAATATTAAATGTACCCTTTTCAGACCATGATACAATAAAAATTGCATTTGATAAAGGACCATGGAAGCATAGATTAAAAGCTAATTGGAAACTAAATAATCTCAGTTGTCCAGTCTCTAGTCATCTTGAATCCTAATGAACGAGTAGGTCAAAGAAGAAATCATAGAAGCAACAAATAATTTCATTAAAGAGAATGACAACAAAGAGACAAGCTACCAAAATTTGTGAGATGCATCCAAAGCAGCACTTAGGGTAAATTTTATATCTCTAAATTCACCCTTCAATAAATTATATATCAATTAAAAGAGCAGATGAATGAATTGGGAATTCACCTAAAATAACTACAAAAAGAAGTTTTAAAACTCCCAATTAAACACTAAAATGGAAACCCTGAAAGATAAAGGAGATATTAATGAAATAGAATATAAAAACTAGGATCTGATTTTATGAAAATAAACAATAAAATGGACAAACCACTAGTTAATTTGATTTTTTAAAAGAAGAAAAGTTAATAGCATCAAAAATTAAATAGGTCAATGCACCACTGACAGATATAAAATTAAGGTAATTATTAGGAGTTATTTTGCCCAATTATATGCCAGTGAAATTGACAATCTAAATAAGTTGGATAAATATTTGCAAAAAATGTTAATGCCCACATTAACTGAAGAGGAAATAGAATACTTAAATGACTTTCTCTTAGCAAAATAAATGGAATGAGGGGCAGAGCCAAGATGATGGAATAGAAAGACAGACTTTTAGAAGCTCCCCCACATGGTCCATAAAATGCCTGTAAAAAATGACTCTAAACAAATTCTAGAGCAGCAGAAGCCACAAAACAACAGAGTGAAAGAGACTTCCAGCCCAACAGCTGGGAAGGATGACAGGAAAGGTCTATCACACCAGGTGTGGAGCAGAGTAGAGCCCACATGGCACAGCAGGGACAAGACCTGGAACCACCAGCAGCAGCTGCGATTCCCAGATTCCTCAACCCACAAATGCCAAAGACAGCTTCAAAGTTCAGTGAGATAGTTCCTTCACCCAGGAGAAGGGAACTTGGTCTGGAGAGGCAACTTCTGTTTTTTGAGCTCTCGGCTTAAAGTGCCTGGGGAATTGAGCAGCTGATCTGAATCTCAGGCCTGAGCATGGCCCTGGAGTAAGGAGGAGGAGTTCTGGTATGGTGGAGCTGGAGCTGGAGGCAGTGGTGGTGAGGGAATTCTACTTTAACATTCTGGGCAAAAAAGTTTTTGGTTGCTCCCAGAGCACTACGCAGGCCAGCCCTTGATTGTTCAGCCTCGGAGGAACTGAGAAACTGAGAACTTATAGATACCCAGGGTATACCTTCCTCTTGACAAAGGACTCAAAAGTCAAGTAACTGACTGGGGAAATGCCCAAAAGAGGGGGAAAAAAAGACTATACTGTCTTGGTGTATAGGTATTTTCTTCTATCCTTTCAGATGGGAAAAAACAAGGCATACCCCCAGAGGCTTCTGCATCCAAAACCTACAAGACAAATATGCAATGGTCTCAGGTCATAGAAGAGCCCAAAAAGGATTTTAAAAATCAAGTAAAAGAGGTGGAGGAAAGATTGGGAAGAGAAATGAGAGAGATGCAAGAAAATCATGAAAAGTGAGTCAACAGCTTGCTAAAGGAGACCCCAAAAAATGCTGAGGAAAATAATATCTTTAAAAGTAGGCAACTTAATTGGCAAAAGAGGTCCAAAAAGCTAATGAGGAGAAAAATGCTTGAAAAATCAGAATTAGCCAAATGGAAAAGGAGGTTCAAAAGCTCACTGAAGAAAATAGTTCTTTAAAAATCAGAATGGAGCAAATGGAATCTAATGACTTTAGGAGAAACCAAGAAATTACAAAACAAAACCAAAAGAATGAAAAAATGGAAGATAATGTGAAATATCTCCTTGGATAAACAACTGACCTGGAAAACATATCCAGGAGAGACAATTTAAAAATTTTGGAACTACCTGAAAGCCATGATCAAAAAAGGAGCTTAGATTTCATCTTTCATGAAATTATCAAGGAAAACTGCCCTGATATTCTAGAGAACCCGAGGGCAAAATAAATACTGAAAGAATCCACTGATCACCTCCTGAAAGAGATCCTAAAAAAGAAACTGCTAGGAATATTGCAGCCAAATTCCAGAGTTCTCGGGTCAAGGAAAAAATATTGCAAGCAGTTAAAGAAACAATTAGAGTATTGCAGAAATACAGGCAGGATAAGATCTAACAGCTTCTACATTAAGAGACTGGAATAAGATATTCAAGAAGTCAAAGAAACTAGAATTAAAACCAAGAATACCCTACTCAGCTACCCTTTTCAGGGGGAAAAAATGATCATTCAATGAAATAGAGGACTTTCAAGCATTCTTGATGAAAAGACTAGGACTGAATAGAAAATTTGACTTTCAAATACAAGAATCAAGAGAATCATGAAAAAGTAAACAGGAAAGAGAAATCATAAGGGACTTTCTAAAGCTGAACTGTTTATATTCCTACATGGAAAGATAATATTTGTAACTCTTGAGAGTTTTCTCAATATTTGGGTAGTTGGAGGGATTACACACACACACACAGAATACAGAGTGAGTTGCATAAGAAGGGATGATATCTAGAAAATAAAATTAAGGGGTGAGAGAGGAATATATATGGGGGAAGAATGGAGGAAATGGAATGAGGTAAATTATCACTCATAAAGGGGGCAAGAAAAAGTTTTTTCAATGGAAGAGAAAAGGGAGGAGGTGAGAGGGAAAAAATGAAGCTTACTCTCTTCACATTTGGCTTAAGGAGGGAATAACATGCTCACTCAATTTGGTGTGAAAACCTGTCTTGCACTACAGAAAAATAGGAGTGAAGGGGACAAATAGGGTGGGGGGTGAGGGCAAATGGGAGGAGGAAGTAATTAGAAGTAAACATTTGGGGAGGGACAAGGTCAAAAGAGAGAATAGAAGAAATGGGGGGCAGAATAGGATGGAGGCAAATGTAGTTAGTCTTACACAAAATTTGTGTTATGGAAGTCTTTTGCAAAACTACACATATATAGCCTATATCAAATTGCTTGCCTTCTCAGTGGGGATGTGTGGGGAGGGAGGAAGGGAGAGAAGTTGGAACTGAAAGTTTTTGAAACAAATGCTGAGAACTGTTTGTTTTTTTTTTTTAGAATTCAAAATTTTATTTTATTTTTTAATAGAAATTTATTTAACTTTTTACATTCATTTTCACAAAATTTTGCATTCCAAATTTTCTCCCAATTTATCCCTTCCCCTGACCCCAATACACCGAGCATTCTAATTTTCCCTATCACCAATCTGCCCTCTCTTCTATCATCCCTCCCTTCTCTTGTGCCCATCTTCTCTTTTGTCCTGTGGGGCCAGATGACTTTCTATTCCCCATTAACTGTATTTCTTATTTCCTAGTAGCAAGAACAATACTCAACAGTTGTTCCTAAAACTTTGAGGTCCAAATTCTCCCCATCCCTTGCTCCTCACCCATTCCCTTTGGGAAGGCAGGCAATTCAATATAGGCCACATCTGTGTAGTTTTGCAAATGACTTCGATAATAGTCATGTTCTGTAAGACTCACTGTATTTCCCTCCATCCTATCCTGCCCCCCATTGTTTCTATTCTGTCTCTGAACCTGTCCCTCCCCGAGTGTTGACTTCAAATTGCTCACTCCTCCCATTGCCCTCCCTTCCATCATCCCCCCCACTCTGCTTATCTCCTTCTCCCCCACTTTCCTGTATTGTAAGATAGGTTTTCATAACAAAATGAGTGTGCATTTTATTCCTTCCTTTAGTGGAATGTGATGAGGGTAAACTTCATGTTTTTTTCTCAGCTCTCCTCTTTTTCCCTCCACTAAAATGTCTCCTGCTTGCCTCTTGAATGAGATATAATTTACCCCATTCCATTTCACCCTCTCTCCTCCCAATACATTTCTCTCTCACCATTTACCTTAATTTCTTTTAAGATATGGTCCCATCCTATTCAATTCACTCTGTGCTCTCTGTCTCTGTGTGCGTGCATGTGTGTATGTGTGTGTGCACGCACATGTGTACGTGTGTATGTGTGTGCTGTCCCACCAACCACCCAGATACTGAAAAGTTTCAAGACTTACAAATATTGTCTTTCCAGGTAGGAATGTAAACAGTTCACCCTTGGTAAGTCCCTTATGACCTCTCTTTTCTGTTTACTTTTTCATGCTTCTTCTCATTATTTTGTTTGAAAGTCAAATTTTCTTTTCAGCTCTGGTCTTTTCATCAAAAATGCTTAAAAGTCCTCTGTTTCATTGAAAGACCATATTTTCCCCTGAAGTATTATACTCAGTTTTGCTGGGTAGGTGATTCTTGGTTTGAGTCCTAGTTCCTTTGACTTCTGGAATATCCTATTCCACACCCTTCAATCCCTTAATGTAGAAGCGGCTAGATCTTGTGTTATCCTGATTGTATTTCCACAATACTGGAATTGATTCTTTCTAGCTGCTTGCAAGATTTTCTCCTTGACAGGGAAATTCTGGAATTTGACCACAATGTTCCTAGGAGTTTCTCTTTTTGGATCTCTTTCAGGCAGTGATCACTGGATTCCTTCAATACTTATTTTACCCTCTGGTTCTAGAATCTCAGGGCAGTTTTCCTCGATAATTTCGTGGAAGATGATGTCTAGGCTCTTTTTTTGATCATGACTTTCAGGTAGTCCCATAATTTTTAAATTGTCTCTCCTGGATCTATTTTCCAGGTCAGTTGTTTTTCCCATGAGATATTTCACATTCTCTTCCATTTTCTTGTTCTTTTGGTTTTGTTATATGATTTCTTGGCTTCTCAGAAAGTCATTAGCCTCCATCTGTTCCATTTTGAGAGAACTATTTTCTTCAGTGAGCTTTTGAACCTCTTTTTCCATTTGGCTAATTCTGCTTTTGAAAGCATTCTTTTCCTCATTGGCTTTTTGAACCTCTTCTGCCAATTGAGTTAGCCTATTTTTCAAGGTGTTATTTTCTTCAGCATTTTTTTGGGTCTCCTTTAGCAAGGTATTGACCCATTTTTTCATGCTTTTCTTGCATCTCTCTCATTTCTCTTCCCAGTTTTTCTTCCACCTGTCTAACTTGATTTTTAAAATCCTTTCTGAGCTCTTCCATGGCCTGAGCCCACCAGACGTCCACCTGGGATGTCTGGGATACAGAGGCCCTGACTTCCATGTCTTTCCCTGACGGTAAGAATTGTTCCTCGTCATCAGAAATGAAAGGCGGGAGCATCTGTCCCCCATCAAAGTAGCTTTCTATGGTCTTATTTTTCTTCCCTTTTCTGGGTATTTTCCCAGCCTGTTACTTGACTTCTGAGATTCCTCTCCACCCCCACCTAGATCTGCTCAGCTAGTGCTTGGGGTCTGAGATTCAAATGCTTCTCCCCCGCCTTGGGACTTTCAGTGGCGGGTGTGGCTGCTATTCACAGCAGCTTAAGCTTATTCACAGTGAGCTTAAGTTCTGGTGCTCAGGTTGGTGCAGGCCACCTCCCAGGCTCAGTTCCCTCAGGGGTTTTATGCGGGAGACCTTCAGTAATGGCCCTGAGCTCCTGCCTGCTGCTCCAGAAGTCCAGGCCGCTGCTGCCTCTGCCACTCCTTCTGCCATTTCTTTCCAAGGGGGCCCGAGTCATGGAGACACCCTGCTCCCCTCTTGGCCAGCCCAGAAGTCTCTCTCATTGACCTGAAGCGCCTGTGGGTAGAGGGACCTTCGCGGCCACCCAGAGGTTCTGTCCTTGAAGACTGCTCGGATCTGCTCCTCTGGGGCCATGCGGCCAGGGCAGCTCAGGTGTGGGCTCCACATCTGGAGTGCAGTGGACCCCTGGGGACAGCTTTCCAGTGCTCTCTGGAATGGAAATCTCTTCCACTGTGTTTCTGCGTGGCTTGCACTGATCCAGAATTTGTGGGGAGTTCTTTTTACAGAAAATATATGGGCTGTGGGTTCGGAGCTAGCTTACATGCATCTTTCTGCTCCGCCATCTTGGCTCCTCCCCCCTGAGAACTGTTTTTGCCTAAAACTGGGAACTAAGAAATACAGGTAATGGGGTATAGAAATAGATCTTGCCCTCAAAGAAAAGAGAGAAGATGGGAATAAAGCAAGGGAAGGATGTGACAGAAGGGAGGGCAGATTTAGGGAAGGGGTAATCAAAATGTAAGGCATTATGGGGTGAGTGGAGGGGAGAGATTGAAGGAAAATTTAGAACTCAAAATGTTGTGGAAATGAATGTTGAAAACTAAAAATGAATCAATAAACATTAAGAAATACTAAAAAATATATAAAATAAGTAGAATGAGTTGTAGATGAACTTCATGAGGAAAAAAATATCCCCAGTTCTACCAAACATTTAAGGAACTATTAACTCCCAATGCTATTAAACTATTTGAAAAAATAGGTGAGGAATGAATTCTACCAATTTTCTTTTATGACACAAATATAATTGTGATAATTAAACCAGTAAGGACAAAAACAGAGAAACAAAACTATAGACCAATTTCCTAAATGTGTATTAATGCAAAAATATTTTAAATAAAATATCATCAAGGGATATACAGCATATCTATACTCAAAGATCTTATATTAGGGCCAGGTGATTTCTACCAGGAATGTGGGGCTGATTCAATATTAGGAAAACTATCAATATTACTGAGTATACCAATGACAATAAGAACAAAAGTCATATGATTATACCAATAGATACAGAAAAAAGCCTTTGACAAACTACATCACCCATTCCTATTAAAAACAATATAATGCACAGGAATGAATAGAGACTTTCTTAAAATAATAAGCAGTAGATATTTAAGACTAAGAACAATCATTATTTACAATGGAGATAAATTTGAAACCTTCCCAGTAAGATTAGGAGTGAAGTGAGGATGTCTGTTATCAGTGCTATCATTCGCTATTTACCAGAAGCACTAGTTATAGCAATAAGACCCGAAAAAAGAATAGAAAGAATAAGCATAGACAATGAGGAAACAAAATTATCACTCTTTACAGAAAATAAAAGAGTAAGAACCATGGAGAATCAGCTAAAAAAACTAGATGAAGCAATTGATAGCTTCATCAGTGTTTCAGGATATAAACAAAAACCCTTATCAGTCATCAGCATATTACCAACAAAACCTAGCAGCAAGAGATAGAAAGAGAAATTCCATTTAAAATCACTATAGACAATATAAAATATTTGGGAGTCTACTTGCTAAAATAAACCCAGGTATTATATGAACACCATTACAAAACACTTCACATAAATAAAGACATATCTAAGCAGCTGAAGAAATATTAATTGCTCATAGGTGGGCCAAGCCAATATAAAAATGACAGTTCTATGGTAAGTTAATTTACCTATTCAGTCTCATTTCAATCAAAATACCCAATAATTATTTTATTGAGCTAGAAAAAATAAAAGCAGAATTCCTCTGGAAGAACAAAAGTTCAAGACTATCAAGAGAATCAGCAAAAAATGATGTTAAGGTAGGCAGCCTTCCAGTTCCAGATTTCAAACTAGATTATAAATCAGTAAACATCAAAACAATCCGGTACTGTCTAAGAAACCGAATGATGGATCAGTGGAATAGACTAGGTCCACAATACTAAATATTAAATCATCTTAGTGATCTAGTGTTTGATAAACCCAAAGATCCAAGCTTTTGTGCTAATATCTCCACATCTGACAAAAATTGCTGAGAAAATTGGAGAAGAGTTTGGCAGAAACTAGGCATAAACCAACATCTCACACCATGTACCAAAATAATGTCAAAATGGATAAATAAAGGGTGATATCATAAGGAAGTTAAAGTCATATGAGAAAATGTACCTTTTAGATCTATGTATAAGAGAGAGGGGGAGAAAATTTGCAACTCAAAAGTTTAAAAAATGATGGTTAAAATGTTTTATGTAATTGGAAAATATTTAATGAAACAAAGACAATAAAAGATTCTTCCCTTAGGAGTGTTTATTCTGCAAAATTCCCTCACAAGCTTAATTCTTTGCCTGACAGCCTGTGGATGTTGTGTTATTGTGGACAATGCAAAGAGAATGGGTTTTTGACAGAAGTTAGAGAATGTAATAGCATTGGGTCTTAGGGTTTTGGTCTTTGAAATAGAATATAACACTTATAATCTATTAAAAGAGGGTGAAATGCCCAAAGAGAAAGTATAATGCATTATATAATTGAATGGATATTACTAAAATTTGGTGTGATAGAAACAGAAGAATTCTTACCTGGAGAGCATCCTTTTCCCTCTATCCACTGAAACCATTTTCTTTCTTAAGGGCCTCTAGCTTAGGTGTTGCCTTTACCATGAAGCCTACCTTGATTCTCCCTGTAAAATGAAAACTTCTGTTCTCATATTCTCTTAGCACACCTTGGTTCCTACCATACTTCCAGATGCCTTGGAGAGTCTTTAAAAATATTCCTAGAAATGAAAAGAAAGGAAAGAAGTATATTGTAAGTCTATTTTTAGCAGTGGACAGAAAAAAAGGAGGGATTTTGGAAAGGAAGGAGAGGAGAGGAGAGGAGGGAAAAGAGAGAGAGAGAGAAAGAGGGAGGGAGGGAGGGAGGGAGAACACATGTACATATGGACACTCAAGCTTGGAGAATGACATATATAAAAGTATGTGTCATTGCAGTTATTTGAGTTGTGTTTGACTCTTTATGACTCCATTTGCGGTTTTCTTAACCAAGATACTGAAATGACTTGCCATTTTCTTCTCCAGCTCATTTTACGGATGAGGAAACTGAGGCAAACAGAATTAAATGGCTTGTCCCAGGCCACACAGTAAGGGTCTGAAACCATATTTGAACTCTGGCCTTCCTGACTCCAGGCCCAACACTTTATCCACTGTTGAGACATTAAGATTGGTATGGCTAGACTAATAAAGTCTTTTGTGGATTAATGAGGAATGAAGTTAAAAGATTATTGCAATTAGAAAAAAAAAGAAAAGAATTAATTAAGGTAGAACCTTGAATGTTAGGTTGAAGAGTATAGATGTGACACCATAGGAAGTGTGTAAACTCTATAGCTTCTTAAATAGGAAAACTGTGATTCAGTTTAGTTAATTACCTCCATGTCCAAAACAGGGTTTACCAAAAGAGAATATATCAAAAAGTATTTTATATGATAAAGCAAACATAGTTCATATGAGTAGATTATTCCCCCTCCACACACATTTCCCCCACACTCATTAACCTTCCTCTATCTCAGTTTTCTCATCTGTTAAATGGGGATAATACCTGTCAAATGAGGATAATACCAAATGAGGATAATACCTGTATCACATGGTTGCTGAGAAGATAAAATGAGATAACACAAATGCTTTGCCAATCTTCAAGTGCTTTATAAATGCTACCAGTTATATCCCCTTCATTCCTAGATTGCTGAAAAATAAACATTCAGTTTATTGTTTCAGGTGGGATACAGAAGCAGAGTGAAAATCTAGTCCTGGCAGTAGTAAAACAGCCTGAGATTCTGTTTGGAAAGGCGCTCGATGCAGGAGCCTGTGGCTAAAACAGAGCTGGAGGCTTGTTCTGTTTTTATGAGGAGTTCCAAGTGAGGGCACATAAAGATATCCTAGGTTAGAGCAAAGTTTATGAGTCCAGAGTTTGTGGGCAGAGAAGACCATAGATTCCCCAGGGACAGGACAGTTTGAAGAAAAGATTTTATTCACCAGCAACAGATCAAATTCTGTCCAAACTAGGAAGATTATTGATAGGGAAGATAACAATTCTTGACTGTTGCCTACATGACCTAGGAGTGATAGAAACAGGTAAATGGATTTCCTAAGGTTTCAGTGAAGTAGATTCAGAAGACATGGTGTGAATTCTTCCTAAAATAATTTACTTATTCAGTGTCACACAAATCAAACTACCAAAAAATTATTTTGTAGAGCCAGAAAAAATATCAAAATTCATCTGAAAGAACAAAAGTTTCAGAATAGCAAGGGAATTAATGAAAAGAAATGCTGGGGAAAGTGGCCTAGTAGTACCAGATCTTAAATTTTATTGTAAAGCAGCAATCATCAAAACCACTTGATACTGGCTAATAAATAGAGGGTTAGATCAGTGAAAGAGGTTAGGTACTCAAGTAGTCAATGACTGAAGCAGTCTACTGTTTGATAAATCCAAGGACCCCAACTGTGGGGAAAACTAGAAAATAGTGTGGCAGAAACTGGGCATAGACCAATGCCTGACACTGTGCACAAGAATAAAGTCCAAATGGGTATACTATCTAGGTATAAAAATGATACTATAAACAAACTAGGGGAGCACAAAATAGTTTGTCAGATTTATGGAGAATGGAGGGATGTATGCCAAAACAAGAGATAAAGAACATTATGAAATGCAAAATGGATAACTTTGATGACATCAAATTGAAAAGTTTTTGCACAAACAAAACCAATGCAACGAAGATTAAGAGGAAAGCAGGAAACTGGGAAAGAATTTTTATCACTAGTGTCTGTGATAAAGGCCTCATTTCTAAAATATATAAACAATTGAGTCAAATTAACAAGATACAAGCCATTCCCCAATTGATAAATGGTCAAAGTATATGAACAGGCATTTTTTAGAGGAAGAAATTAATCACTGTTGATTAAAGAGATGCAAATCAAAACAACTCTTAGATACCATATCACACTTATCATATTAACTAACATGACAAAACAGGAAAATGAAAAATGTTGGGAAAGATGTGGGAGAGTTGGAACACTAATTCATTGTGAGCTACTTCAACCATTCTAAAGAGCAATTTGGAACTATGCCCAAAGGGCTACAAAAATGTGCATACCCTTTGACCCAGCAATATCACTTCTAGGGCTGTATCCCAAAGCGATCACACAAATGGGAAAAAGACCCACATGTACAAAAATATTTATATCAGCTTTTTTTTGTGGTGGACAAGAACTGGAAATCGAGGGGATGCACATCAACTGGGGAATGGTTGAACAAGTTGTGGTATGTGAATGTAATGGAATACTATTGTGCTATAAGAAATGATAAACAGGAGGACTTCAGAGAGATCTAGAAGGACTTATATGAACTGATGCTATGTGAAGTGAGCAGAGCCAGGAGAACATGGGACACAATAGCAGCCACAGTGTGTAAGGACTTTTTTCGCTAGACTAAGCCCTTCACATCAATGGAAGGACCTATAACATTTCCAAAGGACCCATGATGCAAAATGTCATCCACATCCAGAGAAAGAACTATGGAGTCAGAATACAGAATGAAGTATACTATTTTCTCCTTTGTATTGTTTTGTTTTTCTCATGATTTCTCCCATTCATTTTAATTCTTCTATACAACATGACTAGTGTGAAAATATGTTTAATAGGAATGTGTGTGCAGAAACCATATAAGGTTGCAGGCTGTCTTGGTAAGAGAGGGGTGAAGGAGGGGGAGAAAATTTGGAACTTAGGGATGTGATTGTTGAAAACTGAAAATTAATTAATTTATAATTTATGATTTAAATAAATTAATAAATTTTGGGGGAGGAAGAAGACACGATGTCTATATGTGTGGAGTTGATGAAGTACTTGGTTATCTTTAAAACCTAGTTAAGTGTTGCCAGATTATATCCCCAAATGTCAGATATTATTTCCTCCCCACCCCACCTCTCCAACATACTCTTTAAGAGCAGGAAATCTTCCTTTCTTTCTTTTGTCCTGCTTTCTTTCTTCTGTCTTTTCTTCTAACCTCCTTTTTTCTCATATCTCTAATGCCTAACAATGCCTTGCACATAGTAGGAACTGATATATTCATTGAATTGACCATGGAGTGTGTATGAAGACAAAAACTTGGCCAGAAAACTTCCTACCTGTCTTTTCTGCCTGTATTTTCTTCATACTATTCTCTATTTCTTTAATACATCTTGGATCCATAATTTCATTGATATGGTTATTCCCTTAATCAGACCAGCACAGATTTCAACTTCTCAGTATTTTGAATCGGTAATATTCTCATCCCCTGATGCCCAAACTTCTGATGATGAGCCCCCACAAACATAGCTAGGCTACTCCTTGGTCAACAGTTACACAATATTTCACCCACCTGGTAACCCAGGTCTTTCCTGCTTAGTAGGACCTGCCAGAGCTTGTGCCTTACTGGCATAGCCTTTGAGAGTACAGGGTCACCAGCATGCTACAATGTGGGATCAGAGGAAAGCTTTACACAGCTGCCAAAATAATCTTTCTCAAATAGGGAGGCAGCTCTTTGTTGGTGTGACATCTGATCGCCTCTCTTTGTGCTTTTCCTTAACAGACCATCTCCATGACAGATTAAGTCCAGGTTTGGTTCATCTGTAGCAAGAATCACACAGCTTTTTCCCTTCTGTGGAAATATTAGTATTTGCTTAGGGCCCTTGGTGTGGCTCCACTGTGAACTTGAGTAACCCATAAAATGATTAAAGGTTGGGGCTTTGTTACTCTTGTATAAAATTATCCTTGAGTTCACTACTCTGCCAAATGAGGGTTTTTTTCCTAGGAGGGGTTATTATTCTCCTCTGATTTACTTCCTCCTTGTCTGACTTGTCCATCTCCTTTGGAGTCATCATTTTTATCATCATTTTCATCATCATCATTGTCAACATCATCATCCTAAGTAACTGTGGTTTTACTCCAGCGATCTTCTCTTAGACTCTCTTTTCTCTGTTATTAATTTCTCCTTCGATGATTTTCATTAACTCCCAAGAAGATAATTAGCACATTTATGTAGATAACTTCCTAATTGGTGTATGTGGGTTCAATTCTCCAAATTAGAGCTTCAAATCTTCACCTACCTGCTCAACATCTCCCTCTAGCACCTTAAATTGAACATATGCAACACTGAATACATCATCTCTCATAAACTTTTCCCAACTTCCCCTCTTTCACTGTTGTTGGCCCAGCTATCCTTTCAGCTGCACAGGCTTTTAACATCTAAGTCATCCTTAATTCTTCTTTGTCCCTCAACCCCTTACTCATGCAGATACATATGCATTTATTTGCCAAACTCCAAATTTAACCTCTAAGATCTCTTTCACATCTGTTCTTTTCTTACTCAATCCCCATATATCTTAATGAGTACTCTTGTTACTTCTATCCTGAGCCATTATATTAATATCCCAACTGGTCTCTCTACCTCCAGCCTCCCTCATCGCAAACATGACCTTTTTAATATGTAGCTATGTCTATTTTACTTCCTTTCTCAAAAATCCTTCATTGATACACTGTTGATTAACAGTTGTGCTCAACATATGATCTAAAGAACCTTGAGGGTCGCCATGACCCTTTTCAAAACTATTTTTATAGTAATACTAAGACATTTTTATTTCTTAATCCATATATTATACATACATATATACATACATGCACATATAGATACACACATACACATATCTAAAACCCTGTAAACTAAATCCTTCTTGAAGAAGGGTGTTTCTCGGTAACTTTTAAGAGTATAAAGGGTTCCTGAGGCCAAAAAGTTTGAGAATCACAAAACTATAGTATAAAATTTAAACTTTTTAACCCTTCATTTAGGACCCTTCCTAATCTGATATCATCATGGCATTTAAATAACATTTCACATTACCCCACCTCCTTCAAACACTGTTTTCTAACCCAGCTAGACACTATCTTTTGCCTGACTTCTACCTGCTATCTCCCTAGTTATATCCATTTTGCCTCTCCTTTTCCTTTCTTCTTTTAAGATAATCAAAATAACACAAAATTACTTTTAGGTCCTTTGTCCTATTTAACTCCTTATATGACTCGTGTGCCATTAGATTTCTGAGAAAATAATTGTTATCTTCTCCTTCCTTAGAAGTCCAAATACTTAGCCCTCATAACGTCCTTTATGATTTCACACTCTTGTTGAAAATTTTATGTTTCTCGTGATTCCTGTGTTTATATTTTGAATTTTCTTCTCAACTTTCTTCTTTTTATCAGGAATGCTTGGAAATTCTCTATTTCATTGAAACGTCAATTTTGCGGAGCCCTGCATCTCACTCCCTACCTTTATAGGATTAGATTGTTTTACTGAGTAAGTTATTCTTGGTTTTAAGACTATGTCTTTTGGCCTTTGGAATATTGAAATTCCATGCTCTCCACTCCTTTAAAATGGTGTCTAATATATCTTGCATGATTTTGATGGCGGTTCCTCTGTCTTTGAATTCTTTTCTTGAACCAGGAAGCTATAGATGTTGACTGTGACATTCCTGGGGATTTTTATTTTGTCATTTCTCTCAGTATGTGATTGATGCATTCTATTTGCCCACTTGTCCTAATGTGTCTGGGAAGTTGTTTTGGCTTTAAAGTAGTTCATTGATTCTTAAATTATCTCTCCTTGATCTGTTTTCCAGGTGAGTTTTTTTTATTATGTGAGCTATCTTACGTTCACTTCCATTATTACAGTATTTTAACTTTGCTTTAACATTTCTTGTGGTCTCATCGGGTAATTAACTTGTTTGCTCATTCGGATTTTTAAAGAGTCTGTAGCTTGGATAAGGTTTTGTATCTCTTCTTATAAGCTGCTAATTTTCTTTCCAAGTCTTTCTTCCTAATCTTTTATTTCTTTTCCATTTCCTTTCTCTATTATTCCTATTTGAATTAATAATGATATTTTTTAAGCAAAACAAATTATACTTCAGGCTTCATTCTTTTTCAAAATTATAAATGATCATATAGCGAAACTCTGTTTTTCTTTGAGGCTTTCTTTGATAGTAGGCATTTGGAATTATTTTCCTCTTTGGAGCTTGTGTGCTAGGCAGGCATCTCTAGTGTCACAGTAGCTCATTAATTATTTTTTTTTTTTGCATATCCAATCTTTCAACTTTACTTTTTGGATTGGGATTTTGCGTTAAGGTAAGGCCCTAGGTACTCTGGCAAGACTCTTGTAACCTCATATGGCTATAGCTTGTCTTATACAGGGGTCTACTACAACCACCTCTGGTACTGAATGCTGTGTTATTCTCAGATCACTAGAGAAGGTTGAACAAAGAAGCTTCATACTGTTAGTAGACTCTCTGTGGTCAGATCAAGGGCACTGCCCAATTTGGGCATAATTGGGTCCAGATCAATTCTGGGTCAAGTCACCATAGCTGAGTGGTGTCCCAGTAGCTAGTAATTGGCACCAATTCCTCTAAACTTTTAGAAATCTTAGCAGATTCAAAGTGATGAGGTAAGAGAACAAACCAGACAGAACAGTGCCATGAAATACCTAGAGAGAAGAAAGAATCCAAGAGAATGGGTTAATTAGTAATGTCAAAGGCTATAGAGAGGTTAGGAATAAAGATTACGAAAAAACTATTACTTTGGCAATTAAGAGAATCTTTGTAATTTTGGACAAAGAAGTTTCAGTTAAATGAAGCAATATCGATTTAGAAAAGTGAAAGGAGAGGAAATGAAGGCAACTATATAGATGGCTTTTTTTTTCAAGGAGTTTAGTAAAGATCATTAGCTGAGATGTCAGAATAAGTGAGAGCTTTTTTATTTTTAAAGAATGGAAAAGACATGAGAATATTTGTAGATGGTAGGGAAATAGTAGATAGAGAGGGATAAGTTTACTAGGAAATTAAGGATGATAGATTCTCTGATGGAGAAGATATGGGGTAGGACGGGATAAAGGGTATATATATAAAGGTTTACTTTGACTAGAAGAAGGAATGTCTCTTCCTATTGGCCAGGGGGAATTAAGAAAGAGTCGGAGGAAAGTGTTTGATGTAAGATGAGGAGAGAAGAGAAAGCTTTCAGTGAATGGCTTGTTTTTTTGTGAAAACAAGTGAAACCTTCAAACTGAGAATATGGCAGCATCAGAATGATTGAGAAAGGAAGAAAAGGTTTAGAATAGTCAGTGATGAATGGCATAGCAAACTGATCAGAGGGGTCTGCATTACTTTGTTTCAGTGAAGACCCAGTTGAGATTACATAACAAAAATCTGTTTGGGATCAAGTTTTTTAATATATATTTTTATTTATTTTGTTAAATGTTTCCCAATTACACTTTTTAAAGTTTTTAACATTCATTTTTGAAAATTTTGAGTTACGAATTCTCTCCCTTACTTCCACTCTTCCCTCAACCCCTTGAAAATACAAGTAATATTATACATACGAAGATTTCCGTGTTAGCCATGTTGCAAAAGAAAACATACATGCACACATAGAGAAGAAGAATGAAGTCGAAAATAGTATGCTTTAGTCTGTATTGAAGTTCATCTATTCTCTGGAGATGGATAGCATTTTTCATCATGGGTCCTTTGGGTTTGTCTTGGATCATTATCTTGATCAGAGTAACTAAGTCTTTCACAGTTGATCATCCTTACAGTGTTGCTGCTACTATGTACAATGTTCTCCTGGTTCTATTCACTTATAGTTCATAGAAGTCTCCCCAGATTTTCTGAAATCATCCTGCTTATCATTTCTCATAATACAAAAATATTCCATTAAAATCATATACCTCACCTTTTTGAGCCATTCCCTAGTTGATGGGCATTTCAGAGGACCAAATTAAAGTGGTTTTATGATTTTCTCCATCTCCATTATGTAGCATGTGAACAGGAATGAAGGTAGTAGATGGAGGGCATATTTCGAGGTTGGAGTATCCTGAAGTATAGACTGTGATAAGAGAAAGTGACAAGGAATTCAAGTCTGGAGGATAGTGTAGAGTTGAAGTGACTATGGAATGATAAAAGATTATACTTACATGAACAAATTTTGGAGTTCATGAACATGGAAGTGGAATATTTGTGGGCAGGATCGGTGGCATATATTTGTACACCCTCTATGCCCAAATTGGTTTGCCAGCTATTCCCAGTGCACTCCATTTTATCTCCTATTTCTGTACCTTTATAGAACATGTGTGCTGCTTCTGCACACCTTGTATTGACCCAGAAGTTATGGGGGACTCTTTTTACATTAATTCTATGGGCTTTTGGTTTCGGAGCTCATAAACGTGCGTCCTTCTACTCCGCCATCTTCCCTATATATATTTATTAAGTGACAGCTATGTTCCAGGTGCTATGCTTAGCACTGGGTATAAAATTAATAAAAAGATAGTCCCTGCCTTCAAGAAGCTTGCAATCTAAAGGAGAAGACAACACACAAAAGGAGACAGGAAAGGGGATGGGATGGAGTTTAAACCCGGCAGGGAAGCAGATTTAGAGCAGAGATTTTCATATTCATTCTCTCCCTCTCTCTCTCTCTCTCTCTCTCTCTCTCTCTCTCTCTCTCTCTCTCTCTCTCTCTCTCTCTCTCTCTCTCTCTCTCTCTCTCTCCCCCACTCTCTCCCTCTCTCTCTCTCTCTCCCTCTCCCTCTCCCTCTCCCTCCCTCCCTCCCTTCCTCCCTCCTGTAGATCACCTCTAGTGCATAGAATTTTGAAGTTTTGTTTTTTTTTTTTAGTAGAACACCTCGGACAATAAGCTGTGGGGTTTCTTGTACATTCTCGGGTTCATTTTAGACCTGAAGTTGAAGTTGCATTGCATCCCTGACTAAAAAAAAAAAAAGGCACTTAGCTATCGTGACCTCTAGACTTCCTCTTTTCCTGGATGGTCCCAGCCCTTATTCATAGCTAAGTTAATCAAATTGACTACATTTACTCTTCCCTGATGCAGACTGCAGTCTCTGTGCTCACCCACACACAGTGGTCTCTTCCCATTAAGTCTTGTTGAGATTAGGGACAAACTTTCAAAATCCTTTGTATGTGCGTGCGCGCGCACACACACACACACATATATATGTGTATATATATACACATATATATACATACATACATATATATTAGATAGATAGATAGATAAATAGATAGATATGCCTTTTCAGCTTCTGTCATCCTTTCTTTCTCCCCATTGGTCCTAAACCATGAAAATTATCTTGAAGCTCAGGTAAACTCCCCCTACCCTCAAAGTAACTAGAAACTTGTAAGGGGTGGAAGCAACGCTGATGGATGTTGCCAGCATTTCTGCCACTAAGGCAAAAACCCCCATCCCCATTCAACTAGAATGGGACACAGGTGAAGGCAAGAGATAGCTATGTTATAGATGAAATTTTAGCAAGGCAAACTCTTAGCGAGAGGAAGGATTTCACCAGTTTGCCTTTTTATTTTATCAGTTTATGCAAGTAATTGTAAATAATCCATAGAGAATAATTAATTGTCATTTTTAATTCTCGAGGAGTCGGTGTCCCTATGCATCATTCAAGTCAAAGAGTAATCAGTAAAATTGATTATTTGGCATTATGAGGCAAGGAAGGAAAGGAAGAAAGGAAGATAAAATGAAAGAGAAGGGAGTTTGAAAGGGAAAGGCAGAAAGAATGAGAAGATGGATAAAAATAATGAAAGAGAGAAGGAGGAGGAAGGGAAAAGAGGAAGAGGGAAATAACTTTTGCAGTGGCAATTTTGGCCTCATGTCATTCACAGCCTTCTATCTCTTAACTGCGACTGACCAATGAATCCCCACTGCCCTCAGCCCTGCCTGTTCTTTCTTCATTAGTCTTTAATTCTTGGCTCCTTTGTGCATCTTGGAGGATAAATGCTTCAAGTACAAGTCATTTGGCAATACATGAGGGCATGAAAAACAACTGTTTGCCTAGCAGAATATTTTCTCAAACTAGAAGCACATAATGACTGGCCTTCATTTTAAAATAAGAAAATATTTCTCAAGCATGACTCTCTCAGATTTTTGCAATAAGGTAATTTCAAGTTGAAAAGACCTCTTCTCTTGACTCAAGCCATTTTTTCTTCATTTTTGCACCAACACTTGGTTGTAGCCATAGCTGTCTCTTGCCAGGGCTTTTCACATTCTCTTGACCAATGGTCCTCCAACCCTGGACCTGGCTGAAGTTGAACATTCTGGCCTCGCAGAGACTTAAAAAGAGAGAAAGAGAGACTGGCTCCGCCAATCCTGGTGCAGGAGTCCTTGGCATTGTTTTTTGCTGCCAGTTGAGGTGCCTTTGTGTTGCCTTTGGAAGCCTGTGCTTTCTCTGTGGCTTTTGTGGTGGTTTCCATCAGGCAGTGTGGTCCCTCTCCGAGGCCCTAGCATGCCAGACCAGCCTATTTGAATCTGTGCCAAGCCACTTACTGGGGAGGTGAAGCCAAATACCGTATATTTAAAACTGCAATGCTTTGCTTGTCCATCTAGCTCCTGTCTCCTCAACTCATTAGTTGTGGTTTTACTTTACTGTTAAAACACTCTTCATTTTTTTTTTCTCTCTCTCTCTCTCAGCTCTGGCTATTTTCAGCTCTATATATTTAGCAAGTTGTATGTAGGTAAAGAGATTCTGCTGTTCTCCTTAAATTTCTTTATTTTTTTTCCTTCTTTTTGTGTCCTAAGGAAACAGAATGTGTTTCCTATTAAATGAGAGGGAGGGGGGATGGGATAGAGGGACCCTATATTTGAATAGCATAGAGATCTGACTTCATCCAACCGGAGCCAAGAAACAGAGAGAACACTAGCAGTCTGTCCCCTAATATATGAACAGGGAGAAGGCCATTTATATGGATAAAGGGCAGGATGTCATCCTTGATCTTGAATTTCTTCAGCAAAAACAAAAGGTTTGACCCTTTGAGAGAGCCTTTGGGGGTTTCATGTGACTAGTAAGTAAATATTTCTTTAAAGATCATTATCACCACTTACCACCACCCTCTTCATCAAGGGATATCAGAGCGTTTATAAAGTTTGTATGTGATATCAAAATGTGAGGTTGGTAAATAATAACATTTCTATTTTATGGCTGTATTAGGAAAGTTAAGTGTTTTGTCTGAAGTCACACAGGAAATTGAAGACACATTCAGGAGTACAATCTATGAATTCTGGATTCCAGATCTTTCCCGAGTAGCTACACCTACCTAGTCTATATTTATGTTCCACTCCTTCACACATGTTTCTCAAGTAAATATTTGATTCAGAGAAGATTTAGGAAGAGGAAAAAAAGGCAAACTTCTGGCAGTTAAAGGCTCTGGGCAAATAGATTAAAGCCTGCTATTTATCACAAAGTAGGTACAGTTTAAGTAGCAGCTGTTCAAGTCTCCCCTACTGGATCCCCTAACTGTGGCTCAATTCGAATAGAACCCTAGTTTGCCCCAAATAAAAAAATCTCCAGCCTGGTAATTAAGACCTTTCACACGATGGTCTCACATATCTTCCTAGTCTTGTTGCTTCATGTATTTTCTGTTCCAATCAAAGGACCCACCTCACAGCATAGACCCATCTACTGCCTCTGGACCTTTGCACAGGTCTTCCTTATTCCTGAAATGCTGTCCATTGTCACCTCTGCCTTGTTGAATCCATAGCTCCTATCAAAGGTGCCAAATTTTACATAAGGTCTTTTGTGATGCCCTTTGTTTTCTATGATTCCCTCCCTCTTATAATTCTTATTCCTTGATATTTACTTATCTAAGATGCCTACTGTTCCCCATAGCTCCTTTTTTTGTTTTGTTATTTTTTTTTAAAGAATAAAAACTTATTTTATTGAGTTATTATTCACAAGTGCTATGTTTTTGCCCCATATATGAACTGTCTCATTTCCCTCATTGTAGTAACAACTCAAGATTTACAGAAGAAAATAATTCCATAGTAATGTGGTTGAACCTGGATGTACACAAATCTTGTTCTTGATATTTGTAGTTTGTGGAACTGATTAAATACTGGCTGAATGCTATAGCTGGGGTAGTTGTGATGGTAAGTTACCAAGTGATGTCTTAGCCCCAAGATTTATTCACCATGTTGGCTAAAAAAAAAAAAACATGATGAAACAAACTAACTTGAAATCACATAGCCCTCCTAGCCATATATGCGAAATAATTAAATGGTACCTACAGATGTATATTCAACTTAGTTAAAACAATTCAGAATTTCCAGAGTTCATAAGTGACTTTTAATGATTTTGCCTTGATTTGAGATAATGCATTTTTTTCTAATATAAATTTACTTATTTAACTATTTACATTCATTTTCACAAAATTTTGGGTTCCAAATTTTCTCCCCATTTATCCCCTCCCCCCATCCCAATACACCGAGCAATCTAATTTTCCCTATCTCCAATCTGCCCTCTCTTCTATCATCCCTCCCTTCTCTTGTCCCCATCTTCTCTTTTGTCCTGTAGGGCCAGATAACTTTCTATTCCCCATTAACTGTATTACTTATTTCCTAGTAGCAACAACAACACTCAACAGTTGTTCCTAAAATTTTGAGTTCCAAATTCTCCCCATCCCTCCCTCCCCATCTATTCCCTTTGGGAAGGCAGGCAGTTCAATATAGGCCATATCTGTGTAGTTTTGCAAATGACTTGGATAATAGTCATGTTGTGTAAGATTAACTATATTTCCCTCGATCCTATCCTGCCCCCCATTGTTTCTATTCTGTCTTTTGATCCTGTCCCTCCCCAAGAGTGTTGACTTCAAATTGCTCCCTCCTCCCATTACCCTCCCTTCCATCATCCCCCACACCCTGCTTATCTCCTTCTCCCCCACTTTCCTGTATTGTAAGATAGGTTTTCATACCAAAATGAGTGTGCATTTTATTCCTTCCTTTAGTCAAATGTGATGAGGGTAAACTTCTTGTTTTTTCTCAGCTCTCCTCTTTTTCCCTCCACTAAAAAGTCTTCTGCTTGTCTCTTCTATGAGAGATAATTTACCCCAATCCATTTCACCCTCTCTCCTCCCAATACATTTCTTTTATACATTTACCTTAATTTTTTAAAGATATGATCCCATCTTATTCAATTCACTCTGTGCTCTCTGTCTCTGTGTGTGCATGCGTGTGTGTGTGTGTGTGAGTGTGTGTGTGTGTATGTGTGTGTGTAATCCCACCAACTACCCAGATACTGAAAAGTTTCAAGAGGTACAAATATTGTCTTTCCATGTAGGAATGTAAACAGTTCAACTTTAGTAAGTCCCTTATGACTTCTCTTTGCTGTTTACTTTTTCATGCTTCTTCTCATTCTTGTGTTTGAAAGTCAAATTTTCTTTTCAGCTCTGGTCTTTTCATCAAGAATGCTTGAAAGTCCTCTATTTCATTGAAAGATCATATTTTTCCCTGAAGTATTATACTCAGTTTTGCTGGGTAGGTGATTCTTGGTTTGAGTCCTAGTTCCTTTGACTTCTGAAATATCCTATTCCACACCCTTTGATCCCTTAATGTAGACGCTGCTAGATCTTGGGTTATCCTGATTGTATTTCCACAATACTGGAATTGTTTCTTTCTAGCTGCTTGCAAGATTTTCTCCTTGACCTGGGAATTCTGGAATTTGGCCACAATGTTCCTAGGAGTTTCTATTTTTGGATCTCTTTCAGGCGGTGATCGATGGATTCCTTCAATACTTATTTTGCCCTCTGGTTCTAGAATCTCAGGGGAGTTTTCCTGGATAATTTCATGAAAGATGATGTCTAGGCTCTTTTTTTGATCATGGCTTTCAGGTAGTCCCATAATTTTTAAATTGTCTCTCCTGGATCTATTTTCCAGGTCAGTTGTTTTTTCCAATGAGATATTTCACATTCTCTTCCATTTTGTCATTCTTTTGGTTTTGTTTTGTGATTTCTTGGTTTCTCAGAAAGTCATTAGACTCCATCTATTCCATTCCAATTTTGAGAGAACTATTTTCTTCAGTGACCTTTTGAACCTCTTTTTCCATTTGGCTAATTCTGCTTTTGAAAGCATTCTTCTCCTTATTGGCTTTTTGAACCTCTTTTGCCAATTGAGTGAGCCTATTTTTCAAGGTGTTATTTTCTTCAGCATTTTTGGAGTCTCCTTTAGCAAGGTATTGACCCATTTTTCATGCTTTTCTTGCATCTCTCTCATTTCTCTTTGCAATTTTTCCTCCACCTAAGTTGATTTTCAAAATCCTTTTTGAGCTCTTCCATGGCCTGAGCCCATTGGATATCTATTTCAGATGTTTGGGATACAGAGGCCTTGACTTCTTTCTATGTCTTTCCCTGATGGTAAGTATTGTTCTTCCTCGTCAGAAAGGAAAGGGGGAAATATCTGTTCCCCAAGAAAGTAACCTTCTATGGTCTTATTTTTTTTCCCTTTTCTGGGCATTTTCCCATCCAGTTACTTGACTTCTGAGATTCCTCTCCACCCTGTCTAGATCTGCCCAGCTAGTGCTTGGAGTCTGAGATTCAAATGCTGCTCCCCAGCCTCAGGGCTTTCAGTGGGAGGGGGTGGGGCTTCTATTCAATATGAGCTTAAGTTCTGGTGCTCAGGTTGGTGCAGGGCCACCTCCCAGGCTCAGTTCCCTCAGGGGCTTTATGCGGGAGACCTTCAGTAATGGTCCTGAAGTCCTGACTGCTTTGGGAGCCCCTGGCCACTGTTTCCCCCACCACTTCCTTCCAAGGGGGCCTGAGTTGTGGAGACACCCCGCCCCCCTCTCGGCCAGCCCAGAAGTCTCTCTCACTGACCTGCAGCACCTGCAGGTGGAGGGACCTGCATGGCCACTGGAGTTTCCATCCCTGATGCCTGCTTGGATCTGCTCTTCTTGGTGCTTCATGGCCAAGGCAGGGCTGGGCTCTGCTCCATGTCCGGGGTGCGAGGGACCTTTGGGGTCGGTTTTTCAGGGCTCTCTGGAACAGAAATCTCCTCCACTCCATTGCTGCGTAACTTACACTGCTCCAGAATTTGTTGGGAGTTCCTCTTTACAGGTAACTATGGATTGTGGGTTCGGAACTAGCAAATGTGAATCTTTCTACTCTGCCATCTTGGCTCCTCCCCTGCCATAGCTCCTTGAAAGGAGGGATTTTTTGTTTTCATTTTCTACCCCTGGGATAGTGTCTTGCATGTACTAGGCACTTAATAAATGTTTGTTGTACTGAGTCAAAGAGATAAAATAAAATTGTGTGAGGGTCCATCATACAATGCACCCAATCTGACAAAAACCTTAATATGATGAAAAGTTTAAAATAGTCATTAAAGGTCAGCCCTATTACATGTCATTGATAAAAGACAGATTTGAGGATTTTGAGGAAAATAGTGAAGAAAATGTTGTCTGTGTTATAAAGTTTCTAATAGATTCACACTTCTAACAAAATAGATTTTTAGTGTTCCTATCTGTCTGGGACTACAGAAATCATGATGGAGATTAGTTTCATAGATTTTAATATGTCTTAAGTAACCCTATGGAATTTGTGCCTGTGCAAACCTTCCTGAATATGTGACTTTGAGAGGGAAGATGAAGACCAAGTGAAGGAAAGTTGGAGCTTTTAGAAGAAATTTAAAGAATATGAGAAAACTAGAAAGCAGGCAGGCAGTTTGGTTGCAGGTCATTGATCTACATGGGGTAGTTCGTACAGATGCATGTTACATTGGAAAAGTCTCAGCAGCAGCTGAAGAGGAAGGCTCTTCAGAGGATTTGATCTAGAGAGTGTATCCAGAAGAGAGACCAAGGGAATATTACCAGTAGAAGCTTGGGAAATTGATGAATGAAGAATGTTCACATAGAGTTTAATTAGAAGATTAAGTGCCAGAAGAGATATGTAGTCAAATTTTCCCATTTTCTGTATGGAAAAATTAAGGTTTAGAAAAGAGTAGGGATTTTCTCAGTATTATAAGTAACAATGTTAGGTTGTAAACATAGAGCTTGGAAGTTCAAATCCAGTGATTTTTTATTTATTTTCCCACTATATCATACTATGTTAGGTTGTCTTGGTGCTATGACTGAAAGTGTTTCCCAAGTGACTAGAATAACTGAGAAATAGAGTATATTAAAAATCTGTGCACTTAACTTTTGTTGGCTCTCTACAATTCACTTCACCAATCATCAGGTCATACAAGTCTTCCACAGCTTCTCTTAAACCATTCCCATTATTATATCTTCCTAAAAGAGTGTTCCATAACATGTAGATACCATAACTTGTTCGGTGATTCCTCAGTTTATGAGTATGTCCTCCAATCCCATTCTTTGCCACCACAAAAAGAACTATAAATATTTTTATATTTACTTATTAGCCACATTAGTCTCGAATGGTCAAACCTTTTGTTTTTGCTGAAGAAATTCAAAATCAATTTTGTGCCATTTTTCTATTTTGTTCGTTCGCTTTACTTGACAGTGTCTCTTGATTTGCACTCCTAATTACCCCCTCTCCCGTTTACCTCCTACTTTATTGTTAAATGCAATATATTTTTGTACCTATGTGTGTGTATGTATTTTCCCCTCTTTTTGACCAGTTTATTTAGATAACAATTAGGTTCAAGCGTTATCAGCTCCTCCAAGCATTTTCCTTTTTGTTTGCATATATGTCTGGTTGCCCACTCTGATAATGTTGTAATTTTCCGTAATCTTTTCCTATCCCCCCTCTTACCGTATAGTCTTCTTCCTTAAACTTTCGTTTTTCTCTTAAAGCAATAAGTAACTACTCTAGTTTAATTAGTATCACTCTATGAACTCTAATGAGGGTCAGAGTTCAGAGGGGACACAAGTATTATATATCCATATTTAAATGTAAGCAGTTTATCCTTCTTTAGTTCCTTGTATATTTGTGTTTTCATTTATGTTTCTCTTAATGCCTTTGCATTTCAGTAGTTTTATTCAGTGCTGATATTTTCATCAGCAATACTTGGAAACCCTCTATTTCTCGAAAAATCCATTTTTTTCTGGGTAAAAAAACCTCTGTGCTGGGATATAAGTTGCCTGTAAGCCTACATCCTTTGCTTTATGGAATATTGTATGCCAAGTTCTCCTGTGCTTTATTTTAGTGGCTACTAAATCATGTATGTTCTCAATGCTGGCTCCTCGGGACTTAAATTCTTTCTTTCTGGATGCTTTCAGTACCTTTGACCAAGAAGCTCTAGCTTTTGGCAGTTATGTTCCTGTGAATATGATTTTGACTGCAATATTTTCTTTTAGAAGTTTATTTTATTTTTTTGAGCTCAATTTATTTTATTTTATTTTTTTAATTTAGTTAAATTTATTTATTTAACTTTTTATATTTATTTTCACAAAATTTTGGGTTCCAAATTTTCTCCCCATTTCTCCCCTCCCCCCACCCCAACACACTGAGCACTCTAATTTCCCCTATGACCAATCTGCCCTCTCTTCTATCATCCTTCCCTTCCCTTGCCCCCATCTTCTCTTTTGTCCTGTAGGGCCAGATAACTTTCTATTCCTTTAGTGTCTGTGGGTGGAGGGACCTACGCGTGGCTGCTGGAGAGTCTGTCCCTGAAGCCTGCTCAGATCTGCTCCTTTCGGTGCCACGTGGCCAAGGCAGGGCTAGGCTCTGCTCTGGGTCTGGTTCATGACAGACCTTTGGTATCGGTTTTTCAGGTCTCTCTGGAACAGAAATCTCCTCCACTCCATTGTTCTGTGGCTTCCGCTGCTCCAGAATTTGTTGGGAGTTCTTTGCAGGTATTTTATGGGCTGTGGGCTAGGAGCTAGCATATGTGAATCTTTCTACTCCACCATCTTGGCTCCTCCCCTAGAAGTTTCTTTTAGACAGTGACCAATGATATGTCTCCTCATTTAGATTGTTAGCTCCTCATGGACAGGGACTCTCTTGTGCTTTCTCTATAGGAGAGTACATGGCACATGATAGGTATTTAGTAAATGCTTGCCAACTGATTGATATGATGAGTTGAAGGAATACCTTGAGTCTTGTTCGGCTGGAATGCAGAGGGTTTAAAGAAGAATAATCAAGATGGAAAAGATAGGTTGAAGTCAGTCTCTACCCCTTCACATACTAAATTTCAGCTAAATTGACCTATCAACTTTGCATTCCTGCCTTGCTATGTTGGCGCATTGGCTGCCTGCGAAGTCATTGTGCCAAAGGTTCACATCTGGTACAAAGATCACACATCATTTAGGGGATCTTCATTAGTTCATTCACTTCCATCCAAATGGAACCTGCCAACTTCAGTACATGATACTTCTCCCAAGAGTATCCCTTATCTCCTTTTAAAAGCATTAAGACTCACAAGGTCTTAAACAGAGAACAAATATAAAGGCAGGACTACAGAGAATCAAATGTGTCATTTCCCCATAGATGGCTCTCTTCTTGCCCATTAGAGAATTCTACCATCTGTCATATTATTGACCCTGTGGGTAATGCCAGCAAAAAGCAACTGGAACTTCTCCCTGAGGTTTTTTTCTACTATCATTTATTATCATTATTTTCCCTCCTGAGAGCTAACTGCCCCTAAGTTGTCTTTCTGAGGATCACTCCTCTTCTCAAGAAGCTTCATCAGAATAGAGACTGTATTGCATTTCTTAAATTGTCAGGACCATAGAGACTCCAAGCTGTCCTTTCTGTTGTTTCATTTGGGACTCTCAAAACCCTATCCCACAAAGGGTCTCTTTAGGTACTGTGGGAACCTCTTTACTCACCCTAAACAACCAAGACCCCTAATTTCCCTCCCCTAGCTGAATTTTGGTGAATTGATCACATCCTCTTTTCAATCCTCCACCAAGTGTTCCATACTAAATGTTTTTGGTGGTTTGAAATGGTGATCATGTTCTTTTTCCTTTTTCTACCCCTCTGTGGACTACCTAGCCTAGGCCAAATAAATTAGTTCTAGGACATTCCAAGTATTAAAGATAAAAATGAGAGTTAAAATAAATAAAAGGAGGAGTTAGTTGTTTTCACTACATGTGCTTGTGTCTCTGACAGTTGCAGGTGGGAGGGCAACAAGTCAAGAAACACATTTCCTCTCTTTTCTAGGAGAACAGAGTGGAGTGGAGAAGAGATTCTTGAACCCTTGGCCATCTAGAGTGTCTATTCTACAGAAACTAAATATTCCATCTGCGTATTTGGTCGCAGTTACTTTCTTTCATACTTCTCCTGTGGCTCTAGGCTATTCTCAGTGTGGGGGTACACTGCATTAGCTCCTGTGGCTTCCTGGGAGGAAAGAGATAGGACCTTGGAATTGGAAGCAGATCTGAGTATTGATGACAGGTGCTTTTCAACATGCAGAGGGATTACAGTAAGTCTCTGTCAAAATTATAGTCTGTCAATTTTGTGAAATGATTTGAAGAATGTTAACAATTTTTTGTCTCTTTCTCTCAGTTTTTCTATCTCTCTATCTTTCTTGTGTCTGTCTCTGTCTCTCTTTGGGTATCTCTATTTTTACATGTGTCTCTGTCCTTAACTTTCCAGCCCCATCTTTTTCTACCATGCGGAACAAGGGATTAATCTTGCTGTACTTGTTACTCAGAAAGCAAAACTAGGAAGAATAAGTAGAAGTTGCCAAGTAGGATAGATGTTAAGGAAAAAAAAACTTGCTAATAATTAGAGCTATTTAGCAATGGAATGGACTGCCTTAGGAGGTGGCAGATTCCTGCTTTTTGAAGGTCTCCAGATACAGCCTGAAAAATCACTTGTCAGGTATGCTACAGTGGGAACTCCTTTGGTTGAGCTAGATGGTTGCTGAGGTATCTTCCAACTATAAAACTGTGTTTCTAAGTATCATTCTTCAACTCACTTTCACAAAGTTTAAAAAATATTGTTTCATACTAAGTTTAATGACAAAATTTGTGTTGAATTCATTTGCCTTTGGAGATCTTTTGATCATTTTCAGGAGAAGGATACACATGCAGACATTTTCTTTACACATTAGCCTGTAAAAAGTGATCAATTCTGTGTATGGTGTTATTTTTAAAATTAACTTTTGAATTTGAATCTTCAGTTATCCTTCCAATAAAGTATCTGATAAGGTAAAGGGTCCACCAAATGGTGACCAAATTTTATTTAAATTAGTTGGTTCTCAGACATTTTTTAAGAAATATGTTTCCTCTGCCATCACCAGATAGGATAAATAGCAGGAAATGTAAAATTCCTGCATTTCCATGCTTCAATGCATGGTTTGAGCCCATCATTATTTTCAGGCCCAGTTTCCCAGTTGATTGAGAGGAAGTTAACTCAGAAAACCTCAAGGAGGTATATACAAAATTCAAATTTTTTTTTATAAACATGGAGAGAATACAGCATATAACCCATCTTTATGACTGGCATTTTGGTGCTGTTGTTTTAATTTTATAAGAGTACTGAGAATTGGAATTAAAGGAAAATTATTTTATTGTGCCTATCTTTTACTTGGATATATCAGTCTGTGCCTTTTTTTTTAAGAAACATATCCATATACCAACCTCAAGAAAGCAAAGAGAAGAAGAAGAAACCTTCAAGATTATAGGTCAATACACTACCTAATGGTATCTTTAAAGAACCTTTATCTTGTGGAATGATTCCTTTTTAATTATCTTTATCCTTACAGAAATATTACTTTCTCATAATTAAGTCAATGGTATAAATCAATTGAAGTAATGCACCTAATGCACTTTGAATGCCTTTAATACACATATAAATTTCTATTATTAATATTGTTATTTTTAACACCTACATAACAATGAATTCTGACTGAGAATGATTCATTTTTAAATAGTGCCTTGCCAAAGAAAAAAACAAAACCCAACTACCTTAACCTATGTCATCTCAGATTAAGGGTTAGAGATAACTTTAGTGAAGGAGGAACATATACGTCTTTATAAAACTTAGTAAAATATAATACTAGGAAGGTATGAATCTTCTAATGATAAAGTGTGTCGTAATAATAATGATATGGCAAGAACTAGCTTCTGTTTAACACCTACTTTGTGTCAGGCATTCTGCTAAGCACTTTATAATTATTTGATCCTTATAATAACACTGAGGGGTAGATGCTGGTATTGTTACAAATTTATAGTTGAGGAAAATGAGGCAAACAGAAGTTTTGATTTACTAAAGGTTACACAGTTAGTGTCCAAAAACTGATTTGAACTCAGGCCTTTCTGACTCCAGGCTCAGTACTATGTCACCTGTCTGTTTCATTCTCATAAGTCCCTTAAGTAGTTTCTGTCATCTAGCATTAGCTCTGAGACTGAATAGCAACCCAGAATTTTGAATCAGAGTTCCTTTTGTTCATCAGTGTAAACATTTAGCTACTGAAAGGCACATTTCTCATTCAAAAAAGTCCACACTGGATAGTGTTATGTCATCAATATAGCAGTGAATTTGCGATGGGCTCATTGGTACCAGAAGCATTTCTGTAACAATAAAAAGCTGTCAGTATCACTTAGCAAATATTAATGAAACTTTACCTGACATCCCGTGAGGTTAAATTTACTGTTAAAAACCTTTTTTTCTTCTTTTATTAATTTCTTTCTACTTTCTCTTAGCAAAAATTTCTTTGAAGTTAAGGATATTACCACAGCTTCAGAGATTTGTTCATGTTGAGACTTTCCTTTTTGGTGTTGCTTAGTAAGATATTAGTCATTTTCAAACATTTTAGGGAAAGAAGGAAAAGGGGGTAATGACAAAAAACTTCTCTGATATGCTTTTGAAGCCTTTATGTCCTTTATGAACTAACAATACCGCTATTCATTTCTCTGTGCTGTTGGGAATACTTTCTTGCTTTCTTCCTTTCCTCTCCTCCCCCAACTCCTCTGGCCCTCCATAAAAGGGGGCGGGGAGAAGGAAAAAAAGAGACACGGGCCATGTATGGCTATCTCTAAATCATCAAATACTCTTTCAGCTGGCAGACTGGCTTATTTTTACTGTATGTTTTAGGAGGAGAGTTGAAATTATTTATTCTCAAACATTCCCCTATGATATCTTTGCTTATAATTTATTTTGTTTGTTATTAACATCTAAAAAGGCTAAAAACTATTTTGCCTAAATTAGAATCTTTCTGGTGTAGTTAAGCTATGGATCAACAGATTGTAAAGTTGCCTCAGTTCTGTGTTTCAGATGTTTCGTGTGCACTTTAGCTCTTTTATATTTTTGTGTAGATTTAAAGAAGGCAGAACACTAGATTTGTGTCACAGTATCTTCCTTTCCTAAATTTGGGTTCTCATTGGCAAAAGTACCTCCCATGATATAAATATTGATATCTCGGCAACTTTTCATTTACATCCATTTGTTTCAGTGCAGGAGATAAGAATATTCCTCTTCTCCATTGCATTATATTCCTCTTAGAAAGATTATAAGGTTTCAGACTTTCATTCAATCGATTAGTTTGATGAAATCTATGAAGAATATCCAGAAGACTCTACTTTTAAGAAGGAAGTCTTTTGTGATTTAAATATTATGTAGTATATTTTCCCTGATAGTGGCAAACACTTTAAGGAAACACATAGTTTTCTACTAAAAACCTTACTCTGTTGGTCCACTGTCATTTGGAAATACCCTGCAGTGATATTCAAATTATTTGAGACTAACAATAATTTTAATCTGTTTTCATTTTGTAACAGCAGAGGTCATGCAAGTGTGTTTTTAAAGATGCTGACTCAGAATGCTGACTCAGAATGTATGATTTTTACCAGATGAAACCAGCTTGAGCTGGTTTCCCCACATTTGGTTCATTCTTGGTCCATCGAGTGGTAGATTCCATACCAAATATATTTTTTCTTTGATCTCATTTTTTGTTATTGTTTTAATTTTGAGGTTTTTAGAATAGAGATCCATCCAAGGAAACTTGTAAAACATGAAACTCTTAAAGAGCACACTTCAGTGACTGTTAATGATATTTCAGTAACTGTTGATGTGCAGTCAAGCATTTCAAAGAACATTAAAGCACCCAATGAAAAAGGATCACCTGTACTGAAGCCCAAAGGAAAGTGTGGTAGAAGATGAAAACTATGCCAAGAAATGGCAATCTATTGCCACAAAAGATCCTAATTCACCTTGAGAAAACCAGCAAATACCTTCAGAGAAAGCTGACAATTGAAGAAGAAAGTTGCTTTCTTCCTTTCCTTTCTTCCCCCTCCTCTTCTGCCCCTACAAAAAATAAAAAAGGAATGAGAAAAGAGCAGTGTATTCCTATCTCTAAGTCATCAAATACTCTTTCAGCTGACAGACTGGCTCATTATCTTCACTAGATATTTTAGGAAGAGAGTTGAAATCATTTACTCCTGAGCACCACTCTATGTTACCTAAGATATGATACCTAGGATTATTACTGAATCTTCTAAAGTGAAATACAGATTTCTTAAAGTTGAAAAAATAACAGGAAAACAATTTAAAAATATATAGCTGTTAGCCATCATTATTAAGAAAAAAATACATGACATGGACAAGATATTACAAAAACTAGAATATTGAAGATGAAGGTAGATTTTAGTAATGAAATTCACTTTTAAACTACCAAATCTGTGTAGATAAAAGTCTAGGTAAGTTTGTAAAGCTTGGGCATTTTTATCAGATTGTTAAAAATACAATCCCTAAGAACTGGATTGTTTTTTCTTACTTCCAGTATGCCTGGAAATCTTCTCTCCACTGGGAAAAAGAATTGATGAATTCTGATAAATATATTGATATGATGAAAAATGATATCACAGAAATTCCCAAATGGAAATGGAATTTTGCAATACAACCTTGAGTCATATGACTTGTTGTAAAAGATTAAGAACTTTAAGAGATTTTGATAAGCATTTCAATAGTTTGTGGACTCATCTGATTTAAAACAAATTTAAACTTAAGAAATTTTATCCAATAGATAAAGAAACATTTCAGTAGTCTGTGAACTCACCTGATTTAAACCTCATTTAAAATCTATGGGCAGTATAATAAATGTAGGCATAATGAATGTGGCCCATGAAATGATATGCTATGAAATGAGAAATAAATTGTTTATCAGTTATAATCAACAGTTAATGTGATAAATATATTGTTTCATATTAGGAATTCAATGAATATGTGTTGAAATCTAGTAAATTCAGTGCCAAATATTGTAAAATAAACAGTTACAGCAAAAATAAAACATATTGCATAAAAGGTTTTTTTTAAGTACATGTTAAAAAGTTATGACATCATTTAATTTATTGGGGGTTTTTTTGACACAGTTAATTTGCCCGTCACTGAGTGTTCTTGAATGCCAGAGTGTACTGTCCAGCACATTTTACCAAAGGGAAATGACTTTGAGCATTAGCCCCCAACAAAAACTATGTGTCTGTTGTAAGAGTACCAAGTTAACTAAGTGAAGCAATAGTGAGCTACTAGTTTACTTTTTTTTTACAGACAATTCGTAAAATGGAAAGTACATGTTTAATGTTAATAATTTTCATTCCAAGGAAACTAAAACTTTATTGAATATGACTGTGAAATCAGAGCATCATAATCATTTTTTTAATTCGGAAAATAATAGATAAAGGAATATATACCCTTCTCCTTTTTGGCATGCCTCCTTTGGCTTATTTCCAAGGCCTACAAAATAAAACTTAGTCTAGTGATACTATGAGATTTTATAAAGTACCAAATAAACACATCTGTGAATTGATGACTTAAAACACACACACAGAGCTAAAAGGGCAGCAGTGGCAGATACTGGTTTTATCAGAATGGATATTATACTTCACAAAATATATGGCAATGTTTCTGTTTTAAAACATATAGATACTTAAAAAGCATGAACATATTGGTTTCTAATTAATTGGGCAAACATTCCTCCTTTCACTTTATAGTCAATATACTTTGAACAACAGTGTGCCATAAAATACTATTTCCATGAAAAGATTATAGGAAGTTTGCTTTGGGTAACATTCAAACCCAAGCCTTCTAAAACTTTCCAAGAACTTGGAATAAATTTACATAACACCACAAACCAAAGTGGGGAAAACTGTGGAGAAATCATTTCCGCTCTATTCTCTTGTCTTTTAATGTTGTCTCCCAATCGTGTGTAAATGCATCCTGTTTTCCCATGAACACATATTTTTCCTGTGTAATGAATCCCTATGTACTATATGAGGTCTTTGATGGAGCACACCCTAGGAATACTGTGATCTTGTCGCTGTCCAAGCTTTAAAATCCTTGATGCTGACAGATTAGGGGTGTTTTTAGATGATTTTCCAAGCCGAATACTGAGGCCCCCAAAAGACAAGATTCTCATGTGATATTAATCTTCACCCAGGTTCAAAGGTCTTTGTCAGTGAGAAGTATCTATGGTAGGGTATTGTGTAAGATGATGATTGAAGTTAAATGGATGGGAATTTAAGAATAGGAGTATTCATTGTGGAATGATTCGTTCCTGTGCAAAATTCAATACAAAATTGTAATCTAATTCTTTTTTCTTATTTTGTGTTCTAATGATGCTTTTTATAGAATTGAAGATATTTAAGGATTAGTAATGATTTAAATATTCAGCAAATACTTATTAAGCTTTTGCTATAAGCATTGGTCTCTCCTAAAAAATTGGAAGATAATACAAAAATTAAATAACATCACAGTCTCTGCCCTAGAAAAGCATCATTTTGTAAGAGTAAGACATCCCTATGGATAAATATAGTCCAAATTAGAATATGATAAATGTATAAAAGGACTTTAAATTGCCACATCACATGAGAAATTAATTATTTCCAACAGGGGAGATAAAAGATAATTTCCTGGAAAAGGTAACATTGCAACTGGACCTTGAGGGAAGTTAATGACACCACCAAGTCAAATTATCATAAAAATCAAATGAGATAATGTTTCTAAATCACTTGGCACCGTGCCTCATACATAGTAGGCACGGAATAAATTCTGGTTCTCTCCCTCACTTTTCCATGAGGTCAAACTTGTGTATAAGAGAGAGGATGGGAAAGAACAGTCAGAGGCATGAAGGTGAGGGGGAATTTTTATAGGAGAGTAGGTAATTTGATTTCACTTCAGTGTAGAGTACAATGTAGAACATACCATAAATTCCAGGATTCAAATTTCCACAAACATTTATTAATCACTTATTAACAATCTTATGTTAGCAATCACTTATGAACAATCTTCTAGATGTGGTAGATATAAAATTTGGATAAAATGTGATTCTTGATTTCTTTACTGGAAGAGAACAAGACAGAGATAACAATGATGCACATAAAATTACGTGATAAATGTATTATAGAACCCCCAAGCAAAGTGTTATATGACATCTTAATTATAAAGTCACAACTGACCAGGGAGATCAGGGAAGTTCTTCTGAAAAAGATAATTTTTTTAAAAAATGGCCTTTAAGTTATGGAAGCAAAGAGGCAAGTAAAAGTCGTAAGAAACAATATGAATACTCTTCAGACAGCACTGAGTAATAGCCAAGAAGCTGGAATTCAAGTCCTCTGGCATATCCTGAGTTTGTGACCCTGGTCAAGTAACTTCACTTCTCACTGCTCTAAAAGAGAAGTGTGAAGCTTGAGAATGCCTTATTACATCCTTCAGTACTCTGGGTTCTACCCAAACCAGATTAAAATGCAACTGGAAAATATTTAACAAAATAAATAAAAGTACGATAGAATATAGATGTTATTTCATGCAGTCCACAAGGATCTATATGTCTGGTGAACATGTCTGTTCTCAGCTAAACACATTATCTTCTACTTGTCTAGTTAGCTTTGATATGAAAACAGAGAAGAGAAAGACCCCTCTTTTGATTTCAGGGGTCTGCCCAACAAAATTCTCTTGAGCCTGGACTCTTGCAGCTCCCAAATTCTAACTGCTGAAATTAGTTCAACTTTTTAGAGTCACCAGAGTTTTGGCAAGCAAATAAACTCAACAAATTGTATGCTTCCCTTTTTGAACAAATCGGTGGGAGTCCTGCCTCATAAAGGTATCAAAACGAAAGGTTCTCTTGCATCCAACTTCTCTACTCACATGATCTCTCTAGACTCTTTTAATCTTTTTCTAGGTCTATTGCAGTTGATTTCTCTATCTCAAATCTTCCTCTGCCCCAGTCAATCAAACAACATAGCTTCTCAAGTGATTTTTTCAAAAACATGAGTCTGACCATGTCACTTTCCTTCTTAATAAAATCCTTCATTTCTCTACTAACTTCTAGGATCAAATGCATCATATCCCAAAAGCCTTTGTGCAATTTTAAACTTTAGTAACTGAAAACTGGAGGAAGACTTTTGGGACGCGCTGTATGAATTCTTCTGTTTGGCATTTAGAAAGCCTTCACAGCCTGGCTCCAACCTATCTGTCCAAGTTTATTATCCACTCCTCCCTTTCTTGCACACTGTGTTCCAGACAAACTGGCCTTCTTGTTCCTCACATATTACATTCCATCTCCCATCTCATGCCTTTGTACTGATTGTCCTCCATGCTTGGAATGCAGTCCTTCCTGGTCTCTATTTCTTAGAATCTCTTGTTTCTTGGAAGGCACAGCTCAACCACCACCTTTTCTGATCTCCCCCTCCCTTATCAAATAGTTCCTTTCTTTCCAAAGTTACTTCATAAATTTCACATATTCTATTTGTATATGCATATATATGTACATATATGTGTGTATATGTATACAATTAACCTTTGACCATGACATATTAAGATGTTGAAATAGGAACATCAGTCGATTAAAAATTTATAATATACATATACACATATCTATACATATGTGCACATATGTGTATAAATATTGCAGGTATTTGTACACACATGTATGCATATATAAACAACACATATGTATTGTTTTCTCCTATGGATCATAAGTTTCTTGGAGCACAGATTATTTCATTTTTGTCTTTGTGTCTCCAGTACCTGAGACAGTGTCTAGTAACTAGTAAGTGCTTAGTAAATGTTTACTGAGTAATTAATTGATATCATAGACTTCACTACACTGGTTGTCTTCTTCTGAAAGCATCTAGCTTAGCATTATACTTCCCAAGTTGTTGCATCCAGAACTGAAGATAATGTTAATTGTAGTTTGCCCTGAGCGGAATATAGAGGCACTGTCACCTCCTTAATCCTGGAAATCATGCTTCTGTTAATGAAGCTCAAAATGTTATTAACTGTGGAGGTGGCCACATTGCACTGCTGCCTCATATTGAGTTTGTACTTCACTAAAATCTCCTGATATATATTTTTTCCAGCAAACCAGCTTTGTCAGGAAAAAATACTGCAAAGCCTGAGTAGGATTCTTTGGTAAAGCCACCCTTCAGTCACCTCTCTAAATGGAGATCACCTTTTGATTTTCAGCCCCTTTCATTCAGAACCTAGCTGGGGCACTTTTGTCTGCCAGTAAGGGTGTTAATTAGCACCCATACCACATTGGAAGATTTTAATGTACTGATCCAACCTGAAGCTGAAACTACAGATTTATTTCATTCACTGTGCCAACCACTTAATAGTCACTGGACAGTAACATTTTACACTTAGTGCTGACCTGGTCTGAATTTGAATTGGCCAAATAGATGTGGAAGGCTCCACATCCTGTTACCAACCTTCTGAGCTATTCAGTCCCACATTATTGAGTATCAAATGTCTACTTTTATAGTCCCAGATTTTAATCATTGTCAACTGTGTGGAAAGACCCTTAGAGATTTTAAAATGCGCTAAATTCAGGAAATTCACAGTTATGGTTCCCACAGCCAGTATAACTCATTCCCTGTGTGCACACACATACAAAATCGAATAATTTGAAAGACCTTCTGCAGACTGTAAACCTTGTGTTATTAGCCACTCAGTTTAAAAATGTGCAGGGCCTGACCAAGGTAAGTTATAGCAATCCAAACTGTGGATTTCTTTATTGGAACATCTTATATTTGTTTTACAAAAAGAAACAAGTATGATATCTCATTAACCCATGCAAGTCTACCATCTTTGCAGAGATGTCTTGGGTAATGAGATTTGAATCATCACTGAACTACTAAAATTGATTCTTTGAGATAAACTAGTATATGTGATTTCTAATGTTTATCAATACCAATATAATTAATACAGAGTAATCATACACTTAGCACTATTGATTTAAGTCTGAAATTCCATTCTTTAACAAAGCACTGTCTAGTGTGAAAGAAAACACATGAAGACCCAATATAAGCTTTTTCCCTCTTAGAAGAAATATTCCACATTGAGATTCCTTCTATAAAAATTAATAGTTTTATTATTTTCTAAGTGCTTGAACGTAAAACTTAGAATAGAAGTAATTATCATTTTCTGGCAGTAAACAATAAAAAAGCTGAAAATGAGGCAAATTCACAAAGAGGAAGAGGAATATAAAGGATAGGAGCTCTGCTCACCATTTATTATATCATCCTGTTTGCAAAGTTGTATTTGAAGTTGTGTCAGCACTTCCATTATAAGCCTGTATTTTCAGGAATTTGGAATTTTGCCAGAAAAGATCACTCTGAAAGAAAAGTTGGCATACACAGCTTCCTCCCATGAGCAAAAGTTGTTTTCTTTTTTTTCCTTTTACAAAATTCCAAAAAAATTTCATCTGTTTGCTTTTAAGTTTGGAAACCTGAACTAAAAGTGAAGTGTCAGAAAGCCAACCTAGTGGTTTAAGGGCAACCCATCATGCATTCAGGCGTGCAGAAATCAGCACTTGGTTTTTTATCCTAGAATTCTGGTGCTGTGTCAGATGGAGGTACATAGGGGAACATTCGAGATTGATTTCAAGTGGGCTCCAAGTTACTGCCTCCACTGGTAAATTTTGAAAGGGAGTAAAATCAGGGTAATATTCCAGAGATATCCTATCTTCATGGACTAAATGCTGTTATGAGAACTGACCAATAAGGGAACACATCCTATGGTCTCACATTTCAATGCCTGGCACGTCGTAGGTGCAAAATATATGTTTATTGATTAGCTGACCATTTATTCCTTTGCTTTATTATATACATGACAGCTCTATCATGTCTAAGCTGCTTTGACTAAGACATTTCATTCTCTGGTGGCCAACCTTTAGGTGAAGAGCGCAGAGTTCAATTAGACTGGTTCTGAAAAGTGTGCTAATTGCAGGGTGGGGGACTTTGGAAGGAAAGAGGAAAGTGGATACAGAGGAATCTAAAGAGATGTGTGTATTTCCTCATGAATCATCCTCTCTTCTGTCAAATCTCTTAACAACAACAGTAATAGTAATTTATTACTATGTTTGCAGAATGCTTTGCAGATATCATTTCATTTTATCTTCTCATTAACCTGGGAGATAGATGCTATTATTCTCAATTTTTGAAGCTGAAGCAGAAAGAGATTAAGTGACTTGCCCAGAGTCATATATCTAGTAAATGATTAAGACTTCATCATATAGCTAGTGAATTACTAAGGCTGGATTTGAACTCAAGTCTTCCTGACTCCAGGTCTAGTGTTCTATGCTCTGAGCCACTTAGATGCCTCAAGTAAGTGGACAAAACCACGTAGGGTTCTGGCTCTAAGGATGATTTGATCACCATTTTTGTCAGGAAGCAACTTCTCACTAATGACTTGATTACTTTTCAACAATTATAGAAATCCTAGGGACCTGTTAAAACATATGTTTAGGGAGAGGGATTAATAAAGTCCCACCACCCTTAAACTGATACTTTAACAACGTGAGAACTGCTCAAACAATCATAAGTTTTAGATTAAGTCCTGATCAATTGATATGTCCTTGAAATCCATTGTATAAACTGGAGTACTTTCCATAGGAAAGTTTGGATTGGTGGAGAGATTTGATTGCACTTGGGGGTTTTTGGATAACATCCGTAAGACAGTTTGGAATTAAAGAATCAAGCATCTAGAAGCCTATTGACAGAAGATTCTAACCAAGCTCCTGAGCGAGAATTGCTTTAGGGGTGTATAAATAAGAGTACCTTGAACTCCTCCCCATAGCCCAGGCTTCATTAGAAGAGAATCTTGCAAACTTTAGTGAGCTAGAGAGTAACCTTTTTATTAAAATCTGAGCAGCATTCCCAGGATAACAATGACTAGTGGGAATATTTGCATCAGGATCTAAGGATGGACTGGAAACAATGGTAAAAGACCAATTCAAGGCTCTACAAGGAACCCAACATAAAAGCCCTACCATACCGAAGGGGAGCATCTTGAGAACTCCGCCACCTAGTCTTTATTAATGAACCCTTTTTCCCCAGGACTTTGCATGCACATGTGGGAGACTGTTTCATAGACTTTTGGGGGTGTGCATTTACCAGCTGTTCATACTATGCCATGTTCATAAATTTCACTTTCTAAAAGGTGAGTCTAGTTGACTTAAATGATGTTAACTGATGAACAAGTGAGGGCTCATGAGTGATATGGCTTTATACAGCAACTCCCAGCCCCTGAAGACTTTCCCTAGCACTCTCAGGGGAAGTGCACCATCTACCCTTTGGAGACTTAATCTGACAGAATAAGTGGGGTTGGGAGAGAATTCCCAGAGTCTATGCTATGTAAGAAACTTCCAGAATTGAGAGCTAGATGAGAGTGGAACGGATTAGTTCAGGAGATAGTTCCTTCCTCCTCACTAGACATCTTCAAGCAAAGGCTGGATAAGCAGGCTATAATGGGTATTCTTGTTAGGTATGAGTCAGATAAGGTCTCTGAAATGTCTCCAAATTCTTCCATTCTTTATATCAGAAGTTGTTCCATACGTGATCACTTTTCAGCCTTGAATGATCCTGAAGCTAGTAAGCAAACTTATATTATCACTCTTACTACCATTGAGATAACTCTTAGAGAGGAGCTAGAGTAGCTTCTCCTTCTGTGGAACCCCAGAAACTAGGGGAACATGAGAGTATCCCCTCTGGTTTCTTCATCCTATGTATTTGTGTTCTGTGTCTAGATGTCCTTGTGTGTTGAAGGTTGATTGCTCCCTGGCAATTTCTGATGTGGCTTACAAAAGAGTGTCCCATATGAATCTGAGGGAAGTGTGAGTGTGGGCCTCCCATGGTGACACCAACCTGGCCTATGGAGCCTACACTTGGCAGGCTTGGTTGTAATACTTTTAAGTAAAAAAGAGCTTTAAAGTACTGCATTCTATCCTTTGGCCCTCTGATTTGATCACCATGCCTCTTCCATCTCACCTACAGATAATGTAAGTAACATCTTCATGAATCCTGCTGTACAAAACACTTTACCATTGTTTCTCTTAGCTCTTATTCACAATAGCTGCGTCTGTGTGTATGTATGTATGTGTATGTGAGTGTATGTGTGTTTGGAACAGGACAAAATTGTCCAAAAAGCAATAATTACTAGTACAGAGCTGACTGGGCCTAACTTAGGCTTTCAGTAAATGATTTGCATTTAGTATACAAGAGTCTAGAGCTGCTGTGGTGTATGGGAAAAGGCTTTGACTTAGAAACAAAGGGCTTGAGATCAGTTTCTATCTCACCTGGGCCAGTCACTTAACCTTCTCCTCCTTACATCCGTACAACGAGGAGGTTGAACTGAGTGATCTGTAAAGTCTCTTACAGCTCAAACCCATGATGTGACTTTCTAGTCCACAATCATCAGTTTGCGTTCTTGCCTTTCTATACCATTTAAAAAGAAAAAAAAATGAGATATAGGCCAGGACTATGAGAATGAGAAGTTTAGCTAAGTTGACTGAAACATTACTGGAACCAAGGGCTCCTGGCATCTAGAATTGGAAGATAACACCTAGTTTAACTGACTCCATTTCACAGAAGAAGAAACTGGGGTCCAGATTCACATTTATGTATTTTATATATTTCTCTATAATTGGAATACATCTATGCTCTTAGATGTACAAGTACATATTCAGTGATTTAAACCATACCCCTTTGACTTTTCTCTGCTGTGTGATTCTTGTCTATGTCTTCCTGAAAATCATCCATAAAGGCTCCATATATCACATGCACAGTTATTCTCTGGGTCTGTTAATATATCTTAAATTTCATTAGAGTGCTCATGTCTGCCAATCTGTTGTCCTTCACTCCCATTCATTTAGATTGCTCACCAGACAATGGAATGTAAGTTCCTTGAGGTCAGGGTCTAATTCATTTTTAAAAATCTTTCTACCCTCAGTGCCTAGCACAG